>CM050517.1:17034750-17640687 GCA_027563665.1 Antrozous pallidus | reverse complement strand
AGAATGACATCAAGGAAATTATTAGAAAATATAAATTTTAATCCAAGAAGAATTTACCACAGAAAAGCAATTTAAAAACATAAACTACACCGTGGCCCATGTATCTCAGTAGTTAGAGAGTGGCCCTGTATACAAAAGGGTTACACTTTCGACCCCCAGCCCCAGTTGGGGCATGTGCAGGAGGCAATCAACCAATCTGTCTTACATATCTCTATCCCTCTCTGTCTCTCTCTTACTCTACCTTTCCCCTTCGGTTCCAGTCTATCAAAAACGAATGAAAAACAAACAAACCATGAGGTGTGGATTAACAACAACAACAAAAGGATAAAATGCTACACTCTAAGAATACTTCATCATCTGTGCTTTTGACATTACCACTAAATTTTCTATTTTAAAACTAACTGTAAACGACTTGGAAAATTAACTATTTAGATCACATAAAGTTTATAATTAACCAGTAGTGGCAGCGAGATTATCCAAACCAATATTTCAAAGAAGTGTTTGAAAAAATATTTAAAACATGGTTGTAACAGCTCTACAATTTGTAGTACTATTTTCATATATGAGGATATATATGAACTTCAAAAGAAATTCAAACCTAATTGGCTGCTCTAGGAATGTTTTTCTTACATGTACAAAATCAGAGTCTGTACTTATATACATACATGTGTTTTATATGCTTTTATATACAAGAAAATCCTATCTGAGAGGAAGATCAGAAATTTACATCCTTCCTAGACAGGAGTAGAAACAGCACCAGATGGGATTAACAATGGAGGAGGAGAGCAGAAAAAAAATAACTTTTCATGCCATGGTGTCAGACATTCTAGTAAGTATCATAGAAATTTTGGGCTGTTCAATTGTTACTTAAGAAAATAGATTTATAGAAGAAATATACCAATAATGACCACCAGCTAATAATTTACAATCCACATTTTTTAATAGCAAGGTTAGTGTACTTTCTACTCTGTCAATTCATTTGAAATTATTTATTACTTTACATCATAATGCAACTCTAAGAAGATTTTCATATTTTTTTAAACTGTCTGAAACTTGTTAAAGGGCTCTGCCACTTAAGATGAGCTCACTTTCCAAAATTCATATTTTCTGAACTTTACAGGGTGTAAGTGTGGTACACCTAGGGCAACCTGATACTTGATCCCTGAAAGAATAAAGGATAGCAGCTTGAAAGTCAGCTCTTAGTTTCTTGACCATATAGAAATCTCAGCACCTCTTTGTTACTTCCTTACTCATGTGATAAAAAAGAAATCAGAAAATTTCAAAACCCTGTTCCAGAAAGCCTCTTTGGTTTTTAATGAAGACTGAATAATGGCTATGGATGTAAGATAAGAATTGGGTCCAAAAACAAGGCAAAAAGTAGAACTTTTCAACCACCAATACTTTCACACTGTTACACATCATTTTTATTAGAAATGTAGCAAAGAAAACAAAATTTACTGGTGATCGTAGAAAAAGCTTGGAAAACTAAAAATGGTTTTTATTTACTTAAAAAAATTTTTTTGCAATTTTCATGACCTTGAGACAACCAAATGATGAAAAATATGCAAGAAGGACACAAAGTAACAGAAAAATACAGAATATAGAAGCTCTAAATATTACTTCTTCAGCTCCCAAAATGACTCATTAAAATTTAAGACTTCTGATAAAGATCGAAGATAATTGTGAAAATTAAAAAGGTAATGTCCATGGAGTTTTGATTTCCAGGGTTAAAACTGTGCACTTAATCTTTATTTTTCCAACTATGACTTTTGAAAACACATTTCTAGCTGTACTTTACATCAAACAGAAAACAAACAAGAACTGAAAGAATTATATTTTCACCACTAACCTCAACAGAAAGGAGTATTTTGAAAAACACAAAGAGAATTTTATTTTATTTAACTAACAGTGAATATGAATAATTTTCATCAGATAAAACATACTGAATGTATCTGAGTGAATGCCTCTAAAATACAACATCTCAAATTCCAGAAATTATTAATGAATATGGCTTCCTCCAGAGCAGGCAGAATCCAAAATACATGATAAAAGGATCAATAAGACACTCAAATTAGCCAAACCTGTTTGGCTCAGTGGATAGAGCATCGGCCTGCAGACTGAAAGGTCCCAGGTTCGATTCCGGTCAAGGGCATGTACCTTGGCTGCAGGCACATCCCCAGTTGAAGGTGTGCAGGAGGCAGCTGATCGATGTTTCTCTCCCATCGATGTTTCTGACTTTCTATCCCTCTCCCTTCCTCTCTGTGAAAAGTCAATAAAAAATATATTTTTTAAAAAAGACACTCAAATTAAAAAAATGGAGGAGGCCATGGTTAGGTCAGAGCTTTGGTATTGGCAAACTGAAGAGGAAAGACAAATAAAATCACCTGAAGAATTTTGAAAGTTAATAAATAGTACATTTTCCAATATAGTGACAAAAAAATATATAAGTGTATCTGACCTTGAGTTTACATTAACACTGAAACTGAAAGTATATTTTAATATTAAAATTAAAAAAAATATTTCAGAGTGTTTAGTATAAAGGTGATTTAAAAAGTTCCCTTCTGGTTTTATGTGATCTTGAATATCTGATGTACCTTTAACTTACTCTGTTATATGTACCATAGAAAAATTAGTATTTGCCTCTTACAATTACTGTAAAGATAAAGTAAGTATATGAGAAAGTGCTTTGAAAATGTATAAAAACTAAAAACAAATTCAAAGTACTGTACAAAAACCACTATCACAAGTGTACAACACTTTAATTAGTGACACCTTTGACTTATACCAAGACGTCCTCTGTTTCAAGTGTTCCCTTTAGAACTAAAATAAATAAAAGACTGGAAACTAATAAAGATGATTAATAGGCTGAAAAATCAGTCTAAAACTTAATAAACAACATTTACCTAAAGAAGTAAAGCCTGCTAATATATAGAGAGTAAATCACAAAAAGCCCATTTATCTGAATAGAAAAGTATACTGATATTAAGTAGAAAATAAAAAGTATTCTTAAACATAATCTAGTGCTGGCATTAAAGTCTACATCACCTCTTTATTTTTAAACTTCTAAAACTAAAACATCTTCAGATCTGTGTGACTTAGATGTAATCATTCTATTCTGAAGAGACAGAATGATAAATGAACTCTTAATCGCCACCTCAGTCCTCTGGCCAATAAGAAAGTTTTTAAAAGATTGATATAGAGGCAGAGAAGCACTGAACAGATTGTCAAACTACAGGGGGAAGGCTGGGGAGGGTGGGGGGTAGGGGCTGTAAGAGATCAACCGAAGGACTTGTATGCATGCATGTAGGCATAACCAATGGATACAAAACACTGGGGTGGGGGTGGGGGGCAGGTGAGGACATTTGCTGGGGGATAGGGGAGGCTGGGGATAGGGCAATGGGGGGGAAAAAGGAAAACGTGTACTACTATTTGTAATACATTAAAGAATAAAAAAATTTAAAAAAAGAAAGTTTATGTGAATAATAAAGATTTTGCCCATTTATCTTCTTTTATGTTTTTCCATTTTGGCTTCATAGATTTTTAAAAATTTTTTAATTAAATTTGACTGTATCTGTCCACACACAAATTGTATATACAAATTTATTTAAATCGTTTCTGAAAATATATTGGCAACTTTTAAAATGTACCACATTTCTACATGTTAACTTACCTGTTTCTTTAAAGCTCCTAACTGTAAATGAATCTAGATCTACTGATTTTGGTCTAAGTGGTGACTGTTCAGAATCTAACTTTGGTTTTGATACTGGCTCAGTTTCAAATTTTGATGAAATGGCAGGCACTTCCCCATTAATTCTGAAATGAGAAAATCAAACAGAGGCAAAAATCACTTGTATGTGAAATATGACCATTTTGTAATATTTTAATTTAATGAGACTAAAGATGTTATATCATAATACTGATTTTCCTTTCTGTTTTATGAAATGAGTTCCATAAATATTGACTTCTATCTTAAAACTAATCCCAATAAAGAAATGTAAAAACAGTTTAATATGAGTATATTCACTGAATATAAGATTAATATTTAATAGAGTATTATTAAAATCTATAGAAAAAACATGGAAACCAAATATTTTAAAATTTTCTTAGAGATTTAGAAAGGCATTGATGTCAAAGGCAGGTAAATTAATAAACTAACGTAAAACTTGCCTGGCGACGGGCGGTAGTGGAGGAACTGGTTTCTCAGGTCGCTTTGGGTACACTGTTCCAGTAGATCTCAATAAATTATTGGCTTTGGTGGGTGGAGTAGGCTTCTTGGGTGGAACTTGTGGAGCAGCTGGTTTAGAAGGTTTCTGGTCCAGAACAGATTTCTCATCTGATTATTTAAAAATAGTTAACAAGTTATTAACAACTAAAGAACTGGTGCACAAAATTTGTGCACATGGGGGGGGAGGGCTCTCAGCCCAGCCTGTACCCTCTCCCAGGCAGGAGTCCTCAGGGGATGTCTGACTGATGGTTTAGGCCTGCTTCTATCAGTCAGACATCTTTAGCACTGCTGGGGAGGCTGGAAAGGCTCCCATCACTGTTGCACTCATCAGCCATGAGCCCAGCTTCTGGCTGAGCAGCGCTCTCCCTGTGGGACTGGGCCAAAACTGGCTCTCTGACATCCCCAAGGGGTCCCAGATTGTGAGCGAGTGTAGGCCAGGCCGAGGGACCCCACTGGTGCACAACTGGGGACAGGGAGAGACACAGGAGGTTGGCCAGCTAGGGAGGGACCATGGGAAGTCTCCAGGGCATGTTCGGCCGGCCTATCTCTCTCAGTCCTGATTGGTCAGACCCCAGCGGGAAGCTAATCTACCGGTTGCAGTGTCTGTCCCACGTTGGTCAGTGCATTTCATAGTGAGTGGTTGAGGCAGCCTTAGCATCTCATTAGCATATTACACTTTGATTGATTGAATAGCCAACCAGTTGACCGGATACTTAGCATATTAGGCTTTTGTAATATAGGATGGAAACTGTTTAGGTTTTTCTATGGCTTAAAGCTAAAGGCCAGGTAAAGTGTGAAACAGAGCGCATACACACTGTTTTATGTTTTAAAGTTATAATAAGCCTAAATATCTAAAAAAAGTTTACTTTTGTGGGATGGGAAGGCCCCAAATAAGCTCTGATATATAAATGCTGCCTGGTTCTTATTGTCTTCTTAGCATCCTTTACTCTGAGGGGTGATATTCCACTCAAATATAATTTTACGCTAAGCTAAGAAAAAGATTATTTAGATTTAAGTTCATCAGATCATTTAGTAAAAATAAAGTAGAGGGAGCTGAAAATGAGTAGGAATCCTAGTGCCATTTAACATAATAATTTTCAAATAATCACAACAATAAAGAAAAAAAAACTCAAATGTTAAGAGAAACTGATGCTAAGCTGATTAAGCAAAGAAAATTACATGCTATATTTATAATCCTCACCTTGGTATTAGAAATTTTGTTAACATTTCATTTACTAACTCTATGAAATAAATGTGAAAATATTTATTGGACAGAACAGCATTGAGGACATTTTTAAAGAGTATTAAGAAAAACAATTTAGAGAGAAACCAAGATGGCACCTAAACTGCTGCCTCGCACAATAATTTTATAACTACAACTAAAAGACAAAATGGACATCATTCAGAACCACAGGAAAGGTGGCTAAGTGGAAATTCTACAACTAGAAGTAAAGAGAAAAGCACGCAGAGTATCAGAGTAACTGCAAAAGCCTGAGGTACAGAGATACACACCCGGAGAGGACAGGGTGGCTGGGTACCTGGCTGGCTTTCTCTAGTGGGAAGGAGACAAAAGGCGCTGATTGCACCGAACCCCAATTCTGACTGCACTGAACCCCAGTTCTGGATGAGACCCTTGGGACCCAGGCTCATACGGGGTGGAATCTGGACTGTCAGGTGGAAACTCAGGGGAGCTGCGAAAGGCAGAGGTCTGGAGGTGTGCCCACAAGTGCGCAGAGAGGATTGACTATTGAGTGTGCCGCTGGCTTTCTCTAGCGGGAAGGAGACAAAAGCTCTCGACTGCGCTGAACCCCAGTTCCAACTGCACTGAACCCCAGTTCCCAGGTGAGAATCTGGGAATCCAGATTCATTGGAAAAAACTGGACTGTCTGGCAGTGGGTGAAACTAAAGGGTGGTTTTCTCTCAGAGGTGCTTGCAGTGATTACCAAGGGACACTGAGACCCAGGGGCCTCATAAGGCAGGGTTGGTGGGAAGCAAAGGCTCTCTGCTCAGCCCTGAGACTCCACCACATCCAAGCTGAGCACAGAGGCTTTTGCAATTTTGCAAGTCTTGTCCCATAAGGCGGTCTCCAGCACAGAAGCTCTCCTGACGTAGACACAGCTTATCCTCACAGGCAATTGGCCTGGAGGTCATTTCCTCTCAGTGATACGAACAATAATCAAGACTTTAACCAAAACAAGGTTGTACACACAGTCCACAAAGGAGTGCACCAAGCGTGTCCACTCCAAGTAACTGGGGAGGCCGAGACACTGGGCCATAAGGACACCTAGCACACAAAGCTATCCTACCAACTCAGAGAAGCAGCGAAAATGCAAAGACAAAGAAACAAATCACAAATGAAAGAAATGGAGGAAAACAAATGACTGGATATAGAGTTCAAAACCACAGTTAAAAGGTTTTTCAAGACTTCCTAGAAAAGACCAATAAATGTAGCAAGACCATCAAGGATATAAAAAAGCACCAACTGAAAATTAAACATACACTGACTGAAATAAAAAATATTATACAGAGACCCAATAGCAGACTAGAGGAATACAAGAATCAAGTCAAAGATTTGAAATACAAAGAAGCAAAATCCACTCAGCCAGAAAAGCAAGAAGAAAAAAGAATCCAAAATGTTGAAGATAGTGTAAGGAGCCTCAAGCATACCAACATCAGAATTATGGGGGTACCAGAAGAAGAAAGATACTGACAACCTATTTGAAGAAATAATGATTGAAAACTTCCCCCACCTGGTGAAATAAACTTACAAGTACAGGAAGCACACAAAACCCCAAACAAAAGGAATCCAAAGAAGACCACACCAAGACACATCATAATTAAAATGCCCAGAGCAAAAGACAAAGAGAGAATATTAAAAGCAGGAGAAAAACAGCTGACTACTACAAGGGAGTACCTATATGATTGTCAGCTGATTTTGCAACAGAAACTATGCAGGCCAGAGGGAGTGGCAAGAAATATTCCAAGTGATGAATAGCAAGAACCTACAACCAAGATTACTCTACCCAACAAAGCTATCATTCAAAATTGAAGGTCAGATAATGAGCTTCAGAGATAAGAAAAAGCTAAAAAGCTAAAGGAGTTCATCACCATCAAACTAGTATTATATGAAATGCTGAAAGGTATTCTTTAAGAAGAGGAAGAAGAAAAAAAAATTATGAACAACAAATACCTATCTATAAACAAGTGAATCTAAAAATCAAGTGAATTTTAAAAATCTGATGAACAGAATAAACTGGTGAATATAATAGAATCCAAGGCATAGAAAGGGAGTGGACTGACAATTCTCTGGGGGAAAAGGGGGTGGGATGTACGGGAAGAGACTGGACAATAATCGTACACCTATGGATGAGGAAAATGGGGGGAAGGTAAGGGCGGAGAGTGCGGTGGGAACCAGGTAGAGGGTAGCTATGGGGGGGAAAAAGAGGAACAATTGTAATAATTTGAACAATAAAGATTTATTAAATTAAAAAAAAAACAATTTTATCACTAAAAGTTCATGGTATTAGCACACTTCCTTAGATCATTTGAAATATAGCTTAGTCTATTAAAAACCTGGTCATCCAAACTTAAATTTCTATAAAACAGCTAAATAGATGTTTAATAAAAAAGTCAGAAAAATGTTAAGGATAGCAAAGAGAAGTTCACTGATTAATTGAATATACACACTTCTTTTAACAGATAATATTCATGGAAAGCAAATGTAACAAAAATAAGACACACCATCCCTAGTATATTTGTGATTAAATCAACTATAGCAGTGGTCGGCAACCTCATTAGTCAACAGAGCCAAATATCAACAGTACAATGATTGAAATTTCTTTTGAGAGCCAAATTTTAAAAATTTAAACTTCTTCTAATGCCTCTTCTTCAAAATAGACTCGTCCAGGCCATGGTATTTTGTGGAAGAGCCATACTCAAGGGGCCAAAGAGCCGCATGTGGCTCATGAGCTGGGGTTTGCCCACCAATGAACTATAGTATACTGATTTATTATACAAAATGTCCCCAAAATGAATACTAGTACATAATTTGATTATTAAGTCAGTGTTTATTAATATAGAGTCCTTTTTCAAAATTTTAAAAAATCTACAGAAATTATTTTGTCAATGCCTGTTTTCAAACTGATGACCATTCTGATCCAGGCACTGTTGATAACACGAAGCAATGAAATCACAGACATCAAGAATCATTTGGATGACCATTTGGCCCAGCTCAGATTGGGACCCAGGTAACAAAGAGAGACTTGGCTTACAGCAGCTGCTCTATATCTAAATGAAGCCTAGCACCAGGAATGCTCAGGGCCTACTCAATAACGCAAATAATCTTAGTTTACAACGTAAACTAAGATTGTTGGTAGAGTATTAAATTTGACAGTAAAATAGTAATCAAGTTTCAGATTAATTTAAATTGGCTAACTGAAATAAGTGAATATTAAAAAATTTAATTGTACTGGACAAAAAGCTATCCCTACAGTATTATCTAAAATTTCTATTGGTAGTTCATCTCATGGTGAAATAGCTTAATATGCAATGAACCTAAAGCAGTCATACTTCTGTGCAAAAAATTAAAATGTAAAGTTATCAAGCCTGCATTATAAAATTTATAAAAGC
Source organism: Antrozous pallidus (assembly GCA_027563665.1). Taxonomy (NCBI): domain Eukaryota; kingdom Metazoa; phylum Chordata; class Mammalia; order Chiroptera; family Vespertilionidae; genus Antrozous; species Antrozous pallidus. The sequence goes on along the minus strand of CM050517.1, from coordinate 17,631,833 downwards.
CTCCGTTAATTAAAAACAAAGGGGGGATAGTAGGGTAATATCATGTAAGGAAAAATATCCTGTTAGTAAATTACATTTAGAAAATTTTTACTTTACAAAAATTAATTTTCATTTGTAATGCTAACAGCAAGGCACCCATGAAAAACACACATGGTGTCAACATAAGCCAAAGGAAAATCGTTCGGGCAAACATGAAAAGGATCCCAAGTCAATTTTATAAAAAAGATTCCTTTATTAACTTTTGGTCAAGAATATGTTTGTATATTTTCAGAAAACAACTCCAAGACCATGTGGATTCCTGCAACAGAGAGGAATTGACAGGTCTGCTCCAACCACAAAGACAAGAGGAGAAACAGTCCAGAGATGGAAGATGCTCACGGTGCCTTGCCATGCTATCAGTCAGCAGCTGTGCATCGCTGTAGGTTGCCTAGGACCAAACCAGAGGGGTCGGACCTGCATTCCCACCATGTGTCCACCATACAGATATCATTGCTGACATGTACACATAAGGAACTGTTGGACATTGAAATTGGGACTCAAACATTTTGCTGTTGTTATTATTATATGTTTATTTCTAGTCTGCAGAGGCAAGATTTTTTTTTAAAGCAAAGAAATGAAAAAAATAGATACAGAGGCAAAGAAGCATTGAATAGACTAATTACAGTGGGAAGGCAGAGGAGGTTGTTTGTGTGTGTGTGGAGGGGGATGAGGGGGGAGCTGTAAGAGATCAACCGAAGGACTTGTATGAATGCAGGACTTGTACGAATGCATATAAGCATAACCAATGGATTCAAGCCACTGGGGGTGGAGGGGGGGTTGGCGGCAGGTGAAGGCATGTACTGGGGGGTAGGGGAGCCCAAGGGGAGGTTAAGGGGGGAAAAAAGAGGAGACATATGTACTACTATTTGTATTACAAATACTTTAAACAATAAAAAAACTGCCCTCCTTTGCCAGCCTGGTTGGCCCTAACTGCCCTCCCCTGCAAGCCTGGCCACCCCCAACTGCCGTCCTCTGCTGGCTTGGTCCTCCCTAACTGCTCCCCACTCCACTGCAGGCCTGGTTCCCCCCCCCCCCCCCCAAGTGCCCTCCGCTGCAGGCCTGATCACCCCCAACTGCCCTCCCTTGCAAACCTGGTCCCTCCCAACTGCCCTCCCCTGCCAGCCTGATCAACCACAACTGCCCACCCCTGCCAGCCATCTTGTGTGTTGGAGTGATGGTCGATTTGCATATTACCTCTTTATTAGATAGGACTAGAGGCCTGGTGCATGAAAATTCATGCACTGGAGGGTGGGTCCCTCAGCCCAGCCTGCCCTCACAGTCTGGGAGCCCTCAGGGGTGGGAGGTGACCCAGTGATCAGGAGAAGGGGTTGCCCCCATCCCTCCTCTGCTGCTGCCACTGCTGGCAGTGCAAGCCTCGGCCAGCCCTGGTGACCTCAGCCTCAGGTGGCCCTGGGTGGCTGAGGGGACTGGGGAACTCTGGAGGCAGGGACTGAGGGAATTGGGCACCACCACTTGTGGCTGTGGGTGCTATCTTTGGGGGTGTGATAGTCAATTAGCATATTACATCCTTATTGGCTATGGGCACTGCCATCTTTGAGGGTGGGGCAGTCAATTAGCATATTCCCTCTTTATTGGCTGTGGTGCCACCATCTTTGTGGGTGGGAAAGTCAATTAGCATATTGCAGCTTTATTGGCTGTGGGTGTCACCATCTTTGAAGGCAGGACAGTCAATTAGCATATTACCTCTATTGGCTGTGGGCACCGCCATATTTGAGGGTGGGGCAGCAATTAGCATATTCCCTCTTTATTAGATAGGATATGCTCCAGCCCATATCATTGGAAGGCTTTTCATGAACTACACAAATGGTTCTCAATTTTGTCTTCAGATTAAGAATAATGTTATATATGCTAATAATGGTCCCTGAGCCTACCCTAGAAATTCTGTAGAGGAACCTAGTCATCAACATATTTTTTAGATACCCATGTGACCAGGATTGAGGACAACTGTGCCAAAGCTACCTTTCTAGCTTAGTTCCTCAAAACTCCTCCTACATTCCTGTAGCCATTTCCTGAATATGCTACGGCTTCTCTCATTCTTTACATATTATCTTTCTGTACAATCACCTTTGATTTCCTAGCCAAAACATTCTGCTCATTTTCCAAGTCTCTGTATAATTACAATACAGTAGTTAATGTCTATTAACTATTCAACTAGCAATGGTCAGAATATTTTTAAAAAGAAACATTTAAATCTTCCTAGTAATTAGCAGAAGGTTGCCTCATACATAACTGATTAAATTTATATGTTTAACATTTGCTAAATATGCTTATAAATGAAGAATATAGTTTGACACTTCCTAAGAGGTCAAGATTATTTTTAGATTCAATCTGGAGAAAGAAATTAGAGTTATCAAAATGTTCTTTGTAGAACATTAGAGATAAGTATCATTTCCTTTTTGGTAAGCATGCTAAATATAAAATACAATAGTGTCCTGCCACAGCTCTCAACTCAATGTCCTCTAGTATGTACTACAGACTGTGTCACAGATTAAAAGACACCTCCAATAATAAATGACCTTAAACGAGTCTGGTTATGTTCTGTTTAGAATCAACTGAAAAATAAGGCTGACCCCAACTTCTCAAACAGAGAAGAAATGCTCCTCAGGGAAAAGTGAGCAGATTCACTGCCTCAAATAACAAAAATGTGGAAACAGGAAAGGCTTCAGCAGCCTATTCTGTTCTTGCTGTGGATGTACCTGGGGCCTTGGGGTGTTAATGGTTACCACTTAATTGATTTTTATAAGCCTGACTTCAGGCCTGGTGCATGACATTCATGCACTAAGCATGGTCTGTACCTGTTAGCAGTCTGGGAGCCCTCAGGGGATGTCCCACTGAGGGCTTATCGGACATCCTTAGCACTGCTGTGGAGGCGGGAGAGGCTCCTGCCACCGCTGCTATGCTCAGTAGGCCTCAACCCAGCTTGTAGCTGAGCGGTGCTCCCCCTGTGGAGCACCCCGACCACCAGGGGGCAGCTCCTGCATTGAGCATCTGACCCTAGTGGTCAGTGCGCATCATAGCGACCAGTTGTTCCACCGTTTGGTCAATTTGCGTATTACCTTTTTATTATATAGGATAGAGCTTTTGTTGTATCCTATCACACACCTCCCTGCCTGGCACCCCAAAATAACATCAGTTCATCCCTTCCTGTCATACATATTTCATGCCAATGATGAGAAAGTACACCAAGAATGAAATAAACTGGTGTATGTCTAGGAAAGCTTTTCCAAAAAGCAAGAGAAAAATTTAAACTCCGAAGTGCTGATAGTACTAGTCTTCTGAGCCACAGCATGACTGGCATTCAAGGTACCTGAGAAAATCAGCAGCATAAAACTGCTATGTAGGTCTGAGAAGATACACCTGGCATCTTGGGGTAAGGAGTAGACAGTGAAGATTTAAACTCCATTCTTAAGATTTGAAAAAGTATCCCAAGGAAAAAAGCACCCTCACTTAAGAGTCAAATGTAGGATGATCAGATGCATGTCTTCTAGTGGCTCCTTTCCTCCCCTTCCCAAAACAGCAGAGCTTTTCAAAAAGTATCTTCTCTGCAATTAGGATCATGAGAGATAAAAGTCAGGAACACACTTACTGGTGAAATATACTGTATTTCCTGTCAGAAAGCTAAGGCTCCTAATGTGGCACTTGGCATGGCTTGAAAAGGCTTGCTCTGTTGACTGTGGGACAAGGACAGAACTCTAACGTATGCCTATTTTTATTTAAAAAGGGTTAAATTAATCTGTACCAATATTTAATATCAGATTCAAACTGGTTCTCTCCCCTAGCCCATTTTCTCTATTCTTTGCACCAGATCTATCAAAGTCATGTCAAGTTAATAAAAACAGTTTTGTCCCTTGTTATACAATTAGTCTTACTTCACTTATAAAACAATTCTTATATTTGCACTTAAACTTTGAAACTAACATATTAAAATAAGTTTTAAAATCTTTTCAGTGAAGCCCTGACTGGTGTTGCACGGTGATTAGAGCACTGGCCTACCCATCAACAAACCTTGGGTTCAATTCCCAGTCAAGGAGGCAAGTGTTTTAGTTGCAGGTTTAATTCTGACACCAGTCAAAGTGTGTGCAAGAGCCAACCAATAAATGTATCTCTCACATAGATGTTTCTCTACCTCCCTCCCTTTCACTCTCTTAAAAAAGAAAAAAATCTTTTCAGTGAAATTTTGGTATTAAGACTTAAAACTAAGAGAACAAATGTCTTTTCTATTTATTCACATACTAGAGACCGGTGTACAAAATTCATGCATGGGGGTGGGGGGTCCCCTCAGTTGGCCTGCACCCTCTCCAATCTGGGACCCCTCGGGGGTGCCTGTCTCGCAACCCGGGACTGCTGGCTCCTTACTGCCTGCCTGATTGGTCCTAACCCCTCTGCCTGCCTGTCTGATGGCCCCTAACCCCTCTGCCTGCCCGCCTGCCTGATCACCCCTAACTGCCTCTGCATGCCTGCCAGCCTGATCCCCCCTACCTTGTCCCTCGGGTGGCCTGATCACCTCTAACTGCCTCTGTCTCAGCCCCCAGCCTAAGCTGCAGTCTGGCCTCTCTCTGCTGGAGGTGAACTGGCTGATCAGAGTAAGGCACCACTCCCATCACCCCGCTGCTGCTGCCACTGATGGCCATCATGGCTGCCTGAGCCTTGGGCTGGCCCTTGCAGTGGCGGCCGCCATCTGTGGCTTGCCTGAGCCTCGGGCAGCCGCTGCACTTTGTAAGGATGTCCAGATGGTCGTCTGGAAGACATCCACCCTAATTAGCATATTATCCTCTTATTAGTATAGATTTACTAATTTCTGACTTTTCTTATTACATCCAAATTAGCATATCCACCCTAATTAGCATATTATCCTCTTATAGTATAGATTTACTAATTTCTGGCTTTTCTTATTACATCCAAATGCCTACATGGCATCATTTTCCTTCTCCAAAAAGTACCGTTTAACATTTTCTATGCAGCATATAGTCTGCTAGGAATGCATTCCCTCAGATTTTGTATTAAAGTTTTTATTTTGCCTCCATTTCCTGAAAGATATTTTTGCTGGTCAGCAACTCAAGGTTGACAGTTATTTTCTTTCCAATTTTATACTCTTCTCTTTGTCACTGCTTTAGTCAAATGTATAATGATAAGTCCTAAGGTGGTTTCTTTTATGTTTCTTCTAATTGGCATTCATTAAGCTTCTTGGATCTGAAGAATTATAGTTTTCACCAGATCTAAAAATTTTTTCAACTACTTCTTCTTCAAATACTTTTTCCTGTCCCCACTTTCTCTCCAATACTTATTTTATCAATAAGTAAAACTAGGCCGAGACCGGTTTGGCTCAGTGGATAGAGCGTCGGACTGCGGACTGGAGGGTCCCGGGTTCAATTCTGGTCAAGGGTATGTACCTTGGCTGCGGGCGCATCCCCCGTAGGGGGCGTGCAAGAGGCGGCTGATGGATATTTCTCTCTCATCGATGTTTCTGACTTTCTATCCCTCTCCCTTCTGCTCTGTAACAAATCAATAAAATATATTTTTAAAAAATAAAACCAACTGATATTGTCTCTCAGGTCACTGATGATCTGTTCATTGACCCCCGCCCCTTGTCTTTTCTATACACTTTAGATGGTTTCTATTGCTTTATCTTACAATTCATTAATGTTTTCTTCTCTATTCTCCAATCTCCTGGTAATTCCATCCAGGGGCTTTCATTTCAGATATTGTATTCTTCATCCACAAAATTCAATTTGCGGTTTCTTTTTATATTTTCCTTTTCTGTCACCATCATGTGCGAATTTCTTCCACTTTCTTGAATACATGGGATATATTTACAATAGCCCTTTTAAGGTCCTTGCTGCTTTTTCCATTATATCTTATTTCTGGGTCTCCTTAAATGGAATGATTTTTCTTTGAGTTATTGGTCACTATTTTCTCTTGTTTTTGCCCCCCAACCCCCAATATCTGGTAAATTTTTAAAAAATCAGATAATGGACCTTGTGAATTTTACACTCTTTGGTGATACTGTGGATTCAGTTCCAAATTGCCACAATAAAGCAAGTATCACAATAAAGCAAGCTGTAATCTTTGCCGGTTGGAGGATTGTGCCTTCAATTCGTAAAAGAGAATGCAACATCTGTGAAACACAATAAAGCCAAGAACAATAATAATAACAATAACAACAATAATAAAAAGGTTTGCCTGTAGGTTTTTCTTTAACATTCTATTGAATTTTGTTCTAAAATTAGTTTCATCTATTTCCAAGATAGGTCCGGAGAATCCTTTAGTCTAAGGTGAGATACTCTTTTAGAAATTCTATCTAATGCCTTGTTAGTTCTTTCCATTATGGCTTGTAGGAACAAAATTTTTATGATTTCCAGAAATTGCTTCACCAAATGCTGACCAGCACTTATTTCTCCAGCTATCCAAGTTCTCTTACACATGTGTGTAATTGAATACTCAGCCAAAGCAAGCCTCATGGTAAGTTCTACAGGATCTCTGAATGCTCTCTCTTGTGCAGTCACAGCCATCTGGCACTCTGCCCCACACACTGTAGCTGCCCTGGTCTACCTAACCCCAATCTCCTCAACTCTGCAGAAAAACTAAGCTCTGTCTGCTTCCTCTGTTTTGTTGCTTATAAAATGCTTCTAGACAATAAAGTGGGAATAATTTCAGGGCTTACATTACTTGTTTCAGTGAAAATTTCTCTCAGTGTAACAATCCTATGCTACTTGTTGTTCAGTATCTGAAACTATCAAATATTTTGTCGTTTCCTAGTTGCTTAACTCAGGAGAGAAAATTGTCTTTGCTACTTCATTGTGGTCAGGATTCTGAGAAAATAAATGCAAAAAAAGAATATCTTTGATTGTGTTAATAAGATCAACTCACTGATGTCAGAAAACATGAGAAATAAGTATCTGAATTTTAACAAACCACTATCTATGTGATGGAGAGGACTATAAAAGGAATATTATAATGTAGATGAAACCAGCAACATACTTGTACATATCTGTACATGAGTTTCATGAGGGACAGATATTATAACCAAGTACTATAATGAATTGATCAAAAAATCAGACCTAATAGTGATACCACAAAGAACTAATCTGAAATTAAGAAGTGCTTTTATTGCCCTGGTTGGTTTGGCTCAATGGATAGAGTGTGCGCCTGCAGACTGAAGGGTGTCAGGTTTGATTCTGGCCAAGGGCACATGCTTGGGTTGTGGGCTTGATCCCCAGTGGGGGGGTGTGCAGGAGGCAGCCAATCAAAGATTCTCTCTCATCACTGATGCTTCTATCTCCCTTTCCTTTCCTTTCCTCTCTAAAATTAATTTAAAAACAAAAGAAGAAGAAATGCTTTTATTAAGCACTAGAGAGTCCCGGTGCATGAACTTTGTTCACCAAGGGTGAGGAAGGAGAGAACCGTCAGCCTGGCCTGTACTTCTTAGTCTGGGAGCCTTTGGGGAATGTCCAACTGACGGCTTAAGCCCGCTCCCCCTAAGCTGTCAGTTAGACATCCTTAGCTCTCCTGAGAAGGCAGGAGAGACTCCTGCCACTGCCGCTGTGCTTGCCAGCCATGAGTCCAGCTTCTGGCTGAGAGGCGCTCCCCCTGTGGGAGCTCAATGAACACTGGGGGCAGCTCCTGTATTGAGCGTCTGTCCCCTGGTGGTCAGTGCATGTCATAGCGACTGGTCAATACACCATTTGGTCGATTTGCATATTAGGCTTTTATTATATAGGATAAATTACTTTTACATCATAAATAAAAATCTCAAATGTAAAAAAAAGGAATACAGAAATCTTACACATTATATAGTAAATGGGAACATGGGCCCCCTTCCCATGCTCCCCCTCCCAGCCTGTGGGGAATATGAAGGTCATCAATAAGTGACATTGAGACCTTGGGAGATGAGCCAGCTCCTTAATCAAGAAAACAGCTAGTATTTTGATCTCACACAGTGGCTATCCTCTTACCCTTGCAGGCTCTGTTTTTTTTCTTTCTTCTTTAATCTATAAAATCTTGTGTTGGGAAAGTCTGGCTGGCAGCAAAACAATGATACTGGTCTCCCCCTGTATGACCTATATGTAGGCCAGATGAGACTTAATGGCTCAACTTCACAAGTGGTAGCCGGTGCAGTGGGAAAAATTTTACCGCATGGCCACCCCCGGTGTACATGTACCAATAGTCTTAATAAATTCATTTCTTTCACAGCCAGTCCTTCAGGTTATTTCTTTGGAATCGGCAAGCATTGCCCTGAGGTTTTGCCAAACCTCAGTGCTTTGCATTACACACACAGAACTCAATTACTGAATAAGAGATAAAGCCATGAAGGTACATAACATATTCAGGGAAAAGATTGTGGTTGTTGCATTAAACGAGTGAAAACAATAGTAGAACATGGTAACAAAAATATAATTTGGAGTCAGTGCCTAACAATACCAAATACTGGATAGAATATTGAGCAATAGAAACTCTCAATCATTGTTGGTGGGAATGCAAAATGGTACATACACTTTGGAAGACAGTTTGGTGGTTTCTTATAAAACAAAACATACACTGTGTGACCAGATTATTTATTATGATCTCTGAATGCATAATCTGGCCCGGTACATGAATTCGTGCATGGGTGAGGTCTGGCTAGCCTGGCCAGGGAGAGGGGACATGGTCGGTAGCCCTGCCTGCCTGCAGGTTGAACTCCTGGTGAGGGGAAAATTTGCATATTAGCCTTTTATTATATAGGATATACACTGAGTAGCTAGATTATTATGCATTCAGAGATCATAATAATCTGGCCATACAGTGTATCCTTATCAAATGATCTAACAATCACATTCCTTGGTATTTAACTTGGTGTAATGAAAACATATATACATACAAAAACCTGCATGGAGATGTGAAAGGCAGCTTTATTCAAAACTGCCAAAGCTGGAAGCAACCCTTCAGTAGGTAAACAGCCCCAGATAATAGAATATTAATCAGCACTGAAAAGAAATGAGCAATTAAACACTGAAAGACTTGAAGGAACTTTAAAGACATATTACAAAGTAAAAGAAGCCAATGTGAAAAGCTACACACTGTATGATTATAACTATATGACACTCTGAAAAAAGCAAAACTATGGAGAAAATGGAAAGAATGGCAGCACAGGTAAACACCTAAACTGCTACCTCATACAACAATATCAAAACTACAACTAAAAGATAAAACGGACACCCTTCAGAATCACAGGAAAGCTGGCTGAGTGAAATTCTACAACTAGAAGAAAAGAGGAAAGCACAATTAGAATCAGAGGGGCCGCAAAAGGCTGAAGTACAGAAATGCGCTCGTGGAGAGGAAAGGCGGCTGTGTGCACAGGCGGCTGAGTGTGCAGCTGGCTTTCTAAAGCAGGAGGGCGACAGAAGCTCCTGATTGCACTGAACCCAAGTCCCAGGCAAGACGCTGGGAAACTAGACTCATTCAGCGGGAATCTGAACTGTCAGTAAAGAGAAAGCACAATGAGAATCGGGGGCTACAAAAGGCAGAGGTCCGGAGGCATGCGCACACAGAGAAGCTGAGTGTGTGGCTCTGGCTTTCTAAAGCGGGAGGGAGACAAAAGCTCCCAACAGCACTGAACTCCAGTTCGTGGTAAGTTTCTGGGAATCCTGACTCATTCAGAGAAAAACTGGACTGTCTGACAACAGGCAAAACTTGAGGTGCTTGCTCTCAGAGGTGCTTGCAGTGATTACCGAGGGACATTGAGACTCAGGGGCCTCATAGGGCAGGGCTGATGGGAACCCAAGGCTGTCTGCTCCACCCTGAAACTGTTCCATCCAAGCTGAACACAGAGGCTTTTACAATTTTGCATGTCTTGCCTCATAAGAGTATCTCTAGCAGAGAAGTTTTCCCAGCATAGACACAGCTGACCAACTCAGGGAAACAGCAAAAATGCGGAGACAAAGAAACAGATCACAAATGAAAGAAATGGAAGAAAGCAAAAGACTGCATATAGAGTTCAAAACCACGATTATAAGGTTTTTTTTTATAAGTGGTTCCTAGAAAAGGCCGATAAATTTAGCGAGACTCTTGAAGATATGAAAAAGGACCAACTGAAAATTAAACATGCACTTACTGAAATAAAAAATATTATATAGAGACCTAACAGCAGACTAGAGCACCACAAGAATCATGTCAAAGTTTGAAATACAAAGAAGCAAAATCCACTCAGTCAGAAAAATAAGAAGAAAAGAGAATCCAAAAAGTTGAAGATAGTATAAGGAGCCTCTGGGACAACCTCAAGCATACCAACATCTGAATTATGAAGGTACCAGAAGAGAGAAAGCAAGATACTGAAAATTTATTTGAAGAAATAATGATTGAAAACTTCCCCCACCTGGTGAAAGAAATAGACTTACAAGTCCAGGAAGCACACAAAATCCCAAACAAAAAGAATCCAAAGAGGACCACACCAAGACACATCATAATTAAAATGCCAAGAACAAAAGACAAAGAGAGAATAATAAAAGCAACAAGAGAAAAACAGCTGATTACCTACAATGGAGCACCCATATGATTGTCAGCTGATTTCTCAACAGAAACTATGCAGGCCAGAGGGAGTGGCAAGAAATATTCAAAGTGATGAATAGCAAGAACCTACAACTAAGATTACTCTACCCAGCAAAGCTATGATAGAGATGTGAAGGGCAGCTTTTTCAGAACTGCCAAAGCTGGAAGCAACCCTTCAGTAGGTAAACAGCCCCAGATAATAGAATATTAATCAGCACTGAAAAGAAATGAGCAAAGCTATCATTCAGAATTGAAGGTCAGATAAAGAGCTTCACAGATAAGAAAAAGCTAAAGGAGATCATCACCACAAAACCAGTATTATATAAAATGCTGAAAGGTATTCTTTAAGAGGAAGAAGAAGAAAAAGGTAAAGATAAAAACTATGAACAACAAATACATGTCTATCAACAAGTTAATCTAAAAGTTAAGTGAGTTAAAAATCTGATGAACAGAATAAACTGGTGAATATAATAGAATCAGGGGCATAGAAAGGAAGTGGACTGACAACTCTCGGGGGTAAAGGACTGTGGAGGGTATGGGATGGGAAGAGATTGGATAAAAAGCGTACACCTATGGAAGAGGACAGTGGGGAGAAGGTAAGGGCAGAGGGTGGGGTGGGAACCAAGTGGAGGGGAGCTATGGGGGAAAGTGCAACAATTGTAATAATCTGAACAATAAAGATTAAATAAAAAAAAAACTATGAAGAAAATGAAAAGATCAGTGGTTGTCATAGATTGGGAGCAGGAAGATATGAAAAGGCCTTTCCCAGAGGATTTTTTAGGGCAGCGAGACTATTTTGAATGATATTAAAAATGTACATTTACCAAATTATACATCTGTCTAAATTTGTAAAATGTACACCAGGAATGAACCCTAATGAAAACTATAATCGTTGGATGACAATGACGAATCAATGGAGGTGAACTGATTATAACAAATGAAGTGCGGTACCACTCTGGTGGAGGTGTCGATGGTGGGGAAGTTTGTACATGTGTGCAGGTAATCAGTAAATGGAAACTCTGTGCCTGCCATTCAATTTTGCTTAACTCTAAAACTGTTTTAAGTCCTAGATGGGTTGCTCAGTTGGTTAAAGCATTTTCCTAATAAGCCAAGGTTTTAGGTTCGATCCCAAGCCAGGGCACATACAGGTATCAATCAATTAATGCATAAATAAGTAGAACAACAAATCAATTCTCTCTCTCTCTCTCCCTCTCTCAAATCAATTTTCTTCCTTCCAAATCAATAAATTTAAAAAAAAGTGTTTTAAAAAAGTCTATTAAAAAATGAATTCTGTAAAGATGTAAAATATAAGCAAGACAAGAAAAATCAGTTAAAAGAGGTCACTCATACATTAGGTAAGAAACAAAGAAAGGCAGTAGAAACAAAAGCATTCTAAAATAGTATTCATGTTTTTGCAGGTACATATAGCCTTATCTACTAGATATAGCCATTCCAGATCTTTCTGTACAAAGAAGGTATATTCTAAAAATTAATAGTAACCATCTAAAGTAAGTAATGAAGTAATATTTTTGTTTGTTTTTAAATATATTTTTATTGAAGTTAGAGAATGAGGGTGGGATAGAAACATCAATGATAAGAGTTATTGATCAGCTGCCTCCTGCATGCCCCACACTGGGGATTGAGCCTGCAACCTGGACATGTGCCCTGATTGAGACCTCCTGGTTCATAGGTGGATGCACAACCATTGAGCTACACTGGCTGAGTTGAAGTAATATTTTTTAAATAGAATACATACAGGTATCCTGAATAACATTCAAGTTTATATGACAAGTGAAGTGAAAATTGAACAATACATAATTAATCACTTCCATGTTTTAAATAACACTAAGATCTATTTTTAAAAATGTTTCTCAATTGGGGCACTACAAAAATAATAAAAATATGAATGTTGATGCTGAGTTTTCTTTATACATTATTTGTACTAACTATGAATAAATACTATACCCTTACTAAGAAATGGTTTAACATTTGAATGGATATAAATTGGAGTCAGTTTAAGTAAAATCTTAACTTCTTATGGATCCTGAGAAACTATTCCTCCCAGGAAACACTAAACATTGCAAAGGAAATACTAAACATTTATTAAATATCAATGTAAATGGCTCAGTGTGGAGAGACAACAAAAGAAAACCATATGTTTTTAAAGTGGAAATATTAAGCACACCTCTTTCTTCAGGCTTTACAGGAAAATACTTTTTCTCTGTAGATATCAGCTCAGGCTTTGGGGCTGAGGAAAAAAACAAAGTTCATACCTTAAAAAAATTATTTTAGAACACAAAAGCAATTTTAGTAACAGCAGATGAAAGTTCAAAAGAAAGAACAATAAAGCAGAATCACTAGGCTCAATTTAATGCTAAATCTCTCACTGTTAGCATCAGTAAGTAATAACTCTGTAATCTTAGTTTTTTGTTTGTTTGCTTGTTTTTGTCAAATGAAGTTATTCATGTCCTCTACATCACCATTGTCCAGAGAACTACAATGATGGAAATAGTCTATTGTTGTGCTGATACTGACTGTTGAGACTTGAAATGCTGCTACTCCAACTGTGGAATTAAGTATTTTACTTTATACTAGGGGCCCAGTGCACAAAATTCGTGCACTGGGGGTGGGTGGTCTCTCAACCCAACCTGCCCCCTCTCACATACTGAGATTCCTAAGGGGATGTCCAACTGATGGCTCACCCCCAGCCTGCCCAAGGCCTAAAGTCTTGGGCACCCAGCCATCACCATCACTGCTCAGCTCAGTCCTGGCTGCCTGTGACCACCTGGCCCCGGGGACTTGGCGCTCCCTGCCACTTCCACTCACAGTGCCCGGGGGCCGGGCACTCCCTGCCGCCACCACCACCGCTGCTGCCGCTGCCGCTTCTCCACACAGTGCCCAGGGGTTGGGTGCTCGCTGCCACCTCTGTTTCATCTTCATCCCTGGGCCTGGCGTTCAAGCCACTTGGCCCCACCCCTGCTCCTGATTGGCTGGAAGCATAGCCAATCAGGAGCAAAGGTATGGTCAAATTTGCGTGTTTCTCTTTTATTATATAGGACTAGGAGCCCAGCACATGATTTGAAAAATCATACAGCATCACGCACCTTCAAGTCACCAGTCTGGCCCTGCGTCCCTTTCCGGCCCTGAAAGCAGCCGCGACTGCTGCTGACCAGGCCCTCCCCCAGTGCAAATGCGTGGAGGCCCCTGCTGCACCACTCCCAATGCTGCACAATCAACCTCCTCCTTTCTGGTTGACCTGTTACGGTGTCCCAGTTAATTAGCATATTTCTTTATTATATCTATAGATAATTAAAGGGCGGTGCACAAAATTTGTGCACAGGTAGGTTCCGTAGGCCTGGCTGGCAAGAAGGGCCAATCGGGGCCTTTCGGCTGCTGGCCAGGCCCTTCCTTCATTCTGCACAGCCCCCTAGTAGTCAGCCCCCTGAACAATGTCATGGGGAGCTATCGAACTCCTAGTCAAACTCCCAAGGGGACGCTTTGCATATTAGCCTTTTATATATAAAGAAGATTTTAAATAACTTTGTAGAATCAATTTAACTAGTGTCTAAAAAGCCTCCAACACTATATTATATAGTTATTTTTAACTTGTGTTTTACATGATCTGGGATTAGTTCAGCAGATACAAAGCTAAAACTATTGAGCAGGAAAGGACTTGCATTATTTCAGAAAAAATTATACTGTATTTATCAACATCAGAAATTGAATGCTTTGAAATTCACAGACATAGACAAAGAGCCAGATTATAAAACATTAACTCTGGAAAATTCTTCTAGGTTTAATTCAACTGTTTTAAAAAATAAACTCTTCTAGTTTCTTTAATCCCTAACACTCTCTCTTAAGGAAGAGTACATAAAAAAAATCAGTATTTTGAGACTTAAAAAAAATGGATTTCATCTGAACAGACAGAAAAATAATTTGTCAATATATTAAGTTTTTCAGCAGATCTTAACTTATTCAATTCTGTTAATAAAAATGACATCAACCTAAAGTATATAAATTATTTCTCAATATTCCTATTTCATATACCTTGTATTAATATCTGTTGAAAAATACTAACAGATATTAATGCATGTGAACACTCAGTTTCTATATATTTCTAAATACTGATTCAGAGCACATACTTTTTTTTGCTAATAAAAATAAATGGTATACATAAAACCAAATTTCACCATTTTAGAATTTAAATATATGAAAACAGCAAATTGAAAAACAGTTTTCTTACATACCTGGACCCTTAGCAGGAGGTGGTGGTTTCTTTGGTTTCTATTAAAATAATAATGGTGAAAACAGTTCAATACTTATATTAGATATACTTAAAATCCTGATCATTAAAAATCAAAATTATATGAACATCTCCCCTCAACCACTACCTCCTAAAAATTATACAATAAAATCCTAACAATGCCACAAAAGGTCATGGAGAAAATTTTATTCAATCATACACCTCCTTGATCAAAATTCAAAATTTATCAGTGTTAGATAAACCTACAAATTCTTGAAGAGCAAAACTGTTCTGTCCTGCCTCCCGTAGTTTAAGATTCCTATGTACCATTTCACTGTGTGTAGCAGTTGACACTTGAGTGGGGAGGGGTGGCAAGGGAAGGGAAAGAAATACTCATTGTTCAAACAACAAAAAAGAGCAATTAGTAAATATATGTAGCTTTCATTCTTGATTCTTCAGAACGCTCAAAAAAAAAAAAAGATAAAAGTAAAGGTATGTGTTTCCTTGATTTATTAAAATTCTCTTAGATGTAGAAGGATTTACCTAATAAGTTAAAAAACTTGAGGCACCTTTCTAAGTATATGAATTTGGTTTTCCCAAATTTAAAATAACTAATAATCAACACGGTTTAAGCATCCAATAAAGACTAAAAAAAAAAAAAAAAAATGGTATTCATTAAGAAAAGGCCCTGGCCAGGTAGTTCAGTGGATTACAGAATTATCTCCCATACACTAAGGTTGCAAGTTCAATCCCCAGTTAGGGCACATACAAGGATCAATCAATAAATGCATAAATTAATCTAACAACAAATCGATGTTTCCTTCTCTCCCTAAATTCAGTAAGCAGGGGAAAAAAGTATAAAAATAAAGCACACTGGAGGTTGAATCAATAGTGAATCAAATCCAGCTAAGGAAGGGTCTTAAACGGTGTGAGCCTCCACACAGTAACCTCTGGTGATTTACTTAACTAAATGAAAGACTGAGAAGATCAGAGAGTTCGGCATTGCTGAAATCAAATGTGGTAGACTGCCTTGCTGAGTATCTGCACTCTCACTCCCATTTCTCCCTATATATTTTAAAACTCAAATAGGTCCATCACTCTATGGGGGAAGAAGGAATCAAGGTGCACAAAAACAAAAGATCACTGACGAAACTCAGATTCACTTTATTCACTGTGAGAAGTAAAATAGATATATTAAATCCTATAAGGAGGCCAAGACTACTTTTTATCCTACCAAAAAATGACAGATCTACATTGCCTTATTTTCAACAAATTAAACAAAAATATAATGTCTTGCTGAAACCGGTTTGGCTCAGTGGATAGAGCATCGGCCTGTGGACTGAAAGGTCCCAGGTTCGATTGCGGTCAAGAGCATGTACCTTGGCTACAGGCACATCCCCAGTGGGGGTTGTGCAAGAGGCAGCTGATCGATGTTTCTCTCTCATCGATGTTTCCGACTTTCTATTCCTCTCCCTTCCTCTCTGTAAAAAAATCAATAAAATATATTAAAAAATATACAATGTCTTCCAGCTAAGTGCTAATTTATCTAACTAGGATGGCCAGCTTTTTTTTCTTTTTCCTCTGCATGTAATATTTTATTTTTTTATAATTTATTAAAGGTATCTGTTTCCATATTAAAAGGTGTGTGTGTGTGTGTGTGTGTGTGTGTGTGTGTGTGTGTGTGTGTGGTGTTACTTTTCTGTCCTTTAAAAAAAACTTTTAATGTTGACATTATTGCAGGTATCCCTCTCCCCCCACCTCTTTTCTCATCTCCACCACCTCTGACTCCCTTCCCACTTAATTATAACAAAGCAATAAGCCCAGCCGGTATGACTCAGAGGTTGAGCATTCACCTATGAACGAGGCGGTCTTGGTTTGATTCCCAGTCAGGGCACATGCCTAGGTTGCCGGCTCGATCCCTAGCAGGGGGCATGCAGGAAGCGGCTGATCAATTATTCTCTCTCATCATTAATGTTTCTATCTCCCCCTCCAAATTCAATAGAAAATATTTTTTAAAAAGTAATGAGTCAAAGATTATTCTCCAATATTATCAGGGGGCAAAGAAAACCAGAAATAAAGCACAGAACTGAAATATTGTTTTGTTTTTACTGTAATTCAAATAAGTTACTTGAAGATATGAATCTAAAATATCTTCATAACAGTATTCTTCATACAAGTTTCTTTATACTATATTATCATTGAAAAATAAAGCTTACTGGAAAGTCCTTATCCAGTTCATTTATCTGAACAGCAAAATTGTCCGGAAATACTCCTTCTTTACCATTAAGTTCACCCTTCCACCAGCCGGTTTCTCCAGTCTCCTAAAATTCAACATGAAGAATAATTAAGATAATAAGGATTATCTTTAAATAGGTAAAAAATTATAGAAATTATTGAATCCCATTATTTTTACAAGAGAAAAAAATACCTAAATTCAACATGAGATCCTCCTAATAAAAAATATTTCTCAATATTGCTTCTAGCAGTAGTAATATATAAAGTTAAGTTTATAAATTAAGTGTTTTAAATTTAATTTACAAGGATAAAAAGTTCTTGGGGAGGAGAAAGGAAAAAGAAAAGTAGGAGAAGAAGGTGAAAAGAACATGAATTTCCAAACTGTATCTTACTAAACATTCTTCCCAACATTTTAATACTCGAAATTAGTCCAACTGTCTAAATATTCAAAATGGCATACAGTGAACCAGCTGGTCATTAATTTAAAACAATAGAAATAAATTTCAAAAATAATTCAAAGAGATTACACCAAAGAAAATATTTATAATTTTGCTTTCTTTCAAAGATTAATTATAGGATTTTTGCCTACATCCCAATAATACTATTTAGCTGCACTACTTTACTGTATAATTTTTACAAGTTAAGGAACATTTAAATTGTTTCCTCATTATTCCTTGTAGGGTTTTTTATATTAAAAACAACACAACAAACAGTAGATTCAACTAAAATGGGATGAGGTAAAAGAGAAAGTAAGAACAGAAATCTGAAGGTGGGTTAAGGTTAAAGAAAAATCCAACATGACAGTAAAAATAATTCCAAATAATACCGGTTATAACAAAGTTTCCTAAACACACACACACACACACATTCATGCGCGCGTGCACGACAAGTCCCAGCATTTCCAGAGCTCAGGTGCCAGGGGGAACATAAGAATACTAAAAAAATGTTTCTATGAATAAATTACACATGATTTTCAAACCAGAGAAAGATCTTACCTTACTTATCAAGTGGATTATGTCCCCCTCTTTAAAAGTAAGTTCATCTTCATTAGTACCTTCATAGGCAAATAATGCTCTACAATACTCCTTAGCTAAAATAAAGAATGTAAATAATATAACTTATACACACAAATACTTAAATTTCTATCCAGTGCAAAGAAATGTATACTAGAAAATATTAAAGTGAATTTAATAATTTCAGCCAACACCATATGTGAAATTAAGAAATAATTTCATTAATCATTCATTCAACTGCTTACAAAGTTCCTGCTATGCTCTAGGCACATTTCTATCTGTCAGGGTAGAACATCAGTGAACAAGCATATTAAAATCTTTGACCTCATGATACCTATAGCTGGCAGGATTTAATACACTGATTAAGTGGTATGGTGTTGACAAATGCCTTCAACAAATACAATAATAAAATTCTGAATATGTTTCATTCCTCGTATGAAGATTTTATGGAAACACTTACCTTTTGTTTTACCTTCAGGGTCTGATTTTGTTATCTCCGTGTTCTGAGTCCTGGATCCTAGGGACTGTATGACTGAGGGCTACGACAGAAAAGGATGAGATCAACTATTTTAAGTTAGAATAAAGAAAGCACTCTTAAACCAAGTTTCCATTCACAGGCATCCGGTTTTCACTAATAGTACTCAATAACCTGACTGAAAATTCTGCCATATGAAAGAAAGATTTCAAAAGTGACTAAAATGACAGCTCAGAACATCTAACTTTGAAAATTTCCTGGTTTTATGATAAAAAATATTCTGATACCCACAATACATTACCCTAATTTTAGAACCTCTAAAATAACAATAGCATTTAAAAACTTACTATGGGGCAATCCCTGAGAAGAACTTTACATTCATTGTAATTTAGTCTGCAGAACACCCTGCATAAGGCAGGCACTATCATTTGTTCCTTTATAGACTAGGAAATAGTTACATAATCTGACCATGAGAAGAGTAATTTAGTAGAACTCAGACTGAAACCCAGAAAGTATAACTCAGAAAGGGAGCTCTTAAATATCATTACAATAAGACAGAGGTGTTAAAAAAAAAAAAGAAAAGTTTTGGTACTTCATTCCTCCTATCGTAATGAAAATACCATTAAGGTCATTATAACTATAGTCTTAACATAACTATATTCTAGTAGATAATTTTCCACTATAATTTACTACAGTTAAGTCCTTTGCCATTTTATACCATTTCCTTGAGTTGTATTCCCAGAAATAACATTCTATTTGACCTTAGATTTCATTGCTTCAGTTAAAAACCTGAATACACTGCTAACTTACCCATTGATTTTAGAGAGAAAAAGGAGGAGGGAGGCAGAGAGAAACATCTATGTGAGACAAAAACATCAATAGATTTGCCTTGCACTCAGTGAATAGAGCATTGGACTGTGGACTGAAGTGTCCCAGGTTCTATTCCAGTCAAGAGCACATGTCTGGTTTGCGACCTTGATCCCCAGGAGGGGATATGCAGGAGGCAGTCAATCAATGACTCTCTCTCATCATTGATGTTTCTATCTCTCTTTTTCCCTCTCTCTTCCTCTCTGAAATTAATAAAGATAATTTTTAAAATGTAAAAAAAAAAAAAAGTGGTTTGTCTCCCAAACATGCCCTGACCAGGGATTGAACCAACAATCTAGGTATGTGCCCTGAATGAAAATCAAACCCACCCGGCCAGCACTGTTCTGTTTAAATTTTAAGACACTCACTTTAATTCCTCCCAATTCTAACCACCATATCTTCCAATCTGGTATCATCTACAAACATAGCAAATGTGCTCCCTACGTTATCAATTCCTAGGTCAGTGATCTAAGCAAGCCTCGCAAGCCCATCATGTAAGCCCATCCTGAGACTACTATCATAATCACATCTCTGGAGTAGTGAACATCATAAATGGCAATTAAAACATCAATAGTATAGGATTCAATACGCAGGCACAGATATCTATCCAATATCACCCCTTTGTGCTTTTAAGATGAATGTGTCACTGTGTGAATTCTACCACAAATGTAAAAATAAAATAAAAAATAAAAATGGTGGTGTGGCAATCACAAGCTGCAGGACGACATGAGCTGTGTGACAAAAAAAGTCAAAGGGAATGTGTCTTTTCTGTTTGCCTGCGTGTAGGGAGTGTTTGAAGGCAATGCCTTCATAGTGGCCATAGTGGCAGTAGAGTCTATGTTTGTAAAGTGGAAATAGTCACTGGGACAGAGGAGCCCCTCTGTCAGGTTCAGGCCAGACCTGTCAGCTCCCAAGTGTCTCCCACGTGGCAAGACCCTTCCACCACTCAGATGTGGCCTAGAAATGGATCACTGTGATTTGATCCTTAGCCCTGCCCACACAGCAATTCCTGGACAGTTGGTGGGATCATCCTGGGCACAGGGTGTTTTTGGCAGGCGGATCAGGTCAGTCCTATGTTTGGTGGCCTTGGCTCTGGGTAAGTGGGCAGCACTGTGGCTCCTTTCAGAGACATATCTCTCACTTCACAAAGAGGTATTGATGAAATGAAACACTTGACTCTAAGGAGGAGGTGGAAGCCACTAGGGCAATTTCAAGAGAAGAGAATGAGAGACCTGAAACTCTGTGGTGACTAGAATAGGAGTATGAAACATAAGAAACGTAAGAGCTTCAATTAAAGCAACAAAAACGCTCCTTTCTGACATCAACTACAACAAAAAGACTTGAAATCAAACTTCTGGAAGGAAGACAGATTGTGCTAAAGAATAAGGTGCAGAAGCTGCAGTCAGTCACTCAGTGAGAAATTCTGGAGCTGGCCTTGTACCATCACCCCTGCATCACTTTCAGTGGTGATGACATCAACCTGCATGGTTCAGCTTACAATGGAGATGACATGGACTTTCCTAATCTGCTTTCATCACCAGGAAATAAACTGTCAAATAAAACTGTAATACATGAGGCTGAAGTTAGCAATTGGAGGTGTTTTGTTCAGACTTCCACAGCCAACAGCTATGATCACCATGAATTCTACAAATTCCAATAAACCGTCAAGAAACTTAAACAGAAGCAAAACAAGTATACTGATGAACATCAATTTGAAAATGGCAATACTGCAGAATGTTCACAAAGAGTAGACTAAGCAAGGGATAAGTATCATAAATGAATATGAAGAAAAAATTAAATAACTTGAAAATCTGTTACAGCAAGGTGGCTGGGGAATCTGAGAAAATTGTCTAAATATCACAAAATCTAAAATTCATGATATGCAAAAATCTATTCAAATTCTACAAACAGAAACAACAACAACAACAAAATAGTTCATGAAAAAGACCAAAGGACTTTAAATCAAATTAAATCCCTCAAGAAAAAATTACCTTTTGTACAAAATGAGAGATGTTTCAAGAAGAGAACAAGATGAGAAGAATGAGGAAAAGGAAAACAGCTGAAGAATGTGAATTGATGCCTGATGTTACAAAGCAAAATAGTGTGACAAAAAAGAAAAAAGTTTTTCCCCAAAGTATTCATGAAAGAATCATTGAGTGCAACAAGCATAGTCTGCTGCTGGAAATAAAACAATGAGAAGGAGTATCTTAAACCAAGGTAACAATCTCATTGAAGACAACCAACATTTGGAAAAGGAACCAGCATTAATTCAGGTCAGTGTAAGGCAGCTGCCAGTGATGCTCTTTCAGGTCAGTCTGAGCTTATTTCTCCTCAGCCCTCCACCGGGGCAGTGACCACAGAATGCAGTCTCTCTGAAGGCAGTGAAATCTGATGAACTCAGTGATTCTTCTAAATTGCTCCCAGAAGGGCTTCAAAGAGCTGAGAAAATCAATGCAGGAAAAAGGAGCAACAATTAAACCATCAAGAAGAGAGAAAGATCACTAGAGATTGATTCAACTGCTGCCACCTCTGAACCAGAAAGAAAATGTGAACAAACTGATTCAGAAATCAAGCAGCTAAAAGAGAAACAAGATGTTTTACAAAATCTATTAAGAAAAAGAGGAGTAGGGCAAAAAAAAAAAAAGAGCTCTTATTCAAAGCAATATGTGATAAATTTCTTTCTTCAAGTGAAAATTTCACTGAGTGAAAATAAACTTTTGAGGTAGATGGTAACTAACCTAAAGGAGGAGACTACTGAATCTTGAAGTCAACATAAGAAAAATCAAATAGGGAAGTGAAAAAATAGTGGAAACTTCACAGGAAAAGCAAACAGAAAATCAAGCACTACGAGAGACAAACCTGTGGCTTTTTATGGTAGAAAATAAAAGAATTGGAATATGTTGCAATGACAAAAAAAAAAAAAATACCCTCGTTTTAGAGTAGTTATTGGGAAAAAAAAAAAAAAGAACAGGGCAAGATGAGGGAATTACATCAGCTCTTCAAGGCAGTCACATTACTCCAGAAGAGAGTTAGGTTTCATCAGGAGGGAAATGAAGTCCTGTTTGCACTGAAACAGAAACAAATAAAAACTGTGCTTTATGAGAAGGAGGTTCAGTATTTATGAGACAAAGAATTACTTAAACCAGGAGCTAGAGAGATCCCTTAACCATGCTTTAGGATCACAAGATTTCCCTTTGCCAGAAGCCTGGATACAGAAGATGGAGCAGCTAATCTGAGAAAGAAAGTCACAATGTTGTAGGAAAAGCCAGATTCACCTAATGCAAGCCATGGTGTCAGTCAGTAGGTAGAGTCATTGCAGGAACGAATGTTTGTCACCAAGAAGAAAGATGAAAAGCAGTGTGCTCACTCATACATTAGCTAACATAAAATTGGTACTAGCTGAATTGAGGCGTTACAGGGGTGTCTAGATAAAACAAATGCTGGCTTGTATCAGAAGGAAGAATAAATTAAAGAATTTAACAAAATGAGGTCCAACAGGAAGTACTGGATAACATTAAAAAAAAAAGAAATTAATTAACTTACTAAGTAGCACAGAAGGAAAGTCGACAGAGTCCAAATGAGAAACCTCTTTTGAGGATATTTTCAAACATCTAAACATGAACATGAACATCATGAAGTGTTAAAATTGATGGGAAGCACCCTGCATATCAAAAGCAAAGAAATGGAACAGTTGTTCAATAAAGAGCAAGACAGTGTTACTAGGTGGGTGATCAAGCAGCTTAGATAAAAAAGTGTCCCCTACACAGACCAATATAGCAGTTGTGCATGAAGGTTCCTTTCCAGAACTTTTTGTTAAATATCTAGAAGCAAAATTTCATTCAGCTTTTCCAACAGCAAAACACTCCACTTTGAGATTTAACAGGAAAGACAAAACAAGCTAAAAATGTGCCACTATTCAACCTTCCCAAGAAGCCACACGCAAAAACAGGCGTGAAACCCTGTTCCACAGCTGTTTCTCTTATCAATCCACCTGGACCTGCAACTACTGGTCCTGTGCATCATCTTCTAAATGCCACTGCTAATGTTTTGCTCCCATATTCACCTTCACTAGCCCTACCTGACAAGAGTGTTCAAGTTGTGCTGAAAGACCTTCCAAAGCAAAACAGACGATTCTCATGAGAGGGATAAAAATGGCACTTTGAAACAGTAGCCTTTAGGGAAAAGTCACATATTTATTTTTGCAGTTTTATTTTGTTTAATAAAAATATTCTTAATAATTAAAAAGTGTTAGTGTCATCATTAATCAAATGAAATGTTTCAATATAATCCTAAACTGTAGAGTTGGGAACAGGCCCCATATCATCTATTCTAATGACTCTCCAATGCAGACATTGCTTCTCCAACATTCCTAGCTTTATGGCTACAGTGCCACTCCAAAATCCACAAGAATTCCAATCTTTATCTTGAAAACCAAGAATCAATTAGGCCCCATAATCTTAAGGCTAGAAGTCTCTTAGCTAAGAGAAAATAAGATACAAAATACAAATTTTCTTTCCTGAACCCAAATCGCAATTACATGAGAAAATATGTAGCAAACTAAGAAAGAAAGAAAAAAAAAAAGGTTGAAACTAAAGATGTTAGGAGAAAACTTAAATAGATATTTCACCAACCAAAACAGTCTTAAAATGAAATACAGCTAAACAAGGCAAGTAAATATTGAAATATCTTAAACCCTTAAAGAGTTAAATAAAGACATACAAATGAGAACTGAAAAGGAAACAATGCCGTAAACATCACAAACAAGTACTATCTGAAAAAAGTACTTGTCTGAAACTCTCAGATATTAATTAACACCCAGAACAATAGCTTTGAAATAAATGCCCTTCAGATTGTAGCTGTTTTCCCCCAAAAAATAAAGATTTAGTTTTAAATCTCTCATTAGAGCTTATTATTTATGGTACATTCACTTTGACCTATTTTACAACACCACAGAAAAGTTAAGCAGTGCCTAATACACTTCATATCTCACTTTAAAGCCATTTTAAAATGGTCCATTTGAGGCTTACTTCAAATTAAATATATAATTTTAGTTTTAAAAGGAAAAAAAAAAAAAGACTTGCCTTTTCTCTTTTTAAACTGTGATAATTAAAACTCTAAGAATTCCACTAAGGAGAGTTTGTGTTAAATTTACCACAAACATTCTAATTTTATAAAAATCAAATGTAAACTTAAACCTGAAGAGAGTCTCTCAGTCTTCTTATCCAATGACCAGTGATCTCAAAAAAAATTTACAAGTTGCAAAGTGATTTTTACATTTAAAAAAATGCTTAATGAGAGAAATGATGATATTAATGTAAGTAAAGTTTATCCATATTACCTTTTCTGATTTTTTCTCTTCTGTTTCACTACTGGATACTCTTGTCCTAAGTTTCACAGAACCTTCTTTAAAAATATCTCCAAATCCAATCCCTCGAATTTTCTTTGGCTGTGTCACTGATCCAGGTGAAGTTTCATTCCCATTCCCCTGAGACGGGAAAGACAAGGTGGGCCCAGTCCAAACAGTTTCTGAAAGAATAATTCATTTTTGAAGAATGACATGAAAATCTTGCTTCTCCCCTTCCATAGTGTTTACATCCTATGCCTCCTAATAAAAAATGTCAAATAATAAATTACTGAGTACTAACATATTCAAAAGAGTAAGATGTACTTTATCCTGATATTTTTCTGGATGTTGTGTGAAACAATAACAATTTAGGTATTTTCAATAGTGAAATGCTAATTAAGAAATCCAAGAAATCATAATATACAAAATCCTTAATAAGAGCATGTCAAATTTACAGCTCTGTGCCCAGCCAGTGTGGCTCAGTGGTTGAGCATTAACCCATGAACCATGAGGTCAGGGTTCCACTGCCAGGCAGGGCACATGTTGGAATTATGGGCTCACTCCCCAGCCAGGGTGGTGTGTGCAGAAGACAGCCAATCAATGATTCTCTCTTACCATTAATGTTCCTATCTCTCTCTCCCTCTCCCTTCCTCTCTGAAATCAATAGAAATATGTATCTTTTAAATTTACAGCTTTGGGCAAAGATATGAAATGTAAGACTGAAACATTAAAAGAGATAAAGTTAATCATTTTTAAAAGTTGTATTACTCAATCTAATCAAAGTTAGGGTAAGTTTCCAAATACAAAAACTGGTAATATTAGAAAAATTTTATCTTAAAAAGTTAATAGTTCAAGATCTGTCCTTTTAACTCATGAATACAGTAATGTAAGTCCATGAAATTTTACATTATAATGGTAAAAATATTAAAGAAAGCCTAATGTTATATGGGTAAGAAAGTTGTTTATACATGCTTCCTCAGTAGCAAAGGTTCTTATATAGAGGCCTCAATGAGTCCATGACCAATCCCAAGAAAACTGTATTTTTTCAGTTCATTTTTTTGGATAAAATCACAAATCATAACAGATTCTCAAAGGGCCTTATAATCTAAGAAATTAAGGTCTAAAGTAAATCATGAAAGAAAATTCAAGAATCATTTCCCTAAAAATTTCTGATTATCAGCTCATTGATATTTAACAGTAAGAAAGGAAAATGGTAGTACCATTTATTCCTGGCTTAATCTGTACCAAGCACTTTCTAAGCACTATACATGAATTATATCTAATTTGTATAACTACTCAAAGGCTTAACATTAGCACTATTACTCCTCATTTTGAAAATAAGTAAACCAGACAAAGAGATGTTAAGAACTTTCCCAAGGCCACGGTAACAAAGCCAACGTTTAAATGTAAATCTAGATGACCCCAAAACCATTTTAAACATATTATCTAATAAACCAGTAATATGCAAATTGACCATACCTACACTACACCCACAAGCCACACCCACCAGCCAAGCAGGAGTGACTATGCAAATAAACCCAACCAAGATGGCTGCCAGCCACAGAGAGCAGAAGGGAGGCTTGGGTTTCCCGGGCAATGGAGGAAGCCAAGTTTGCCGCCTGCCCTTGCTGGATCAGGCCTTCACTCAATGCTACAAAATTTCAATTATAGAAGATAATGAAGGCAGCCACAGAGCTGGAGAGAGCAGGCCTGACTTTCATCCAGAGATGGAGAAAGCCAAGCTTTCCACCTGCCCTGGCTGGCCTAGGTCTCTGCTTAAGGTCACAAAGTTTCAATTATAAAAGGTATATAAATCCAACAAACATGGCTGCTACCATGGAGCGAGCAGAAGGCTTGGCTCTGCTCCAGGCTACAAAGTTTCAATTGTAGGAGAAAAATAAATCCCAAATACCAGAGCTTCCCCTTGAGTCACCAAGGGGCATGGCAGCCAGCAAACCATCACAGGCCCCTTGCCCAGGCCACCCCATGCCCTAAGGGAATCCCCACCCTGATCCAGTGCACCCTTCAGGGCAAGCCAGCCAGTCCCCACCTGGGCACCAGGCCTCTATCCTATCTAATAAAAGAGTAATTTGCAAACTGACAATCACTCCAACACATAAGATGGCTTCCCCCATGTGGTCAAAGATCCTGCCCCCATGTGGACACAAGATGGCCATCACAAGATGGTCAGCAGGGGAGGGCAGTTGGGAGGGCACAGGCCTGCAAGGGAGGGCAGTTGGGGGTGATCAAGCTTACAGGGGAGGGCAGTTAGGGGTGACCAGGCTGGCAGAGAAGGGAAGTTGGGGATGACCAGGACTGCAGGAAAGGACAGTGTTAGCAAATAAGTGGAATCTGTAAGTGGCAAAAGGGCACTCTAAACAAAAAGGGTTATATATATTCACTATAAAAATGGAAGTATAACACTTCCCTTGAGAATTTAATTTTCATGAAAATACTAAAAGATTTTTATCTTGAGGTTTTATATAGAAACCAAGCAAAGCATCAAATTATGAATTTACCACATTCTTATAAAAATGTAATAGTGGCTCTTATAACTTTTATTCTATGGTCCTTCAATAAAATCTGAGGATATAAAATTAAATTACCCTGAAGGATAAGAAAATATTGTCTAGATTTTGTTTAGAATCAGAATTATCTCCTTAGCATGACAGCCAGAATTTAACTGGTGAACCAAGAACATTATCCCATTTATTTCAGTTTATTGATTAAAAGAACAGAAGAGCTCTACGAGATGAAAAGAAGGTAAGGAGAAACTATGTAAAATAATCAAATTCTGGTGGATATGGCATTACAATACTATAAGTAAAAAAATAACTTTTCATATTATATAGTCAACTATAATTCCTGTTACAGCTACTAGAAATGCACACTACTACCTTAAAAGACTGTCAAAATACCAATTATAAACAGAGGATATTACACTTTGTTAGGACACAGGAAGAGTGAAGGTCAATTCTTTAATGAATAAGATCAAACTCTTAAATTAAAACTTAGAGGATTATATACTTTTATTACTAAAGTTCCAAATCTTTATAGCACACTCACTTCCTGGCATTTAAATCAATATTCAAACAAATACTCTTTGACTAAAACTTAAGAGTTAAAAAAAAAAAAAAAGGAATTACAGTGCACTTAAACTGCTTACTTACTATCACCCCATAATTACAAAGCTCCACATTTAGAATGCTTGTTATTGTAAACAGGTTAAACAAACAAGGAAGTATATTTTTAACAGATATAACTGAAAGGTTACTAAAATTCAAGTAAGGCTAAACAATGCAAGAAAAATGCCCAAAATATTTACAATTATTTACATCCAAATTTAAATTTGATTTCTTTTGCTAGTGGTCCCACGTGAACTTTAAATTTTGTACATATTTTAAGGGCTCAATTTACATAGCATGATAAAAATCATTTCATGGTAAGTTTTAATAACAAATTCTAATGTTAAGAACAAATTATCAAAGAACCCAATACCTATAAAAACATAAGAAACACCAATATGGAACAGAAGTAAATCAGAGGGACAGTCTGCTAAGGAGTAAGTATACCATTAGATTTAAGCCAGAGGTTTTAAATACTTGTTTGTTCTCTAATGATTAATATACATACTTAAAACATAAGTTTTGACTTCAGAACTGGTACCAAACATTCTCAAATAAGTGTAACATAAAATACTAAATCTATTTGTTATAACTCCTCTATTTATTCCTATCTCAACGATTTTCTATTGGAATCAGCATTTGCACTTTAGAGTGACTTCAGCATCTTTGACTTGAGGAATTTCTAAAATTGTGGATAGGATATTTGCAAAATCAGATCAAAACTGAATATAAAGCCTAGTCAGTGTGGCTCAGTGGGCGAACATCCACCAGTGAACCAGGAGGTCAAGGCACTTACTTGGGTTACGGGCTCGATCCCCAATGAGGGGCATGCAGGAGGCAGTCAATCAATGATTCTCTCTTTTCATTGATGTTTCTTTCTCCCCCCCCTTCCTCTCTAAAATTAATAAAAATATGTATTTAAAAAATTGTATGTAAGCATATATTAAGTGGGAAGAAATACGATAACACCAGAGTACAGTATTACAGGTTTACTTCAGGCTAAAGCAGACATCAGAGGGAAAAAACATTTAAGTTATTTTGCCTACTTAGCTCATTTGAGACCCTGACATAAGTTGTTGTTGGTGGGTTTTTTTCTTAAAGTAGATAAACCAAAGTTCACAGTTCAAAAGTAAGAAAAGAGTTTCAAAAAATCCCATAGAATAAATAAACAGGTAATATATAAATTGACTGTCACTCCAACACACAAGATTGCTACCACAAGATGGCCAACAGGGGAGGGCTGTTGTGTGCGATCAGGCTAGCAGGAGAGAGCAGTTGGAAGGGACCAGGCCTGCAGGGGAGGGCAGTTGGGGGGTGAGCAGGCTGGCAGAGGAGGGCAGTTGGGGGTGACCAGGCCTGTAGGGGAGGACCAAGGCCTGCAGGGAGGGCAGTTGGGGACAAGCAGGCCTGCAGGAGAGGACAGTTGGGGAGGACCCAGGTCTGCAGGGAGGGCAGTTGGAAGGGATCAGGCCTGCAGGGGAGGGCAGTTGGGGGCAACCAGGCCTGCAGGGGAGGGCAATTGAGTGTGACCAGGGCTGCAGGGGAGGGCATGTAGGGGTGACCAGGCCAGCAGAGGAGGGCAGTTAGGGGCAATCAGGCCTGCGGGGGAGGGCAGTTAAGAGGCAACTTGGCCAACAGAGGAGCAGTTAGACATCAATTAGGCTGGCAGGGTAGTGGTTAGGGGGTGATCAGGCTGGCAAGCAGAAATGGTTAGGAGCAATCAGGCAGGCAGACAAGTGGTTGGGAGCCAGCAGTCCTGGATTGTGAGAAGGCAGTCAGACATCCTTGAGAGGTCTCAGATTGGAGAGGATGCAGGCTGGGCTGAATGAAATACACCCCTCACCCCCGAGCATGAATTTTGTGCACCGGGCCTCTAGTATAAACATTAGGTGATATATAAGTTTATTTAAATCTTTTAAACATTTTTAGAGTTTACCTGAATCCTCCTGGGCTTCATGAGCTTCACTATCATCTGTTATCTCTAATTCTTTCACAAAATTTGAGGGAAACAGTCCCAACTTATTGTTCAGCGTTCCACTCCACCAGCCTTCTTCTACCTGAAAGAGTTCACAACTCAAAAATTAGAGAAGAAAAAAATTTCTCCTAAATGAAAATCTTTTCCCCCTATGGGAAAATTTAAGCTACAGAAGTGAATGAGCACAAAGTTAATAATGCAAAATAATCCCTTTAAACCTATAAAAAATACAATGGGAAATATATTTAAGTAGATTAAATCTAAATGGATTAGATTGACCATATCAACAGCACTTTGACACATTTGCTATGAGAACTTGTAATTGTAATCTATAAAGAAATAATTTTCATGAAAATATCAGATAACCAAGAATAATGTATTAATAGCAAGAAAATAGTTTTCTTCTGGAATGTTATTCTTTTAAAGCTATTGGGCTTTGGTTTGTAAAATATTTAAGTATTTGCCAATTTTTGATTTGGAAAAAGTTTAATGAATATTAGAATATAACCTTTCTAATGACACATGAAATTCCTCAGCCTTTTACTTGAATAGCAAGTCTTAACCCAAGTATGAAAAAGAATCATTTACTTTTAAAAAGTCAAGATTTCAGGCTCAACTAATCATTTCCTCCACTACAACCAAAAATATCTTCAGAAACCAAAGTCTTTAGAAAAATTTGTATTCACTAACAAGGACACTAAATTTTCATAAAGTTACTTAATAGTATTTTTTTCAGGTTTATTTTTAATGTTATGTATAGGAATACATTAAAGGGAATATCACTAGTAAAATCAATCCCTTATTAGATTTTGAAACAAGCTGTTTGGTTAAAGTGAACCCTTTTCTTTACTATAATTAGATTTTTTTTAAAAAAGACTAGAAAGAAAAAGATACCAACAATAAAGGCACTTGATTCTTTTGATGAATAATTTTGAGTAGCCGATCTCTTTACCTGGTTGCAGGAGTAAGTGCTGAAAGATCGACTTGAGATCCCTGCTCGAAGGCATCCATACACCCAAAAGAAGGGACAATTGGCTTGGTGCATTATAACTACAAGGTACTAAGAGGCATGTAAGGAGAAGAAAACGCTCAGAAATAAACTAAAATCTAAAACCTGAGCATTTTCAGGGGGACTCAACTGTGAAAGTAGACCAAACTGAACAGGCACAAGAAAGAAGAAAAAACATCAAAAAACTATTACCTACAACTGGAATCCCAAATTGGCAGCAACTGAGTAGTTAGATAAATAACCCTATAATAATTCCTATTAATTAAGGAATTCTTAAGAGATGGGTAGTATGGTGGTAAAAAACAGATTCAAAAACAGACTGTGGATTCAGATTCCAGCTCCTCTGCATGCCAGGCATATGAACTTGGGCAAAGATGTCTTAAACAAGATCTACCCCGTATGCTCACCTACAAAATAAACCCGACACACTCCTCCCAAGAAGTGGTGGCTTTTGTCCCTACCTGCTTCAATTTTGCTTGTAACCAACAGAATGTGGTGAAAGTTAGATTATAAAAGGTTATGTTTGCTGAAATGCTTATACTTTAAGAGCTCTGAATTGGTATGTAGTAAGTCCAACTATCGTGAGACCTCCCCCGACTACAGTAAAAAAAGCCAAGCCTGATGGAGAAGGTACATAGAGGCTCTCCACAGGCAGTCCTAACCTTCAAGTCTTCTAAGCACCAGACATGTAAGTGAAGAGGCCTTCTCATGATTTCATAAGCACTCAATCTTGAATCTTTCCAAGAGGCCCCAAGACATCAAAGAACAGGCACAAATCATCCTTACTGTGCCCTATCTGAATTACAGACCTACACACATGAACCTGTCTTTACCACAACAGTAAATAGAACAGCCAATCACTTATCTTCTATGACTCAATCTTTTCATATATAAAACTGGGATAAAAATTCCTATCTCTAGGTTGTTTAAAAATTTAAAGGATTTAATACATATGAAACATTTAATACATATGAAACATTTTTTCAGGCATAATATAAGTTCAATAAATATTATCATTGCCAACTAGTAGAAATAAAACAGAATTGCCCTTTGCATAAACATATTGAACTTAACATAAACATAAGTGATAAACTACATTACATGTTAGAACACAGTATTAATCCCTGTGGCACTCTGTAATATGAAAACATATACTCTGAAAATGAGAATTTCAACTGCCAAGTAAAACTTTAATATTCCTTTAATAGTAAAAACAGAGATGTGAAATTATTATTTTTGTGGTTGTCGTTAACCCCCCCTGAGGATATTTTTCCACTGAATTTTTGTGGAAGGGGGAAGAGACACAGAGAAAAACATCCATGTTAGACACATCAATTGGTTGCCTCCCTCCCGCACATGTCCCTGATCAGGGCCAAGGATAGAGCCTGCAGCTGAGGTACATGCCCTTGACTGCAATCCAACCTGGGACCCTTGAGTCCGAAGGCCAAGGCTCTATCCACTGAGCCAAACTGGTTAGGGCTGAAATATTTTTAAATATCATTCTAAAACATTAAAACGAGGGAAACATGTTTTGGGGGCAATATTTCAATGTGATAATTCGAACAATGCAAACCTTTTTAAAGATTCTACTTTAGTATTTCTTTGGTATGTAAAAGGCAAAATTCCTTCTGTTTTACTGCTTTGTTCCCAAAGTGAATTCAGAATCAAAGGAAAGGTTTATTTATATTCTTAACCACTCGTATTACATTAATTTTTAGCTTAACAAGGTTTTGACTTCCTAAAGTCAACAAATACAGTACACAAACATTAGATATAGCAAGGATGAGTGAAATTTTATTTCTACATATAAGACAATTAGATATTAAGTCATTAAAGATTCATTTTGAAATCTGTATCTTAAATTTTTTATTAAAAAAACAATAAACTTGCAAAAAAATGAAAAAAAAAAAATCCTTACAAAGCATTTTTCTGATACCCAGAGCATCAATTCCTATTGCTGCTTTATCCTTACCTCATCATTAATATCAATAATATCTCCCACTTTCAACTCCAGTTCATCATCATTTTGTGGAATGTACTCAAAGAGAACCTTACATTGCCGCTTCTTGATCTCTAAAAAAAGTAAGATTAGGTTAATAAAGATATTAAAATAAACAACAGCACCTTTATTTACATTCTATGCTCATTGTTAGAGTATTTATATTAGTGAACAAAAACAGAACATGCAAGCATTCTAAGCAACTAACCACAATCAGTTCTTGTTGGCTTTCCACCTTGCCCCCACGTTACAATCTATGCAGCACCAAATAAATTCAAACCAACTACAAATAATATATAAGGATCACAACAATGAAATCATTTATACAACTGATCCCACTGATCACACAAAAGTAAAATGCCAACTGCCACTTTTGAGACTAAAGATGCTACCTAATAAAGAGGGAATATGCAAATTGACTGTCACGCACTCACAAAGTTGGCAGCACCCACAGCCAATAAGGAATATGCTAATTGACAATTATGCCCTCAGAGATGGCAGCACCTATAGCCACAGATGGCGATGCCCAGTCAACTCAGTCCCGCCAGGGCAGCAGGCACATGGCACAGCCGGGCCCGTCCCCAGGCGGGTCTGGCTGCTCCATGTGCCTGCCTCCAGAGTCCTCCAGTCCCCTCAGACCCCAGCTGCCCAGGGCCTGTCCGAAGTGCAGGCAAGCTTTGGATGGCGGCTGCACAGCTGCCTAGGGCCACCCAAGGCTAAGGTAACCAGGACCAGCAGAGGCTTGCACTGCTGGCAGTGGCAGCAGCAGAGATGTGATGGGGGCATCACCTTTCACTGATCGCCGGGTCACCTCCCGTCCCTGAGGGCTCCCAGACTATGAGAGGGGGC
Organism: Antrozous pallidus; assembly: GCA_027563665.1. NCBI lineage: Eukaryota > Metazoa > Chordata > Mammalia > Chiroptera > Vespertilionidae > Antrozous > Antrozous pallidus. The sequence goes on along the minus strand of CM050517.1, from coordinate 17,598,118 downwards.
AGGCCAGGCTAAGGGAGCCCCTTCCAGTGCATGAATTTTCATGCATCAGGCCTCTAGTACAGGGATAATAAAAGACACTGTTGGCACAAAAAACATGTATCACATGCAAGTCCTCCAAGCCAGTGATTTCCGAACCACATCCTGATGAAAGCCGAATATTTAAAATGCACTAATTTAAGAGTACCTATTTAAAAAAGATAAAATACACAAGTCTACAATGTACTTTATCTTCTTTAATAGCTGTTTTCTGACAGATAAAAATCAAACTCATATAGGAAAAGATAAAAATAGTTTTCTTTTTAGCCTAGCTGGTGTGGCTCAGTGGTAGAGCATTGACCTATGAACCAAGAGGTCACTGGTTAATTCCAGTAGGGCACATGCGGGCTCAATCCTCGGTAGCGGGCATGCAGGAGACAGCTGATCAATGATGTTTCTTTCTCATCGATGATTTTATCTCTCCCTCTCACTTCCTCTCTTGAAAAATCATTAAAAACTATTTTTTAAATTTTTTACATTAGCTTTTCAAATAAAGTTCATTTATTCAGACAAGTAATGATCATTTATAACCATCAAGGTTTGTGGTTCTCAACTTCTTTCAAAATCTTAATAATTGGGAACTCAGAATCACTCCCATCTTTAACAGTGAATCATTAAAGCATCTATGGGTACGTGACCAGTAATGGTTAATAAAAGAATTGCTTCTTGCTACTCAAAGAAATCAAGAGGAGGCTAAGACTTGGAAGAGTCATAATGGAAACATTCGGAGAAATCATAAAAAACAAGTGGTAGTGAGGATGTGGAGAAAAGAGAACTCTAGTACACCACTGGTGGGAATGCAGAGTGGTGTAGCCACTATGCAGTTTCCTCAAAAATTTAAAAATGGGAAAGGCATTTGGTCCCACTTCTAGAAATATATTATAAGAAACCCAAAACACCAATTAGACAGAATACATGCACCTCTATATTCATAGCAACACAATGGGCAACAATTAAGACCTAGAAAGAAGCCACATGTTCATCAGCAGATGAGTGGATAAAAAAAGCTGTGGTACATTTACACAATGGATTACTATGCTGGGGGCAAAACGACAAAGCTGAAACTGTACTACTTTGGGCACAACACGAGAAGGCAGTTACTTCAGTTCTCACATTTTATGTATCTATGAAATTATCAACACAAAAAAGTAAATCCAAAAGAACATCAAAACAACAAAAGAACATCATAACCAACATTGTGAAGAGGTGCAAGACAGACATGACAATCAGGTAGATAGAAGAATCTATAATCTCAAATAAGAAACAGTTACAACAATAAGTGCTGGTGAGGATGTGGAGGGAAAAAAACCCTCTTGTACTGCTAGTGGGAATGCAAACTGGTGCAGCCATTGTGGAAAACAGTATAGCATTTCCTCAGAAAATTAAAAATGAAACTTCCATTTGGCCCAGTAATCCCACTTCTAGGAATATATCCCAAGAAAACAAATACCAATCAGAAAGGATATATACACCCCTATATTCGTAGCAGCACAATTTACAATAGCTAAGATTTAGAAACAGCCTAAGTGCCCATCAGCAGATAAATGGATCAGAAAACCGTGGTACATTTACACAATGGAATACTATGCTGTGGTAAAAAAAGAAGAAATTCTTACCATTTGCAACAGCATGGGTGGAACTAGAGAGCATTATGCTAAGCGAAATAAGCCAGTGAGAGAAAGATAAATATCACATGATTTCACTAATTGGTGGAATATAATGAACAACATAAACTGATGAACAAAATAGAGCAAATGTCATAGAAGCATCGAAGAGACTGTCCAACACATGAGGGAAGGCGGGAATGAGGGGGTAAAAAAAAACACCACTGGTATGAGCATAACCAATGGACACAAGACAGTAGGGGGGTGAGGGCATGTGCTGGGGAGTGGGGGCAACTGGAAAGAGGTCAGTGAGGGAAAAAGGAGACTTACATAATACTTTAAACAATAAATAATTAAAAAGAAAAAAGAAACAGTTACATTTCAGGAATAGTTTTCCCCTTTCCTAAAAGGAATAGTTCTTTTCATGACAAAACATTTTTAGCCCTGGCTAGTTTACTCAGTGGTTAGAGTGTCAGCCTGTGGAATGAAGGTTCGTGGGTTCAATTCCAGTCAAGAGCACATAGCCTGGTTGCAGGATTGATCCCTGGCCCATATGGGAGGCAACCAATTGATGTGTCTCTCTCACATCGATATTTCTTTGTCTCTCCCTCTCCCTTCCACTCTTTTTAAAAAATAAGGAAAAAATATTCTCAGGTGAGGATAACAACAAAAATCATTTTTAAACTGACCTTACTTTTATAACGAGCCTAGAATTTACAGTAAAAAATCTGCAACGAGAGATGTGAGATTTGACTGCCTATGGTTTCTTCTAGATTTTTATGGTTTCACAACTTACATTTAAGTCTCTTACCTATTTTGAGTTTCTTCTTATATATGGTGTAAGTTGGTCTAGTTTTATTTTTATGCATGTACCTGTACAATTTCCCCAGCACCATTTATTGACGAGACTGTCTTTACCCCACTATATGCTCTTGTCTCCTTTGTCAAATATTGAGTGTAATGTAATGACTTGGGTTGATTTCTAGGTTCTCTGTTCTATTTCATTGATATATATAATGCCTGTTCTTATGCCAATGCTAGGCTATTCAAAATACAGTGGCTTTGTAGGATAACTTATGTGGTCTTGTGATCCCTCTAACTTTGTTCTGCTTTCTCAAGATCGCTGTGGCTATTCAGGGACTTTTTTGGAACCATATAAATTTTTGGAGTATTTGTTCTAGATCTGAGAAATGTGCTATTGGTATTTTAAGAGGGATTGCACTGAATCTACAAATTGCTTTGAATAGTGTGGACGTTTCATTTATGTTAATTCTACTGTTCCATGAACACAGTATATTCTTCCACTTATTTATATCTTCCTGTATCTTTTTCAAACGTCCTGTGTTGATAATTTCATAGATCCACAGAATGTCAGGGCTGAAGTAACTGCCTTCTCATGATGTGCCCAAAATAGTACAGCTTCAGTTTTGTCATTTTTGATGCCAGCAATGTTTCAGGCTTAATTTGATGTAGGACCCACATGTTCCTCTTTCTGGTGGTTCAGGGTATTATTGATAATCCTATCTAATAAAGAGGGAATATGCTAACTGACCATCACTCTGTCACAAAGATGGCTGCACCCACAGCTGAGGCCACATTCCCATAAGGAGACTTAACAAGCAATCAGCTGAGACCTGAGGCTATGCCCTACCTTATCTGGTGGGGCTTCACAGGGGACCTCAGGCTGTGCCTCTAACCCCAGTGCCAAGCCAGGGGACCTGAGGCCACACACCCCGCCCAGCGGGGCTTGATGAGGGGCTTCAAGGTGTGCTTCCTGTCCTGTTGCTGGGCTAAGGGACCTCAAGGTGCACCCTCAGTGCTGGGTCAGGGGAACTCAGGCCATGCTCCCACCCAGCAGGGCATGATGGGGGAACTGAGGCTGTACCCCCCCACACCTGGCGGGGCTTGATGGGGAATCTCAGCCTGTGTTCCCCATCTGGTGGGGCGACTGAGGACTTGAAGGCATGCTTCCCCACCCTGGTCTGGGCTGGGGAACCTCAGGCCACACCCCCCATCCTGGCACCAGGCCAGGGGACCTGAGGCCAAGGGTGGGACTGGCCGGGTCTGGATCTAGCCCAAACGGCCAGGTCTGGGTTTCATGCGATTTTGAGGTGCATGTGGGTGGGCGGGGACTTGACTCTGGGTCCCATTGTGAGCCCCAGACTCTGACAGGAGGAAGATTTTCATATACATTTTACTAATTTTCTTTCATCTCTGACACTTCTATTATAAAGGGAAAATAGCAACATTAAATTATTTCCTCTAATTAATTCCCTTTTAATCCAGTGCTTACTCACTAGTTTATAGATAAAATTATTAACAATGAAGAGGATAAAGGCGATACAACAAAGGCAGGGACATATTCCATGTCTTTTATGTACCACTACTATTCTAAGTCTTTCACAAACACCTTCCACACAGCAGACCATGAAATGTATTATCAGCCATGGCCAGTTTGGCTCAGTGGATAGAGTACTGGCCTGTGGACCACAGGGTCTCGGGTTCGATTCCGTTCAAAGGCATGTACCTCAGTTGCAGGCTCCTCCGTGGCCTGGGCCCTGGTTGAGGCATGTGTAGGAGGCAACTAGTCGATGGGTTTCTCTCACATCGATGTTTGTCTTTCCCTCTCTCTTACTCTTTGTCTAAAAATCAATGGATAAAGTGTCCTTGGGTGAGGATTAAAAAAAGAAGAAGAAAGAGAATGTATTATCATCATTTTACCTATGAGAAACAAAAACTCAGAAATTAACCTGTCCAAGACCGCAGAGCCAAAGAGAGGCAAAACTAGAATTACATCTAGTTCTGACTCAAGTCTTTTATCTTTCTACTATATCATTATGTTGTCTTCTTTACAGACAACAGTTCTTTAACACAGTTCATGGAGTCTAGTCGTGTTGGATCCTTATTCCCTGAAAATACTGTGTACTTGCTTCTTTCCAGAGGTCTCACAAAGGTAGCAATTCTACCTGAAACTCAACAACCCCAAAAGAAAACCATCAAAAGTTAAGAAATACATTGAGTTACTTGTTATGTATATGGTGAATCTTCTGCAAAATTCTTTCTTACTCTCATCCAATAAAAAATCACAATACCTAGGCCAGTGGTTGGCAAACTCATTAGTAAACAGAGCCAAATATAAACAGTACAACGACTGAAATTTCTTTTGAGAGCCAAATTTTTTAAACTTAAACTTCTTCTAATGCCACTTCTTCAAAATAGACCAGGCCAGGCCGGGTTATTTTGTGAAGAGCCACACTCAAGGGGCCAAAGAGCCGCATGTGGCTCGCGAGCCATGGTTTGCCAACCACTGACCTAGGCCATTAAAGAAAGATTCAAGCTGATCAAGATTCTAGCTATATTGCTGAGTTTTACCACTTTAAGACAATCAAAATCTTAGAAAATATTATCATAATCACCATTATGAAGCAAAAACTCATATGATTAGGGATGCAGTACCACATCCAAAATATATTTGCAACTAAGTTGAAATATATATTTGTTTATATATACATACAGATATAAAGCTAATCTGACAAAATGTAAACAGCAAACAGTGGAGAGCATACTAAGTTCACTGCACAGTTATTCTTTCAACATTTCCATAAATTTTTCAAAATAAAATATAAAGTTGGGAGGGTAGGGAAAAGATTAGCCAAACAACTTACATGCATATATGCGTAACCCATGGACATAGATAATAGTGCAACATAACTCATGGACACAGACAACAGTGCAGTGAAGGCTTGGGAAGAGGGGAAGAGTGGGTGGAAGGGTTCAATGAGAGATAAATAAATAAAATATGATGTCAAGAAAGAGACAAAACACCCTACCCCATTCGTCTGAGGCTGTAGCTGAGAAGGAGTCATCTGAATGGGTCTTTTCCAGCCTTTTGAGTCAGAATATTTTAGTGTCAAAGAACAGAGTCTGAACTAATATTCTCATTTTTTTAAAAATGTAAACTGCAAGATGTATTGTCAGTGACCATAATTTGATAGTATTCAGTACTTTCTCCAGTGCTTACTCAAAATAAGAAGGCATACCATTTACTACCGTTTACTGGGAATGAAACAATGTGTAGATTGGCATTCTAGTCAACTAATTTTTCATGTAGCAACATAATTTCTTTCAGTACAGCTACTAGTGATCTATCACTATCAATCTCAATGTATCTGTTTATATGCAAAAAAAGCATTCTGTAGCATGAGTTCCCATTAATAAGGAATAGAAATTTACAAGCACTGATAACCTTCCCTCACACATGCTAAGTGTAGATTCTCATATGACATCCATTTCTTCCACATATAAAGTGAAATATCTACTAATACTCCACAATTAATATTAGACAGAGTTGGGATGCTGAAAGATGGCAAATCTTTACTCTCTAAGTAAAATAGTCTATACCATTCATTATCTTTGTGCCTGATTTTACAAGGATCTCAGAAGTAATGTGAGACTTGTATCTGTTTTGCTCTTCTATAACTTCAGCAACTTACAGCACTCAACTTTGTCCTGGAAAACATTATTCAATACAAGTTCTAGAAAATACCTGTTTGACTGAAGTTATCACGCTTAACTTACACACATATTCTATTTTTAAATGTTTTTATTCTTTTTTTTTTTAATTAGAGGGAGAGGGAGAGAGAGAAACATTGATGAGAGAGAAACATCAATCAGCTGCCTTCTGCAGGCCCCTACTGGGAATGGAGCCCACAACCCTGACATGTGCCATGACCAGAATCAAACTGGCAAATTCTTGGTGCATAAGATGACACTCAACTAACTAAGCCACACCAGGCAGGACACACAAAAAAAGTTTCAATGGCTTCATGACTAGACTTCACAAAAAAGACACACTTTTTTGGGGGCTTTAGAGAGTATAAAAAAAAGTAGCTAACAAATAGCTTCCAGATATTTAACATCATATTATCTATTTGAGCTTGTCCTTAGTTGCTTATTCAAAACTCAATACAGAGATTTAAATTGAATATTCACTCTGCAATGTTTATCACTATAAACTTTTACAAAATGGTTTTAAGGATTATTTTTTGTCATCCTCATGTGAGGATATTTTTTCCATCGATTTTTCTTGTTGTTGTTGTTAATGCTTTTAATCTGAGGATACTTTTCCATTGATTTTCAAGAGAGTGGAAAAGAGAGGGAGAGAGAAGGGGGGAGGGGGAGAAGAGAGGGAGAGGGAGGGAGAAAAACATTCACATGGAAGACACATATTGATTGGTTGCTTCCCAAAAACGCCCTGACCAAGGCCAGGATTCTAGCCTGCAAATGAGGTACGGGCCTTTAACTGGGATCAAACCTTTGACCCTTTGGTGTAAAGGTCGACTATCCACTGAGCCAAACTGACCACGGTTCCATTGCTTTTCAGAGAATGAAGCGGAGGAGTGCCGGGAGAGAAAAATCGATGTGAGAGAGACAGAGCAACTGGTTGCCCCTTGCATATGCCTAGACCAGAGGTGGAGAGTGAACCCACAACCCAGGTATGTGCCTTTGACCGGGAATCAAACCTGCAACTCTTTGGTGTGCAGGTCAACACTAACCATTTAACCACAAAGACCAGGGCTTAAGGTGTGATTTTTTAAAATTACATTTTATTGGTTAGCAGTGTGAACTGTTATTTAACACTAGAGGTCTGGTGCACGAAATTCGTGTGTGTGTATGTGTGGGGGGGGAGCATTAAGGGGGGCGGCCCTCAGCCTGGCCTGTGTCCTCTCGCAATCCAGTACTCCTCAGGGGATGTACAACGGCCAGTTTAGAGGACAGAAAGAAAACCTTGTGAGAGAAAACAAAACAAAACAAGAGGCCACTCCAGCAAGAGTGGGTTCTGAGGAGCTAGGGTTAACTTTCTGTGTGAAGATTTGCCATTCCAGGGAAGAGGGGAGGAAGGAATGAGGGTGGGGGGGGGGAGAGGGAGGGCGAGCGCGTGTGTATGTGCGTGCGTGCGTGAGTCACTCCCCCCCAAACACTCCAGACTCTTTTGTTCTAAAGCACAAAACTTAGCTTTCCCCACATTTATTGCATGTCTAAATACAAACCATCATGTACTTCAAGCAACCTGTATTAGGGAAGAAGAATGCAGCCTTAAAGCAAAGGGTGGGAGTGTAAGAAGTAACTCACTCCTCTCATCCCCCAGCTGAAGCTCCTCGGGGGCTTTCCTCTTTGTGAATCCATATTTATCTCTTGGCGCATGGAAAGTTAGGGAGCACAGCATTATCCTGGAAGGGGAAGGTCATGGGGACTGAACCTGTGGTATCGCCCCAAGTTTCATTTCCTCACCCTCCTGGGTTGCTTTCCACCCTACTACTGATCCAGTTAATGGGGTCGGAGGTCTGCAACTGGACGCCTCCAGGTGGAGAGCGCGCTGGGGGCCGGGTGGTCCAGCTCCAAGGCCACCTGAGGGCTACAGCTCAAGGCGTTCTGCCCCGCTGTGCTAGACTCAATCCAGATGGGTATAGGGAGATATTGGTGGCTCCACAGCAGGCAGCTCCAAGGCTAGCACCTTTGAATTGTGTACTACTGGGGGAAAAGAAAAGCCTCCCCAGAAAGAGGTTTTTTAAAAGCCTTCAGGGACCAGGATACTAGCTGGCCAGGGCCATCCTTCCCCTGGCTGCCGGCTGCTGCCCCATCCCCCAGCCGCACTCGCCTTGGCCTGGTGCCACCTGCCACCCAGCCCTGATTCCCCATTCCCCATCAGGAGGTTGGCAGCAGGTCCTGATCAGGCAATCGGGGTAGTCAGTGTGAGTCATAGCGACCAGTCATTCTGGTCATTCAACCGTAACAGTCACTTAAGCTTTTATATATAGAGAGTGCAGTAAACCACTTTTTAAAACTAGTCTATTTTGTGATTGAAGGATATGATGCAAACTAACAATAACAAAAATCAGATTAAAAAAAAAACCACACATAAGCTTGCTTTTCCTGGAAAAGTAATCTGAAAGCAAAAATAACCTGCATCCTGTTTTAAATGTTAGCTAGCACCAAATGACCAATTTAGTCCTTCTGGCACAGGAACTTAAAAACTAGTTACAGAAGATCCTTAGGAAAAAACCTAAGCTTCCTGGCACCAATGACATGTTTTTTTTTTCCTTTCTTTCTTACAAAAAGAAAGGAATTACGACCCATATGAGGAAGATAAAATTTAGTGTCTTTTCTTATTAGGAGATAAAATACTCAACTTTAAAGCCCTTTGTCTAGCCTTCACAAGAAGAAACTTGTCTCTTTATAGCTGGGTAAAACTAAAGAAAGTGTAAGTGAATTTTAGAGTAGGCAGAAGTCATAAATAGTCCTTCTGTGGGCCTAAAAATTCTCTTTGTGCACAGAAATTCTACACAGAGCTTCACCTATAGGATATGGACACTGTTAATTGTCCCCAATCTCCAAACAAACAGAATTTCAGAATTCAGGACAATTAAAATTACCAAAACTCTCCATCTTTAGCCAGTACACTGTAAAAAGTACAGGTTAATATGTAAATATGGTTTGTACAATGCATTTACTGGGTTACAAAGAACACATCGAACGCTTTTATTGATCTCAGTGTCATAAAATCTGTTGCATTTTTATGAAAATCTGTTTTTTTTAATGAAAGTAATTAAAGGGTAATATAACTCAGAAAGTACAGGTTTCCCTAAACTTCAGACTGTAGCATAGAAAGTAACAGGTTGAGGTATAAGGAGACTATAAAAGTCATACATTTTTCTTACATTTGTGAAATGTATATAAATAAAATTTGTTTACAGTAGAGTACTTGAAGACCACAATATCAAAGACACTAATCTAAAATAAATGTGGTTGAACACTAATTTACTACTTATTAAATTAAATTGAACAAAGTAATTAGTAATCATTATCTCAAGTAGTTTCCAGTTTTACCACGTTAAAATGCTATCTGCTCCCATAAATGTTGCACTTCTTTGTGCATGTTTAATACTTTTTGGGACAGTCTTTCTCAAGATGTTAAGCTCTTTGAGAACAGCAATATTATCCATCTTTTTCTAACACTTTCTCACCAGCAACAAAATAAAACTCAAGAGTTCCAGGGTGGGGAACATCTGGCCCATAGGCTGTATAAGGCAGAAATCACTTGGTCTGCCCCTGTGAAGCCATTAGGGGTGAGTTAATTAAATGTTTGACCAAATATAGCAGGCTAATTTCTAAGTTGATAATTTTGTATGGACTGTGAATGATCTTATAAATATCCAAATGGCCCTTGGCAGAAAAAAGGTTCCCCACCACTGGTTTAAATGATCTGTTCTAAAGTAATAAGACGGACTCCATCTCATGTCTGATTTCAAATGTGATGCTGTCCCTCTATGCTAAACTATTCTCCTAATATTTGCAAAGTACCAAATATTTAAAAGGCACTCTCTTGGGGCAATCACCTTGGAAAACTGAATGCTTATGTTCAGATGCCTAACCACTAAAGAAACATACTATCTAAATTATTGAATCTACCTATACTGCTTAAAGATAAGCAGACACTTAAGCATTTCAGTAAATAAATGATATTAAAATAAATTTAAAACAAAGTGTTAACAAGTCAACAGAGCCTATAACAATAAAAAGAAAACAATTCCCACACATAGTTGTCAGCAACTGATATAAAGAATTGAATATACATAGGCCAGTAACTGGTAACATGAAAGTGGGAAGTTTCTCCACTCAGCTGCAAAAGGTTGAGCTAATTTTTCATAACATAATTTATAAACAGCTATTTTGATTCAATTTAAAAGTAAAGGAATTATTTACATACTTTTCTTAATGTTTTTAGTTGGTGGATGTGGCTGAATTCCTCCAGCTGGAAGTCCATAGGTGCTTATTCGTTGTACAAGACTTGCTACATTTCCATGCCTTTCCCGTCTGATAGGCAAATTGTCATCTTTGGATTCTGTTTCTCTCTTAATTTCCTATAAAAAGGGAAAATTAAGAAACAGGCAAATTAAGCTATATTTTATTAAATATTCTATTGAAAAATGTCAAAACACAGGTAAGTGATCTATAATAATAAAAGTGTAATATGCTAATTAGACTGGACAGCCAAATAACTTTCCGGACGTCCTTCTAGATGAAACTGCCCTGGCGGGGGCTGAGGCAGGCAAGCAATTAGGGGCAATCAGGAAGGCAGTCAAAATGGTTAGGGGCAATCAGGCAGGCAGGCAAGCAGTTATGGGTGATCAGGCAAGCAGAGTGATTAGGGGCAATCAGGCAGGCAGATAGAGTGGTTAGGTGCAATCAGACAGGCAGTCAAAATGGTTAGGGGCCATCAAGCAGACAGTCAACATGGTTAGGGGCCAACAGGCAGGCAGAGTAGTTAGGGATGATCAGGCAGGCAGGCAGGCAGAGTGGTTAGGGGCAATCAGGCAGGCAAGCAGGTGAGTGGTTAGGAACCAGAGGTCCTGGATTGCGAGAGGTATGTCTGACTGCCTGGAAGGGTCCTAGATTGCGAGAGGGTGCAGGCCGGGCTGAGGGGACCCGTCACCCCATGCATGAATTTCATGCACCGGCCTCTAGTTATGATATCAAAAGTTTTCAAACCTTTTCTCTATGCACACAAATTTAAAGAATGCAATGCATTTTAGTGGCTTACTATGAGTTTAAGTCTTATCAGAATTGGAGATACTAGGTTAAAAAAAAAAAAAAAAAAAAAAAAAGGCTGAAACCCCACCTCCACCCTAACACTTACATGGCACCCTGAAATATATAAACAATGACAATAATTCTAAGTCAGGGGTGAACAAACTTTTTCTATAAAGGATCAAATAATATTTTAGATTTGTGGGCCATTCAATCTCTGTTGAAACAATGAACTCTGCTATTTGAAGTGCAGAAGCAGCCACATAATTAAGTGAATGAACAAAACTATGCATCAACAAAGTTTTATTTATGGATACTAAAATTTCAATTTTATATAACTTCACAATGTCATCAAATGTCATGCTTCCTTTGGTTCCCCCTCTCCCCCATTTATAAAATTCTTAGCTAGCATTCTTGGCTCATGGACTTTACAGAGACAGGAGGCATTGAGATCTGGCCAATGGGCCATAGTTTAATGAACCATGTTCTAAGTCAGAGGCTAACAGAAGATATGCAAACCTTCATGAAAAGAAGTACGAGAGAAAAGGGAAGTTATGCCATGTTCAGTGATTTAAAAAACTCAATATCACAAAAATATCAAATCTTCCTAAAACTGATGTAATGATGCAATGCAATTTCAAAAATATCACACAGATTTAGGAGAGTAATTTAATAAACAGGTTCTAAATTTGTATAGAAGAACAAAAGGTCAAGAACAGCCAGAATACTAGAGGGAAAAGAAAGTGAAGGGATTTTTTTTTCTACTAAGAGACAGAGAAAAACTATGTGACACACTATAAATTAGTACAGAACTGGCATAAAAACACATACTGATAAATGAAACAAAATATAGTCCATAAAAAAACAAACGATTTATGATAGACAAAAAGTAAGAAAAAATAGATTCTTAAAATACATTGTACTTGTAAAACTAATGTCCCCTATTTAGGGTGTAGGGAATGAAACTGGACTCCTAAACTCACCCATTTAATATTAAAATTAACAGTGTCTGTTCATTACAATTAAGCATTAAAAAAAGTGAATCACAAACCCAAATATACGTTTCACATAACAAAGTTAACAAAATTTCAATCTCTAGGTATTTGCGTCTACCACAATGTTAACCAGTTGTTACTCTCTAATGAGTAGGTTTCCGGTGATTTTGACTCCTTTGTACTATACAAAAGTGTCTGATGCTTGCTTTTGTTTTCTTTTAGACAATGAATATTGTCTTTCAATCAGAAAAAAAGTTTTTCATTTTGAGAAAACTGTTAAAGTTGGTGGAGAATTGTGAAAAATTATTAAAGTACAAATTACAGAAGACAAATGCTTTATAATATAGATGTTTCATTTTTATGGTAATTCATTTAAGAAAAAATACTTCAGTTTACTATTAATAGCACATGACATATCAATATTTGAAAACCTTGCAGTTTTCAGACTGCACTAATATTTTTCAAACATAAAATCTATATGAAAACTGGTAGTTTACAAACTCAACATGCCAAATAGTATTCATTTTGGATTCTCCAGTTTCATAACCTACCTAGGTTTTAAACAAATAAAAGCCGTACCTCTGAGAGCTATTGTTGCTTTTTAGTACAAAAGTCCAAAAACTTAGCTTGACATTCAAATCTTGTTCTTCTAGGAAAGTAAAGCTAGTGTAACTTAAGATGATTAGCCCTAACTGGTTTGGCTCAGTGGATAGAGCATTGGCCTGTGGACTCAAGGGTCTCAGGTTCAATTCCGGTCAGGGGCATGTACCTCGGTTGCATGCGAATCCCCAGAGGGGGTGTGCAGGAGGCAGCTGATCAATGTTTCTTGTTTTCTATCCCTCTCCTTTCTTCTCTGTGAAAAATCAATAAAAATATATTAAAAAAAAAAAACTTGATATGATTAAGTACAGAATCAGGCCCTAGCCAAACTAGCCAGTTTTGCTCAGTGGACAAAGCACCACCTGGGGACTGAAGGGTCTCAGGTTTATTCTGATCAAGAGCACAAGCCCAGGATGCAGGCTCAATCCCCAATAGGGGGCATGCAGAAGACAGTGGATCAATGATTCTCTCTCACCCTTGATGTTTCTCTCTCTCCCTCTCCTTTTCTCTTAGAAATCAATAAATATATGTGAAAAATAAGTAAATAAAAGTACAGGATTAGGAAACAAATGACTTGGGTACGAATTCTGGCATTATCCTACTTAGTAGTTATAAAACATTGGATACTTATTTTTAAATAGAAATTATGTGAATAAATACATTTGAGATAATGTTTCCCATTTCTAAAAAAATAATTTGCAACATATTGCTCAAGATATAAACATTTTAAGGATCTTCAAAATTGTATGAAACATAATCACATCCATGAATATTAGATATAATAAATTTGAGGGCAAAAGATCTATATATATAAAAGCCTAATATGCGAATTGTCTGCTCAGGAGTTCAACCGGGAGACTGGAAGTTCAATCGCTTGCTATGACACTCGCTAACAACCAGGGTGAGTATGGAATGAAGGGAGGCCCTGGCTGGCAGCCAGAAGACCCTCATTGGCTGTGATTGCCAGCCAGGCCTGAAGATCCTACATGTGCATGAATTTCGTGCACTGGGCCTCTAGTATAAAATGAAAGAGATAAGCAAACTAGTGTATAGATGTATGTGTGTATATATGTGTGTGTGTGTGTGTATGTATGTGTGTGTGTATATATATATATATATATATATATATATATATATATATATATATAGTCTATCCTACACAGAGAAAACTCAAGTTCCAAATACAAAATGCCAATTAAGATATTATCACAAGTACCAAGTGACCTCCAGGCTATAAGCAAAATTACAAATAAAGTTTACACTGGGCTTCTTTCTCCTCCACTTCTTCCTGATTCTATCAACCACCAGGCACCTGCTCGCTCGCTCTCTCTCTCTCTCTCTCTCTCTCCCCCCCTTCTTCCCTTCCTCCCCTTCCTCCTCCTCTCTCACCAACCTACAGTGATCAGCAAACTCATTAGTCAACAGAGCCAAATATCAACAGTACGATGACTGAAATTTGAGAGCCAAAATTTTTAAATTTAAACTTCTTCTAACGCCACTTCTTCAAAACAGACTCGCCCAGGCCATGGTATTTTGTGGAAGAGCCACACTCAAGGGGCCAAAGAGCCGCATGTGGCTCTTGAGCCACCATCTGCCAACCACTATACTAACCTAACTTTCTTTTCTAGTCCCTGGACACCTAGTGTCCCCAAACTACTCTTTGGCTATCATCTTCAACAGCAGTTTTATTGAGTACTTATTTATTAGTAAGGCTTCTAGTGTTTCTTCCTTCTTTTCCCTTTTCTGTCTTTACTTAATTAGCCAGTAAATAAAATACATATTAATCCCATAGCATCCAACTTGTCTAAGAACTTCGCTTTTTCTCCTAATTTTGAAAACGACTTCAGGAGATTCAGCAGGAGAAAGAAAAAAAAAAAAAAGACTCCTCACTCAGAGAGTATCATGTCTTGACAAAGCACAATCAGAAAAAACTCTGAATCTCATTCCACAAATGAGGAAAGCCTCTTATATAACAAGTAATCCAATTTTTCAATCCAAAATTGGCCACGAAAAAATACACGATAGGGATAATCTCCAAATAGATAAGAATGTATTCTATTTACTTATTTTATTTCATAAAGGGTAAAAAGTAACAAGTAAAGGGAGTAAAAAGTAGAACTAAAGGAACATGAGAAATATAAGCAAATGAGGAAGCTACAAAGATGGGAGAATATATAGTTATTCTTCACCTATTAAGGTAATCAAAGATACTTAACTCTAACCACACTAAGCAAAACCAGGTAACTTGAAAGATTATCAATCAAAAATTCACAACCTCTCCTTCATGTTGTAATATATCTATACAATAATTTGGTTTTCTGATCATAGCCAGTGCCATGATCATGATTTCAAAATAGAAATCACTTAAGTTCCATATTATAAATTAAAGATCACAAAGAATAAAAACCAGGTAAGAGCTTTTTTTTCTTAAATGAAAGAGAGGATATCTAATCTCTAAATTCCTAAACAGAGTTACATTTGTTTATGTTAATTAAAATTAAGGAATATACATAATTGTTTTGAAGTTTATATTCATGATATACAAAAAGTGTTGGAAATCCTGAATGTGACTTCCATATTTACACAAGCATAAATCAGAATGAATGGAAAAGTGACATCCTATCTAATAAGAGAGTGATATGCAAATTAACCATCACTCTGCTCTACCAACAAGCCACACCCACCAGCCAATCAGAAGTGGATATGAAAACTAACCCCAACAAGATGGCTGTGGCCACTGAGAGCAGGAGGAATGCTTGTGTTTCCCTGGCGATGAAGAAAGCCAAGCTTTCCACACAGCCTAGCATGCCCAGGCCTCCACTCAAGGCTACAAAGTTTCAATTATAGAAGATAAATGAATCCCAACAGAAATGGCAGCAGCCACAGAGCTTGAGAGAGCAGAAGGGTAGGGTTACCCCTGATGATGTAAAAAACCAAGCTTCTGCAGCCCTAGTGCCTAGGCCTCCACTTAAGGCTACAAAGTTTCAATTATAGAAGATAAATAAATCCCAACAGAAATGGCTGCCATCACAGAGTGAGCAGGAAGCTTGGCTCCGCTCCAGGCTACAAAGTTTCAATTGTAGAAGATAAATAAATCCCAGATACCAGAGCCTCTGCTTGGGTCGCAGGGGGGCGTGGCCGACCTGCAAACCACCACTGGCCCCTTGCCCAGGCCACCCCTCACCCCAAGGGAACCCCCATCCTGATCCAGGACACCCTTCAGGGCAAACCAGGTGGCCCCCACCCATGCACCAGGCCTCTATCCTATCTAATGAAAGAGTAATATGCAGGTTGACCATCATTCCAAACACATAAGATGGCTCATAAATCCTGTCCTGGATCGTGAGAGGGATGTCCGACTGCCTAGATTGACGGGTCCCAGATTGGGCCTAAACGGGCAGTCAGGGTCCAAGATTGGAGAAGGTGCAGGCTGGGCTGAGGGAGACTCCTCTCCCCCTCCCCCGCATCCCCGTGCACAAATTTTGTGCACCAGGCCTCTATTTAATGGTGAGCAAAATAAGATTAAATGTTTATTTGGTACCATATGCTGTTCCAGTTAACAAGATAATTAACCCCTTTCTTAAAAATCTTACTATGAAATCTATATGTACTTTTGAATGCTAGCATATCAGAATCATCAAGGAAAACAGTAAAAATATGTTTTAAAAGTTTCTAAACTTACTTTTCTCCTTCTCCAAATAAGCTATTCTCCATGAAGCCATTATCTCTTCAATTTGGACAAATGGCCTCCCTATTTCAATTATCCCTCCCCCATTTATGAAAGAAAAGAGTAGGAAAAGGGGTGGTAGGATTTATGTACATGTATTGGCACCCTACTCCTTTCCTTTTCCTATCACAAGAATGCTAATGACAGCCATGTGAAGTAGATTAGAAAAAACATTAAATAAAGAACTCTTCTCCTACCCATATTCTTTCAGATATACCACACTGATAGAAATGAATTGAAAATACCTAAATAACTTATAATGGTCACCCTTTTTATTTAATTTTTTTTAAATGCTATTTGTTTACAAAAATGCTATTTGTGTTTTCAGCACTAGGATAAAGGAGCTTTAAGATAAAAACAGCAGGGGATGAGGGCTAGTCTATGACTCAAAAGACACCAAGCCTACATGTAGATCCTTCTCTCTAGGCTCCTAGACTCCCGTGAGGCCACAGATGACAGCGACAAGCAGGCAAGGAGCACTGACCTAATAAAAAGCAAAACCAGGAGATATCCCAGAAGCCCACGTTCTGCCAATCAAACTTTCCTGGTTTCAGTCATTACAGCTTGAAACACTTTTTGCACAAACAAAATATATTAACTGTTTAAGGGGAAAAAATTAGATTTTAACTTTCCAGATTAAGTCCCAGGTAAACACTAACATGATTTATATCACAACGTCTCAACTTGAAATTTATGGTGTGAAAAATAGGGGATAGAGGGGATGAAGATACAAATAATTCAATTTAAAAGTTTCTATAGAAAACAGTCTATAAAATAAATATCTATCAAATTCCTAAATGTAAAAGGAGGGTTTTAAGAAATGTATTTTTTCCCAATAAATACTTCTATACTGCTTGAATTTTGTTTCAGCATGTATTACTTTTTTTCCCAAAAATATAATTCTTTTTTGATTTCAGAGAGAAAGGGAGAGGGAGAGAAACATCAATGATGAAAGAGAATAATTGATTGGCTGCCTCCTGCATGCTCCCCACTGGGGATTAAGCCCACAACCCGGGCATGTGCCCTTGACCAGAATCGAACCTGAGACCCTTCAGTCTATAGGCCAATGCTCTATCCACTGAGCCAAACCGACTAGGACTGTATTACTTATCCTATATAATAAAAGGCTAATATGCAAATTGTCCCCTCAGGAGTTCTACCATCAGACTGGGAGTTCGATCCTTGCTATGATGTGCACTGACCACGAGGGATTTGGCGCAGAACATGGCAGGTGACCAGCAGCAGTGGCAGGATGCTGAGGGAGTGAGGAAAGGAGCAGGCAGGGAGGCAGGGAACCGCATGGTGGCAGCTTGTGGGCAGTGAGGGAAGGAGGGGGGGGGGCATCTGATAGGCCATGATCGCCGGCCAGGCTTAGGGACCCTATCTGTGCATGAATTTCATGCACTGGCCTTTAGTTTTTAATTAAAACAAAACAAACAAACAAAAAAAAAAAACGAACTTGGTGTTCCCATAAATAATAGCACTGCAAGTCAAATTGTTTTAGAACACTTAGAAAGATCTTAGGTATAAAAACACACATTACAAAATCTAAATCCTTATACCTCTTTTCTAACATTTACCTGTATTAAACTATTTCTCTCAGTAAATATAGTACATATGGAATTCAAAATATTATCAAAAGCAACTCAAGTCACAAAACAAATTGTTCTAGTCAGTGTGTAAAGTATAATTAATGTTTTACAATATGTAACAGAAAATGTACTATGAGGTATCATGAATAACTATATACAACTTTTGCATTATATCTGCTATTTTTATTGTAATTCTCAATAAGCAAATAAAAGTTGTCTTCCATTTAATATTCTATTATCTACAGAGTTGTTTTCTTCTCTCCTGTGTTTCTGACTTATGAAAATAAATCAAATACCAAGTGTTCTCCTGATTTAAAGCTAGCTTTCTGAACTATTTTATTAAAGCTACCAACAAATCCCCTACTGCTCAACAAGATCACTGAGGTTTATCTAAGCAAATTAAGTTTTCACAAAGCAAGGGATTTAAAAAGTAAAAAATTATCACTTCCTTCACTCAAATAATAATTTCTCTTGTTGAAACAGTAGAATACCATAAGATTTAAACACAGTATCAGCACTCTTCTGGAAAAAAAAGTTATATTTAAAAAAAAAACACAAAAAACTCTAAGACCCTTTCCAAAGTAGCCATGTATATCAGATCATCTTATTCCCCATTTTGATACTTAGTATTTTGAAGGAAGCCTTTTAAAAGATTTTTAAATACATCTGTAACCTATATAATCTAGAAATAAAATGACATTTTAAAATGCAAGATAAGTTGTCAAACTGCCTATTTCTTAATCTAAAAAAAGCAGATTTGGTAATTCAAATCTTTTTCCTAAACATGAAAAAAAAAAAAAAAACCTGCTAGAAATTTAGGTCAAAACATATCCAAATGATTTTTATTTACTTGTCAGCTTCCTATAGCACTTGTGAATGACTTGTTTCTTAGAGGATCAAACTTTCATTTAAAATTTTTAAATATAATAATTCACTTATCAACACCTGAGACATCTTCTGTAAATATATCCACTTGTTTTTTAAAACACTAAAGTAAAATCACCGTAACAGTAACAGATCCTATAAAGCTGCTAGGAGGCTGGCAGCCCCAATCCAAAACTACTGTCCCGACATGCTTTAAATACAATTATTGTTTCTGCTGACCTCTTTTGATATCTTATTTCACTGAAATTTCTCTGCTTTCCCCATGACCTCCTGTGCTTCAATACTTGTAAAACTACCCAACGTGCCTTCTACACTGGTGCCCAACCCTCTTCCCTCCCTAACTTCCTCTCACTCATTCACTCAGGTCATCAGACTATGCACTCTATCATATATGAAACTCAATGAGCAGAGTTCACTAACATTTATCAAATGCCTATAAATAGTCAACTGCACTATTACCTACTTTCATGTGTTATCTTAATCTTCAGAAGCAAGTAATAAAAAAAATAAAGGTATCAACTATACTTTTTGTTAAATGCTAATCTATTCTTGTGTTAATAGCTAATACTACATTTTTCTTAGCACTTTATAACAAAGGCTTAAGAAAACACTATTCCTATACCACTTCCAAAAGAAATCTTCTAGACTGTGAGATTTTAGACTTTTAAGGATGTACATTACTATCTCTACTTAAAGGCATCATCATCTTGCTTTTGCCTTACAGATAGATGTATTTCCCTCTATTCTTCCCATTAAGTACAATTAAAAACTCTAGATACTACCTATTTTTAAAAATAGATAAAAGTACTGTGAAAATAGAGGAAAGAAGGTAACACAAGCCAAAGAGACCAGGTTCCTCTGAACCTGCTGAGTTCACTGGATTTTCTTTTTGCCTCATATATTCCAGACTGAGTACCGGAGAAGCTGGCAACCTGGAAATGCCAATAGGCAGAGAGAGAAAAAAAAAAGCTCCAAGAAAAGATTTCTTTCTTTAGCCAAAGGAAGGAAAGGATAGTCTAGCAAGACAGAAAGCTCTTAGAAAACAGCCAATACACTGCAGTCAAATAATCACAGAGGAAAAAAACATACCCCCTTCCTCACCCATACCAGCAAAGGCCAAGTAAGGTGCCTACATTTCCGTCCTTAGCAGGCTGTAACGTGATACCCAACTATCACCCCCTCCCCCATATCTTCAGCCAGGGTAATAAGAAAAGGCCAAATGGAGAGTCAGAATTCCCCTCCTAACCAGGTAGGAATGAGCCTTCCTCTCCCACCTACTGTGAAGGCAAGCCAGGAGGCAACACTGAGGCACACCTGCCCCTCCAGCAAGGAGGGTACCAATGGAGGCTACTGGAGCCTGAATTCCTCCAACTCACGCAGAATTAACAAGAAGCTCCTCCCTCTCAAGTGTAAATTGAGAGAGGGAAAAAAATGGCGGCAGAACGGAGGGATTCGATCTGAATCTGCTCACAGGGCAGAAAAAGGGAGCAGCTTAAGGTCGCTCAGGGAGCATTTGTTGGCGAGTAGGAGGACAGCTGTGCTTCGGGAGAAGATAGGGGACTGCTGGGCTGGCCTCCCCAGCCTGAGCGGCCCCAGTACTGCTGGGTTCTCTCCCTGAGCCAAGGAGGCGCACGGAGGCAGACCAGGACATCTTGAAGGGGAAGGACCTGAAAATATACAGCTGCAGTACCTGCTGGACGGCTGAGACTCCCGGAACACCGGTGCCCAGTTGGCGCGGACGTGCGCAGAGTCCAGGGAGCTCTAAACTCCAGCACGGTAAGGTCAGATTTCCCTGGGGATACTTTGGGCGCGAAACTGAGAGGGCTGGCTGACTGGGATATCTGCACCTTGGAACTCAAAGCCTGGAGATCTGCACCTGAAATAAAATCTGTGGCTGTTGGAGCTGGTAAACATGGGAGAGGGCCCTTGGAGCTGGTGGCAGAGTTAATCCCTGGAGCGCAACCAATTTGGACCTGACAGAGGAGGGAGACCCGGAAGATTTTGGGAGGGTCCTGGCTGCTAAAACAGCAATCACCATTAGAGAGGCAGTATTGAATACTACAGGGACAGAAAATTTTTAGTTCAGGATAGAGAGGACCAATAGACTCAGAAGTCAATCTAGAAACACTGCCACCCAGGGGCCAAATCACAAATTGACTCTTGTGTGACACAGGGAATTGATTATATTTTCTCTTCGACCTTGGGAATACAGTCTATTTTCATCTACCCTTTAGTATCTTTTACTCTACCTGAACTTCACCTTTATGACACCACTCTCTTGCTAACCTTTCCCAATTTAGTGTCTTGTTTCCCTTACACTTTTCCCCACTTTAGATTTACCTTAATTCTTTCTTTTTACCCCCTGTTAAAATTTCACCCCACTTATATATCTAATCTCCAACCACCTACTCCAAGTCCATATATACCTCTAGCTTCTCTGACTTCACTATCTTAAAGTGTTTTTATCCCTGTCCTGTTGTTGTTGTTTGACTGTTGATTATATCGATTTTTTAAAGCAGGTTTATGAGAGTGATTTGCTTATTCTTTTATTTTGGTTTGTCTTGTAGGGGAGTTATTTTTATTTTTGGTGTTGTTTCTTGTTTTGTTGTCCTCATTTGCATTGTTTTTTAGATAGATTTTTGCTTCTGTGATCCCTCACCTCCCTTGATATTAGTAGTTGTATGTAATTTGTATCAATCTCCAGGTACTTGTTGCAGGTTTGGTTCGGATTAGGAGCTGTCCTATAGGAGTTTTCACCCCACATTTATAATTTACTCCTTTTTTTTCTCTTTTTTTCTTCTTCGCCTTTTTCCATTATCATTTTGGCATTCCTGTCTTTCTTTTTTGTGAGTGTGTGTGTGTGTGGGGGAGGGGGTGTCTCTTTCTTTTTGTGTGAGTGTGGGTGTGTGAGTGTCTGTGTGTGTCTGGGGGAGGTTCTCTTTCTTTTTTCTCACCAATCACCGAATTTACCTTTCTCTGGCGATCACCTTTATTTGGAATTACCATTACTGTGACTACATTCCGGTTCAGTGCCTGGTGCATTGCACCTGGTTGTGTTGTATTTTGTGCCTTTAAATCAACGCAGGAGAGTGAGAACTACATAAACAGATACACAGAGAAGAGAGACCATGGGGAGACAAAGAAACAGCCCACATATGAAAGAAAAACAAGGCTCACCAGAAAAGGAGGTAAACGAAATGAAAGTTAACAACCTGTGAGAGAAAGAATTCAGAGAAATGGTCATAAGGTGGCTGAAAAGAATGGAAGACAAATTTGATAATATGAGTAAGAACCAAGAGGAAATGAGGAAGACCTAGGAAGAAATGATGAAGAGCCAAGAAGAAATGAAGAGCCAAGAAGAAATGAAAAGTGACATTGCTGAAGTAAAGAACTCAATAGAAAGTATTAAGAGTAGACTAGAAGAAGCAGAGGATCGCATCAGTGAGCTAGAAGACCAGGTAGGAAAAAATAACCAAGTAGAGCAGCTTCTAGAAAAAAAAATTAAAAAGCAGGAGGAGAGCCTAAAGGAACTTTGGGACAACATGAAACAAAACAAGATCTGTATAATTAGGCTTCCAGAAGGACAGGAAACTGAGCAAGGACTAGAAAACCTGTTGGAAGAAATAATGACAAAAAACTTCCCTGATATAGGAAAGAAAAAACCCACACAAATCCAAGAAGCTCACAGAGCCCCAAGCAAAATAAACCCCAAAAGACCTACGCCAAGGCACATTATAATTAAATTGGCAAACACCAATGACAAAGTAAGAATCTTAAAAGCTGCCAGAGAGAGACAGAAAGTCACCTACAAAGGAATCCACATCAGACTAACAAGTGATCTCTCAACAGAAACCTATCAGGCCAGAAGGCAGTGGAATGAAATTTACAAAGTCATGCAAAGGAAGGGTCTGAATCCAAAGCTCTCAATCAAAATTGAAGGTCAAATCAGGAGCTTCACAGATAAAAAAGGACTAAGGGAATTCATCACCACCAAACCAGCAATGCAAGAAATGCTAAAGGATCTGCTGTAAAAAGAAATAGGAAGCAAAGAAAGAACACAGGGGTAAAGAACAAAAATGGCAACATATAAGTACCTATCAATAATAACTTTAAATGTAAATGGTTTAAATGCTCCAATCAAAAGACACAGGGTAATAGACTGGATAAGAAAACACAACCCATGTATCTGCTGTCTACAAGAAACCCACCTCCGAAAAAAAGACGCACACAGACCGAGGATGAAAGGTTGGAAAAAAGTTATTCAGGCGAATGGAAATGGAAAAAAAAGCTGGGGTAGCCATACTTATATCTGACAAATTAGATCTCAAAGTGAAGGACATAACAAGAGATAAAGAAGGCCACTTCATAATACTAAAGGGAGCAATCCAAAAAGAAGAAATAACTCTGGTAAACATATACGCACCCAATACAGGAGCACCCAAATATATACAAAAACTCCTAGAGGACATCAAGGGAGAGATAGACAGCAATACAATCATAGTAGGAGACTTTAATACCCCACTATCACCATTGGACAGATCCTCTAAACAAAAAATCAGTAAAGAAACATCAATCCTCAATGACTCATTAGACCAGATGGAATTAATTGACATCTTCAGATCATTTCACCCCAAAGCCACAGAATATACATTCTTTTCAAGTGCCCATGGGTCATTCTCAAAGATAGACCATGTGCTGGGTCATAGGCAAAGTCTCTCCAAATTCAAGAAGATAGAATTCATATCAAGCATATTCTCAGATCACAGTGGCATAAAGCTGGAAATCAACTACAATAGAAACAATCCAAAGAAATCAAACACATGGAGACTAAACAGCATGCTATTAAACTATGACTGGGTTACTAGAGAGATCAAGGAAGAGATAGAAAACATCATGGAAACAAATGACAATGATAGCACAACAATCCAAAATCTATGGGACACAGTGAAAGCAGTTCTGAGAGGGAAGTTCATAGCTCTACAATCCTACCGCAAAAAACTAGAAGCAGCAGCAATAAATTATCTAACCCAACAACTCAAAGAGTTAGAAAGAAAGCAACAAGAAAAGCCCAGTGTAAGCAGAAGGAAGGAAATAGTAAAGATCAGAGCAGAAATAAATGACATATAGACCAAAGAAACAATACAGAAAATCAACAAAACCAAAAGCTGGTTCTTTGAAAGATTAAACAAGATTGATGAACCTCTAGCCAGAATCACCAAGAAGCAAAGAGAGAGGATCCTAATAAATAAAATCGGAAATGAAAGAGGTGAAATAACAACAGACTCCACTGAAATACAAAGGATTGTTTAAAAATACTATGAACAACTCTACTCCAACAAACTGGACAACCTGGAGGAAATGGATATGTTTCTAGAAAAATATAACCTCCCAAAACTCAATCAGGAAGAATCTAAACAACTCAATAGACCAATAACTGTGGAAGAAACTGAAGCAGTCATCATAAAGCTTCCAGCAAACAAAAGCCCAGGGCCAGACGGCTTCACAGGGGTTTTACCAAACATTCAAGGAAGAACTAAAACCTATACTCCTCAGACTATTCCAGAAAATTCAAGTGGATGGAACACTTCCAAACTCCTTCTATGAAGCTAGCATCACCCTAATACCAAAACCAGATAAAGATGACACAATGAAAGAATTACAGGCCAAAATCCTCAATAAAATTCTAGCAAATCGGATCCAGCAGTACATCAGAAAGATCATACACCATGACCAAGTAGGATTTATCACAGGAATGCAAGGATGGTACAATATCCGCAAATCAATAAATGTGATACATCACATAAACAAATTGAGAGATAAAAATCACATAGTCATATCAATTGATGCAGAAAAAGCATTTGACAAAATCCAACATCCTTTCTTGATAAAAACTCTCAACAAGGTAGGAATAGAAGGATCATACCTCAACATAATAAAAGCCATATATGATAAACCCACAGCAAACATCATACTCAATGGGCAAAAACTACAACCATTTCCCCTAAGAACAGGAACAAGACAGGGGTGCCCACTTTCACCACTCCTGTTCAACATAGTACTGGAAGAATCAGCCATTGCAATTAGACAAGAAGAAGAAATAAAAGCCATCCAAATTGGAAAAGAAGAAGTTAAGCTATCCTTATTTGCAGATGACATGATATTGTACATAAAAAACCCGAAAGACTCTATAAAAACGTTAGTAGACTTAATGAGTTCAGCAACGTAGCAGGCTACAAAATTAACGCCAAGAAATCTATGGCATTTCTATACACTAATAGTGAACTTACAGAAAGAGAGACTAAAAAAGCAATCCCATTTACCATCACACCAAAAAAATTAAGATACCTAGGAATAAACTTAACTAAGGAGGTAAAAGACCTATTCGCAGAAAACTACAGGACGCTAAAAAAAGAGATAGAGGAAGATGTAAAAAGGTGGAAGAACATACCATGTTCATGGATTGGGAGTATCAACATAATTAAAATGTCCATACTACCCAAAGCAATCTATAAATTTAATGCACTCCCCATTAAAATACCAATGGCATATTTCACAGACCTAGAAAGAACTCTCCAAAAATTCATCTGGAACAAAAAAAGGTCCCGAATAGCCACAAGCAATCCTGAGAAAGAAGCACAAAGTCGGTGGGATTTCCATACCAGATTTCAAGCTGTATTACAAAGCTACTGTTCTCAAAACAGCCTGGTACTGGCACAAGAACAGACATATAGATCAATAGAATAGAATAGAGAATCCAGATATCAACCCAAACCACTATGCTCAATTAATATTTGACAAAGGAGGCATGAACATAAAATGGAGTCAAGACAGTCTCTTCAATAAATGGTGTTGGGAAAATTGGACAGATACATGCAAAAAAATGAAACTAGAGCACCACCTAACACCATACACAAAAATAAATTCAAAATGGATACAGGACTTAAACGTAAGACAGGAAACCATAAAAATATTAGAGGAATCTACAGGAAGAAAAATCTCAGACATATGCCAAAAGAACTTCTTTGATGATACTGCTCCTAGGGCAATGGAAGCTAAAGAGAAAATAAACAAATGGGACTACATCAAAATCAAAAGCTTTTGCACAGCTAAAGAAACCATCAACAAAACAACAAGAAAACCCACTGTATGGGAGAACATATTTGCAAATGTTATCAGTGATAAAGGTTTAATCTCAAGCATCTACAGGCAACTCACGCAACTCAATAAAAGGAGGACAAATGATCCAATAAAAAAATGGGCAACAGACCTAAATAGAATCTTCACGAAAGAAGACAAAAGGAAGGCCCAGAGACATATGAAAACTTGCTCAAAGTCACTAATTATCTCAGAGATGCAAATCAAAACGACTATGCGGTACCATCTCACACCTGTCAGAATGGCTTACATCAACAAATCAACAAACGACAAGTGCTGGCGAGGATGCGGAGAAAAAGGAATTCTTGTGCACTGCTGGTGGGATTGTAGACTAGTGCAGCCACTGTGGAGAACAGTATGGAGTTTCCTCAAAAAACTAAAAATGGAGCTCCCATTTGACCCAGTGATCCCACTTCTAGGAATATACCCCAAGAAACTAGAAACGCAAATTAGAAAGGATATATGTACCCCTATGTCCATAGCAGCACAATTTACCATAGCTAAGATTTGGAAACAGCCTAAGTGCCCATCAGTAGATGAGTGGATTAAAAAACTACGGTACATTTACACAATGGAATACTACACCACGGATAAAAAGAAGGAGCTCCTACCATTTGTAACAACATGGATGGATTTGGAGAGCATTATGCTAAGTGAATTTAGCCAGGCAGAGAAAGACAAATATCACATGATCTCACTCATTTGAGGAATACAAAATGAATGACATAGACTGATGAACAAGAATGGATCCAGAGACTGAGAAAAGTCCATCAGAATGTCAAACCTCAGGGTAAGTGGCAGGTGGTGGGAGTAAGGGGAAAAGTCAATATATTTGAATTCTTGAACTAAGGTAAGTGATTTGTGTTTTTACATCCCTGACAAAGTTTATATAAAGTTATAAAAAAAAAATGGCAGCTAGTATGAGATTGAATTGACATGGCCTAGAGCTTGTCATCTCCTATGGACACCAGTCCTTAGGCTAGGCCCTCCTTAACCTCCTGTGACACCATAATACCCTTACATGATATTATTCTACAATGTTATTATGATATTTGATATTTGACAACAGCATATTATACAATTATCCCAAATAAACTTACAAACTAATTCTTTGAATGTTGGGCAGCAACTTAAAAAAGGATAGGAAAGAAATTAATCCCTTTCAGAAGGAATTAAGGCACTGGGAAGGCATCCGAGCATTCTATATTGGCCCTTCTTGCCCTTTCTGCCAAGAGGGACCTTCTTGTTACTATCCAAATACACACAGCTGATGCCTGAGTTTTCAGTTCCAGCTCTGGCTGAAGCCTCTGGGCAGCTGGCACCATGGATCTGTATCTCGACCAATGGTGTGAGCTGGGCCCTCTATGGAGAAGAAACCTGGGTCCCCCGAGATATGTGATCAGTACCGGGACCCTGCCAACAGGCGAGGGGACCCCAAGGCAGGTACTGGACGTGAAGGCCACGGGGGCATAGACTACAAAGGAGACAGAACTGAACCTCACATCACCCTGTTTGGCCCCGGAGATGGCTGGTTAGCCAGAGACAGGTAAGATTCCTCAGGGAAGGAACAACCTAAGACAGGCACAGTCGCAGAGGGGCCAACAGGAGAGAGGGAAAAGGTCAACAGAGGTGGGGCACAGAACCTCACCCACAAACCTTGCAGGGGCTTGAATTCTCACCCCTCCTGAGGAGGTCTCCTACCCCCACGGCTGCTTCGCCTCCCATACACAACTCATACTGGGACCCAGGTGGCAGGCAGAGACTCGGCCAGCAATAGCTGCTCTGTATCTAAATTCAGTCTATTACCAGGAATGCTCAGGACCTACTCAAAATTGCAAATATTCCTTTCCACTAGTATTTACAGGGTAAACTAAGATTTCTGCTTGAGTATTAAAATTGACAGGAAAATAGTACTCAAGTTTTCAGATTAATTTAAATTGGCCAAGTGAAATAAGTGAATACTCAAGAAAATTTTAGTGTACTGGACAAAAAGCTTTCCCTAAAACATTAACTAAAAAATCTATTAGTAGTTCATCTCACTGTAAAATTGCCTAACATCCAAAGAACCTAAAGCAGTCATATTAGTGTGCAAAAATTAAAACTTTAAAATTACCAAGACTGCAATATAAAATTTCCAAAAGCCCCCATTAATCAAAAAAGGGGAGGGGGCAGTGG
Source organism: Antrozous pallidus (assembly GCA_027563665.1). Taxonomy (NCBI): domain Eukaryota; kingdom Metazoa; phylum Chordata; class Mammalia; order Chiroptera; family Vespertilionidae; genus Antrozous; species Antrozous pallidus. Next base: position 17,569,761 of record CM050517.1, on the reverse strand, counting down.
GGTAATATCATGCGGGCAGTGGGGTAATATCATGCAAGGAAAAAAATATCGAGTAAGTAAAATACATCTAGAAAATTCTTACTCCAGTAAAGTAAATTCCATTTGTAAAAACAATAGCAGGACACCCATGAAAAAACACACATGGTGTCAAAATAAGCCAAAGGAAAATCATTTAGGCAAAAATTAAAAAGGATCCCAAGTCTATTTTGCAGAGAGGATCCCTTTGTTAACTTTTGGTCGAGAATGTGTTTGTGTGTTTCCAGAGAACAACTCCAAGACCATGTGGGTTCCTGCGACTGTGAGGAACTGACGGGTCTGTTCCAGTCACGAGGATGGTCCAGAGATGGGGGACACTGACGACACCTTGCCATGCTAGCAGTCGGCAGCTGTGCATGTCTGCAGGCAGCCCAGGACCAAACCAGAGAGGATGGATCTTGCATTGCCACGATGTGTCCATCATCTGCATACCATTGCTGACATGTACACATAAAGAATTATTTGACACTGAAACTGGGACTCAGAACAGCTGGACATTGAAACTGAGACTGAAACATTTTTTGTTCTTATACATTTATTTCTAGTATGCAGAGGCTAGATATTTTTGAAGAAAAGAAACAGGGGAGAGTGATTGATATAAAGGCAGGGTGGCCTTGAACAGGCTGTCAAGCTACAGGGGGAAGGCTTGGGTGGATGGGAGGTGGATGCTGGGGGAGATCAACTGAAGGACTTGTATGCATGCATATGAGCATAACCAATGAATGAAAGACACTGAGGCGGGGAGGGGGGAGAGGGAGAATATGTGCTGGGGGGTAGGGGAGGCTGGGGGGAGGATAAAGGGGAGGGGGAAAGGAAAACATGTACTACTATTAATTATAAGTTATACTGCAAAAAAATCAATAAAAATATTATTTTTTTAAAAAGTGTCAACTGAGACCAAGTAGGGATAGAATTGGAGGTAACTTTTTTCCCCTCCAGCACAGGTTCCCCTTTAGTTAAATAAAGTTTAGATTTTGATCCCAGGTCCTTAACCAATATTCAGATTTTTTTTAAAAATATTTTACCGATGTCTGCTTTCTCATCTTGTAACTGAGGCAACCTCCTAAAGGCATTTTGTCTTAGCCCCCTCATCTTCAAAGATGGGACTTTTTTTCCCTAAAGGACTCAATAACAAAAAAAGATAATTTCCACCAGGTCATTTTTTCTATAAATATAAGACTAGCTATACAGAAAAGACCTGTCACAATTAGTGTTATCCTAAGAAACTAGAGCTTACCCAAATCCTAACACACCAAAAGCTTTTTTTTAGTGTCTAGTTTTTCATCCATTTGGTCCACTTTTAAATAAACAATCTGTTCTATCGCTACTACCACCACCAAGACAAGATGATTTCCCTAGGCACATAGGCTAACCAGGCTAACTGCTTGTTCCATACTTTCCCATTTTAATTACTTTCTTCTTTATTTTTGTCCTTCCTTTAAAACTATTCACTTTTTCTAAAGGGCAATTAGTAAAGTCCTACCTTATTTACCTATTTTTATTATTATCATTTAATAGTACCTGGACTATTACAGCCACTAAAATACACACACACACACACACAAAAAAAAAACTACAGGCACTAAAACACACACACACACACACACACACACACAAAAAACTACATAATTTAGTCAACATGTTGACTAAATTAACAATTTAGCTGATTTTCTTCTCCCATTTGCCCTTTCCAAAATGGATAAAATAATAAAATTCATCATATATCTACATACAAGACATATAATCAAATTCCTACCAATAACCCAAACAGGTGGAATATCCCACTCTCACATAAATGAATGCTCTAGAGCAACCATGTCAAACTCACGGCCCACAGGTTGCATGTAGCCCACAACAAATATTTCTGCAGCCCAGCCAGTGCCTTGTTATGAAAAACTGAAGGGGGCATCCCTTCAGCTCAGCCTGCACCCCCTCCAATCCAGGACCCCTCAGGATATGTCTAACAGCAGACATCCCTCTCACAATCCTGGACCGCTGACTCCTAATTGCTCACCTGCCTGCCTGCCTGGCCTGGTCACCCCTGACACCCCTACCAGCCTGACTGCCCCTCACTGCCTCTGCATGCTGGCCTGGTTATCCCTAACTGCACCCCCCGCCCTGGTGGCCTAATCGCCCCCAACTTTCACCCCTGCCAGCCTAGTTGCCTCTCACAGCCCACCTGCTTGCCTGGTTGCCCCACGCAGCCTGCTGTTCAGTCGTTTGGTCGTCCCTCACTAACCCCCCTGCTGGCCTGTTCTAGGCAGCCATCTTGTGAGGGCATGAGGGTCAATTTGCATATTACCTCTTTATTATATACCACTTATTTCACAAGACTTTTGAAGGCTCAAATATGAATTTCACGGTAACCCTTTTTTTTATATATATATTTTATTGATTTTTTACAGAGAGAAAGGAAGAGGGATAGGAAGTCAGAAACATCGATGAGAGAGAAACATCGATCAGCTGCCTCTTGTACACCCTCTACAGGGGATGTGCCCGCAACCAAGGTACATGCCCTTGACTGGAATCGAACCTGGGACCTTTCAATCCACAGGCCAGCACTCTATCCACTGAGCCAAACCAGCTTCGGTGGTAATACTTCTTTGTAAATTATGAAGTGCTACCCAAATGCAATCTATATTTATTTAAAAAGACAGGTAGATACATACAGACATACACAAACACACAGAGTCTTGTTATCTCCTAGGACACTAAGAAACAATGACATCCATTATAGAGGTACTTGTTTTTTAAATTCTGCGGAGTAAAAATTTATCTAAAACATTGTGGTTATACTTATATGTCACATCTATGTATATATAAAAGCCATCTATATATAAAAGCCTAAACAACTGGTTGTTCAACTGGTTGACTGATCGACTGGTCATTATGATGCACACTGACCACCAGGCGGCAGACGCTCAACACAAGAGCCAGCTTACTGAGAGGCAGCAGCAGACACAGCAGAGTTGGGATGAGCTGGAGCAGTACAGCACCCGGACTGGGCTCTGGCTCTCCCCAGCTGCCTGCCACTTGACACACTATTACATCCCTCAGGGGATGTTGTACTACTGGGGATCGGGCTGAAACCGGCAGTCTGACATCCCCTGAGGGGTCCTGGGTTGCAAAGAGGGCGCAGTCCAGGCTGAGCGACCCCACCAGTGCACGAATTCATACACCAGGCCTCAAGTTAAGATATAATGCTAAAGATTAAAACCTATAAAGCAACAGAGAGAAGTTTTAACTGAAAATACTTACCTTAACAAAATTATCAGGAAACATTCCTCTTCTCCCATTTATTTCTCCTTCTAGCCATCCTTCCTCCTGTAGTTTTTTCACATTCCTGATGATCTCCCCAACTCGAATAGTTAATTCATCATCATGTACAGCATCATAGTCATACTCCACAATATAGTCAACTAAAAAAAGAAACAATAGGTTAATGTCTAAAACTTAACTCATAAAATACTATTAAACCTATTACTAAACTAAGGAACCTGTTTGGCAACAATAATGAACATTTACAAAGATATCATTAAGGCTTACCTGGGTGGTTTTAAGTATTTGGCTATATTTGTAAATTTCTTGATTACTTTAGTATAAAACATAGAACGAGTTTTAAGTAGTAGATTCAATAAAATGTGTAACTCATGCCATCAGTTGTTCTTATAGTCAGACTAGAGGCCTGGTGCATGGACTCGTGCACCGGTGGGGTCCCCTGGCCTGGCCTGCAGGGATCGGGCTGAAACCGGCTCTTTGACATCCCCCCAGGGGTCCCAGATTATAACAGGGTGGTTCTCAGGTGACATAGTCCAGAACTGGGCTCCCTTGCTGGGAACCAATTCCAGCATGTAATAATTACAAGAATTCCATCAAAAGGTTGGTGAAGCTTGGTGGACTCAACAATGGCTGAGCCACATATGCAGTTTACCTGTTAGAAATGGCTAACCTGCACTTCCCCAAACCTGAATAGGATAATCCCTTGCTGCCAGATAGCTCCTGAAATTTTACTGCCTCCTGTTGGCCAAACACCTGAATAGCTGTAGGCTATTCCCCAAACTGACAATGCTGCTGAACCCTACCCTTTGAAGTGTATTATCTGCACCTTGCCTTAGGACAAATTGTATTAATAAAAGCATAGGTCCTTAGTCAAGGGTACTCTTCTAGCTCCTTTAGCTCAGGATCCTCTGACCCCCAATGCCTTTCAAAATGATCTTTTGTCTTTGGACCCTTTAATCATCTACATTTAGCCTTTCTCCAGAATGCTGAACCCTTTGTAAGGCTGGAACAAGAACCCCAGCACTCCCTCCTCTCTGGTCTGGATGCATCACTCAAGAATTGCAACTGCCAAGTCACCGCAGCTCAGCAGCTCCTGCATTGAGTGTCTACCCCCTGGTGGTTAGTACACATCATAGCTACTAGTCAGATGTTTGCTTAGGCTTTTATATATATAGACTAGGGGACCGGTGCATGAAATTCGTGCATTGGGGGTGGTTGATCCCTCAGCCCAACCTGTCCCCTCAATGGGGCCTATGGCTGGCTCTGCCCTGGCTGCCTCGGCCCCGCCCCCCCACCCACTCTGACAGCGACCGCCCAGCCCTGGGGGCACATTGCACTCATGGCCTCATGGACTCCACAGACACCATTCGTGCCTTGGCCCTGCCCCCTGCCTCATGTGCCTAGGCAGCCCCACCCCCCACCACTTGAACCTTGGCAGCCCTGTCCCTTTGACTCACACATGCCTCACAGCCCCGCCCCCACCCCGCCTTGTGTGCTTGCCAGCCGCCTTTGCCCTGTCCACTGGTGAACGCTAGGTCCCGAGGGGGTGCACACACCCCCCCCCCCGCACTTGCTGGCTACCTCACGCACGCCTCAGCCCCACCCCTGGCCTCGCGCACTCACCGGCTGCCTTGGCCCTAACCCCCAAAAGCCCAGACCACCTTGGCCCCGCCCCTACTCCTGATTGGCTGGTGGGCGTGGCTTGTGGGTACAGCGAAGGTACGGTCAATTTGCATGTTACTCTTTTATTAGGTAGGACTAGAGACCCGGTGCACGAAGTTTGTGCATGGGGTGGCTGAGGGTTTCCCTCAGCCCAGCCTGCACACTCTCCAATCTGGGACCCCTGAAGGGGCCTAAAAGGGCAGTCGGATATTCCTCTCACAATCCAGGACTGCTGGCTTCAAACTGCTCACTTGCCTGCCTCCCTGATTGCCCCTAACCGCTTCTGCCTGCCAGCCTCATCACCCCCTAACCACTACTCTGCCAGCCTAATTGATGTCTAACTGCTGCCCTGCCAGCCTATTTGCCCCCAACTTCCCTCCTCTGCCAGCCTGGTCACCCCTACCTGTCCTCCCCTGCAGGCTTGATCGCCCCCAACTGCCCTCTCTTGCAGGCCTGGTCCTTCCCAACTGCACTCCCATGCTGGCCTGTTCATCCACAACTGCCCTCCCTTGCAGACCTGGAACCTCCTGACAGCCCTCCCCTGCTGGCCATCCTGTGGTGGCCATCTTGTGTCCACATGGGGGCAGGATCTTTGACCACATGGGGGCAGCCCTCTTGTGTATTGGAGTGATGGTCAATCCCACTCTTTTATTAGATAGGATAGACATCTGGTTCATGGGTGTGGGCCAACTGGTTTGCCCTGAAGAGTGTCCCGGATCAGAGTGGGGGTTCCCTTGGGGCATGAGGCGGCCTGGGCAAGGGGCCTGTTTGTGGTTTCCAGGCCGGCCACGCACTACATTGACCCAAGTGGAGGCCCTGGAATCTGAGATTAATTTATGTTCTATAATTGGAACTTTGTACCCTGGAGCGGAGCCAAACCTTCTGCTCGGCCCATGGCAACAGCCATTTCTGTTTGGATTCATTTAAATTCAATAATTGAAACTTTGTAGCCTAGAATGGAGGCCTAAGTGCTAGAGCTGCAGAAGCTTGGCTTCCTCCATCGCCGGGGCAACTCTAGCCTCTACTCTCTCCATCTCCATGGCTGCCGCCATTTCTATTGGGATATATCTTCTATAATTGAAACTTTGTAGCACTGAGTGGAGGCCTAGGCCAGCAAGGGCAGGGGGAAAGCTTGGCTTCCTCCATTGCTGGGGAAACCCAAGCTTCCCTCCTGCTCTCAGTGGCGGCAGCCATCTTGGTTGGGGTTTATTTGCAAAATTTGCTCCTGACTGGCTGATGGGTGCAGATGTGGGTATGGCTTGATAGGAGTTATGGTCAATTTACATATTACTCTTTTATTAGATAGGATACTTTACCCTTCGTGTTCAGGGGCAGATAACTCTAAGTTGCCCCCAAAATCCCATCTCTTGATAATCATGTTCTTGTAGAATTCCCTCTCCTTGAATATAAATGTCACCAATAACTGACTTCTAACCAACAGAATCTGACAGACATGATGGACTGTATATGACAACGTAAGATTATAATGTCCATCTTCCCAGGACATTCAGTTGCTGGCATCGAAGATACAAGCTGCCATGCTGTGAACTGGCCATGGGGAGGACCACATGCAAGCACCTGAGGGAGGTTTAGAGTTGACAGCCAGCAAAACACTGAGGCCCACAGTACAACAGCCCACAGAGAACTGAATGATGTCAATAATCATGTCAGTTTGGATCCTCCCTAAGTTGAAAACCCAAGCTCTGGCCAACACCTTGATTGCAGCCTCGCAGAGGACCCCATTAGCCATGCCCAGACTGCTGAACCACAAAATCACTAAGATAATAAATGTATATTGTTTTAAACTGCTAAGTTTATGGCGATATTGTCACAGAACAGAATAAAAAGAATATACTCTAAAATGAAGGTTAGTAAGGATCCATATTTCATCTCCTTTAAGTATAATTTCAGGTTATAGAACATGACTTATGCATGCTGTTAGTATTTTATAGGGATCAATCAAAGAAAAGCCATAACAGATTTCCTAGTCAGGTGGCAGACTAACCATATCTCCATTCATCTTTTTCCTCCCAGGTACAGCATCATATCTTTTTATTCAGTTATTTTGGGCCCTTGAACTCTAACAAGTGAGGTTTGTCTCAGTCCCAAGGGGGTAATTCTTGACTAGTTAAGAATAGTACATCCCGCCGAAACCGGTTTGGCTCAGTGGATAGAGCTTTGGCCTGCGGACTGAAAGGTCCCAGGTTCGATTCCGGTCAAGGGCATATACCTTGGTTGCAGGCACATCCCCAGTAGGGGGTGTGCAGGAGGCAGGTGGTCCATGTTTCTCTCTCATCGATGTTTCTAACTTTTTATCCCTTTCTCCCTTCCTCTTGGTGAAATAACCAAGAACCAGAGCATTCTCCATAACAAAGACCTATGCTCCCAGGAAAAGACCTTATCAGGGACTTTCCCACCAGTGGAAAGGGCATTTCTCAGATTCCAGTCCCTTCTCTTCTATGTTGGGGGTAGAAGGGAAGACAACTAAGAAAGGCTTGTAATGGTCACAGTCCCAGGACAGAGATCCACTAAGTTTGAGATTTATTTCTAAGATTATAGAATGCTTCCTCTCTTCTACACCTTATCACCATACCAATGGAGTTCCAGTATAAAAGTTAATTAATGCTGGAGGAGCTGCACAATGCAGATACTATCTAGAAAGAGTTCTTAGGGAAACCCAAATACAGCAAGAGAGACAACAAGGACACTAAAGGAATCGGAAGCCTCTGGCACCTACAGCTAGGGCAAATATTAAAGTACAATCCCTAGCTAAATTAATATGTAACCTTACACTAAAGACCTATTTAACTCAGCAACTACTGCCTAATACATCATGTCCAACTGTCAACAAAAAATTACACATCATGCTTTTATTTATTTTTTATTGAATTCAGAGGAAAGGAGAGGGGGGGAGAGAGAAATATCAATGATGAGAAAAAATCATTGTTTGGCTGCCTCTTGCATGCCTCACCCTGGGGATCGATACCCGGGCATGGGACCTGACGAGGGTTGAACCGTGACCTCCTGGTTCAGAAGTAGACACGCAACCACTGAGCCATAATGGTCGTGCCACATCATGTTTTTTAAAGGCAAGAAAAGACACAAATGCAAAGCAAGCATCAGAGCTGGACTCAAATATTTTTTGGAATCAGACGGGGGATTTATTTTTTAGTAGGTTTTTGTTGATTTTAGAGAGAGGAAGGGAAAGGGAGAAAGAAAAATCAATAAGAGAGAAACATGGATCGGCTGCCTCCTGCACGCCCCCTACTGGGGCTCAAATCCAAAACTTGGGAATGTGTCCTGACCAGAAATCCAAACAGCAGCCTCTTGGTGCATGGGATGTCACTGAACCAACTGAGCCACACCAGCCAAGGCCAGACAGGGAATGTAATATAACTATGCTAATATGTTACTAGTGATAATGGAAAAAAACAACAATATGCAAGCACAGTTAGTAAGGTAAGCAGATGAATAATCATGAGGAAATACAAGAAATAAAAAACTGTAACAGAAATAAAGGATGCCATTGGTAGGTTCAACAGAGACTAGATACTGCCATGGACAGAATCAGTAAGTTTGAAGATAGATCAATAGAAATTTCAAGAAAAAAAAAAAAATGCAAATAGAAAAAAATAATTTAAAAAAAAACAACTACAATAGCAAAAACAACACAACAACATCAGAACATCCAAGAACTGTAATTTCAAAAGATATAACACAGCTGTAATTGGAATATCAGAAAATTTTCCAAAATTAATAACATACACCAAGCTACATATCCAGGAAGCTCAAAGAACACAAAATAGGATAAATTTAGGAAAGTCTACACCTATGTATACCACATTCAAACTACAGAAAAATCTTGAAAGAGAAAATCTTGAAAGAAACTGCAAGATAAAAGCCTAGAGAGGAACAAGATAAAAAAAAAATCCATCAGCTTCTATCTCTTCAACACTCAAGCAAGAAGGGAGTGAAGTAAACTAAAGCACTGAAAGAAAAATAACTACAAATTTAGCTATTTCCAGCAAAATTAGCCTTCAAAAGTGAAAGAGAAATAAATATTTTTCTCAAACAAAAACAAGAACTCATTGCCAGCAGATCTGGAAGGAATATTAAATAGAAGTTCTTCAAGAATCTTGCCCATCTTTTTTTTTTTTTTTTTTTTTGCTGCTTTTGTCTTTGCTGATAAAGACTTAAAGGAACACTTACCAAACTTAAACCAAAGTATTTACTAAGAAGATAAAATTCTAACTATTTATCTGGGGGGAAAACAATTAATATGGGCTATGACTGATTAAAAAGAAAGAGAAATGTTTGACTGTGGGGAAGAAATCACGTAATGCTATTAACAGTCCTTCAGAATTTTTTCATATCATAGAGCTCACTAAAAAGCTAATAAAAGATACAAACCCTTTAGCCATAACAATTCCATCAGAAAGATCTGTTCAAAAATTTTAAAATATATTTTTATTGATTTTAGAGAGGTAGGGAAAGGGAGAGAGAGAAACATCAATGATGAGAGAGAACCATGCACGGATCTGCTGTCTCCTGCACACCCCACAATGGGGACTGAGCCCGCAACCTGGGCATTTATCCTGATTGAAATCGAACTGTGACCTCCTGGATCATAGATCAACACAACCACTGAGCCATGCTGGCTGGGCCAAAATTTTATGCTTACAACTGACAGGCTTCTGAGATGTTTTCCCCATATCATTTCTGAGGATTAACATACTTCAATAATTTTTTGTGTTCTCCTTTTGACCAATAGCATTCATTTATTTGTAAAATGTGACTGTTAATCTTACTTATTTCTAAAGATAAGCATTCTAAACTGAAAAAAACAGCTCTCTTATTATTAAGGCCAAATTATACTTTCAAGTAACAATCCAAATGCCATTCAAAGGCTTCAAATTCTCTCACACAAAGTAGGCCAAGTGCCCAAAATCGCTCTTTATTTAGAAAACAAAATGAAATAAACACCAGGCCTATTATATGTAATACATTAAATTGAACATTTTTTCCATTAGAAAATATACTTGCTATTTAATTATAACAAATTGTCATTAAATATCTAATACAGAATTTATCAAATAAGGAGAAAAATGACTTATTGTTAACAATCCCTAAAACATGCAATTCCTTATAGCTTATAATTGTATACTTTAAAAATAGTTTCATAAATGCTCCTTAGATTCACAACAAATCTATAAAGTTTATACTCTAAAACTAAAACTGCACTGTCCAGCTGCTAACCACTAGCACAGGTATTTACTGAGCACCTGAATGTGAACAGTCCAAACCAAGATGTTTTATAAAACATACACCAGATTTCAAAACCAGGGGGAAAAAAGTAAAGTATCTTATTAATAACATATTACATATATTTTGAAATAATGTACTAATTTCACCTATTCCTTTTTGTAAATAGCTCCTAGCAAACTTATTGGTATGCAATTTATCAATTCAGTATACTTCAAAGAACATATGTACGCTTGCTCTGCAGCACCCACTGAAGATAATATAATTTTACAGTTCAACCAACACTGTTCAAGTTTTTAGACAAACATTTTAAGCAAATTAATTCTTAAAGCCTAAATTTGTTTAATATGATAAAATAGTCATATAGAAATGTCTCATCTGAAAAATTAGTAATTTTTACTTTATTTACTAGAAGGATGTAATATCAATGTAACATACACGGAGTAGGCAATCAGTAGATCCACCTGACAAGATGCTTAACATCTCAGATCACTGACTTTCTACCAAAGGAACTTAAGAGCCATAATGAGTCAGACAGAAAGGATTAAAGAGTTTCTTTTTAAAATGATAGACCTCATCCACCAACTTGAAACAGGAGCTCCACTTAGGCAGCATTCTGTTAATCTGGTTAAGGTGGACATATTTTGATATACTTAAATTTTGTATTATTCATTAAATTGACCTCCTCTCCCCAACTAATACAAAAGTACTCCTGAACTTCGTGAAAGTAATATTGACTTAGTGAACACATATTAGGCTCCCAATTTTCTGTTATTTATTAAGAGTGTTAAATTTAAAAAAAAAAAAAAGGAGTGTTAAATTTTTTAAATAGAATAAAACAAGTGATGTTTCTGGCATCAATGAGATCAGGGCAAGTAAGGTCATTACATATGAAATGAAGAGAATAACATTTTTAGCCTGGCTGGCATGTCTCAGTGGTTGAGCATTGACCTATGGACCAGGAGGTCATGGATTCCCAATTCCTGGTCAGGGTACATGCCCACATTGCAGGACTCAATCCCCAGTGCAGGGCATGCAGGAGGCAGTCGATTAATGACTCTCTCTCGTAACTGATGTTTCTGTGTCTCTCTCCCTCTCCCTTCCTCTGAAATCAATAAAAAAAATATTTTTTAAAAAAGTTTTTATTTTGGCTTTAAACTATGAGATTCTAAATTATAAATTCAATTGGGTTTTGGTCCCTTTCTTTCCAGCTCTGGCCTCAGACACTGCAATCATTGCAGAGTCAATGCCCCCAAAAAACAGATTGCCATTTATGAACTCCTTTTTAAAATTTATTTATTTGTTTGTTTGTTTATTTTTTAGCCCTCACCTGAGGATATTTTTTCCATTGACTTTTAGGGAGAGTGGAAGAGAGAGCAAAAGAGAGAGAAAAATATCAATGTGAGAGAAACACATCAATTGGTTGCCTCCTGCACACGCCCCAACTAGGGGTGGGCTGGGGAGAAGCCTGCAACCAAGGTGCGTGCCCTTGACAGGAATCGAACTCAGGAAACTTAGTGCACAGGCCAACACTCTACCCACTGAGCCAAACCAGCTAGGCACAGTGGTCGGCAAACTCATTAGTCAACAGAGCCAATTATCATCAGTACAACAACTGAAATTTCTTTTGAGAGCCAAATTTTTTAAACTTAAAACTTCTTCTAACGCCACTTCTTCAAAACAGACTCACCTAGGCTGTGGTATTTTAAGTGGAAGAGACACACTCAAGGGGCCAAAGTGCCACATGTGGCTCACGAGCCGCAGTTTGCCAACCACTGGGCTAGGGCTATGAACTCCTTTTTAAGGAGGAAGTGATGGTGGTGAAGAATGATGTTCACATGCTTACATACTCCCAGCTTGCAGACAAGAATGTGCCTAATTTTCATGTATGAAGGTCATGCAGTCTCTCAAATCACAATGTTTGCCTGGAGACATTGTTACTGCTATCTTACCAACGAGGGCATCCAGTTTTCCCTTATTATCTCTACCTGCCCCCTGAGATTTTGCCTGCCACTTTGCTTACAGCTGGCCTGAGACTGACAGGCCAAGACTCAAAGGGTTTGTAGGGCATGCAACCTGCTAGAGTCGCAGGAGAGAAGCCAACAGAGACATCTACAGGCTACAGGAGTGCTGGGCCTCATGGTGCTAACAAGAAAGCTGAGGCTGGGGCTGGGTTAGCAGCCAAATTCCAGGATTTCGTTGTGGACGTGGTCAATTACTTCAGTGAAGTTGGAAATATTATTTTGTGTTGAATACTTAAAATTTTTTAAATAAATTAAATTTAAAAATAATAAATAAGTGCAACTGAATTTTATAGAATAGTAGAGGCCCAGTGTGCACCCAGTGCATAGATTCGTGCACCAGTGGGGTCCTTCTACTTGGCCTGCAGGGATCAGGTCAGAACTGGCTCTCTGATATTCCCTTCAGGGTCCAGATTGCGAGAGGACGCAGGCCAGGCCAAGGGCACGATTGGAGTGGGGAAGGGACTGCCGGAGGGCTCCAGGGAGTGTCCGGCCTGTCTCACCCAGTCCCAACTGGCCGGACCCTAGAAGCAAGATAACCTATTGGTCAGATCATCTGCTCCCTGGTGATCAGTGCCCATCATAGCAACTGGTCGAACGGATGGTTGGACACTTAACATGTTAGGCTTTTATTATATAGGATAAGAAATTTAGGAAATTTTCATGGCAAAGGTTTTACATTTCCACTTGACATTCATTCTGAACTCTCAACAGACCTATTTTCATTATTTAAAGTAATTTTTTAAATTGCTTCAGAAACTGTGCTTGATAAGAATGGTCTAATTGGTAGGTAAGTAAAATGAAATCTTCACCTTAAACAGCACATACAAGTGCACAAACACACATACACTCTCCAATATAGCATGATAAAATACTCATCAGAGCACAACCCACTGCAGCAGAGCAGGAATTTTAATGGAAATCTAATACAACAACTTTGATATCAGTAAAATACATTTCTCAATAAATTAAGTTAGAAAATACATAAAGATTATACATTTGATTATACATTTGATACACCAACTTTAAATTTTTCCTGAAAACATTAATATGTAGTCTTAATTTCACAAATAAATAAACTTCTTAATTTATGATCCAAAACAAATAGTTTGGCACTTGATTATTATAATGATCATGATAAATACTCTAGGAATGACACTGTTAAGAGTTAATAAAGTCAGTCTACATGTTGGGTAAATTTTTGGCTTCAGTTCGGGGACACTGATGGATACTAAGAAAATTAAGACAGTTTAAATAGTTAAGTATAAGGATCTTAAAGATATCAGTTCAACTAAATGTATGCTTCACTCTAGAGATTCAGTGACAGGAGTAGAAAAAAAAGATATCTTGGCTATGCCAGGTACTCACTATGTGGCTGGTCAAACTAAAGAGAAATAAACAAATCCTACTTATCTTTCAATGTAGGAATCTCATCTTCCTTATGTTATTCCTAGGACACTAACATATCTAACTTGGCATATGTTAATGTACTATATATTTCTTCTCTTATTTGGATTTCAAATATTCACCTGATAAGTTTTATTCCTATCTCAACACTGTCAACTATCCCCTTACATTCATGACACTCATCAACAAATAGAGGGAAAGAGAGGCAAAAGCATTTATACAAGCTTTCAGGGGGTGTGGAAATTTTTTTTTAATCTCGATAATTCTAATAATATATCCAACCTTCCAATACTTCTGTAAACCATTTGATGCACCAAAAATTTAAATTTGTCCTAAGTCCATTAATGTCTAGCATGGCATTAATCACACTGCCCATAGTAACACAAATTCTGCTTCATTAATCTCTCATCGAATGCTCCTTTCTTTAACGATGTGATAGAAACTTTCTCTTAGTGTTGGTGGTAACTGTTTGTTATGTTACAATGCTTAAAGTATTTTTCTACTAGAAACTCCTAGTGGTTAGATGCCACACTCTCGCAATTACCTGAACACTGAACCATCAAAAAAGAACCTGAACTAAGTGGCACTAAAATAAGACACTGGAATTTAGGATCCTATCTCAGTCATCTAGCTTATAAATAAGTTGAAAAATAGAATGTGATCATGATGGGAAGTTTAACAAAGTATAAAAAATTTGAAAGATTATGAGATGCAAGTCTACTTGGAGGCATTGGGAAGGACTGATATAACACAAGTAGATTTTAGGAAAGAATGAATCCATATCTGACACTAGATTAACATCTTAGGCTAGCTATAAATTTAGAATAATGACTTTTTTAGAAGGAGAGTTTCTTCTTAGAGTAATAGCTCCTTTAAACACAAACAACTAGTAAGTTATATTTTTTGCTGAATGAAAACGGTGAGAGAGTGGAACACCCCAGACACCTGAGATCTTCAGAAATTAAAACAAAATCCAAAACAAACCAGAAGTAATGTCAATTTACTCCAAAGGAGGAAACATCTGAAGCCCAAAGAAAAAGGCCTACCTCACTTGGGCTAAAAGCCAGAGAAAGTTATGACTGAAAAATAAAAGTATTACATATAGCAAGGTCTCAGGTCAGAAAAGTCCCAGTAAGATTATGAAAGAGATTCTATCTGCTTAATAATGGTAATAAATTACTCTATTAAGCTTGAACATCTACATAAACCTAAAGAAAGCTGGAAGAAATGACATGGGGAAGGACTGAAAAGGACAAGAACTGAAAAGGACAAACACATGCTACCAAAAAAAACCACAAAAAACAAAAACCAAGTAGGTCTTTCTAATACCCAGTCAACACCACTTCAGTGAAATCAAGGACCAACCATTAGTGCTTTTCAAGTTTCTTATGCCTACTTGCTTATTACGTTGGCAGTTATGAATACTTGACACTATTAAAGATTGTATGCCTATTTCTGAAACTGAAGGGTATGCTGAAACTTTGTAATCTGCTTTGCACTGGGTTTGAAAGGAGTTGACTCATGTAAAAAATTGATAGCAGCAAAGAAAAAGCAGGCATTAAATCCCTGGGACCAAATGCACAAAGGGAATGCTAAATTGTGACCAGGGAATATCCTCAAACATTTAGATAGATGATCTCATTTCATTCCACTTATCTAGGACCATTTATATCGTGTTGATAGATCCAATTACTAATATAGACAACTAATGGGGTCCAAAGACAAAAAATACAGGAGTCGAACATCCTGTCAGTTTTACTGCTTGGCACATCCTATATAATAAAAGCCTAATATGCTAAGTGTCCAGTTGTCAGTTTAACCAATCAAAGCATAATATGCTAATGGTGTTAAAGCCACTCAATCGCTGGCTACGACATGCACTGACCAACAGGGAGCAGACACTTCAACTGGTAGGTAAGCTTGCTGCTGGGGTCTGGCCGATCTGGACTGAGCGAGATGTGCCAACAGGCCCTGGAGCCCTCCCACTGTTCCTCCCTTGTTGGCCAGCCTCCTGCATCCCTCCCTGGCCCCGATCGTGCACCGGTGGGGTCCCTTGGCCTGGCCTGAGCTCTCTCACAATCTGGGACCTCTCGGGGGATGTCAGAGAGCCGGTTTCAGCCTAATCCCGCAGACCAGGTTGAGGGACCCCAATGGTGCAAGAATTCGTGCACCAGGCCTCTACTTAAATAATTCCAATAACCAAGCTCATCCTGGAAACAGATACCTACCTTGTATCTCTCACAAGAAACCTGAACTCTCTCTGGTTTTGCTTCCCTATGACTACGTCTTCAAGGCCCACATACTACCAAATACCACATCCTTCCCTTTTTACCAAGATATCAATCTGAACTGCTACTTAATGCCTGCTACCAACAACCATTCCACTCCCACACCAAGCTGTCCTGCTCCATCTATCTGTCTACACACTACCTTTTCTACACATACCCCTCATGTTGACTGTAGATATATATGGATGAACTTCCATCCAGACTTCCCAGACCAGTTTCCTCCCCCTTCTAAAAAGACATAAGTTCTACTTGAGGTAGTAGTGGATATCAAATTCTACAACTAAGCAAGTCATAGCTTAATCATCATGATTACCCAATTTACCTAACTTTCAGTCATATATTAGATTTTATTCACCCTTTCTTTTCAGAACACAAACTAAAACTTTCAGATCTCTCACAACTTGCTTTACCAGTTTACCTAGGAAGCAGATTTGCAGTTCTGTCCTATTTTCATCCAAATCAAGAATCATTACAGCTCTTTCCTTGCCTACCTTCAGGACCTTGACAAAACACCATTTCTCCATATACATTAGAAAATTAAACAGTTATCACACGTAAAATACAATTAATAGGGGAGGATGTTCCATGATTAAGGAGGGGAGAAAAAATAACAAATTTGGATTATGTAGCAATAAAAATTTGAAAGTGTTTTGTAAAAAACAACACATGGTGTATTATTATTTTTTTAATTTTTGAGAACACTGGCATTATTATTTTTTTTAATGTTTTTATTAATTTTCAAGAGGAAGGGAAAAAGAGAGAGAATTCCATGAGGAAAACAGCGATAGGCTGCTTCCTGGACACATGCATCTTGGTGCAAGGGATGACGCTCATCCTGCTGAGCCACACATGCTAGGGCTTGTACATATTTTTGATTGGTAATATGGAATGAACCAAAAGCAATTCATGTTTTCATAGTTTTTTGTATTAAATGCTTTCAAATTCAAAGCAAAGAAATTAAAGGTTTTTTCATTTGTGACAAACCGAATAAAATACCATGTAAATATTTTAAGCTGTCATCTGAAAGCATAAGAAATAAAGACTGCTGCCTTAGTAGGCATGTTCAATGGTTAGAGCATCAGCCTGCACACTCGAGGGTTCTCTTTCCCGTCAAGGGCATGTACCTGGGTTGCAGGTCCAATCCCGCCCCAATCAGGGTGTGTAGGAGGCACATGTGGAAATCAGCTAATGGTCATATCTCTGTCACACCAATGTGTCTCTCTCTCCCTCCCTTTTCCCTCTTTTCCCCCTCCCCCTTCCTTCTACCCTCTTTAGAATTAATGTAAAAAATATCCTAAATCCTGAGGAATAAAAAAAGAAAGACTGCTGATAACCAAGCAAATGAGATTTCTATTATAAGAGAAAATGCCCTTTAAATGACTTTAATAATTTTAATATGATTACTACAGGACCAATAAACTTAAAGTATACATTCATAAGGAAATGTCTGACAAATACCTTTCAAAAATCAACGACATATGCCCCAATAAATCAACCTGCGAGAAACACATTCTGGGCAGTCAGAGTGAAAGTATGTAGCAATCACACTTCACCAAGATAATTTGGCAACTCATCTAACCAGGACACAATGAAAAAGTCACTAAAAAAGACCTCTGGAGAATCAAAATAGATACTCCAAAACCCAAGTACTGATACTCATTTCCTTTTCTCAAGAAAGGATCTCACACACTACCTAAGGGTCTACTTTATTTTTCCTTTATACGGAACTACAAATATGAGCATGATCTCCACACTTGTAGAAAATTTAAGAGAAGAGAGTTGAGAAGGGGGATATTTGATCTCACTGACAAGCACACACCCAACAGCAAAGCAGGGAAGTACTTAAATAACATCAAAATGCAAAGGAATCTGATCAACACTCCTATATACAATCAACAGATACTCAAGGGATGACAGTACCTGGCAGACCTGAAATTATGTTCCTAAATCATCAACAAGATTAATTACATTCTGCATCTCCCACTCTAGACAGAAAAGAATTACATACTTAATTTCAGTACGATTTTCATTCAAGGCAATTAAAGTGATTTTATAATTTGGTGCTTACAGGAATAACCCCTCAATGACCAGATAAGCTCAACCAATGAATCAGAAAGGAATTCATCTGAAAGTCCCAAATGCCAAAGGTTTTACTGTGTCTGAGTTTAAGAGCACTTTGTGTACAAAAGTCACCTGAAAGTTAGAGGCACGTGGGGGAACATCAAAGTGGCAAGCCTCAGGAAACACAGCGGAGCAAGAGGAGTGTCTATAAACACTATGCTTAAAGCATTTCCCACAAAGCAATGTGTGGGCAGGGAGGAGCCACATCAGCAGTATTTTGTACATGTCCTGCTTCTAAACCATTTGTTAGCTTCATCCATTATTCATTTAGGTTAATAGTGTGTCCGTATGAAGCAGGTTCCAACGCTCCTCCACAGCAAGGAGTGGTAACACTCTCTTCCTTTAACTGCGCACGACCAACATCAGAATGGCGCTGACAGACTATGCTTATGCCTTATGGGGATGCAAGCGTATGCTTTAAGGTTGCATACTTTGATTTTCTTTTTTTTTTTTTTAAAGCAGCTCTCTTCCCAATTGCTTTTGATTTTTAAAGGGGGGGGGGGGGGGACGGTGCCCTTCCCTCCGCGGCACTTCGTTATCAGCGGAGTGGTTACGCAGCTCCACGACACTCCCTCTCGCGCCAGCCTGCGCCGCACACTGCTTTCCCTAGATCCCAACAAAACTTGTAAAGCATACGGTCAATAACATATAAGGCCTTGTACTTGTCCCTCCTCTAGCAAGGAAGTCTACATTCCCAAACAGGAAACTGCTTCTCAAAGGGCTCAACACAGAAATCCTACCAAACCCCAACCCAGTCCTCGGGGATTTAATCTTTCAATGCCAACAGGCTCGCTTAGGTGGAAACGGAGTCGATACCCAAGCTTCCCTGTCCCCGGGGCTTCCCTCGCGAGTTTTTTACAGAGGGGAATGCCTTTCCCAACCAAAAATAAACTTTAAAAGCCCCGCAGGAGATAAAGAAGTTGAAAGTGTAACTTTGTCAGGTTTTTCGATCACCCTTCCCCCGGGGGGGCGGGGGGGGAGAGGAAGGGACCGGGGAGAGAGAGGGCAGCTCCAGCTAAGTAAAGCGGGGTGGTGGGCGAGGAGACGCGACCGGGCGCCCCATTCCCCCCTCACCTTTCCCTGAGCAGGAAAAGGCGGGAAGGGGGGCGCGAGGCGCACCCGCGAGCCCTCCGACTACCCTCTCCCCGGGGAGAGCAAGGTGGCCGGCAGGACGCAGGGGAGGAGGAAAGGCTCGGGGTGGCCGCGCAGGGGCTGGCCGCCCCCCGCCCCGACCCTTCCGCGCGGAGACCAAGCCGGGACACCGCCTTCCCGAATGGGCCGAGCCGGGGGAGAGCGCCCCCCGTTCCTTACCCATGCTGGGGGCCCCCGCGGGGAGAAGCCCGGCGCAGCCGCTCCTCCTCCAGCTGCTCGCGCCGTCGCTCTGGCGGCCGGAGGCGGGCCCTGCGCCCCGCTCTTGCCCCTCCTGAGTTCAGGCGGGGCGAGGAGGTGCCTCCATCTGCTCGCGGCGCTCCCCGGACAGTCCCGTCGGCGCGACCGGCGAGGAGGCGGCGGCGGCGCCTGGCCCGCCCCTGCCCGCCCACGCAGCAGCTTTCCCACCCTGCGTGGCTCCCGCGGGGGGATGGGGCCGCCCGGCTCCTCTAGGCCGCTGGCTCCAACCCGCCAAGCCGAGGAGCCCGCCCCGCGCCTCCGCTTCAATGCGCGCCGTTCACTGAAAGCGCAACGCCAAAGACTGAGGTGGAGACGCCGGCCGAGGCCGGGAAGGTGTCGGGAACTGGGTCCGGGAGGAGGCAAATCTCGCGAGATTCCTTCGCACTCCCGGACCCTCCCGCCCCGCCTGGAGCCGGCTCGCCGCCACCCGGCCCGCGGGCCCGTGCCAGGTGCAGTGACGTCACGGCCGGAGGTCGCGCACCGCCCGCATCCAGGTGCGGCGGGCGGATGTCGGAGGAAGCCGGAGGGACTGCGGTTAACCCTCCGCGCTCACGTTTGAAACAGCTGGGAGGGGGGTTTGTTTGGTTGGCGCCTCACATGAATACAAAGTTTGCCGACAGGCAAAGTGAGCCCGGTTGCTCCACTTTCCGCGACGGCGAGGCGGGGGCTGCAGAGCCGAGGGTTTGGGGGACCTGAAGGAAAAGAGGCGGCGAGATAGCAATCCCCTGGCTTTCCCCCTTCCGAGGTCCGGCTGCTACCAGGACTCCGCAAATTACCTTGCAAAGTTCCTTGGGAATCAGCATTTCTTCATGGGGGAAAAAAAAAAATACCCGAAGCACAAAATATATTTTACAGCAATAAATTATTGACTTCCTATAAGACAATTTTTAAATCCTTTTTTAATTTTATAAGTATAATTTGTTACGTGATATTCATAATTTGAAATATTGCCAGTTATATTTTTCTATCCTCATCATGAAGGGCAAAGATTATTGTAATTACATAGTGTCTCTTTTTTTTTTAATGAAACATTGGTTGCTAAGTTACACCTTCACTAAATCCCAGTGTGTGTTTTTGTTTGTTTTTTGTGTTTATGAAAGATTTTTATTGATTTCAGAGAGAGTAAGGGAGAGGGAGAGAGAAACACCATTGGCTGCCTCCTGCATGCCCCCAACAGGGAACCCAGCCCGCACGCAAACCTGGCTGGTGCCCTGACCGGAATCCAAGCACAGCCTCTGACTTAACCCGGTGCTTGGGTCCACGCTTAACTCTCAACCGCCCAGCCACACAGGCTCAAACTGTCTTTCTTAGAATTAGAAACTCTGAATAGAGGTCGAGGAAAACTAACAGGAAAGGGGGAAAGTATAATTAATTCAGCCAGCTTTTTTCCCTTCTTGTTTAAGTATACCCAACCCCCAGACAGAAGTGTGTGACAGCCACATTTGTTGAATGCCAACTGCTGTGCATAGTGCTTTGTTTAAAAAAATAATGTCATTTAATTCTAACAATCATCCAATAGTAAAACTGCCTTGCCCTTTGAAACCAGACAGACCGAGGTTTCTGAATCTCAGCACAGCCATGTCCTTTTTGTGGAATCTTGGATAAATTAACTAACCTCCCTGGACTTCAGTTTCTTGAGTCTTTTGGGGAAAAAAAATCTTCACAATACAAAGCGGCGTCTGGCACAATGTAGCAGCCTTGTAAATATTCATTCCCGCTGTCTCCTAGAGGCCTGCTTTTGCGAACTTTTAATTCTGTTATGACTTCTAAACGGTTGCATATGGCACCTTTATAAAAAGAATTGCCAGAAAAGAGAAAAGAAAATAATTTAATATGCACACCTAAACAAGATGTACATATTAATTGTATTGTATTGAAAACATAGAATGGATATATTGTGCCTTTTTCAATCAAATATTTGAGAATTATGTTCATTGTCCCCTACTAAGCAAACCAAAAACAAGACAAAACAAAACAAAACCTGAAGTATAGCCCTTATCCTCAAAGATTTTGCACTCTACCTAGGAAGTGACACTTTAACACAGTTTATTAATAGTATGGGGTAGGGAGAGTCAAATGTCTGAGAATTTAAAGGAAAATAAATTACTATGGGCAAGGCAAGTTTCAGGAAGAAGGTATAAATAGAACTAAAGCTTAGAAGAAGGCAATAATTTCAGCCTGGAGGAGTCCTAGAAGTAAGACGAAGTGAACATACAAAAAGAACATTCCTGAGCCTTAAAGAAATCTGCGTGGCTCCAGCTGCCCCTAAGAAAGTAAACAATTTCAGATTTAGAAGAATGAGGATGGTGGGAGGCAAAAGAAAATTCATGAAAGGAGACAAAGGATAATAGCATATTGGAAAAGAATTAAATTCCCAGGTCTCTAGAATCTCAGACATTTCAAGAAGAAAGGCCAATGAACAGAATTGAATAGAAGTTAAGGAAAACTAACCTCTGGAAAAAAGACCACTGGATTACCTTTAAAAGTGTAATTTCAGGATATAATGTATAACTATATATTCTGAATATATACAATACGTAACAGGAAAGTTAAAAGTCAGTTAAAGGTTTTAGTGACTAAATGAGAGGTAAGGAGTGGAGACCACAAAGAGATAAGGTGACCATATTTTCTTAACCAGAAGTCAGGTCATACGATCTGACAACCAGATAAAACATTTAGCCCTGCTCCCAGCTGGCGTGGCTCAGTGGTTGAGTGTTGACTTATGAACCCAGGAGGTAACAGGTGGATTCTGATGCCCAGGTTGCAGGCAGTGCGTGCAGAAGGCAACTGATCAATGATTCTCATCATTAATGTTTCCATCTCCCTCTTCCTTCCTCTCTGAAATAAATGAAAATATTTTTTTTAAAAACGCGCGCGCGCACACACACACACACATAAACATTTAGCCCTGGCCAAGTGTCTTCTGTACAACAAAAGGTGGTTGGTTCGATTCCCAGTCAGGGTACATACCTAGGTTTCAGGTTCAATACTCAGTTAGGGTGTGTTCAAGGGACAACTAATCTATCTCTCTCTTTCTCTCTCTCTCTCTCTCTCTCTCTCTCTCTCTCTCTCTCTCTCTCTCTCTCTCTCTCTCTCTCTCTCTCTCTCTTTCTCTCTCTTTCTCTCCCTCTCTTCCTAAAGCATATCCTTCTTAAGTGAGGATTTAAAAAGAAAGGATAAAATATTTACAATCAGTTCTAGCCTAGAAATGTCAGAATCTGTATTTTTGCCATAATAAGTTATGTACTTTAGATGTTAGAAAATTAAAATAAGCAAAGTCATTGCAAATTCAGAGGACAGTATCCAATGAGCAATTGCTGAAATATTAGATCATAAAAGAATAAGAAAGGTAGAGAAAACTGAAGTAAAGTGCCTGGGTTGTACGCTCCTCCCTGGCCTGGCACTGGCCTTGTTGGAACACCTGCAGGAGGCAACCAATCAATGTGTTTCTCTCACATCCATGTTTCTCTCTTTCTTTTACTCTTTGTTCCATTCTCCCTAAAATAAATAAATAAATTAATTAATTAATTAATTAATTAAAAAAATCATCAATGGTAAAATATTCTTGGATGAGGATTGACAGAAAAAATAAGAAAACGAAAATTAAAAAAAACTGAAGCAAAGCTATAAAATAATCACAGTTAGAGTTAATCATATCTTCTACAGGTAAGCCAAAGGAAACCTCAATAGAAGAATGAAATCAGAAGTGTATTTTTTAAACTTACAATATGGTATGTAAAACTACATTCCAAATTCCAAGTACTAAGCAAATATTACCTATTAATTACTCCATGGAGTTCTTTTCATCTTGTCTTACCTCCCAATGAGACCTTCAAAGTATGCACAATCTATATCCTATCTAATAAAAGAGTAACATGCAAATGTGACCGTACCTTGGCTCCTGATTGGCTATGCTACCAGCCAATTAGGAGCAGGGAGCATGGCCAGCAGGACAGGAGGTGAGGCCAGCAAGGCATGCGGGGGTGTGGCCTCAGTGCAGCGTGCACATGAAGACGGGCCTGGGCGGGCGCCGCAGGGTATCGGGAGCAGCAGGAATTCTGGGAAATGTAGTTTTGAGATCTGTGGTGAACATGCTGGGGCTGTGACCTGGGTTTAGGTGAAACTTCAATTAAAGCTGTGAACTCTCTGTTGGAGAGAGTTTGAAGTACTGAGCGTGGAACACAGAAGCGGCTGGGGCAGGCGGGCAATGGCGCCCCATGGCCCCCCAGCCACTTGAGTGCAGAAGCGGGTGGGGGGGGGGGTGGAGGGGGTGGCGATGGCCGCTGCTCTTTTTTTCTTAGTTCACAGATTTAATTGACGTTTCGCCTAAACCCAGGTCACAGCCCCAACATGTTCACTACAGAGCTCAGATTATTGGTCAATTCAGTGAAAATGGGACAGAAAAACTCACTAAGGAACAACAGCTTCCTGAATCTGATCACTCATATCTTATCTGACCCAGAAATGCAGAAAATTACAGTCAGACACATCACAGGATCAAAGCCTTTGCATCCAGGAGAAGTTTAAATGGACACAGACTTTTCCATTTGCTCTGCTCTTACCTCCACAGGATTATCTTGACACAGCGAGTTCAGAGTTCTCTGGTGATTGCAAGGACCTAGGTCCTCATTGCCTCCTCCCCCACCCTCTGCTGCTCCTTGAAATAATCGATCATCCCTCTTTTTGGGGAAAGGAAGGGACACATTAAAGAAGTCTTCTCTAAAGGGATGCTTATGAAAAAAAAATGTAGAAAAGACTATAAGAGAAGAGTGTTTTCTTTAGTAGACAAAGCAGCTCTATTAGGCAACAGGTTTGGGAGCCCTGATAGCCTGAGCCCACGCTGGCTACCTACAGGGGCGCTTGCACTTCCACCAAGCTTCTCCACTTTACATTGCAACATGGTCTTCTTGGTGAACCCAATCTGTAATGAAAAACTCCTGAACTACACTGTGTTTTACAGATGGTTTTTTAAAATTGAGGCTTTAGGCCTTGGATAGGCTGGGGGTGAGCCATCAGTTGGACATCCCATAAGGGCTCCCAGTATGTGAGAGGGGGCAGGTTGGGCTGAGGGACCACCCCTCCCCCATGCATGAATTTCATGCACCGGGCCACTAGTATATATATAAAAGCCTAAGTGACTGAATAACTGAACGACCGAATGACTGGTCGTTATGATGCACACTGACCACCAGGGAGCAGACACTCAACGCAGGAGCTGCCCCCTGGTGGTCAGTGCACTCCCACAGTGGAACGCTGCTCAGTTGACCAACGGGTGCCAGATACAGGGCTCACAGCTGGTGAGTGCTGCTGCAGCTGTGCAAGCCTCTGGGTTGGAACTGATGGGCACCAGCACACAGCAGGCACAGCGGGGGATGAGTGGGAGTGGCAGGCAAGAGCAGCAGGCAGTGTTGGATTGCCATCTTACCTGATTCCCACAGGCCATACCAAGGGACCCCACTGGTGCATGAATCCATGCATCGGGCCTCTAGTATTTTATACATTTTTATATAGCTAGCACTTTATTAAGCTCAAAATGCTGGTTTCCTCAGCAATAACTATTAGAAAATATGGTGAGAAGATAATCTCATATTTATCACATATTTTAGATTTAACCCATATTCCTTTTCAGCTAAAAACAGATTATTTTTCTTTTTGCCTCTATTTTCTCTATTGTTATCTTATAATGAACTAAAGGTCCAATACATGAAATTTGTGCACAGGGATGTCCCCTCAGCCCAGCCTGTACCCTCTCCAATCTGGGATCCCTTGGACATTCCTTGCACAATCTGGACTGCTGGCTGCTAACTGCTCACCTGTTTGCCTGCCTGATCACCACTAATCCCCCCCCCCCCCCCCCGCTAGCCTGATCACCCCTAACTGCCTTTGCCTGCCAGCCTGGTCACCTCTTACTGCCCCTACTGCTGGCCTGGTCACCCCACGCAGCCTGCTGTTCAGCCATTTGGTTGTCCCCCACAAACCCCCTGCCAGCCTGGTCGTCCCAGGCAGCCTGCTGGTCCTTACTGTTACTGTGACAACATCCCAGACAATTTGCATATTCCTCTATTATTAATATAGATTAGATATTTTTCCATTCATCTGGCCTCAATCTTCTTTGCTTTCCCAAATAGACAAATATTCCCTTTTTAAAAAAATTAGCTAATGTGTCAATCTAGTATCAAAGAGAATATTACAATCTCTGTGAAAATGATACAATTTCACACCAACCTAATCATGTTAAACTGCCATCATTTCTTCCTAATATTTCCTTAGAAATTTACCAGAAGATAAACATATTGAAAAATTTGTCCACCTTCTTTCCTTCTGGTAAAACTATTTTAACCAGGAAGACCATTCTGAAGAAAATTCAATTAAATATCAATTTAATTGTGTTATTTTTAAAGCACTCATTTAGCTCAAATCTTGTAACTATATACAGGTAACTAATTGCTTTTTGTGTCTGTATTCTTAGTTTCACATATGATATTTCCTAGACATTTTCCTTATTATCTTGTTTTGGCTTGGCTAGTATACGGTATACTGTACTTAAGCAGGAATTACATCAATGTATAACCTGAATTTTAAAACTCATTCTTTAGAAACCAATTGCAGGAAATAATCTCAAACACAATGCCTATACTGTGGTGTCATTAAAACTGGAAAACTGCCCCACTCACACTGACCCATCAGCTTGAAACAAAATCCTGCTACTCTGCTAGCAATTTTGGGGATGTGCTCAAACAGATAACAACTCCCTGCAATTTTCATTACTGTACATTAAGAAAATGTTTAATTAAAAACATGATGAGGCCAGCCAAATGTCTCACCACTTTGCCAGCGGAAAGGGTCGTTTTAATAATGGTATTTGCACTTTATTCTGATTGTGGTGTCATTATAGAGCTGATATATGACAGGTAAGTCACAGAGCTCTGTAGGTCCTCAAGGAGAGTTTCTTTCAAGAAGTATTACTTTTTTAAAATGTTAAAGCTAGACTCTGATGAAGTGTCAGTATTTTAAGCAATTTCAAATACATTTGCATTTTCAAATATCAGGAAATTCAATGATACACACAATATTATGTAAAGAATTTCCAGTTATGCATACACATTCATTCAATTTCACAAACGTTAACTGATCACCCAGTATAGATCAGCACCTGCTCAGTGATAAATATAGAGATAGAAAATACAGTCCCTGCCTCCAAAACAGGAAGTATTGGAGAGTCTTTGAGAGACATTGGAGTTGCCCAATAAGGTTAAGGAAGTGTATTCAGACAGCCAGTACAACAGGCAGGTGTACCATTGAAGCCCCACGATGCCTTTTGGGGGTCAGGCTTAGGGAATGAGAGTCTAACATAGAGGGCCCCATGTAATGGGAATGATTTTTGATGTTATTCTAGAAGTCGTAGGTAGGTAATGAAAAATTTTAAGTAGATAATTGATTTGCTATTTCAACCATGTCTATAGTCACAGAAAAAAAATCATACCTCTCAAAAATTTAGTTATGAAACATTTGGTTCAATAAGCATTGACTAAACATCCATAATCTTGATCAATTACTAAATATGTTTTTACTAAATAAAAATATTTAAGCTAATGTAGTACACAAGGCACTATGTATTCTGAGATTCAACACAGCAAACACAAACTCTGCTTTTAAGGAATGTGATTTCTAGCTATGAAGTTTAAGATATGGTTAACTGTTTTGAACTTATGCTTATTGAAGTAAAATTCACCTCATTGCAGAGTCTGCATTTAGAATCATCATGGCACAAATACCAAACTATGCACATTATCATGAATTTTCACTATTCTTATTTAGATCACTGTGCAAATTTGAAGCTGTAAATACAAATGACCTGTTATTCAGAAGATATTTGAACATATCACAATAGCCCAAAATAGCCTTTTTAAAAACAAAAATATTAGTAATGTGTATTTTTTTCCTTTGTGAATTAGTATAAATGACAAAAAGGAAAAAAAAATAACCCAAGAGAATACTCAACAGAGGATTCCATCTATAATCATTATCCTTTGGGCACTACCATTTCTACATCTGGCCTAATGTAATACTAAAAGACACTCATCAAATTATTATATTTCTGTGCTTCTGAAAGAAGAAGTGGAAACTTTATAACAAATCCCTGTAACTTTCTCAACTGCACAGATGACAATGTGGGTTATGTCCCATCTGACACTGGAGCCTTTAAACTGCCTGCTCTGCCTCTATTTTGATGCCTAAAATTAAAAGTCTGCCAAAGCAAAAGAAGCTCATAACCCAAGATATTCTTCTCTGCATATTCTTGAGGCTTCACATTCCATTCTGCTGGTCCCGGGCCACATCTCACCACTCCTGCTAATGTACCACGTTATATATGTGGCTCCTGAGCAGGTCTCCTCAACCTCCTTGTCAGCCCACACCTCCTTGCCCAGTTTGCCTTTTTTCTGATCTCTTTAAACATCTGAGGGTGAATTCAAGTGAAACCTAGTACAGTACAACTCCCTTATTCCTGAAAGCTTTATGCTAATACCTCCAGTTTACAACCAGGTAAATGGAGGCATTCTAAATGATCTTCTGCATACTCTGTCTACACCAAGGATGGGGAACCTTTATTTCTGCCAAGGGCCATTTGAATATTTATTACAACATTCAAGGTCCATACAAATTTATCAACTTAAAATTTAGCTTGCTATATTTGATCAAATATTTAATTAATTCGCCCCTAATGCCTTGGCAAGGCCAGACCAAATGATTACATGATCCTCAGGTCAGATGTTCCCCACAACTGGTCTACACAATTGATTCTTCTTCAACATCAAGATGGCTCCTTTTGTTCTCTGAACAGTCATATCTCTTATTTGGACCCTCATAACTTTATATGTTATACTTTATTCCTTTTCTTCACTCTTAATTTCCTTTATTGTGTCCTCTTCCTTCTTTGTTCATTCTTCCTTCCCAGCCTTTTTCGCTATCTTACAGCATGTCTCTACTAATTCTTTAATACTGTCCTTTGATCCTCAATCCAGTTTGCCTGGTCTAGTAACCTCTTCAACATGCAGCCTCTTTGATCTCCTAACTCTCCTTCACCACCACAAATCTTCTCACAGAATAGTCTTGGACCTTACCGAATCTATTATAAGGTAACAAAGGTTTTTGCACATTAATAGCACATAATCTCAATGTAGTCCTTAAAGTAAATCAGTGAAGTAGCTCATACTACTTCTTGTTTTACATTAGCATCAAAGCAGCTAACACGATTTGACCATTTTAAGTCTTGAGCACTGACCTACACACTTCATAGACTTCATCTAATATGATTCTCATTACAATTCTATGAGTCGTTTTTTGTGTTATTGTTTTTTTTTAAAACGACTTTTTAAAGAGCAGAAAACTGAAACCAGTAATTACCCTGCCTAAGATCACATAACTATTAAGTAGCAGAGCCTATGCTTGAATGCAGCACTAATTCTACAGCTAATGTTCCAGCCGAACTCAAGTCCATTTGTTCCTTGAGCCATGATTTCAGCTCCCCTCTCATTTTATTTAAAGAGAAGGTGGGGGAAAGAGAGAAAGGGGTAGGAGGAGCACCTAAAGGAATTCCCCTTCAGTGGCTTGTTATGAATATCAACCAGAAAAAGACCTAACACAGAGTAGATACTTGAAGCTAATTTCTTTCCCATCATTAAGCATTCTTGAGGACCTACTCTGTGCCAGGTAATGTAGAAGATGGGTATATAAAGGAGACATGCTCCCTACATTCATGAAGCTTATGGTCTAAAGGAGGAAGTTTTATTTCTCAAGTACACAATATAAATATTATTTCTCACATGCCTTCTTTGGCTCCTTTCCTCATAAACACTGTGTTTATACCTCTCCTAGGATATTTGATGTATTTTCTCTCGTGGTATAGTCTTTATCATACAACTTTCATTTCCTATCATGATGGTGATGGCCTTGAACATTGGGACTATGTCCACCCTATCTTTGCATTTTTGCCAGTTATTTACATGTAGGAGGCTCTTGATAATTATGTATCATATTTATCAAAAGAAAGACACTGTGAAATTATTTCTCAGTGTCCTCAAGATTTCAAATCAAATAATGGTTATTTCAGTGGATGGATCAGATTCTTCTTATGAATGCTGTCTTTTAAATGAAATATTTGTCACCTCGTGGTAAACTCTTCTTGGAGTGATAAGCCAAGATGTGATTACCTAAGACATATGCTTAGCTAAGCCCCCTTATCTTTTATAGTGAAAATAGACCTTCATAAACAATTAAATAATAATTTTCAGTTAATTTTTGCATACCTAAATTTTATTAGAAATATCATCTTGACTGGAGGAACCAAGATGGCGGCATAGGTAAACACATATCTTGCTGCTCCACACAACAATTTCAAAACTACAACTTAACAACAGAACGAACATCATCCAGAATCCCTGGAAAGCTGGCTGAGTGGAAATTCCACAAATAAAAGTAAAGATAGGACACTGTGACTCAGAGGATCGGTGGAGGGTAAAGTTGAGGATACGAATGGAGTCAGAGGTTTGGAGCAGTGCGTGCACGCCAGCGGATAGGGCAGGTGGCTGGATACCTGGCTGGTTTTCTCAAACGGGGAAGGAGACAAAGGTGTCCCACTGCACTGATTCCCCAGTTCCGGATGAAGTTCGGGGAACCCACACTCATACGGGGTGAAACTGGACAATAAGGAGGAAGCATGCTGAAACTCGGGCACTGCAGAGGTCTGCAAGCTTGCGGAGAGGGTGCGTAAACTTGGGAACTGCAGAAGCTCACGAGTGCACAGAGAGGACTCGTGACTTGCTCTCTCATTCGGGAGGGAAAAAAAGAATGAAGGAAACCACCGGACTGCATTTTACATCTCTGGGTGAGACTTTGGGTGTGCAGACTCATTTTGGGAGAGGCTGAATTGTCCAGCAGTGGGTAGAGCTCAGAGGCAGCTTTCTCTCAGAGGTGCATGCAACCATTACCGCCAGGCACAGAGACCCAGGTGCCGCATAGGGTGGAGCTGATGGGAAATCAAGGCCGCCTGCTCAGCCCAGAGACTTCACCCATCCAACCTGAGCACAGCTGATTCTCACAGCCAATTGGCCTGAAGGTCAAACAAACCCTCCTAGTGCTAACAACAATAATCTAGGCTTAACTTCAACAAGACTGTGCAACCCATAAAGGGCTGCACCAAGAGTATCCACCTCAGATACTGGGGAGGCTGAGCCACTTTTCCTTAGAGGACATCTATCACACAAAGCTAATCAACCAACTCAGGGAAGCAGCCACAATGCAGAGACATGGAAAGAAATCACATGTGAAAGAAATAGAGGGAAAAAAACAACTGGACATAGAGTTCAAAACCATGGTTATAAGGTTTTTCAAGAGGCTCCTAGAAAAGGTCAATGAACTTAATGAGACCTTCAAGGATATGAACAAGACCTTTGAGGATATGAACAAGACCCTCGAGGATATGAAAAAGAACCAACTAGAAAATAAGCATACACTGACTGAAATAAAAAATCTTATACAAAAACCTAAAACCATTCTAGAGGACTGCAAGAATCAAGTCAAAGATTTGTAATACAAAGAAGCAAAATCCACTCAGCCAGAAAAGCAAGAAGCCAAAAGAATCCAAAAAATTGAAGATAGTGTAAGGGGCCTCTGGGACAACCTCAAGCATACCAACATCTGAATTATAGGGGTGCCAGAAAAAGAGAGAGAGCAAGGTAATGAAAACCTACTTGAAGAAATAGTGACAAAAAACTTCCCCCACCTGGTGAAAGAAATTGATTTAGAAGTCCAAGAAGTGCATCAAACCCCAAACTATAGGAATCCAAAGAGGACCACACCAAGACACATCATAATTAAAATGCCAAGAGCAAAAGACAAAGAGAGAATATTAAAAGCAGCAAGAGAAAAACAGTTAGTTACCTATAAGGGAGCACCCATACGATTATCAGGGGATTTCTCAATAGAAATGATGCAGGCCAGACGGGAGTGGCAAGAAATATTCAAAGTGATGAATAGCAAGAATCTACAACCAAGATTACTTTATCCAGCAAAGCTATCATTCAGAATTGAAGGTCAGATAAAGTGCTTCGCAGCTAAGAAAAAGCTAAAGGAATTCATCACCACCAAACCAATATTATATGAAATGCTGAAAGATATTCTTTAAGAAGAGGAAGAAGAAAAAGATAAAAGTGTAAATTATGAACAACAAATACACATCTATCAATAAATAAATCTAAAAGTCAAATGAATTAAAAATCTGATGAACAGGATAAAATGGTGAATATAATAGAATCATGGGCATAGAGAGGGAATGGACTGACAATTCTTGGGGATAAAAAGGGTGTGGGAGGTGCAGCAAGAGATTGGACAAAAATCATACATCTATGGAAGAGGACAGTGTGTGGGTGGGGAGGTAAGGGCAGAGGGTGGGATGAGTACCAGGTGGAGGGGAGCTATAAAGGGAAAAAAAGGGGAACAATGTAATTAATAAACTGAACAATAAAGATTAAAATATTAAAAAAAAGAAATTGTCAAAAAAAACTGAAGAAAGATGTTTAGAGAAACACATTCATTTATGACATCATATTTTTTCTAAGAATTATGGGATGGGAGGTGGGAGAAAGTAGTGAAATAAATGCTGATAGAAAGAAATGCTGGAACAATCTTATCTATTTTACATCAGAGCAGCTACTCCTGACAGGAGATGCTTCAGTTTAATCCTCAGGTGAGGATCAAAAAGAAAAGAAAAGATAAAAGATTTATAATCAGTTCCAGCCTAAAAATATCAGGGTCCAACCTCAGCATAGACACATCCTACTGTCTCTACACATGTGCATGTTCTCTTTCCACCGGGGAATCTCCCCTTGCTCTTCAAACTTCACCTCCCACCCTTAAAAAGTACATAAAGGATGTAGAACTCCAGGCTATCACAACACTAAGAAGTTGTGCTCAAAACATATTAACAAGTCATGACTTGCCAGTAAGGAAATTAGTCACTCACCTGTGTGCACCGTTTTACCTCAAATCAGGTAAAAAAAGAGAATACAGGATTAAATGTTTCAGAATCCAATTAAACAATTAAATAAGACATTTGCAAAAGAGAATGGTGCTGTGATTACCACACAGCCGAGTTTTGTTAAAAGGCCAGCAGGTTCCCAAGGCCCAGGAAAGGGATACTGTGCCAAGAGAAACAGTCTTAGAGGAATTATCATTTCTAATATAAGCTCATATACAGATATCTTTCCCAAATGAAAGTGTTAATTAATGATTACCTTTGAATACTGCTTAAACCAAATGAATGAAAGGGAAAGGAATTTCATGACAGACACTTTGTAGAGAGAGGAATTAAAAGCACATAGGGACAGTTTCATCTGTGGGGGGAAAACCCTAAGAAAGAGGAACTTTTGAAACAAATTTATTGAGAGAAATGCCAGCCATAAGAGGCCTGAGGGAAAAATCTCTATTTACTCATTCATTCATTCATTTTGGAAGGAGAATTTTTAACCATAACTCAGAATGAATTTTCTGTTATTTTTTTTCTTTTTTAAAAATATATTTTGATTGATTTCGGAGAGGATGGGAGAGGGAGATAGAGAGATAGAAACATCAATGATGAGAGAGAATCATTAATCGGCTGCCTCCTATATGCCCTACACTGGGGAGTGAGGCAGAAACCTGAGCAAGTGCCCTTGCTCAGACTGTGATCTTCCGGTTCATAGGTTGATGCTCAACTCCTGAACCATACCAGCCAGGTTTTTGTGTGTGATTTTTTTTATGATGCTTTTATGCCATTCAGAAAGTTTAAATTTGGATGTAATTAAACTTTTAAATAGTTTTTAAATGTTTACTGATAAATAATATGCAATCACAAAAGTATGTATCAAAGGTGTTCTGCTTGCTGGATTTTTTAAAATTATAAATTTCTAGTCATGTTATAATTTCACATTTTATATTTAGAGTGATATTGATTTGGGGTGTATTGATAAGATTGAAATTCAGATTCATTTCCCCTTCAATAATTAGCTATTCATAATTGAGATCAGTCAGCTATATTTTTCTCCTATGAATTTGCAATGCCATCTCATGTACTTGATCAACTTCTGGACTCTGATCTATCTTACCTATGTTATTATTTCACTATTTCTTTTGTTAAAATATGTTTTTATTGATTTTTAGAGAGTGAGAAAGGGAGTGGAATAGAGAAATAGAAACAATGATGATAGAGAAACAGGCCCCCTAGTGAGGATTGAGCCTGAAACCCAAGCATGTGCCCTGATAGGAAATGAACCGATGATCTCTTGATTTATGGGTTAACACTCAACCACTGAGCCACACCAGCTGGGCCTATTTCACTATTTCTTAATGTTTTATTGTAAAATTATGCTAAATAACCCCCTCACCCTAGTTACACAGCCTCAGAATGTGAACTGTTTTAAATGTTTACAGAAGGGCTTTGTAAAGAATGAGTCAATAGCAAACACAAGCTCCAGACCAGCTAACTTAGTTAATAAATTGTCTTGTGTAACTCTATTCGGATATTTATCTTTCTACTGCCCATTTAGCCAGGACTTGGTACATGTAAATATTAAGTGAATAAGTGGTTTCCAATCCTGGCTGAGCAGAAAAAAAGTATACCAAACGCACATTTTAGCTAAATTCCAACTGATTGTTAAAATCAACTTGTGACCAGAGCTGGTCACAGACTGAATTTCTGGCACACAAGAATAAATCTGAATTTTTCATTAAAAATTATTATCTTATTTAAAAATTTAGAAGTCAGATTTTTAAGTTTGACCTTATAGAGAAGGAACAGTAATGTATCAGTGCTCGTGCCAGCTCAGTTGGTCCTGTGGTCATTGTTATGCATATTTTATGATGCTAAATATATGCTCATTTTAACAGTAATCAGTGGGTAGGCAAGTTACTTTTAGCCAACCACAAAGTTTTCCAGTTTTCTTCCTTTTCCATTGGTAATGGACTAGGACAATGTCCATAGCTTTAAAGTATATGGAATTATGTCCTCAGAGCATTTTTAAAATCTTGTTTTATTGTTTGATTAGTGGTAAAATTGCGTTTGATATTTTTCATTTTTTTAAAAAGTCTTCACTATGTCTGAATGAAGATAATTTATTTAATATGGATACCATTGTATTTGATTTTGAAGTTTTTCTTCTTCATAGAACATTGAAATGGTGGAACTGACAACCTGACTTTCATTTCTTTTCACACAATGGGAAGGATTCCCAAACAAGAATTTATCTTGAAAGATCAATTGTTTAATTGTAAATGAATAAACAAAAATTAATATACTTCATAAACATTTTCTTTAATGCCTGTAACTGTCAGCACTTCCAACACTTTCACAAAAATTGTAATTTAAAAAGATTATCTCTTTTTTATTCCTCTTATTGCTATTTAAAACTTTATAAACATGTATGGCACAGGAAGGCTAGTGTTCTTCCCAAAGTCTTGTTGTTGTTAATCCTTACCCAAGGATATTTTTTCCATTGATTTTTAAAGAGATCGGAAGGGAGGGAGAGAGACACATTGATTGTGTTGGGCCGCAATAGAGGCCAGGAATTGAGCCTGCAACCAAGGTACATGTTCTTGATTGGCATCGAACACGGGACCCTTCAGTCCGCAGGCCAACGCTTTATCCACTGAGCCAAACTAGCCAGGGCCCAAAGTCTTTCTTGATATTAAGTTTTGCTCTCAATTTAGTTCACTCCTTGACTGGTGGCTCCTGTCTCTATCCTCAAATCCAGCAACTTTGCATCTCTTTGATCATTCTTCAGTAGTCATATCTCATTTGACTATTTTCTTTGCCTCTTTTACTTTTAAGAATCCTTGTAATTACATTGGGCCCACTGAATACAGTTAAAACACTCTCCCTATTTTAGCATCAATTGATTAGTAACATTAATTTCATCCAGTTCCCTTTGGTCTATGCACAGGTGCCAAGGATTAGGACATGGACATTTTGGAGGGGCCATTATTCTGCCTACTGCAACATATACATTTACAGACTTGTTACAAACCAACATTAGGTGCAGAGAGCATAATCTACTCTAGCTAGGTTAAGCAGAAAAGAACCTATTTCAATGGCATTAGATATTGGTTCTAATAACTAACTAGACTTAATTTGAACTTCAAGGAGCAATTTCCAAAGAGCACAGTGCAGAACTAGGCCACCAAAGAGCTGACATGTAATCAGGTACACGTGTCTATGGAATCTGGGAGCTGTGGGTGGGGTTCTTGTCTGTAAAAGTTATCAGCTCCACTACAATTAGAAAGCTGCCTCTGCTAAATTGGGAATCCAGACTGCACTGCTGATCTTGCAGTGTCTGTCATGATTTTACCAGCAAAGTGGTTGTTGCTTGCCCTGTCTCTCTACTCATAAGAGCTTCGTTTCCAAAATCGAGTGTCATACATTGTATCTGTTTAGAGGAACCTAAATCACTGCAGGAACTCTGGTTATAATGGAGTCTGGGAGATGTTATTTTTAGCTTTCTAGTGTCTGCAACACCAGAAAGCATACCAACAGGAAGTTGAGAATAGATATTAAACAAATGAACCAAATATCTGCTGGAAGCACGCTGGTATATTTCTGTAAGGAATCACAAGAAGCTGGTGTAGTAGCTGTAGCTCAGGAGGGCAGCTGCGGGATGTGGCTGCACTTTATTGTATATCCTTTGTAACCATTGAAGTTGATACTTTGCACATGTTAGTTATTCACAATTAAATAATCTTTAAATGGTATAGGGCAAAGTGAAGCCAAGTAGACTAAAATAAATAAAAATATCTCAAATCATGCTGATACAGCTGGTCCACAGACCATGGTAACCACACCAGTTCTTGGTGAAATAAATGTTTTCTATTTGGTCTAGTTGAAGAAGAACATAAGTGAAGCAGTAATTGATCATTATTGGAATTTAGTTTTATTTTTTTTTTGTTTTGTTTTGTTTTTGGTTTTTTTTTATTTATTTATTTATTTATTTATTTATTTATTTTTTAAATTTTATTTACAATATAACTTATATTTAATAGTAGTACATATGTTTTCCTCCCCCCCAATATCCTCCCCCCAGCCTCCCCTAGCCCCCCACACATGTCCCCACCTGCCTCCCTCCCCACCCCAGAGTCTTTCATTCATTGGTTATGCTCATATGTATGCTTACAGGTCTTTCGGTTGATCTCCCCCAGCATCTGCCTCCCCTCCACTCCAGCCTTCCCCCTGTAGCTTGACAGTCTGTTCGAGGCCACCCTGCC
Source organism: Antrozous pallidus (assembly GCA_027563665.1). NCBI lineage: Eukaryota > Metazoa > Chordata > Mammalia > Chiroptera > Vespertilionidae > Antrozous > Antrozous pallidus. The sequence goes on along the minus strand of CM050517.1, from coordinate 17,533,007 downwards.
TCTATATTAATCACTCTCCCCTGTTTCTTTTCTTCAAAAATACCTTGCCTCTGCATACTGAAAACAAACGTATAAGAGCAAAAAAAGTTTGAGTGTCAGTTTCGATGTCCAACTGTTCTGAGTCCCAGTTTCAATGTCAAATAGTTCTTCATGTGTACATGTCAGCAATGGTATCCAGATGGTGGACACATCGTGGCAATGCAAGATCCATCCTCTTTGGTATGTTCCTGGGCCGCCTGCAGCCCCACACAGCTGCCGACTGCTAGCATGGCAAGGTGTTGTCAGCATCCGCCATCTCTGGACCGTCCTCGTGGATGGAACAGGCCCGTCAGTTCCTCACTGTCGCAGGAACCCACATGGTCTTGGAGTTGTTCTCTGCAAACACACAAACACATTCTCGACCAAAGGTTAACAAAGGGATCCTCTCTGCAAAATAGACTTGGGACTCTTTTTAATTTTTTTGCCTGAATGATATTCCTTTTGGCTTATTTTGACACCATGTGTGTTTTTTTGGGGGGTGTCCTGCAGCTGGTTTTACAAATGGAATTTTCTTTTCTGGGGTAAGAATTTTCTACATGTATTTTACTTATAGGATATTTTTCCTTACATGATATTACCTCATTGTCCCCCTCCCCCCTTGTTTTGGTTAATAGGGGCTTTTGGAAATTTTATCTTGCAGTCTTGGTAATTTTAAATTTTAATTTTTGCATACAAATATTACTACTTTAGGTTCTTTGGATGTTAGGCAATTTTGCAGTGAGATGAACTACTAATAGATAATTTAGTTAATGTTTTAGGAAAAGCTTTTTGTCCAGTACAGTTAGATTTTCTTGAGTATTCACTTATTTCACTTGGCCAATTTAAATTAATCTGAAAACTTGATTACTATTTTACTGTCAATTTTAATACTCAAGCAGAAATCATAGTTTACCCAGTAAATACTTGTGGAAAGGAATATTTGCATTTTTGAGTAGGCCTCAGAATTCCTTGTAATAAATTAAATTTAGAAATAGGGCAGCTATTGCTGGCCGAGTCTCTGTCTACCACCTGGGTCCCGGTGTGAGTTGTGCGTGGGAGGTTTAGCAGCCGTGGGGGTAGGAGACCTTCCTCAGGAGGGGTGAGAATTCAAGCCCCTGTAAGGTTTGTGGATGAGGGTCTGTGCCCCACCTCTGTTGATCTTTTGGTTCTCTCCTGTTGGCCCCTCTGCGACTGTGCCTGTCTTAGGTTGTTCCTTCCCTGAGGAATCTTACCCGTCTCTGGCTAACCAGCCATCCTCCGGGGCCAAACAGGGTGATGTGAGGTTCCGTCCTGTCTCCTTTGTAGTCTATGTCCCCGTGGCCTCCACTTCCAGCACCTGCCATGGGGTCCTCTCGCCTGCTGGCAGGGTCCCGGTACTGATCACATATCTCGGGTGACCCAGGTTTCTTCTCCAGAGAGGGCCCAGCTCACGCAACTGGCCGAGAGACTGATCCATGGTGCCAACTGCCCAGAGACTTCGACCACAGCTTGAACTGAAAGTTCACGCATCAGCTGTGTGTATTTGGATAATGAGAAGAGGTTCCCTCTTGGCAAAAGGGCCAGAGGGGCCAATATAGAATGCTCGGATTCCTTCCCAGTGCCTTCATCCCTTCTGAAAGGGATTAATTCCTTTCCTATCCTTTTTTTTTAAGTTGCTGCCCAACATTCAAAGAATTAGTTTGTAAGTTTATTTGGGATAATTGTATAATATGCTGTTGTCAAATATCAAATATTATAATGACATTGTAGAATAATATCATGTAAGGGTATTGTGGTGTCACGGGAGGTTAAGGAGGGCCTAGCCTAAGAATTGGTGTCCATAAGAGATGACATGCTCTAGGCCATGTTAATTCAATCTCAAACTAGCTGCCAATTTTTTTATAACTTTAAATAAACTTTGTCAGGGATATAAAAACACAAATCACTTACCTTAATTCAAGCATTCAAATATATTGACTTTCCCCCTTACTCCCACCACCTGCCACTTACCCTGAGGTTTGACATTTTGATGGACTTTTCTCAGTCTCTGGATCCATTCTTGTTCATCAGTCTGTGTCATTCATTATATTCCTCAAATGAGTGAGATCATGTGATATTTGTCTTTCTCTGCCTGGCTAATTTCACTTAGCATAATGCTCTCTAATTCCGTCCATGTTGTTACAAATGGTTTTTTACATGAGTGATAGGTAAAAGGTATTCTCTCTATATTTTTTGACCTTGCATTTTACTCTCGTTTATTACTTACCCACTTCTTATTGTTACTTGTTAACAAATATGTACACAAAAGACTTACTTTCAGTTATCCATCACTTGAATAAGGCTAACTATTTGGGCTTGACTCAATAGCCAAGAACCACAGTTCCGCTGTTAGTACCTGTAAAGATTACAGGCATGGTGCCAAAACTGAACAGTTCTCTAGTTCTATAGGATCATCTTACAAAAATAAAACCTATTAAACTTTTATAAAAATGTTTAGAGGAGTAAATTATATATAATGCTGAGCTTGAAAGAATATAAAAGGATTTATTTAAAGAAGTGGGGACCGAAATGGGGAATCCAGAGGAAGTGGTATTTTGTCTGGGGAAGAAAAATGAGTTGACTTATGCAGCATTGGGGTTGGTAGTTGGAGATGGTCTTTCAAGTAGCATAGTCTGGGCAGTCTGTTGAAATGAAGAACTGAAATTTAAGAGAGGGCAAGTCTGCTGGACATATGCATTCAATAATCACTCAAACCATTATGAAGGCCTTAATAAAATCTGTTGAAAACAGGTTTCCAACATACATAGTAATCTGTGTTCATTCTTAGTAATATTAAATGAACACATATAACTTCAATAGGAAGTGAGTAGATATGTGGCAGACGGGCAAAACGGCAATCAGATTGTTGCACCCTCTGGGCACTTCCCACTGTAATGGCCTGTGGACTCCCATAGGCTACATAAATAAGCTTAGTCAGCCCTACATCACTACAGGGCCCCATCAGGAAACCACATGCCAATTTCCCTTCTATGGCAATTGAGAGATTTCTGAGAGAACAGGACTTTATTATTTCCCCACTCCCAGCTTTATGGAGATATAGTTGGCATACAAAACAAACAAACACAAAAAAAACTGCACATAGTACATGTATATAATTTAATGGTGAGTCTGGACATACACACACACTTGTGTAATCATCACCACAATCCAGGCAATAAACATATGCATTGCCTCCTTATGTCCCCGTCCCTCTTCCCCCGCCCCCCCCCCTTTGTGGTAACATCTATCTTCTCAACACATTTTTAAGTACATAATACCTTACTGTTAACAACACAGGCACTAATTTGTACAGAAGATCCCTGGAATTTACTCATATTACTACTGACTCAATGATAGTAGTCACAATCCTTTGAAAATGTGCCATTGATTGATAAGGAAAAGGGGAGTGTAACTCTGTGTGAAAACACTTATAGTAGGTCCTCTATGGCCTACACACAGCCACACACACACACACACACACACACACACACACACACACACCACTCACACACTTAGGCTAGCTGTAGAAGAGTTGCCTTCAAATGTTAATCACTACAAAAAAAAAAAAAAAGTTAATCACTGACTAGAACCAGGAAGACAATTCTCTGCTGCTCTCATTATTACTAATACAAGCTGGTGGGCCCCAGAAATCTGCATGGCCCCTCCACCCCCGACCAACTCCCTGGAGAATTCACTGGGTGTGGCGGGAGAAACTGCTCCAAGCAGTGAGCTGACCTATGACCAGAAATCTGATTCCACCAAGGACAACATTGCACACACTGGCAGATGCGATCTCAAACGTTTAGCAGGAAGAACTATGGGAAACAGGAGAAGGGCTGCTCACCTGGGACCGAGGCGTCCAGACCTCCAGATGGCTCAGGCATTTTTTCAGGGGCACCAGAGAAATGGCGCAGTGGGACTGTGCATAGAGGGTGACTGTAATGCCCAGTATAAAAGTAAAAAGTACTTGTGGGGATATTATTGAAATGCAGATTCTGATTCAGCAACTGGGGGAGGGGCAGCTGAGATTGTGCTTTTCTACCAAGTGTCCAGTTTGCCAATGCTGGTCCACCCACAGGGGGAGAATGGGGAATAATCTGCCTGTGGACTGAAAGGTCTCGGGTTCGATTCCGGTCAAGGGCATGTACTTTGGCTGCAGGCACATTCCCAGTAGGGGGTGTGCAAGAGGCAGCTAATCGATGTTTCTCTGTCATCGATGTTTCTGACTTTCTATCCCTCTCTCTTCCTCTCTGTAAAAAATCAATAAAATATATTAAACTTGTTCCATGAGGGGAAACTAAAGGGGAAAACTATAAAGCCCCAGATACAGACCACATAGTATATTAGCATAACCTACCTGTTTCCTTGTTTAATATCAGTCCCTGGACTGTGTGTCTACCTGGCAAGCATGAAATGCTACTATCAACAACACAAAACAAAGACCCATTCATACCCCAAATCCATCTGTCCCCTATCTAAAAACACACCCCCACAGAAACATTACTTGGGTTGTGTGAAGCTGTAAAAGCTGGGGTTATATATAAACAAACACCAATGAATAAAGATAGCTCTACAAATGGCAGGTGATGAAGGAAAGCTAACAGAAAGGAGTCAGAGAGCACTTTATAACTGGAAAAAAATCTTATATAATAACTCACATTTGCCTTTGGGTTCAAACGGGATACTCTGTTTAAGAAATGTTTGTATATTTTCTACATTTGTAATTAAAAGAGCCATAGGTACTTGGGTAGTGTGGCTCAGTGGTTGAGCATTGATCTATGAAGTAGGAGGTCAGGGTTCAATTCCTGGTCAGGGCAATGCCAGGACTGCAGGCTTGATCCCCAGGAAGGGGCATGCAGGAAGCAGCTGATCAGTGATTCTTTTCATCATTGATGTTTCTATCTCTCTCTCCCTTTCCCTTCTTCTCTCTCTGAACTCAATAAAACTAACTAACTAACTAACTAACTAACGAAATCAATAAATAAAAGGAAGGTTTTTTTTTAAAGAAAAGAAAAAAAATGATCTGAAACAATGAATTCATAAACTACCTTTTATTGTTGGAGTGGGAATGGGGGTTAGGTGGATAATGGCTAGAAACCATCAGTGAACACCTCATAAAACTGATTTACATGCATCATATCATTTAATATCCACTCAACCTTGAGAACTAAGCACAGAATCAAAGTACCCATCATACAGTTGATCAATCTAAGTCTCAGAGGTTATAGACCTTGCCTAAATTTATACCTTGGCAGAGCCAGACTTTCAAATCCATTTTTGTATTGGAAGAATTTAGAACGTCAGTCCAATGTATTGAAAGCTGCAGATAGAAGTTTGTTTGAGTAGGTATTTTTAGTACCTAGAAAAACTAGAACCACTAACAGTGGGGTTAGGCCAGGAAAGGCCACATTGAGCACAAATGCTTTTCAAATTAACTTTTAAAATAAAAAATCGATATAAGCATGGAAACACTCGAACGGTATATAAAAGTTACAAAATGAAAGTGCAATCTCTTTTGCCTGCCTTCTAAAAGTGGGATTGTTGGATCAATGATTTAGAGTCTCTAGGAATGGAGCCCAGCACCAGTTTGTTGTAGGAATACTCCATTTTGAGGTACAAAGAAGGTTAGAACTGTGACCTAAATCACTCCAAAAAGAAAACCCTTCACACTAAGGCTGCAGTCACACCTTATTTGATTTTAAGGTTTGTTCTCTTCCTTTTTCAAAGTTATTGGGAGTCTACAAGCATTTGTTGGGGGGAAAAATGCAAATGGAATCATTTTCCACCAACTAGTGGGTGATCTATTTGAAATCTCAGAACAAAGCTGGTGAACAGGAGAGGTCTGTATCCACCTGTCAGTGCTCCCAAGCAGAAGCATCATGTGTCTGTGAGTCATAAGACCTGGCTGGCAGCTTCTGGCATGTTCACTCAATCCTAAATCGCCAGCCGGTAAGGAGGCCACAAATAAAAAGTTGTTTGCTGGTGTGGAAGTTTCTTTTCAAGTGCTATTTTCTAGAGTCTATAGGAAAATTAATACCCACTTACAAGGACTTCTAGGGGCCCATTGTTGGGTTCCCAAATGTCATTGACACCCTTCTGGTCTCATTTAACATCTTGGAGCTCAGTGCTCAGAAACAACAATGGTGGTTTGAGCAGAAAATCATTGCCCTGGGAAAACAAGTGGGATACGCAATAATTTGTCAGTCTCTTTGATAGCCTAAAACTGAAGATAACTTGTTTACCATGTAATTCAGTAAGGAAATGATTCCATGACTATAGTTCTTAGAACAGCAAAGGTCAGATAGAGCTCACCACCTCAGTTAGTAAAACTTGCTAGGAGATTAAATTCACCTTGTTATGTGAACACTGAGCATGAAGGGGGGGAGAATGATAGGTGATCGGCTGCCAAGTGGCACACTTTTTAATCCTGGCTAACTTCTCTTAAAAAATAGGACACGTTCTTTGTAAACCTTGTCTTCAAATATCTGTGCAAATGTGACCCTGGATACACAAAATTAGGGAAAGTAGGCAGAGCTAGGGGCAGTGAAGCATGGACACTGCTGAATGAGACTTAGATGCATTTTCCTTTTCAGCCTTTGATCAAATGTTTAACATTTGTTTCAGGAATGATTTTGTTTCATGAAAAAAGACGGCAAAGTATGTTAAAATACAAAATCAACTTGTGCATCAGTGACCACTCATGGCTTACTTCAAAGCTTGATGTTCTGGATATTTAGGATTTTAAATTATGAATGAAGAAGTTCTGGACCATAGTCTCTAGGATATTCATACTCAAGTTTTAGACTAGAGTTTCTAGAAAGGTATAACTGGACACTAATGAAATGATACTTTTTCCATTTCTTCCTGAATAATGAGGATATGACCATACATTTAGATGTAATACCAATTGTACTTTAAGGTAATAATCAATTTAAAGTTTGAAATCATTAAAAGAACAACAACAAGAGAATTAACCTTGAGAAGAATATAAACTATCAAAACGAAAACAGCAGCAAGATTTTGACTATGCCCAATTTATTAAAAGATCAACAAAAATTCTCATATTTTTCTAGTATAGAATTGTACTTCCAACTTCTGCTTCCCTTAAATACTCAATAGTGTGACCCCACAGCAAACTTGGAAACATTCAGAAGACAAAGGTATCAAACTCTATCCATGACAACTATAAAAACCAAGTTTGATATTATTGATTTGAGCTACAGCATATAGATGGGTGGGCAGAAAGTGACATACCCACGTGTGGTTGAGGACATGTACCAATTTACTAGTAGATTAATTGTAACACTAATTGTTATGCACCCTCCCAGGGAGAAAAGGCTACCTTCTATGGTTCCTTGCATAATCATATCCTGTTAAGTCAAGGCTTTCTGTGACGTCTGTTCAACTCTATTGCTAACTGACAGGTTCAAATAAAATCACATGAATAGCTCAACAACTTGATAGCACAGCTTACCATTCCTAGCATATATATTGATGTGAAATTTTAAAGATTTGATATAAAAATGACCCAAAAGGTAATTTTTAAAATAAAATTATTCAGCAACTTGAAATGCATAAATATATAACAAAGTTGTGTCAAAATCATTCATTTGGGTCAAGGGAGTAAACACCAAAACAAACACAAAAATTAAAAACAAAAGGGAACAAAAAGAAATCATTCATTCAAATATTTATTCAATGAATATTTATTTGTCATGCACTATATGCCAGGCACAGTTTTAAGCTCTGAAGGAATTTTTCTGCTCTCATTATAATTATAGTATGCTTGTTAAAAATAAAATTTAAATTTTATTCATAATTCCAATTCATAATTTAACTTGCCAAGACTTAAAAGAAAACTTTAATCACAAAAACATGACCTAGAATGTATAAATTGATAGTATCTTAGTGTGACATTACCCATTTTCTGGAATAGAAATGTTAACCTCAGTGAGATAGAGTAGCTTGAAACTGCCACGAAGTTTAAAGTGGCCAAATATGGCCCTGGCTGGATAGCTCAGTTGGTTAGAACTTCATCCCAATACACCAAACTTTTGGTTCTATCCCCAGTCAGGGAACATACAAGAAGCAACCAATGAATGCATAAATAAGTGAAACAACAAATCAATGTCTCCCTCCCTCTCTCTCATCAATAAAATAAAATTTAAAGGGGCCAAATATGGTAAAATTTCTACTTATCAACTGTTAACAAGATTTCTTTATATAGATTAATACAGTACATTTTCATAAAACATATGTCTTAACTAAAATATGAAAGCTACTTTGAAAATTTAATTATGATTTATAGATCATGGGAGAGAATACAAATATAGGAGCTCAGGTATTCAAAATCGGGCAGAGGTGCAGATAGTTTATATCCAGGTGGAAAATGTTTGGAGCAGCACAGAAATCTTGAGACCCATAATCAGGAGGGCAATGAAAGAAATAGAGGTGGTAAATGCTGAGTAGGGCAGAGTCCCTACTAAAGAGACTAAAGTTGAGGCTGGAGGGAGGGACATAAGCGTTGACTTACCAATAAAAAAGGCTCATTTTTATTTATTTTTATTTTTTGATTAATCCTCACCCGAGGATATTTTCCCATTGATTTCTAGAGAGTGTGTGAGGGAGTGGGAAAGACACAGAGAGAAATATCAATGTGAGAGACACATTGATTGGTTGGCTCCTGCAAGCACCCCAACCAGGGCTAGGATATAGCCAGCATCCAGCGGTATGTACTCTGGACCGGAATCAAACCTGGAACCCTTCAGTCCTTGGACTGACGACTGACGCTCTATGCACTTAGCCAAACCAGCTAGCGCAAAAGGCTCATTTTTAGATCTTTTCTCCCTTCTGATACTTCCTATTCTCTCTTTAGCCTTCCTGGATTGATCAGATAAGTGGGAATATTTTCTTCATCCTGATCATGAAACACTTTACTTGTATACTTCTTAATGTTCCTATCAATTATGTATGTACCCTCAATATTTAATCTGACTATGGTAAGGAAAGAAAATTGTTTTGAGTTATTTAATTTATGTTCTTTTTTCCCCCTTTAAATTCTTTATTGTTGAAAATATTACATATGTCCCACTTTTTCCCCCATGGACTCCCTCCAGCCCATCCGCATCCCCTCCTCCCCGCCCTGGGTCTTCTAATCTATGTTCTGCTTCATCAGACAAGTCACTTAAACTCGAAGAGGATTCAGTCTCTCTCTGTAAAATGAAGGTGTGGGTAACATAGCTCAGAGTTATTGGCTCACATAACTGAAGTTCAGAGGTTGAGCAGGCTCTGAGGTTGGTTTAATTAACTAACTGCAGCTCCTGTTTTCACAATCCTCCTGGCTATGCTCATCTCTGAGTACTGGCTCATTCTCAAGGCAGCATCCCTCTTGATGACAGAATGGATGCAGAATGTACAAACTTCACATCCCTGTTTTCCAATGTTGTCCAGAAGAAAAATAAGTATCTCTCCTGCTGCTCTCTTTAAACAAGAACTATTCTTTTCCTAGAGGTTACCGAAAACCTCTCTTTTTGGTTCAAATGGGTCCCATTCCAATGCCCAGTCCCACCTTCCCTATCTTCTAACTTTTATTGGCACTGAAATCCCAAGACTGATTTCATGTGTTATTTTTGTTTGGATCTTGGGTTTGAATTTTTTAAAAAATATTTTAAGTATAAATTCAATGTCCCAGATAGCCCTTAATGTTAAAAAATATTGGCCCTAGACTCCATGAATCCTATAAGTTTCTTATAATATTCTTGCTGGTTTAGACTTTAATTTCGTTTCCTTGTAAAATGTGGCAGAGATTTCAAAATAAATTTTATCAGATTTTTTCTCCTTCACTCTACTAAATTTATTTTACTTTATAGAAATTGTATTGAAGAAGTTTCTCTTTATTTTTAATATCTTTCCCTCAAACATACATTTGGTGTATGTAGGATTTACATTGATAAGGGAAATTGGAATCCTCTCAAGAATATTTCCTAAAATTTCCAATAATAAAAACATTACTAATGGGTTCTCTATGGAGCAGTTTTCCAGAAGGACCTCAGTTAAAGGTTTTAAACTTTTATTGTTTTGTTTATTTTACATGTTCTCTAAGAAAAATATAATTTTATCTGCACAGACTCTGAAATTTTAAATTTCTTAAATTTGTGCAATAGAGCAAGAATACTGTTGATAATAAGTTTTGGGGCAATGCTGATGGTGGAAGAATACAGTGTTTTATTAAAACACAGGAGAATTTCTTCTACTTGAGAAATTAAAGGAATGTCACCTTTTTCATTTTCGTTAAATTGACCTCTGAAAAATATAGTTCTATTATTCAGTTACTTTGTTGAAGTTTGATTACTTACATGGCTATGATTAGCAGCTGCAAAGTATAGAACTTATTTTTTTTCTCCACATACTCACAAATGTTGGCCTGTATGAAAGACTACTGTGGGAGGTGTTTATTTTGCAATTAAATAAGATTAAGGAGAATGTTCTGAAGTTATTGCATAGGGTCACTCCTATTACCCTCCCCGCCCCATGCCTTTTTAAAAATTATTAAAACCAAGGATGAAAGTTGTTTTGGTAAAGTAAAATTCTGGGCTTACATAAATTAGTTGAAACTTAACAGAGATAAGCGTATTTGCATTTAGCTTCGAGTATGAAAGGGACTTGTGACCTGAAGGTAGGTTGTTCCTTAAAAACTCTGAAGATTTTAATTAATCCCAAGCTTAAAATTAGTCAAAGTCTGATATGGCTGTCCTGTGCTGTAAAAATAAAAGCATAGGTTCCAGATCATGCCAAGTAACATTTTCAATGTTCTATGAACTGGTCAGGTGATACTTGAGATATCCTATTGTAGTAGGTAGTCAGATAGGCGTGAGCAGAGTAGGAAGGATAAGTCAGGTGCAGGGGTTACCAGGGCAGAGAGCTCCAGGTGCCTAGCAACAGGCAAAAAGACAAGCCCTTGCATGACCACTCCCTTAAGCATTAACCCCTGTGTTTCAGCTCCAGAACCAGAGAAGCCGCAAAATCAAACAGAGCTATGCCATGCTGACAGACCAACTGCATTGACTAATGACCCCCCTATTCTGGTGCCAACCAATCAGTGGAGACCATGACCTTGAGGTGGCACACCTGGGAGGCCAGTGAATATTCTGTTGAAATACTCCCCTGAAACTTCCAGATAAAAGCTCTTAAGATAGGAACCCTACACCTGCTCTCTCTCTCTTTTACTGGAGCATGCCAAGCCTTTCACTTTTGTCTCTCCTCCAGCCCATCAAATGGAATCTTGACCTACCCTTCTTTGCCTTTTTTTTTTTAATGGGCATTTTCATGAACTTCTCTCCCTGTGGCTTTAAGCTACCAGCACACAGACCCCACCAACACCCTTAATCTTCTCCTCAGCTCTTCTGTGGAAGAACTTGGCCTTCATAAAATGACAGGCTGCTTTGGGAGCTTTCCCTTCCCCAGAATTTTGCAGTAGCCAGATCGCACCACATTCATGAAGGAGCAGCTGCAGTCTTGTTTTTGGCAGCATTTCCCCGCGTCTGTTCACTGACCAGGACGCACAGTTTATCAAGGTTGACAGTTGGGAAGACACTCTTGTTTCCTCTTTACTAGTAAGCGGCGATGCCTCACACCAGCTTCCCCAAAGTAGCCTGGGTGATATTTGTCTAAGTTCATCCTGTGATGATGCAAGCCACCAGCATTACCTGCCCCCCCCTCTCCCCTACCCCTTTTACCCTCTCGTCCCCCTCTCTCCCCTCCCCGGGCTTGCGATGAGGCCATGGCTGTGGCTCACGTGGCCCAGAAGTTTCCCCTGTCTTCCTCAGTCTGGATGACATGTCGGTGGCCCAGATGCAAGAACTCTTTGTTTTCCCCTTTGCCTCACCTCTTCTCATCAATTAAGATTTTGGGCTCCCTGACTTTGACCTTCAACTCCGGGCCCCAAGCATTTGGCCTTCATCCTTACTTCTCTGGTATTGGGGCCCTAGTTCCCTCCAGCCCCTCCATCCCCTGCACCCAGCTCTGATTCACGTTTCCATCCTTGGGGTTTATTTCATCATCTTCCGAGCCACTCCCACACGTATCAGCGAGGATTCGCGGTTGCAAACAGAAACTACTCTAGCTAGTTTTGGCAGGAAAACAAAGTTTTAATTTAATAAAGGATGTCTGGTATCTCCTGGAATCTCCAAGAGGGCTGGGGAGTCAGGCGAGAGGCCCTGCAGCCGGGATCACGCCCACATCATGTTGTGAGGGAGTGCTGCGGTGCAGAGAGCCGTACTGGGGCTCAGCAAGGCGCCGTTAGCCCCTGCCAGTGACTCTGAGGACTCTCCCCAAGAAATGTCACCAAGGAGGTTCTGGAAGGGTGAAACGGAAGTTTGTAAGGCCCTGTGTCTTCACATACAATGATTTGTGGTCTGTGTGGCTCAGTTGGTTGGGTCTCCTCCTGTGCACCGAGGAGTTGCCAGCTTGATTCCTGGTTGGAGCAAATACTCAGGTTACTGGTTCGATCCCTGGTGGGGGTTGTGCAGGAGGCAGCTGATCAATGTTTTGCTCTTACGTTGTTGTTTCTCTCTCCCCTTCTCCCCTTCTCTCTTTCTCTCAAGAAAAAAAAAAAAATCAATAAAAACTCTTTGAAAATTATTTTTAAATTCCTCACCAGAGGATTTTTTTTTTTCTTCATTGCTTTTTAGAGAGAGTGAAAGTGAGGGGCTCAGGGAGAAGAGAGAGAGAGACACGTATCCATTGGTTGCCTCCCCAACCGGTCCCAACCAGGGACGGGACCTAACCTGCAATTGAGGTATGTGCCTTTGACCGGAAATTGAACACGAGACCCTTTAGCACATGGGTCAATGCTCTAACCACATTTTTTAGCCAGGGTTAAAAAAATTCTCTTAATGGAAGGTTGTAAGGGCTCCTGCTTCCCCAGTTGTTCCTCTCTGGTGTGGAATCTTTATGATTATGAGTGACTGGTGAGGGCTAAGTGCACGCAGAGATGGAGGTGCCATAGAGCTAATAAAGGGTGAGCTTCAGGTCCCCTCAATTGCATTACCCCCCACCCCAGCCCTGGAAGAGTCCTAGAAATGTCATAAGTTTGGGAAAATTTACAAAAGATACCATAACTACAAATCTGCCTTCCCTGTCCCACTTACTAAATTTACATATTATCAACCATAAGCTGTGAAAGTTTAAAGAAACTTTACTAAACTATCAAAGATATATATATATATATATATATATAAATAAAACCAACCTGTTAAAGGAAAGAAGAAAGCATATGGGAGTGACCGGGGAGAGGTCAATGTGTGTGGCAGAGGGAGATATATGTAATTCTTTAAACAATAAAGAATTAAAAAATATATTACAAAATCATTGTATGTGAAGACACAGAGTACATAGCTAAAATAACAAAGGAAAGTATTAAAGAGGTGTATTTCACAATTACTTTTAACATTACCTTAAAAATATTTTTTTATTGATTTTCCAGAGGAAGGGAGAGGGAGAGATTGAAATATCATTGAGAAGAGAATCATTGATTGGCTGCCTCCTGAACATCCCCCCATTGGGGATCGAGGCCACAACCCAGGCATGTGCCCTGCCTGGGAATCAAACTGATGACCTCCTGGTTCATAGGTTCGATGCTCAATCACCGATCCAAGCCAACCGGGCTTAACATTACTCCTCCCCCCTCCCTCCCCCAGGTTTGTTATGGTTGTAATACTGGTCAGCTTTTAAAATTTTATGATTTGTTTTATTTTTTTCTAAATCTAAATAAGTACTTACTTTGTAACCTAATTTAAAATTTATAATTTTGTTGCTTTTTTTCTTAAAGAAGCCTATAATTATACTAGCTTCAAGCCCCACACAACCAGGTTTTGCTCCTGGCAAAATCCATGAGCCTTTGCTAAACAGGCTAAGAGCTCTGGGAAAGTCCCAAAACATCAAAAGGGTGTTAAAACATGTGGGGTGGTCCCAGACATGATGAATGTCCCTTCCACAGTGCTTGAGCATTTGTCTGGCCTGTGGGAACAACATCTCTCTGGAGGAAATATAATTTGATAGGTTTTAGAAAAGGAATGGAGATGCAGGAACACAGAACAGAAGTATTGCCTGGATGTGGTAAGAAACTGGACTGTGCATGAGAAGAGATCCTGAGGATTAGCATAGATAATGATCAGGAATGCGATGCTCATAATCAAGGTAGAGATCTCACAGCTGATACAGGTTCAAAGAGGAACAGTGCTTTTGAACTTTCTAGGACTAAAGTAAGTTTTTACAGAATAAGTCTCTGTAAAAACTAAAGTTAGAGTCTACCATTGTTAATTCACCATTTCATTGTGCTGGCTGAAGGGTAGCAAAAATAACAGCCAAAGTAGCAAAATAAAGTAATAGATTGACTTAGAAGAATATCAACAAATATAACTGAAGGGCAAGTGTATCTGAGAGGCATGTTAGGCCAATGCCTATAATACCAGACTAAATACCAGAGATCTTGCTTTGATTTTAACCCAATTTTAACTTTTCATTCTCACAAATGGCAAAAGTAGGAATCATTATCAAAACAAAAAATATGGTTGGCCTACAGAAACAGTTATAACAAGAGCAACTATTTATAGAGGGCTTACTGTGCTTAAGTAGTGTGCTAAATTGTTTATACATATTACTTTCATTAGTCCTTATTACAACCCAACATGTTAGTGTCATTATTCTCCTCTTACATATGGGTAAACTCTTTTTTAAATTAAATTATACACACAGCATTGTATATCATCTGTATGTTGCATTGTGTGCTCACCCACAGTGTCATCTCCTTCTGCCATCCATTGAAGGACACTTAGGTTGTTTCCACGTCTTGGCTACCATGAATAATGCTGCAGTGAACACAGGGTAACAGAGTCTCAGAGTGTTTCAATTGCCTGTCAACTCGCCAACAGTGGTCTGGACTCTAAAACCAGAGCATTATGTTGCTTTCCAGCATTCAGCTATTCTGCCTTCCTTATTTTTGCTGAAGCACACCTATTGGAGAGAGCATTGTGCAAAGATGTGTGCTTTGCTCCCCCACCACCATGGCAAGTTATATTTATCGTTGATAGTCTCACCCCACACAAAGGAACAATGGCCCATTCAGAGTTGCGCAGAAACAAATAACCAAGCAGCTTGGATTCCTGGTAGAGCTTGTTTAAGGGAGGCAGCGCAACTTCACTGGAATTTGTCTGAAAGATTGCAAGAGAGAAATTATTTTTCCTTCATGGACTACATTCAACCGTGCTTTTACTTTCAAGTTTCTCAGACAGGGGACTTAAGCAGCTGGGCTCCAGGCAAGACAGGCCTCGGGAGCTTGCCTGCAGGCATGTGGTTGCACAGGTGCAAAGACACAGCCCTGTGTTCCCAGAACAACTGAGATAGAGAAGAAATAGAGATAAGGAGAGGCTGCAGATAAACTGTTTCCTTTTTCTCAGTCGGTGGTGCGAGCCACTGGGTACAAAGTAAGCTTGCCCCAGTTTTTAGCCCCTTTATTTTCCTTCATTTTATTTATCACAATTACTTTTGCGGACCAAAGGAACCACGTGCTAACCTGACAAGCTCAGGGCAGGCTTGTATGGCAGTCTTGCAAACTCAGAGACCTAAAATAACCACAAAAGATGGTTTGAAAATTAAATATAACTACAAACAGATTATAATGGGTAGTCATGTCCTAGGCCTGTATTTTCTCTGACAAATATCAACTTAGATCTCTTTACTGAGCCATTTGTCTTTTTGCCTCTAAGGTAACATGAGATGTCTGGGTAACTTGTAATTTCCTTTTTCTGGAGCCCCTGGGGCACAACCAAATGTGGTGGAGGCCAGAACAGATACCACAAATTCCATCATTATCATGTTAATTGTTCCTGCGTTCAGCTAAGTATGTGTCCATCATTTTACTTTTTATCCAGTCCCTGGTGGGATTGCTTATCCCTCCTCCTTAACCCATCACCAATGAATTTCATGTAACCCACCTATGTCCCTCTTTTTGATTGCGATGTATAAATAGAGTTGTAACCCGCCATTCTCTGGAGCATTATCTCAATTAATTGAGGTTCTCCTTCCTAGCATATGTCATGGGCAGGATGGCTCAAATAAACTCACTAAAATTCTTTGCAGATTTCAATGTTTGTTTGTTTTTTCATTAACACTTTTCTTACTTATTTGCTAATTATCTGTCTTTCTCTTAGAGCATCCACTTTTCACAAGGATAATATCACCCCCAATAGGATAAAACGTGGTTGTTGGAAAGGGCGGGGGGAAGAAAGAAAGAAAGAGAAGAATCTTAGTTTTTTCATATATATAAACATAGACAGTATTTAAACAGATATACAGTATGTCTGTAGTATTAACATTTCATGGTGGAGGTGGTTAGGTAAAAACACTCCAAAAATTTCATTAATGGAGGGGAATAATGAAAAAAGGTAGAAAAGGACTATAATAGGAGTTGAGCTTCAGAAGGACAGGACCTGTAGATCCTTAGTGTCCAGGGATGTGTGTAGCACAGAGGATGGGCATAAGAAATATTTTGAGAAATATTTTGAGAAATCAACCCTTCATTTGCCTTAGTAATGACAGATCAGAGTCCACATAGTGCTGGCATTCCTTTAAAGAAGGGGGGAGGAGAGTTGAAGAAAGGGAATTATGCAGAGGAAATTTTTTTCTGAAGGAAGCTTGGCAAGTGGGGGTAAGAATACATATGTAAATTATCAAGGTCACCACGCAGAAGCAAAGTTGCCGTCTCTATTTTTCAGAAATCTGCTCCATTACAGTTAGCCAGTGTTGACATTGAGCTCTCTCTGTGAAATATGCCTAATATAAAAACTGGCACATAGCATGTACATCAGAATTTTCTTGTTATTCTCATGTTATTTATTCGATATCCTTCTTTAGGTATTGTTATATCTTCTGCATAAACTCAGACTTGAATCTGAGCAGCTCAAGGCGCTGACAGCCAAGGAGAGCTTGTGAGTGGGTGTAAAGTGTGGGAGAAGACAGGTCCGGTGGCTTTCAGTCATTTCATAGGATCCATTTGTGGCCAGACAGGCTCCATGCCTGACCTCCTAACAGACTAATATTGGGCTCCTTTCAGGCCAGACGTGGGACAGCTGAAAATCGTTAAGACAGTGGGCATTTCTTGTGGCTTCTTTCTATTTCCCCAGCCCAAGACTTCTGCCTGTGGCTTCCTCTCCTGAAGGGTCAAAACCTCAGCTGGTTCTACAGAAAAAGAAGAAATGCCCTGGTCATGCTCTGGTGCTCATTGATTTCTCAACCTTGTGCTTTAAGTACCATGGTCAAGAGAGGAAACTTTAATACAAGGATCTTCAAGGGCATTTCACTCTGCACTGTGTTCTGTATACCTCATTCTCCTCTTCTATATATCTCAAAATGGCACAAGATTTCCATGTGTTGGTTTATGTAGATAGAAACACTCTTACTAGCACATTTGACCTAGATGGGATTTCTACCTATTGATCAGAAAAGTTTCCAGGTAAAGCAATTAACAGCTATAAGGAATAGAATGATTTAACAGATGTCTACAGATGAGGTATGAAAATATATCCCCATATTTCTCAATAAGAGGATTTAAATGATCATAGAAATGATTGAAGAAGAATAACTGGTTTTGGATCATAGAAAAATGTGTTCCATTGGAAAAAGGAGATTTGACTACAAGAAGTTCATAGAATCACAAAAGGGGGGGGGGGGGGTTATTATCCCTTAAGAAGGGTTCATGTTTTCTTTGAGATTTTTGTAGAAGGAAAAGATGATGGACTCAGTGAAATATTGAGATAGAAAGTTAGCTAGAGTTTCCATGGCAGGTGTCTCTTGATCTGTCTCAAAAGGAACATTCTCAAGGTCTGGCCTCAGCAGAGCCTGTATCCAAAATTAAGTTTTGAGTGCAAGTCAATGCTCCCGCAAATTTACTATTTCGTTCTGTCCTGTGTCATCCATTTGTGAAATCAGCGAGCCCCTGTGAGAGGGATGATCAGGGTTGGCAGGTTGTTCCCAGTCAATGGAGATCTTAGTCATCCTAACACTACAGAAGCATCCTCCCTGAGGAGGGTAAGAGAGGTCACCCGCGTTAAGTGAGGGTAGTGAAGAGGAACTGAGAACTTTGAGATAGCTCTTGTGGGAAGTACATATGAAAGTACATATGAAAGTTCATGTGCTCGGAAAAAGTGTTTTTGATTTTCAGTAATCAAAAGGAGAAGGAGCCCCAGCTGATTTGGCTCAGTGGCTACAGCATCGGCCCATGGACTGAAGGGTTAGGTTCGATTCTGGCCAAGGGCACCCCCCTACCTCGGTTGCAAGCTCAATCCCCAGCCCTGGTTGGGGCATGTGCCAAAGGCAACCAATCAATGTGTCTCTCTCACATCGATGTTCCTCTTTCTCTGTCTCTCCCCCTTACTTTTTTTTTTTCTCCCCCTTACTTTTATTCTCTCTAAAAATCAATGGGAAAAATATTCTTGGGTGAGAATTGATAAGAACAAAACAAAACAAAACAAAACAAAACAACAAGGGGAGAAAAACATGCTTAATCATGTTACTTAAAAAACAAAGAACATTTACACTGACATTTTTAAATTTAGAGATTTCAAACAACCAGAATAGATTTATTAAAGAAAGAGTGAAATTATGAAAGTACAGTAGAGAATCTCTTAGGACCTCCACCAACCCAACTCTCTAGGCCAGCCAAACCTCTCCATTCTCACTGTGACATTCTGGCAGATGCCTAAGGCATACTGTCATGCAAATTGCTTATGGCTAATTCACTACTTTCTACTCCCATCCATTGAATTGTCAGTGTTGAGAGTATTTGTTATGATAATGACACATTAAAAATGGACTTTTTAAGGGTACAGTTATATGAATTTTGACATATGGTACAGGTTAGTATAACCACCACCATAATCAAGATACAGAAAAGTTTATTATCCCTCCCCCCCAAAGTTCCCTATGTTATTCTTTCATAGTTATACCACCTCCCATCCCTGTACTGGCAATCACTCTTCTATCCTTCAACTGTATAGTTTTATCCTTTTGAGAATGGTATAAATGAGTTTGTATAGTCCATACGTTTTTAAAACTGGCTTTTTTTTTTTTCACCCAGCATACTGCTTTTGAGATTCATCCAAATTGCTGCATGTTTCAATAGTTTATTCTTTTATGTTGCTGTATTATTTTATTTTGTGGATGTACCACAGCTTGTTGAGACATTCACTCATTGAAGGACATTTGGGTGGTTTTCAGTGTGTGGCTATTAGGAATAGACTGACCAGAACACTCATGGACAGCCTTGGCTTGTGGCGTTAAGTGGTTAAAGCAATGACTGAGAAGGGTAGCAGGTTCAATTATAGTCAAGGGCAGGTACCTGGGTTGCAGGTTGGGTAATGCGCAGGAGGCAATCAATCCCGCTGAGGCAACTAATCTAGGTGTCTCACCCTCCATCCCTTCCACTCTCTAAAAATAAAAAATAATAAAATAAAAATAAAAATCAATGGAAAGAAATACCATCTGATGAGGATTAACTAAACAAAATATTCATGTACAGATTGTTGTTGTTGTTTTTTTAAATTGATTTGAAAGAGAGAAAGGAAGGGGGGGCGGAGAGGGAGGTATCTATTTGTTTTTTCCATGTATTTATGTAATCATTTGGTTGCTTCTTCAATGTGCCCTAACTGGGGATCTAACCTGCAACTTTGATATACTGGATGATTCTCTAACCAACTGAGCTACCTGGTCAGGGCCCTGGGTTTTGTTGAATACATTTGAGCACATCCCCTAACTTATATAGGAGCTAAAAGGTTAAAAAGAACTGTGAGATCAGGTGTGAGAGGGCAGTAATGGCATGCGCGTGCGCACGCACACACACACACACACACACACAAACACACACACACAAAAAATGAAGAGCAGAAGTTGAAGGGTGCTGTCTTTTGAGAGAGGGGATAGACTTGGAGTGCACCTTGAGATTCCAGAACACAAACCTCACATTGTATACACAACAAGGGAGAATGGTAAAAACAATGGCCTAAAGAAGTAACTTAAATCTCCAGACTTAGAACAGCAGACCTGAACCTGAAGTGCTAATTGGCCATTCCTTGGGATTCTGGGAGGAATTACTCTGGGAAGACTGATACAGTGGTGGTGGGGGTGTGTGTGTAAGGAAAATGGCCCCTCTTTCCCCTCCTACTTCTTCGGACTGGTCTAATAATCGAAATGACCTGCGACAGACTAACCAGAGGAAAGAACCCAATTGAATGACCTATGTACATATGCAGGTTCCATAAGAATATGGGGCCCCTGGGACAAGTCAGGCAGTTAAGGTTTATAAGCCGTGTTGAGCTAAGAAGAAAAGGGCATTGTGGTTTGAACTTCAAAGGGGAGAAAGGTTATAAACCTGGAGCTGGAAAACCAAATGTTTGGTAAACAAACGTTTGCTGAGCCAGCTCTCACAGTGGGACCTAGAGGGCTTTGATTGAAGGGGCCTTGTTAAGTCTCCCCTGTCTGTCACAGAGTAGTTCACATTTAAGTCAGGTGACCTCTGATGGCAGCACCCTTCCTGAAGAAGGTCCTTTAGCTAAGTTCTTCAAGGCAGTTAGGGGAAAGGTCAAAGGTTTCTCCTGCACCTTCCCTTTCTTGAAAGTAACCAGCTTAAAAGGCATATGTGGGGGCAACAAACTCTGCTTCCCCTTAGTGGCATGGTACATCAGTTAAGCCAATGTGCAGCGAGATGACAAGAATGGAGTTGGAAAGGGAGGGTACTTACATCCCTGAAATACATCCCACGTGGTCATGGTGGATGATCTTTTTAATATATTGCTAATATTTTGTTGAGGATTTTAGTATCTATGTTCATCAGGGATATTGGCCTGTAACTTTCTCTCTTTTTTGTGTGTCTTTATCTGGTTTTGGAATTAGGATAATGCTGGTGTCATAAAAAGAGCTTGGAAGTGTTGGAAAGGGAAGGTAGAAATGGAGCTCATCATCACAGTAGTGACATTTATATGTAACTAGAGGCCAGGTGCACAAAATTTGTGCATTGGGGGGGGGGGTCCTCAGCCCAGCCAGCACCTTCTCCAATCTGGGTCCCCTTGAGGGATGTCCAACTGCCCATTTAGGCCTGATCCCGGGCTGTTGGACATCCCTCTCACAATCCAGGATTGCTGCCTCTCAATTGCTAGCCTGCCTCTGCCTGGTTGCCCCTAACCACTTCTGCCTGCCATCCTGATCAACCCCTAACCACTCCACTGCCAGCCTGATTGATGCCTAACTGCTCCCTGGCTGGCCCAAATGCTCCCAACTGCCCTCCTCTGCAGGCCTGGGTTCCCTACTGCAGGCCTGGTTTTTCCCCAACTACCCTCTTCTGTTTGCCTGATCACCCACAACTGTCCTCCCCTGGAGGCCAGGTCCTCCCCAACTGCCTTCCCCTGCAGGTCTGGGTCCCCCCCAACTTCCCACAACGGCCCTCCCCCTGTGGTGGCCATCTTGTGTCCACATGGGGTGGCCATCTTGTGTCTTGGAGTGATGGTTAATTTGCATATTACTCTTTTATTAGGTAGGATTATGTAATATTCAGCACAAAGAATGTTATATCGTAGCCACTCCATACTTCCTATATGAGTACCTGAATGAGAGTTACTAAGATATCAAATATGGAAAGGCAAAGTTATTATCTCTTTTAAATTGAATTGCCTATTATTCTTTGCATGCTCGTACTATGGAGGAGCCGTAACACATACCATCATTCTGTCCCAGACGGCTCATCCTCTCCCACAGTACCATGTCCTTCCCTCACTTGAAAACTGACTCTGCTCCAGAAAAAGTGTTCTTCCTCACTACACCTGTCTCAGTTACTCAATAACCACACACTGCCACATAGTATTGGTTTTGTATAACGTCAATACTATGCTTTGTGTGAATTTCAAAAGTTCAAAGAAAATGAAAATATGTATTTCTATTTTTTTCTATAAGATTGAAAGCTGCCCAGAAGGGATATGTATCTTTTATTTCCATCCTACTTCCTCATACTCCTGACTTTGAGAGGTGCAGCTATTTTTTACTCAGTAAACATTTTAGACTGACTCATGCTGGGGCATAGTTCTTGCATTTTCATTTAACAGGAAATAGAAATGACCAGCCGGATCCAGTTCACTAGTCACTAAGTAAAGGAGAATAGTTATCTGAGCAGCGTACTTCCTAATAAAAACATAACCTCCCACATTGGACTTGGAATCTATTGCATATTTAGACTGTAACTGACCCTTTCAGAAGGCCAAAGAAAGACATTTTAAAAAAATGTCTTTTTATTGATTTCAGGGAGGAAAGTGATAGAAACATCAATGATGAGAGGGAATCATTGATCAGCTGCCTCCTGCACCCCCTATATTGGAGATCAAGCCCATAACCTGGGCATGTGCCCTGACCGGAATCGAACCTGGGACCCTTCAGTCTGCAGGCCGATGCTCTATTCACTGAGCCAAACCAGCTAGGGCCAATCTATCCACTGTGCCAAACTGGCTAGGACTAAAGAAAGCCATTTAACTTCTGGGCCTGGGTTCTGTTTTATTTTATAATAAATGAGCAGTCTCACCGACTACTTAATGTAAAGCAATTCCTAACTAACGTGGGTAGGAAGGTTGGGAGGTGAGAAATTAAAAGCTCTTCTGAAGTCCTGGCTGGTGTTGTCCAGTGGTTAGAGTATTGGCCCATGCACTGAAGAGTCAGGTTTGATTCCCAATCAAAGGCATGTATCTGGATTTTGGGTTCCCTCCTGGCCCAGGTCAGGGTGCATGTGGGAGGCAACCAATCAATGTGTGTTTCTCATGTAGATGTTTCTTCCTCCCATCCACCGGCCTCTATTTTCTAAAAATCAATGGGAAAAATGTCCTCTGGAGAGGATTAAAAAAACAAAAAGCAAAACAAACAAAAAAAAGCTCTTCTGAAAGGAGAAATCTCATTAGGAGCAAATATGTAAAATAAATAAAGATATATCTCATTCAATGGCTATAAGGTCTTTTTTTTTTAATCTTTATTGCTCAGTATATTAATTACATTGTTTCCTTTTTTTTCCCCCTATAGTTCCCCTCCACCTGGTACCCATCCCACCCTCCGCCCTCACCCCCCTCCACTGTCCTCTCCCATAGTTGCATTTTTGTCCAATCTCTTGCTGCACTTCCCACACCACCTTTCTCCCCAAGAGTTGTCAGTCCATTCCCTCTCTATGTCCGTGATTCTGTTACATTCACCAGTTTATCCTGTTCATCAGCTTATTAATTCACTTGATTTTTAGATTCATTTGTTGATAGATGTGTATTTGTTGTTCCTAATTTATACTTTTATCTTTTTCTTCTTCCTCTTCTTAAAGAATATCTTTCAGCATTTCATATAATATTGGTTTGGTGGTGATGAACTCCTTTAGCTTTTTCTTATCTGCGAAGCACTTCATCTGACCTTCAATTCTGAATGATATCTTTGCTGGATAGAGTAATCTTGGTTGTAGATTCTTGCTGTTCATCACTTTGAATATTTCTTGCCACTCCCATCTGGCCTGCATCGTTTCTGTTGAGAAATCAGCTGACAATTGTATGGGTGCTCCCTTATAGGTAACCAACTGTTTCTCTCTTGCTGCTTTTAATATTCTCTCTTTGTCTTTTGCTCTTGGCATTTTAATTATGATGTGCCTTGGTGTGGTCCTCTTAGGGTTCCTATATATTGGGGTTCGGTACGCTTCTTGGACTCCTAAGTCAATTTCTTTCACCAGGTGTGGGAAGTTTTCAGTCACTATTTCTTCAAATAGGTTTTCATTGTCTTGCTCTCTCTCTTTTTCTGGCACCCCTATAATTCGGATGTTGGTATGCTTGAGGTTGTCCCAGAGGCCCCTTACACTATCTTCAATTTTTTGGATTCTTTTGGTTTCTTGCTTTTTTCAGCTGAGTGGATTTTGCTTCTTTGTATTTCAAATCTTTAACTTGGTTCTTGGGGTGCTCCAGAGCACTTTTAGGTCTTTGTATAATATTTTTTATTTCAGTCAGTGTATGCTTAATTTCTGGTTGGTCCTTTTTCATATCCTTGCGAGTCTCCTTTATATCCTTGAGTGTCTCCCTCATTTCCTTGCAGGTCTCGTTCATTTCCTTTGTGGTCTCGCTTATTTCCTTATAGGCCTCGACCTTTTGTTGGAGCCTCTTGAAAAACCCTATAACCGTGGTTTTGAATTCCATGTCCAGTTGTTTTTTTTCCTCCATTTCTGTCACATCTGATTTCTTTCCATGTCTCTGCATGGTGGCTGCTTCCCTAAGTTGGTCAATTAGCTTTGTGTGGTAGACTTCCTACTAGGGACAGTGGCTCAGCCTCCCCAGTTACCTGAGGTGGATATGGGTTGCACAGTCTTGCTCAAGTTAAGCTCAGTTAATCGTTGTTAGCACTTGGAAGGGTTGACCTCCAGGCCAATTGTCTGTGAAGCTCAGCTGTACTCAGGTGGGATGGGCGGAGTCTCCAGGCCAAGCAGACAGCATCAGCTCCGCCCTATTTGGCCCCAGGGACTCTGCCAGGGGCAATGGCTGCCAGCACCTCTGAGAGGGAGCCTCTGCCGAGCTCCACAGGCTGCCAGGGAATTCAGACTCTCCCCAAATGACTCTGCACGCCCAATGTCTCAGCCAGGGTAGTAAAATAAAGCAGACTGATGGTTTTCCGAATGAGATAGCAAGTCGCAGAGTGCTCTCTGCGTAGTCACGCAGCTGCACTGTTCCCAAGGTCATGCGCAAGCTGCCTTCTCCACAAGCCGGCAGGCCCCTGCAGCACCCAAGCTTCGGTGTGCCCTCCCACTGTCCAGTTTTCACCCCGTATGATAGTGGGTTCCCTGGACTTCAGAGAATCAGTCCAGTGGGACGTCTTTGTCTCCCCGTTCGAGAAAACTGGCCGGTTTTCAGCCACCCGCCCTCTCTGCTGGCGCGCACTCCAAACCTCTCTCTGCATGCGAATCTTTCAACGCTGTCTGCCGCCACTCCTCCGAGTCACAGTGTCTTATCTTCACTTTTATTTGTGGAATTTTCACTCGGCGAGCTTTCTGGTGATTCTGGAAGGTGTTTGTTCTTTCGTTAAGCTGTAGTATTAAAATTGTTGAGTATGACGGCAAGATAGGTGTTTTACCTATGCCGCCATCTTGGTTCTCCTATAAGGTCTTAAAATATGACAGAGAGTAAAAATAAGCATCCACAGAGCTCAAATGACCTTATGTGACAAATAAGGAAATTTATACCTAGAAAAGTTTTGCTTCCCTTTCCATGATGAGGTTAGGTGAGGTGCACATTCAGTTCTCAAAATGAGTTTATAAGTAGTTCAGGGAATTTTTCTCTAATATGTTCTTCGGGCACACACTGGAGATAGTGTTCTTGGTGAAACTGAGCGACATGTAGTGAGGTCTTTCAACAATGGATCTTGGTACAGAACACATGATAAATGGACTTTCCTCAGACCCAAAGCCACCTTGCATTAAGTTCCAGTGTAGTTTAAAAGCGTTAACAATAAGGATTTTTCCCAGGCTGCCACTGTATAAACATGAAGAGAAAACCATTTGCAAAGCCAATCAGGCACAGCTATAAAATGCAAAGAAATGCCCATCAGCAGATGAGTGGATTAAAAAACTGTGGTACATTTACACAATGGAATACTATGCCACTATGAAAAGGAAGGAACTTTTACCATTTACAGCAGCATAGATGGAAGTGGAGAGCATTATGCTAAGCAAAATAAGCCAGTCAGAGAAAGATAAATATCACATGAACTCACTCATATGTGGGATATAATGATCAACATAATTTGATGAACAAGAATAGATCCAGAGACAAATGTCAGGGGAGTGGTGGGGGTGGTTAGAAAGCAACCAAAGGATTTGTATGTATGCATATTAGCATAATCAATGGACTCAGACACTGGGGTGGGGAGGCCTGGCAGGGGAGGGTCAAGCGGGGGAAAAAAGAGACCTATATAAAACTTTAGACAATAAATAAACATTTTTTTAAAGCCATATGAATGACAGCGATGTTACATTTTTGGGGGGATGAGGGAGAGAATAACCAGCAGTGGAGAATAGTAAATGCCCCTTGAATGGAGTGTGTGGTTTTATTGTATTTCGGGTAATGAATTACCTTGATTAGTAGGTGCTAAGAAGCAAATGAAGGAAGAAAACAGATTCCAGTTTTGGTCCTGTATAATTGATTATTTGTATAGTTTTATTGATCTTCTTACCTTCACACACACTTTTTTTTCCCTTTAATTTAATACCTCTTACAACTGAGATAGTAATACCAAACTAAGGGTAAGAATCAGTAAAAATAGTTGCTAAGTGTATATACATATATTTAAATTGACAGGCAATGATCTCAATGGAGGAAGCAATTTTGAAATAACGATAAATAATGCACATGCTTTGCTTTTAATATAACTTTATTATATATGTTATTTCACTCATTCAAATGAACGTTATAATGCATTTTAGTCCCTGAGCACAAGTTCAGTGATGCCACCGGGAGGGGGTTCAGAAATAAAATGGTTAGAGGGCTGTTCTCACCAGGGCCAAATGGCTATGGAAATGTCAGAGTAAGCAGGTTTCTGCACATAAATAATAGCGCATTAGTTATGCATGCCAGCTTCCAGTATGTCAATTCCTTACCAAGAAACATAGCTTACATTGTGCAATTCAGCTGAACAGGTTGAAAGAGACTCTAAGTTAGAGCTTAGCTACATCTTTCCTATGACAGAATGGGTGGACTGCTGGAGCACAGGGCCTGCCTTCAGGCTTCCTGGTGGTTCGGCTTTCTTGGCAAATAAATACACCTGATCCTTGCCACTGAGAAAGATTTGTTTTCAGGAGGGCAAGCCCAAGGGCCAATGTAGTGAAAAATACCTGCTTTATTCAAGATAATTTCCAGAGGTGGAGATAAATTGGGTGGGAGTGAACATATTTGCCCTGGATGCCATTCCAGCCAGATGACTCAGAATTCATAAGGTCGGTGTCTCAGCCACTCACAAGTGATTTCCAGGAGATTTTAAATATTTCAATCCCGATGTTCTGATTAATTGAGCATCGGATATCATACCTGGAAGCTCCACTGCTTCCTACCAGCCCTCCAGCTTCGAGCTGGTGGAGGGTGGAGGTGGAGAAGGAAAGGTCAAGAATTTCACCTGCTTGCTCTTTTAACAGAACAGAGCAAAGCAGACAAAATAGGGAGAAAGATGAGGGCTGGAGGCAGGGATGCTGTTTGTTTTTTCAGCTTGTTGATGAAATATTTGCAAAGATCAAAAGCAGGAGATACTGAAGCTGAGCTATACTGTACAAAGCTTGGAGCCAAATGCAGCTAACAGAATATAAAATTTTGGCAACATAGTTGAGCATACTATACTAAGTACCATAGCTAATACATATGTATTGCTTTATTTTTGTTCTGTCTTTTATCCAATTTGGGCAAGCGATCTCTAAGGGAAGCTTATTATTGTTTAAAATAGTGTGGATCCTAATTGTGCAATTATTTGGGCTATTGCTTGGAAAAGATGAAGAAAGCTGAAGTTATCCAGTTCTAGAAAATGAGAAGAAATTAAGTTTGCTTTTTACTAGTAATTGCCTCTCCTCTCTCCCCCACTCCTCCTCCCGCACACACACTTGCTGTGGTTCTGAGAAGGGAGACCATGTGATCTAATTGTAAATGATTGGGATTTGATAAACTGGTTAATGATTACCAACTGGAGAGGAGGGTTTGCCAGGCTTATTCAGACCCAAACTATTTCAGTACAAGAAACAATAACAGCCCAGTGCTTTCAAATACCCTGATAATTGGGGGGATTTCCTCTTCTTTAATTGGATGCATAGCCTAATAATACATAATGTAGAAAAGACACTTCATGTACCTATCCCTTTATTTCATTTGCAGGAAACGTTATTATTCGTAACGTTTAGAATGGAGAGAAAGGCTAATGAGGAGACAACTTTAGTTAAACTAAATATGTGCAGTTCTGAAATGTTTATTTTTGACCTTCTACTTATTTTTTAAAAAAATATCTCCCTCTTAGTGACACATTTTTCATAAGGCACATTAGGCTTAGAAAACATATTTTAGTATTTCCGATTAGTACAGAAAGGCAGTTTCTAAGGATTTAAAAAATCAAACTAGTTTTGTAAGACTCTGTTCCCAAAGTTCTAAAAAATTAAATGTGTTTTATAGTGTTTTGTTTTTCACAAAATGTAAGAATGATTTGAAGTTTAAAATAGAGTGGTTTGGGGGGGGAATCCAAGGTGTCAGAGGGGTAGGTGGATATTACTCTTACCCTCTCCTAGAACCAACTCAGAATTCCAACTAAGTTATAGCAGAATCAACCTGAATAACCAGCTGAAGACAAGCTGAACAGAAGCATTACCTTTAAGAACATTTAGAAGAACCATGTCAAAACTGGCAGGAAGGGTGGAGATGAGAAAAAGGCTCACATGTGGTTATTGAGGGTCTGGAGGGATATTCAGCTGCAAACATTTCCTGTGAGGAGCTTGGGGTTTCAACCCCCTGCTGGGCTCCCAGCTCCAGAAAGAGGTGCTCACATACCATCTGGCTGTGAAAATCAGCGGGGATCCTGCCCACCAGGGAGAGAGAGGAGTCTGCGAGAGACCCAGGTGCCCTCCTAAAGGGCCAGCACAGAAAATCGTGTTCCCAGGCACTCACCCAAAAGGACAGTGGCTCAGAACAGACTGGAGTCATACAGGGAGAGAATGGGTTGCATGGCTTTAAGAGAAGCCTAGAGAGACAGCCACCATTGCCCCTGTGCCGATTCCCTCTCCCAAGCTGCCCACAGATGGCCATCTTCCTGGGTTCAAGCACTCACCTTTATATTGAGTTGGCCTTAGAAGTCCACAGACCCCATCGCGCACCCTGTGGCTGGCTCTGCCAAGCTTGTGATCTGTCGAGGAATCAGCTAGCCATGGGAAGCATGGGCAGTCTTTTTTGTTGTGTTAATCTTCACCTAAGGATATTTTTTCCATTGATGTTTAGAAAGAATGGAAGGGAGGGGCAGAGAGAGAGAGAAAACATAGGTGTGAGAGAGACAAATGGATTGGTTGCTTCCCACATGCACCCTGACCAGGGCCTTTGATTGGGAATCGAAACCGAGATAACTTTGATTTTTGGGTCAGTGCTCTAACCACTGAGAATCCAGGTAGGGTCCATTGCAGCCTTTCTTGGAAGGCTCTTGATGAGGACCAGGCAGACTCAGGGGGTGACAAAGACGCACAGGGAGAGACTGAGTTGTGTGGCTCTAGAGCAAGGGCCACTCTCCCCTCCCCCACCCCACTCCATGCAGCCCAACTGGGCAGCACAGTGGCTGTGCAGCACCAACCCTCCACATGGCCACATCTCAGTCTGTTTTAGCCTAATGAATACTATTGGCCTCACCTTGATGACTCCCTGGGTCCCATTTCTGCCACAAAGGTCTGTAGGCACTGGAGGATGGCGCTGGCCTTGGGGCACCCTGAGACTTCTCCTGAGAGGCCGTAGACCCAGCTCTGGAGCTGGATTTGAATCATATCAACCCTGTAAACACCAGTCACCCATACCTACTGACTCCCTGAGAACCTACCTCACACACTGGCATACCACCAGGGTTTTCCAGCAGTTCTGTTGGTAGCCTGAAGTATTCTATTTGGGATAAAATTGGGTACATTTGTGTATGTAATGGGATGAAACAGGTTCTGTCTGGGTGCTTCTGTTGATCTTAAGCTATTGTTAAGCCTGCTTTCAATGGGGGAATGGATGTTATCTAATTTGGCTTCTTTCTATCTTTTATAAAGTATTAGAGGCCCAGTGCATGAAATTTGTGCATGGGAAGGGGGTCGCCTCAGCTTGGCCTACACTCTCTCCAATCTGGGACCTCTGTCTCCTAACCACTCACCTGCCTGCCAGCCTGATTCCCCTAACTGCTCTCCCCTGACAGCCTATTTGCCCTAACTGCTCTCCTCTGCTGGCCTGGTCCCCCTAACTGCTCTCCCCTGCCTGCCTGATTGCCTCTAATCTCCTCTGCCTTGGCCCCGCCAACATGGCTTTGTCGGGAAGGACATCTGGAAGGACATCCGGAAGGTTGTCTGGAAGATGTTCAGTCTAATTAGTATATTACCCTTTTATTAGTATATATGCCACCTTGTCCTAAAAATGCAGGTTGTTCCCAGGTTTTCCTATCGTGAAAGGGGAGCCTATAGTAGCATCCTGGGTCCTGAGCAAGGCTTATGCGCTTGTGCTTTATCTCAGCAGATGTGATTCCTAGAAGAAGGCTCTTGGACGTACCTTGAATATTGAATTTGCCAAATCATCCTCCAAAAATGTTGAACCACTTTAAACTCCCACACAGCAACCATGCGTGTGCCCTCCTTCCCACTTTGATGCCAATATCATTGATTTCTCCCTAGAAGCTTCCCTCCCATCAGCTGGGACTGCTTGGTACTTGAGCCAACTTCATTGTTCAGCTGGGGACTTGATTTCCTGAGATAGAATTATGGAGGAGGAAAATAGTTTTCCTCTACCTTTCTGAGTTCTTAGTGGAGGCCCTTGTAATGAAAGACAGATCACCAAGAGAAAAACAGAAGTTCATTAACGTGTGTACCTTGTGTATATGTGAAAGATCCCAGGGAAAAGTGAGTAATTCCCCAAGGTGTCTTAGAATGCAGATTTAAATACCTTCTTCCTAGGGAAAGGGGACAGGAGATATAGGCCTCTTAGAGGAGAGTAAATGATATTTAGGAAAGATGAATAGGATGGGGGAAATGATTTGCAACAAAGTTTGGGGGCAATGTCAACTTCTTCTCTCCTGTCCTGTGACAGGAGTCAGTCTTCTCTGCCTAATGACACTTCTCTCATCAAGGGGACCTATGACATTTAAGCTCCTTTAGGGGGGTCTGATTTTAGGGAGATCAGGAGACATCAGTGAAATCTTCTGCATGCATTTGCTGTTTTTCAAGCACTTTACAACTCAAGATCATCAATATAAAAACACAGCATATGTTGGGGTGGCATGTTCTCTGACCTTCAGAATAAGCCCAACAAAAGCTTGTTTCCTCTCTTAGATGATTTGCCACAGTAGCATTATTCCCTGGAGACGGTATTCTGACCAGACCTTCCTGGGAGTGATCATAACGTTACCCTGTGTTTGTAGAAAGGTGTTGGCCACAGCATTAAGTAATTCAGGGGCAGTTTTCTCATCTTGTGGAAAGGGGGATAAAGTTATGATAGTTTATCTCCCTTTCCATATGTTTCTTGCGGATTTGTGTCTCTGCTGCCCCAACCCACGTCCTTCAGCAACCCAAGAGCCTCTGCCTCAGGCCTTGGGGCTGCTGGGTGCCAGGCCTGCAGGTTTTTGTCTTCAATCCATCCCCTCCCACCTCACCAGCCCCAGGTTTGCCATGGCCGAGCTTCAGGGGTCGGGGAGGGTGGATCCCCTGATGGGTCTGGGGCTGCGATCGGGACCCCTCCTGCCCCAGCGCTGCCATGGCTGGGCTTCAGGCAGTAGGGGGCCCCGGCCCACCGTCTTGGTTGGGGCTTATTCGCTCCTGATTGGCTGGTGGGCATGGCTTGATTGGAGGTATGGTCAATTTGCATATTACTCTTTTATTAGATATGATGTCCTTATTTCTTAAATATTAGAGTCAATTTGCCCATCTAAAGTCAGGAAAGAGACACTGATGTTCACTACTCACTTGTGTACCAGTCAGATCCCAGCCAGTGGGTCTTAGTGGTTGAGAATTGATAGTTCAATTCCCAATTAGGGCACATGCCCAGGTTGTGGGCTCAATCTCCAGTGGGGGGGAGGGCATGTACAAGGCAGCTGATTAATAATTTTTCTCTTATCATTAATGTTTCGATTGCTCTATCCCTCTCCCTTCCTCTCTGAAGACAATAAAAATATTAAACAAACAAAAGATCTAGAGTTCAGAATTATTATTCTATACCAGCCATTGAATCAGTTCTCTTACAATTATGGGCAATTGACCAGAAATCCACAATGTAAACATAATTTAGGAAGTGTGGCGCCCCCCGTGGGGTGCCAAAATGTGGGAACTCCTTTTCAAGTCCCTCGAGATTCAGGGTCCCGGTTCAGGGTTTGGGTTTCTGGAGGAGGCCGCATACAAATGAATTAAGAGACTCAGAAAAATATTAATTTGGCAAATGGAGGCCAGCCGGTAGTTCAGCTCTAGTGGCAGAACTCCCACTCACTCTGGCTTCACCACTCCTTTTATTAAGATTAAAATCATAAGATACAGCTATATCCCCCAGGCTAGAGACACCAGTAAAAGTCAATTAGTAGATCTTCTTAGGACTAACAGGTGGGGGCTGCTTCAACCACCAACATTCCAGTAACCAGCTCCAACCCCTCAAAGCAATCAAGGTTGACCAGCCCTCTAAACTCCCTGTCCACAACTCTTTATTATTAAAACAACTAGTGGCTCGGTGCACAAAATTCGTGCACTGGGGGTGAGTGATCCCTCAGCCAAACCTGCCCCCTCACATGTGCTGGGAGCCCTCAGGGGATGTCCTACTGTCCCCTCACCCTTGGCCAAAGCTTTAGGCCTTGGGCACCCCTCCATCACCCTGGAATGGGGGTGTTGGTTGGCTCTGCCCTGGCCCGCCCACCCAGCCCTGGCCTTAGCCCCAGTGGCAACTGCCCAGCCCTGGGGGCACCCACACTCGGCAGCCCCATGTGCTGGCCTCGCCTGCCTCCTGTCTGTGCAGCTCCTGTCCCACAAGGCGTGCCAGCTGGCCCCTCCCATCCAGCCTCTTCAGTCCCATGCAGCTCCTGTCCTGCCCAGTGCACAGGCTGGCCCCTCCCGTTGCCGGCAGGCCCTTCCAGTCCCACGCACTGCACCCCCCCGCTGGCCTCCCGTGCGCCTTGGCCCTGCCCCCCTGCCTTGAGTCGCTCGGCCCCCACCCCCCACTCCTGATTGGCTGGTAGCATAGCCAATCAGGAGCCAAGGTATGGTCACATTTGCATGTTACTCTTTTATTAGATAGGATGATTGGCTTCTGGCAAGGAGGACTATTAAAGATAATAAATGGTCCTCCCTCTCCTTTAGTAAAACTATTCAGATTAATTCATAATAATTGAGGCTTATTTTAAAAATTATTTACCACATTATTTATCAAAAAATTAATTTGGACCCTTACCTATAGCACATAAAAAAATTCCAGTGAAATAACTCCCTGGCTGAAGAGCTCACTTGGGTAGAGCATTGTCCGATAGGCCAAAGTTGTAGGTTTGATCTCCGGTCAGGGCACATATGCGTCAACCTGTGAATGCAGAGGTAAGTGGAACAACAAATAGATGCTTCTCTAGCTCTCTCTCTCTCTCTTCCTTTCTTTCTCTAAAAAATCATTTAAAAAACTCTTAAATATGTACTTTTAAGAACTTAACTAAAAATTAATCAAAGACCTAAACATAAGACTTAAAATTATAACACTATGTTTTTTATTACATCAAATTAAAAAGCTTCTCTACAGAAAAAGAAACCAACAAAATGAAAAGGGAGCCCACTGTATGGGAGAACATACTCACTAATGATACATCTGATAGGGGATTAATTTCCAAAATATATAAAGAACTTATATAACTTAACACCAGGAAGACAACCCAATTAAAAAATGGGCAAAGGACCTTATGATGGCCAGTACATATATGAAAAAATGCTAACCATCACTAATAATCAGAGAGATAGAAATTAGAAGTACAATGAGGCAGCACATCACATCTGCCAGGATGAATAAATAAATAAATAAATCAACAAACAACAAGTATTGGAGAGGATGTGGAGAAAAAGGAACCTTGGTACACTGCTGGTGGGAATGCAGACTGGGACAGCCCCTGTGGAAAATGGAATGGAGTTTCCTCAAAAAATTAAAAATGAACTGCCTTTAATCCAGTGCTAACACTTCTGGGAATATATCCTAAGAATCCTAAAACACCATTCAGAAATAATATATACTCTTCTATCTTTATATAAGCTAATTTATAATAACCAAGTTCTGGAAACAGCCCAAGTGCCCACCAGCAGTTGAGTAGATAAAATGCTGTGGTATACCTGACAGGCATGGCTCAGTGGGTGAGCATGAACCTATGAGCCAGGGGGTCACAGTTCAATTCCAGGTTAGGTGACATACCCGGGTTGAGGGCTCAATCCCCAGTAAGGGGCTTGCAAGAGGCAGCTGATTGATTATTTTCTCTCATAATTGATCTCTCTCTCTCTCTCTCTCTCTCTCTCTCTCTCTCTCTGAAATCAATAAAAAATGCACACATATATATATATATATATTTTAAAAAGCTGTGATATGTTTACAAAATGGAATACTACTTGACTATAAAAAAGAAGAAACTCTTACCTTTTGCATTGGCATGAAAGGACTTGGAAATTGTTATGCTAATAAGACAGTCAGATGAAGACAGATATCATATGATCTCACTAATATGTGGAATCTAATGAACAAAATAAACTGACCAACAAAATAGGTCCAAAGACACGGAAGCATAGAACAGTCTGACAGATCTCAGAAGGGAGGCGACAGGAGGTACTGGATTAAAGAAAGTGAGGAAGTTAGCCAAAGAACATATATACATAGCCCACGGAGGCAGTGTGGGCAGGCCAGGGTGGGGCAAGGGCTGGGTGGAGGTGAGCAAAGGAGTGGTGGTGGAAATCTGTAATAGTGTCAACAATAACCAAAAAGAGTATGTGGTTTACTTGGGAAACTAAGAAATATTAGTAAGTGGGGAAGAGAGGCAAGGAAACTTGGCTGGCCTGGCTCAGTGGTTGAGCATTGACCGAAAGGTCACGGTTCGATTTCTGGTCAGGGCACGTGCCAGGTTCTGAGCTCCATCCCCAGCGTGGGGTGAGTAGGAGGCAGCTGACAAAGATTCTCTCTCACCACTGATGTTTTTACCTCTCTCTCCTTTCCTCTCTGAAATAAATAAAAAATTATATTTAAAAAAGAGAGAGGCAAGGAAGAAAAAGCAATCCAGATGATTTGTGTTATGGATACAGTTACCACTATGAACAACTGAGACTTAATCCAGCTGGGGACTTGGGATCCAGTATAACACAAACTTCAGAGCCAACGCCCTGATGAAGTGAAGCAATGGAATATTGTTCTACCAGTTTCCATCAGTCATTTTAAAGGTCTGCTCCCTAGATGTCTATGTGAGCCAGGTGCAGCAAAGTGAGATCCAGTGTCTAGGTAAAGTCCCTGGGCAAAGAGACCCTAATGCTGGCAGCCAGACCTAGTCAAGGCTGAGGCACTGACAGCATCTGCCTCAATGTATTTAATTCAGACTTTTATTACTAATTCAAATGGGATGACATTAATTCTTTTGAATTGGAAGAGATTTCTTGATTAGGCAGATGTTTAATAACATACTTTAGAGACTTACTGGATGGGAAGCATTTACCAGGCTCCCCATCAGTCCCGGTAACTCTGTCTTTGAACTGTCTACATCCTTAGCGTCAGCCCAAGTCTTCGCTTCCCAATTTGCTCCTCATCCCCTGCTCAAGTACAGAAAAGCACACAACAGTTTTCTAAAGAAGGAAATTTTGGGTGAAAAATCTGTGTTCTTCTGAACGCTATTAAATCTCATGTAGTTATTTTTATCTCTGAAAATGTCATATGTGTCTACAGTCTTCCTGTGGGAGGAAGGGGAGGCAAAGATAGTGAAAAAAATCTCTTGGAGGACAAAGCTAAGCTGTCTAGAGAATGGTCAAAGCTTAATTTCATTTATGTTTCAATGAACACCAGGGACAACTCTCCTTGTGAGATTTTGTGTGTGTGTGCGGAATTGTTTGCAACTTTCTCTCTTTGCTGTTTCCATCCCTTTCTTGCTTCCTGTTATATTTAACAGTAAAATCAAACCCCACTAAACAAAAAGTCATTGGAAAACCTTCAAAAGGTTATGTGATTTCAAGGTGGTGATGGGTCAAATACATTTTTCTGGTGTGTGGGACACTGGCAGGATTAGGATCCTCCTGGAAGCACCACTGAAGATGGGCCGGTGGTCCCCTCCGAATGAGATGGGACACATGAAGGAGCCACAGCTTCCACCACAAGTGGCCTCGCTGGCTTAAAGCTGAGGAAATGCTCGCTATCCGAGAAAGTGGGGAGACAAGAAAACTTTTGGGATATTAAGTTGAAATCAAGACCTGGAAACACTTTTAAATGTGAGGGCTGGGTTCTGAGATGCTGACAGTAAATGTACAGTTTAAATAGGTTTTGTCTGAAGATCTAATGTCTTACCATTTCTCACTTTGGGGACCAAATCCATTTAAAAAATACATATTTTGCCGAAACCGGTTTGGCTCAGTGGTAGAGCGTTGGCCTTTGGACTGAAAGGTCCCGGGTTCGATTCCCGGTCAAGGGCATGTACCTTGGCTGCGGGCACATCTCCAGTAGGGGGTGTGCAAGAGGCAGCTGATTGATGTTTCTCTCTCATCGATGTTTCTGACTTTCCATCCCTCTCTCTTCCTCTCTGTAAAAAAATCAATAAAATATATTTAAAAATATATATATATATTTTATTGATTTTTTTTTTTTACAGAGAGGAAGGGAGACAGGTAGAAACATCAATGATGCGAGAGAATCAGTGATCGCTGCCTCCTACATGCCTTCCACTGGGGATCGAGTCCATAACCTGGGCATGTGCCCTGACAAGAAATTGAACCGCGTGACCTCCTGGTTTATAGGTCGATGCTCAACCACTGAGCCACACAGGCCCAAACCCATTTTTATGTAAAGGAATTCATCAGCTGGAAGAGTTAGTGACAGGAGACATGAATGTTACCCGTTGAGGAAATTTTGCTTTTCAGTTACCTGCCGGCTTGTATTCTTAGATTTATACATGCATAAATGTATACCTGCCCTTCCTGCAGCATGAATACTTGGCTTAGAAGGATAGTGTGTGATCTGTTAAGCCATGGAGGAAACTTAAATGCATATTACTAAGTGCAAGAAGCCAATCTGGAAAGGCTACAGACTGTATGATTTCAAATATGATATTCTGGAAAAGGCAAAACTATGGAGATAGTAACGTGATCAGTGGTTGCCAAGGGTTTGGGGTGGGAGTGGGGAGGGATGAATAGGCAGAACACAGGGGTTTTTAGGGCAGTGAGACTACTGTATGTATTATAATAGTATATATATGTCATTATACATTTGTCCAAATCCATAGAATGTTCAACATCAAGAGCGAACCCTAATGTAAATAGGGACTTTGGGGGATAATGATGTGTCAATATAGACTCACCAGTTTTAACAGACTTACCATTCTGAGGAGGGATGTTGGTGACAGACAAGGCAGTGCATGTGTAGGGACGTAGGTTATTTGGAAAATCTACCTACCTCTGCTCAATATTGCTGTGAACCTAAAATTGCTTTAAAAATTAAAGTATATTTTTTTAAAAAGTGGCTTGGCCGGCATGGTTCAGTGGATTAAGCATCTTTTAATGCACCAAGAGGGTGCTTGTTTGATTTCCCATCAGGACATATGCCCTGTTTCCGGGGTGGGGGTGGGGGTGATGCTCAATCCCCAGTAGGAAGTATGCAGGAGACAGCTGATTAATGTTTGTCTATTATCGATGTTTCTATCTTCTCTCCCTTCCTCTCTCTTTAAAAAACATCAATAAAAACATATGTATTTTTTAAAAGTGTATTGTATGTTTAGCTATTGTATACTTACACCTCTTGCACAGCAGTACCTTTTTCAGAAGACAACTGTCTTGGATCGATTTTGCCACCTAGTGGCTATTTTGGGGAACTATCAAACGCAAGACTTCTTTTTCAGTCAGGAAAATTTGTAATATATCAGACTTTCTTTCAGATATTCATAACTCACAGCTCAGCAAATGCCACTAAAGATAATATCTCTCTCTCTCTCTCTCTCTCTCTCTCTCTCTCTCTCTCTCTCTCTCTCTCTCTCTCTTTCTCTCTCCACCCCCACCTTTACAACCTCCAACTATTGCTATTCTTTCTGTTCTCCCACAACGAAGTTTTGTCATTTCCAAAACCTCTCCTTTTTTTATTCCCCGCTCCCCTCAATCTTTGAACCTCTCACTAAAGTTAATAAAATTTGTATGTTTTCAGGCATTATTAGACACACTGAAACCAATGTAATAAAGTCTAAAATTTTGTGGCGCCCAGAATTGCCCTTCTTTTAGAATCCCCATAAGCTTTAAAGGGATTAGATTACATTTGTTTTTCTCAATCACCAATATTTAAGGCGACATTTTAAAATCAATTAAAATATTACTTATACAAATGTGTTTGCTGATATTTGTCAAAGGAAAACTGATAAGATAAACCAAGAACTAACACAAGTTACTTCTATAAGGAATTAAAGAGATCAGAGTTCAGTGCAAGAATAGAGAGACTTTGCTGATCGGAGGTTTGTTTTTTTATTAAAACAAGTTTATTGAAATTTACAGAAATAGAATTCACTCATTTAAGTGCACACAAGTCAATGACTTTTAGTAAATTTAAAAAGTTTTTCAACCATCACCACAATCTAATTCTAGAACATTTCAATCAGGCTCCAAAGAAACTTGGCCTTTATTTGAAGTAACTCCCCTTTCCAACCCTGCCCCCAAGGGAAAGGAAGCTGCACCACCCATAAGACAGAGCGTGGAGGGTTCGTTTTCCCTTAGGAATTGGATTTTTTTGTTGTTAATCCTCACCCAAATATATGTTTTCCATTGACTTTTAGAGAGAGTGGAAGGAAAAGGGGAGGAAGAGAGGGAAAGAGAGAGAAACATCAATTTGAGAGAGACAAATCAATTAGTTGCCTCTTGCATGCATCCTGACCTGGTGTGGGGATGGAGCCTGCAACCCAGGTGGTGCCCTTGACTGGGAATCAAACCAGCAGACACTCTAACCACTGAGAATGCTGTTCAGGGCCATGGTGCTCATTTTATAGATTAGTTGTGAGGACTGGATACGTTGATAAATGTAAAGTGCTTGAACTATAACAAACATCCAATACTCAT
The DNA here is from genome assembly GCA_027563665.1 of Antrozous pallidus. Lineage (NCBI taxonomy): Eukaryota > Metazoa > Chordata > Mammalia > Chiroptera > Vespertilionidae > Antrozous > Antrozous pallidus. Next base: position 17,493,913 of record CM050517.1, on the reverse strand, counting down.
TGATACAGAGAACAGTCTGGTAGTTGCTAGAGGCAGAGGTAGGGGTGGGGTGAGAAGTGGGCAACATGGGTGGAGGTCAAAAGGTGCAGATGTCCAGTTATAAAACTAACTAGAAGCCTGGTGCACAAAATTCATGCACGGGGGGCAGGGTGAGGGATGTCCCTCAGCCCAGCCTGCACACTCTCCAATCTGGGACCCCTCGAGGGATGTCCAACTGCCCTTTTAGGCCTGATCCCGGTAGGATTGGGCCTAAACAGGCAGTCAGACATCCTTCTCACAATCCAGGACTGCTGGCTCCAAACTGCTCACCTGCCTGCCTCCCTGATTGCCCCTAACTGCTGCTGCCTGCCAGCCTCATCACTCCCTAACCACTACCCTGCCAGCCTAATTGATGTCTAACTGCTCTCCTGCCAGCTTGTTTGCCCCCAACTTCCCTCCTCTACCGATCTGGTCACCTCTAATTGCACTCCCCGTTAAGCTTGATCACCCCTAACTGCCCTCTCTTGCAGGCCTGCTCCCTCCCAACTGCCCTCTCCTGCTGGCCTGATCACCCACAAGTGCCCTCCCTTGCAGGGCATGGAACCTCCCAATGGCCCTTCCCTACTGGCTATCTTGTGGTGGTCATCTTGTGTCCAAATGGGGGCAGGATCTTTGAACACATGGGGGCAGCCCTCTTGTGTGTTGGAGTGATGGTCAATCTGCAAATTACTCTTTTATTAGATAGGATAAACCATGAGAATGTAATGTGGAGCATGATGATTATAGGTAACAATGCTGGGTTGCGTTTCTGAAAGTTGCTAAAAGAATAGATTTTAAAAGTGCTCATCACATGAAAAATTATTTTTAGTTATGTATGGTGGCAGATATTAACTAGACTTATTATGGTCATCATTTTGCAAAATACACAACTATCAAATCACCATTGTACACCTAAAGCAAATACAATGTTATATGTCAATTATACCACATAAAAATAATTAAAAAAAAATAGAGATTCACTTTAGTTAAAACACCCCACAACAAAGGAAATGAAAACTGGTGGATTTTTATTCATAAAATCATCTTGGGCCAATGTATAATATCCAGTTTTCTGTCAAAGTTCAAAGAGTCCACAACGTTGACTAAGCAGGATGTGTGATTCCATTTTGGGTACCCTGTTATCTGCCACTAATCCACATGTCTATTTTTACCAAGAGGTCTAATCCTAGGGATTCACTGTATCCTCAGAACTGGAGTGCCTGCAAAAAGTTAAGTTTTTAAGACATGAAGTCTGTAGCAGATGCAAGGCTGAAAACAACTAAATCTCTTAAGATAACAATTTTTAGATGGTTCCACATCCCCCAGGATGTCTTATCTGATTTGAACTCCGTAGTAAATCAAAATATTGCCCTGAAGTCGACAACCGGCTTGGAAGGTTTCAATAGATAGGGTTTTTAAATAGCTCTGGGTTATGTCAGCTTATGTGAAACAAAAGAAAACAAAAATTAAAAAAAATAACCATAATCTTTCCAGGGTTTTATAAGATTACTAAATAAATAATTATTTGCTTAGTTATGGATTTCTGCCTAAACCTGTTTACAGACATACTTCTAGGACATCATACGTCTATAGCTGTTCCTCAATATCCACTGGGAATTGTTCCACAACTTCCCATGGAGGCCAAAATCTGCAGATGTTCAAGTCCCTTAAATAAGCTGGCAGTTTTCCCATGTAACCTATACACATCCTCCTATCCTATATAATAAAAGCCTAATATGCAAATTAACCGAATGGTGGAATGACTGGTTGCTATGACACACAACTGACCACCAGGGGGCAGACACTCAATGCAGGAGCTGCCCTTAGCCCACAGGCCCCAGGCTGGCCAAGGCGGGTGCCAATGGGGACCCCTGGTCACCCCGACGGTTGCTCCACAGATTGGCTCTGATCACTGGCCAGGCCTAGGGATCCTACCTGTGCATGAATTTCATGCACCAGGCCTCTAGTATATTTAAATTATCTCTAGATTATTTGTAATACTGAATACAATGTAAATGACATGTAAATAGTTGTTATGCAGTATTATTTAGGGAATAGTGACAAGAAAATAAAGTCTGTACATGTTTGATACAGCAACCGTCTAAGCCTAATATTTTGGATCTGCAGTTGGTTGAATCAGCTGAAGTGAAACCCACAGATACAGAGGGCCAATTGTGTGACTCAGGTACTACGCCAAAAGCTCTTGATTTCAGTTTGTTTTCAAGGATGCCAGTGCTTTTTTGGGTTGTGGCTCTTTGCAGACTTCATTCTTGCTAATACCATCACAGCTGCCCTCTGCTCCATCTACTTCTCGTCCTTGATCAAGTTGTGTCTGTGATTTGGGAAGATGGTGAAAGCAGAGGCTTGTGTTGCTTCTGCTCCACACCCCTCCCCAGTGGTAGCTCAGTGACAAACACGGGGACTTCCATCCTGGATGGATTTTTATGATATCAGACCTTCTGTCTGTCGTGCTCAATGCGATCTACCGAAAGCATGCTTACATTAAGCTCAGGAACATGCTTAGCTCCCATATACTTCGTAATCATATTTCCTCTTCTCCACACCCACATGAGCAAGCAATATTTGAAAATCATTTTGACTGCGAACTTGATAATTTATGTGAGGTACTTGGGTGCTCCGGGTCTGGCTTTGTCCTCCACAGAGCTCCTGGTTGGGACCACAGCGGAAAGGGCCTTGTCAGATCCTTTATGATTGACTGAACCTGGTCCTTAGCAGTGAGGACTCAGCAGGTGATACTCATCAGCAAACAAAATATCTGACTGGCCTTTAAGCCTGGCATTTCTTGGGGTTCCTCAGCACCTCGTCTCTTCCCCAGGATATTCATTCTAATACTTTCAGATTCTATCTATATATTGATGATTATCAATTCTATAATTTCAACCCAGAACATAACCCACAGGCTATCAGGCCTCTCCTGTTGGATGTCCCTTGGCTATCCTATGGAATTCATCATCCCCTTCCTCCCTTCTCAGAGTGTAGCACCCTTAGCAGGCATGTCTATTCCCATGAGTGACACGCCATCTACCCTGTTCTCCAAGCAAGTATCAGACTCGGCTCCTTATTTCCTATACACCCTCCAACATGCACAAATACACCTTCACTATCTTCCTTGTTATTTCCAGAATTCATTTAATTCTTTTCACATCCACTGCCACTCTCTTCACCTTCACTGCCACTCCCAAAGTTTCCTACATGTCTAGCTCTGGATCTTGTCTCTTTCTAATTCTCTAAGTGCAATTAAAACACAATTTGGGTCATATTACTCCCCTGCTTGAACTTTTTCCAAAGTCCTTTATTGTCGTCTAAATAAAGGACAATATCTCAGCAACCAATAGTTCTCAGTTCCTCCAGGGCCACCCACCCTTCTCCTCACTTGTAGTTGGCTAACTCCTATTTAACGGTAAGGGTTGAGTTTGTTTATTATTTCCTCTGGGAAACCTCCCCTGCATTCCTCTCTTCCCACAGCTCCTTCATAGCACTTGTATGATTTTATACTTACCTGCCTGTCTTCATCATACTCTAAGTGCCAGGAAAGAGGGAACTGAGTCTATTTCAGCATCGTGGTCCCAGTACCTGGTAGGTGTTCTGCAAATATTATTGTATGAGTTAATGAACTGACCCACCTCAACCAAAATCACCATCACTGATAGTGGTTAGCATGTGTGAATGTGCCCTACAGCATGGGAACAAAATACGAAATGGGAAAAATCTTATATTGTGAGCCATTCATGGGAATATTTGATTCTTGTTCTGTTCAGAAGGTATTAGAATGAACCAAGATGATTAAAGGCAAGGTGATTAACCCATTAACAAATAAGTAAAGATGCCTTTTTGGATGCTAAGCCTTTGGAAATACTGAGGCGAATAAGGCCTGGTGATGTTCTCCAGGAGTTCAATGTCAAGTGGGATGCTAAAGTGGGGGAAGACACAAAGGAAATCCAATGCAGCCCCTCATTTTACAGAGGAGATATAGATGCTTTCTATAGTGTCTTCCAAATGATTCAATATTCTATAAAAAGAGAACAACTTTATAGTTACACACCTACACTTTCCCACCTTCAATTTATCTACTTCCTTAAAAAGGGAGCATTGTATCAGCAACACTATGAAATATAACCAATATAAGCTTGCCTTGGAAAGGAAAAAAAAAAGTATAGTCTGCCAAAGCTGCTGGGAGGATCAATATATCTATCTGAAATCTTGGCATCATAAATGACTTACGGGGGGGGGGGGAGAGGAGGAATCTGTATGAAATAGGTAAAAAAAAAAAAAAAGATCAGTGGATAGAGCGTTGACTTGTAGCCCCAGGGGTCTCAGGTTTGAATCTAGTCAAGGGCAATTTTCTGGCTATACATCCACACTTTCCCCACTTTCAAATAATCTACTTCCTTAAAAAGGGAGCATCAGTTGCAGGCTCTATCCTGGACCCTGCAACCAATTGATGTGTCTTTCTCACATCGATGTTTCTCTCTCTGTGTCTCTACCACTGCCTTCCACTTTCTCTATCTAAAAATAAAACACAAAACAAACAAACAAACAAAGCCAACAATGGAAAAATATCTCCGCGTGAGAGGATTAACAACAACAAAATTATCACTCATTAAAATCATCAAGCTATGTTTGCAAGAAATGGGAAGAATTTGATTACACAGCTGTTTGACTCAAGTGTTTGGCCAGAAATTGGGTTTAAAAGAGACTGGTATTATTAAAGTAAGATAGAATTAGTCTTTCATGGACACTTTAGGAGTAAAATGGCCATTTGTGCACCTTTAGATGTGTTGACATCAGGCAAAGACAGGCCAACTGCTGTGCATCAGGTGAGCTGTGAGGAAGTGGTTTGTCAAAGACTGTTTTCCAGGGCTAAAACAGGCCCTACCAGAGGAGACAGGCACAAGGCAGCCTAGAATTAAAAGGTTGAAAATATGTATGTCTTCAAGTCGAAAACCAGAAATGCTCACTTGTGGAGGACAGTTGATGCCTTAAATATCTTAATTTCCCTACCATGTCACCTGTTTCCTGGAGCTGGGAACAACCCTAGGTGGAGTTTCACGTGCTCTGTTTTATATTTAGAGGATCACTGACCTTAGAAGACCTCCCAGGCGCAAAAAACTATCCTCTAGAGGTGACGTAGATTGGCCACTGATGATGGTTGGATGTCAGTACACCATTACACACACATATTCCTTTTTTACATATACATACATATACATTCATTATATACTAGATGCCCGGTGCACAAAATTTGTGCATGTGGCGGGGGGGTGGTGGTGGAGGAGGGGTTGTCTTTCAGCCCGGCCTGCATGCTCTCCAATCTGAGATCCCTGTGGGACAATCTGGGACTGCTGGCTCCTAACCGCTCACCTGCCTGATTGCTTGATAATCCCTAACCACTCTGCCTGCTGGCCTGATTTCCCCAACTGGTCCCCTCTGCTGGCCTGCTCGGCCCCAACTGCCCCCTCCCCATCATCCTGATCACCCTCAACTGCCCTCCCCTCCTGGTCTGATCACCCCTAACTGCCTCTGCCTTAGCCCCGCCACCATGGCTTTGTCCGGAAGGACTTCTGGAAGGTCTCATGGTGTAATCAGCATATTACCCTTTTATTAATGTAGATAGAATATGATATACTGCCATAACTATAACATATGTACCAGTATTACTCTATAAAAATACATACTTCATGTGGTAGGAAGGCATCTAATACATTACATTGTATATGTTGTAAGTAGTGGGAAATACTGTTTTCATAGCAATAATATACACCCTGTAATTTCCCTTCCTGATCTGGGAATGGTTCCCCAGTTCTTTGAATGTTTCCTGGCCCCTAATGTATTTTTTTTTGTCATTCAGTGTAACTTTATTTACTGTTTATTGCACATGATTTGAGGTCTTTAATTTCTAACCACCAAGGATTCAAAGGACTATATTTTCCATGAAGTTTAACATTAGCATCAGTGAATTCATGTGTTTTTATTGTAAACATCTGAATTATTCACATTGTCATAGATGCTGAAATCAGAAGCGTGGACCATGCACAGGCTGGCAGCAGGCCAGGAAGCCACTCTGAGAGCAAACAGGTACTCTGCATAAGGAGAAAAGTCATGGCACAACATTTAATGTCCAACCTCAGTCACCTCAGAATGTTATATGTATATCGACTTAATTCGTATAGTATGCTTGGTTGGTGACAGGGTTGACCTGGTTTCAGGTGGATTACTCCTGAAATAATTAAGGAAAGTGGGGGGGGCCTCAGTCTTTTCTTGGTTGCTTGCTCCTCCCCAGCACCTTCATCTTTCTTTTCATCCTCAGCTTCTTGGGCATTTTCTCCTTCACCTTCACCTTCACCTCCTTCTTCTTCCTCTTTTGCATCCTCAAATTCTTCCTTGGCACTTTCTTCCTCTTCCTCTCCTTCCTCTTTGTCAGCCACTTCCTCTCCTTCTCCTCCTCTTCAGCTTCTCCTTCGGAGGGAGTTTCATCCTTAGCTTCCTCGGCTTTTGCAGCCTCCATGGTTTCCACCACCTCGATCTGCTCCTCCTGGATGTGACTGGTATATTAAGAAGGGAAGGAGCCAGAGGACATCAAGTAGAAGCTGGTCTGTAAACCACCGTAGGCAGATCGACTAAAGACCTGGGAACTGTGGAAGTAGCCGCTGGCTATGTTTCCTGCAATGCTGAAACTGAGCCGAGTTTCCTCACCTTCCAAGAGTTTCCTGTAAGCTGCAATGTCAATGTCCAAAGCCACGATGAGGAAGTCCTGGTATTCTTTTAAATATCATGCCATTTCACTCTTTGTAGTTCTCAACTCGTTTTCTAATTTGTTGATTGTATCCTGCATAGCATTAACACCTGAGTTCTGCTTATCCTCCAGCTCTCCCAGCTGCTTTCCCAGAGCTTAGTTCATGCCCTGGCATGCTTCCACCCCCAGGGTCTTGGCCTTGAGCAGGCAGCAGCTTTCAGACACCTCCTCCTTGGCTGCACGCATCCCATAGATGTTCTTGACAGTGTTCTCAGTCAGCATGGTGAAGTAGCTCTTGTACCATTCTTTGGCATTCTGCATGTTCTTGGAAGCCAGCTTCTCATAGAGGGTACAGACATTCTTGAGTTGGTGGAGAGGTTGGACTTGGAGAACCCGTCCATCTCCATGGAGATCTGAGCATACTGGATTTGCGCCTGCAGCTCAACGATCTCCTCTTCATGCACCTTCTTCAGAAAGGCGATCTAGTCCATTAGGCTGTCGATGTGCTTTTCAAGCTCAGCACCAGCCAGAGCTGCCTCATCTGCACCTTTGCACTCCTCCATCAGCCAGCCCTCTACCTCATCATGGTTCAGCAACAGGAAGAGGTGCTTGCAGGTTGCTCCCAGACCCAAGCCGTGGTGCCTGCTAACTGCCCTCTCCTCCCCAGGGACTGGGCTCGCTGGGCAGGTGCACAGGCATTCCGTTTTCATTAAAATGTTCAACCTTGGCCTGCTCCACCAGTGTGCACAGGCGGCCCGGGGGCATACAGTGATCCAAGAGACCCTGGCCACCCCTGCCCACCCACATCCCAGATGGCAGCCTGGTCCCAGTGGGCAGAGTCAGGTGCAGCCAGTCTGCCATGCCTGTCCCCAGTGGCGGCCTGGACCCCCCAATAGGCATCAGGTGCTGCCACCATTCACTCCCCTGCCTGCCCAGTTACTGATCGTGGCCTCTGCACTGCCCCCCTGGCCTGCCCATTCCTCCATGGTGGGGCTTTGATTCAGACGCTGGCCACCCGCAGTGAGAAATGCTGCCATGGCTGGGCTTCTTGCTGCAGGTGCCCAGGGGAGCTGGGCCGGAGCCCCTGCTGGGGCTGAGGCTGCGATCAGGACCCCCTGCCGCCCGCAGGGAGAAGCGCCACCATGAGGCTCTGGCCCAGCCCCCTGGCCGCCCACAGTGAGAAGCACCACCATGGCGGCACTTCTTGCTGTGGGCGGCTGGAGCCACTGCTGGGGCTAGGGCTGCAATCTGGCTGCCTGGTGGTGGGGGGCCGGGGAGCTGGATCCCCTGCTGGGGTTGGGGCTACGATGAGAACCCCGCTGCTCGGGGGCTCGCCTGCCATCTTGCTTGGGGGTTGATTTGCATATTGCTCCTATTGGCTGGTAGTGTAGCGAAGGTACGGTCAATTTGCACGTTTCTCTTTTATTAGATAGGATGTGCGCATTACTATTGCATGGACATCTATTCATTATTACAACTACTAGGGCACTTGTATTAGGAAATCAGACTATTCACCAGTCAAATTTTGGGCATGGCTTTCCCTTTTTGATTTCATGGAGGAGAGGGGGGAAAACTTTTTTTTTTTTTTTGTATTTAATAGAGGAGCAATACACTGTTCCTTCAAATAGAAAAGCCAAAGTTGCCTCATCTCAGAGATTCAAACAGCTCTCAATTTATATGTTGATTTCAGGTGGGCTAGAATGCAGTGGAATTTAAACAAGGCACCACAGAGAGAACCAAACACCCCGCATTTCCTAATTAGGCGAGCACCGAGGCTTGGATGTTAGATGATGGGAACATCTAGGCAGACATTATGATGTGCTTTTAAATTTTTTTAAACGATTATAGGCTATGCTATTATAGAAATACTAGAGGCCCAATGCATGAAAATCCGTGCACTGGAGGCGGGTCCCTCAGCCCAGCCCACCCCTTCTCACAGTCCGGGAGCCCTCAAGGGCAGGAGGTGACCCAGTGATCAGGGGAAGGCGATGCCCCATCATACCTCTACTGCTGCCACTGCCAGCAGCACAAGCCACAGCCAGCCCTGGTTACCTGAGCCTCGAGTGGCCCTGGGCAGCTGGGCAGCTACCATCTTGTGGCTGTGAGTGCTGCCATCTTTGAGGGTGTGACAGTAAATTAGCATATTCCCTTCTTATTGGCTGTGGGTGCTGCCATATTTGTGACAGAATGAGGGTCAATTAGCATATTCCCTCTTTATTAGATAGGATATATGATTTTTAATTTGTTTAAAGAAACAATTTTCTCATATTTTGGAATTATAACACACTGACTTCACAGTTGAGGAGACAAAGGCTCATAGTGAGTATGTAACTTGCCCAAGTTTTCCTTCTTGGTTGGTAGAAGAGCCACAGCTAGAAGACAGAGTCTGACTCCAGTGCCTGGATTCTTTCTTCCATCACACACTGTTTCCAGAGAGAATTCTTTTAAATCCTCATCTGAGGATATTTTCCATTAATTTTTATGGAGAGTGGAATGGAGGGGGAGAGACACAGAGAGAGAAGCATCAATGTGAGAGAGACACATCAATTGGTTGCCTCCCATCCGTGTCCTGACCGGGGATCGAGCCTGCAACTGAGGTACTTGCTCTTGACCAAAATAGAACCCAGGCCTCTTCAGTCTGAGGGCTGACACTCTATCCACGGAGCCAAACCAGCCAGGGGCAACAAACACTCTTTAAACCATACTGTTCTTCCTCAGACCTGCTCCAGCCCAAACCCATGATGATTCCTCACCATCTGCTCATGGATTTGAGGTGAAGCCAAGTGCAGACTTGTTCACCATATTAAGTGAACAAGATTTCAGTGGAAGAAGAAACACAAGCAGCCACATAGCCAAAGAGGTAAATAGGGACCTCAATGCCACACACTGCCTCCCTCATCACTTCCTAGTCTAAAGGAGAAAGACTTAACCATACTCCAAATTATTTCTGCATACGTAGAATGAAGAATTTGAAGTAAGTACTGCCAACTCACTTGAGAGATGGCTAGGAATGAAATTGGTTCCAACTGAGCAGAAATTCAATGTTGGCATTCACTCAGCTCAGAAATTAGGTCAGTTGTTTAAAATTGTGTCCCAAGGAAAGGCTGAGTGTCACAGGTAATTACCTTCAAACTTCCCAGCATCCTGAGGGAGCTAACATTAGTTTCAGAGTGCTCTATATAAGCACTGATTGGCCTTGTCCCCAGCTTGGTTTTTATATTCACAGAGTGTACTCCCGTGAGCCATACAATCAGTTTTTCCCAGCCCATTGGAAAAATCTCATTTCCCAGCAGCAACAATTCTTTGTGTTCCTCTAGCATATCCCATCATTCTCTCTGTTCCTAAGGAGGCAGTCAATTATAGATTTTTATAGTTAGGATTCTGAAACATGACATTTGAGACAGGCTTACTTTCATCTATAGGTCCCTAGAGCATAATCTAATTATGAACAAGGTATAATGCTCAGAGTCTTACAGAGAACTCTGGAGTAAAGGCTCTATAGCAACCAAAGACATCAATAAGAGAGCATTAACTCTGAAGGCAGCATTTATTGAACACCAAAGAGCATCAGATATGCCACAATGTGGTAACAAAGCTAATACATTTCCCTTTTATTTCCCCTCTGAAACTAAATTGAGTTGGGTGCCTGTCTCTGGGGACCTGGCATCCCTTTCTGCCTCATCGTTGCCTGGCCTGTCTGTGAAGAGGCCAGTTTTCAGATGATTCTGTGTCACTCTTTTCCAGACCTTCCGTAGTTGACCCCATCTCTTCTGCTGCCATTCTCAGCCTCTTCTCCCCTCTTTCCAAAGGGACAGCTAAGATAATCTGCACCAATGTCTCAATAGCCTGGTCTTTTCCAAAAACATGTTTAAATACTCCTAGAAGTATGTTGGTATATTTCATGGAATGTTTCACAGCCTGAAGAAGACGCACCCTATTATTTATATAATCCTGTCTAACAAAGAAGCCTTAAGGCTTCCTGCACACAGACATACCCAGACACTCTCATCATGGAAGCTCTCCACTTTTACAATGAGTTGCAAGGTATTTATTTTCCCAGCAGCTGGTACAGGTTTCCGTATAGGGTGAGATCTGTTCTGTTGAACTGATCATCTTCACAGTTCACCATGTGGCCTTGCTTGTAGTTTCTGGAGTCACTTAATGTTTGGGTATGAATGACATTTGTGCGGAACACATGGTTAGATGTTGGTGAAAAGCATAAACTCAGAGAATCTGGAGAAGTATTACTTAATTCTTGTATATATGCATGCAGATTTACAATTCAGGGCAATTTACTAAGAAACTACTTGGCAGCAAAAAGAAACCCCTGACATCTCTGTTACTTTTCTTTTTAAAGACACTTTGTTAAACTTTACTTCAATTATCTTCTAAAAGGGTATCCCTGGTGTTAACTTAATTTTGTGTGGGGAGCATGCTGTCTAAAATAGTAACTATAGCTCTGGCCAGTTTGTTCAGTGGTTAGGGTGTTGGCCCTTGGACCAAAGAGTCATAGGTTTGATTCTTGGTCAAGGACATTTACCTCAGTGGCAGGTTCAATCCCAGCCCTGGCTGGGGTAAGTATGGGAGGCATCCAATTGATGTGTCTCTCTCATGTCAATGTCTCCCTCTCTCCCTCTCTTCCCCCCCTTCCACTCTCTCTAAAAATCAATGGGAAAAAATTCTCAGGTGAGGATTAAAATAATAATAATTCCTAATATATAAAAACCTAGGGTCCATAATGTCCAAAATAACCAAAGGCTCAGCCAAACACCAGAAGTTAGCCCTGCAGTCAGTGCTTGGTTGCTGTGATGACACAGCACTGACTACCACTGGTGCAAGCACAGTGACCCAGCACTGACTGCTGAGGGGGCTGCATATCAGGCCTGGAGAGAGGCCCAGAGAGAGAGAGGCAGGATCTGATCTGCAGCATCTGCGTTGATCTGGGCTTCACCAGCAGCTGCACCTCTGTTTCTCTCTAGGTCTCCACGGGGGCTGCTGATCAGCGCAGCCTCTCTGATCAGGCCCAGAGATAGGCCTGGAGACACTGACTGGCACAGAAACCGATCAATCAGAACCAAATCTGGGTGAAGTGCCAGGAGGCAGAGCTTTTGACACTGACTGGCATAGAAACTGACCAATCGAAACCAAATCTGGGTGAACTGTGAGGAGCCAATGGCTGCCTAGGAGGCAGAGCTTTTGTCACTTACTGGCATAGAAACCAACCAATCAGAACCAAGTTGGCTGGCAGGGGAGGGCAGTTGGGGGTGAGATCAGGCCATTAGGGGAGGGTAGTTGGGAGTGAGATCAGGCTGGCAGGAGAAGGCAGTTGGGAGCAACCAGGCCAACAGGGGAGGGCAGTTGGGGGTGAGATCAGGCCAGAAGGGGAGAGCAGTTACAAGTGATCAGGCAGGCAGGCAGAGGCAGTTTGGGGAGATAAGTCAGGCATGCAGAGGGGTTAGAAGCCATCAGGCAGGCAGGCAGAGGTTGTTAGGGGTGATCAAGCAGGCAGGTGAGTGGTTAGGAGCCAGCAGTCCCAGATTGTGAGAGAGATGTCTGATTGCCGGTTTAGGCCCGATCCCACAAGGGATTCCCAAGGGGTCCCCAATTGGAGAGGGTGCAGCCTGGACTGAGGGAAACCCCCCCACTTTCGTTCACAAATTTTGTGCAATGGGCCACTAGTAATAATACTAAAACAGTAACTATATTTGTTGATATGTGAAAATAGGTTGCTAGGCCCAAACTTGTCAGCAAAGAAAAATATAGTATTTACATGACCAATAAACTCTTAATGACATCTAGAAATGTAAGGCAAGAGAAGTCATTTGATTCTTCCCAAAATGCCACTGTCAGGAAATCTTGGAGAGGGAAGATGGTCTAATGTATTCCATTATAGGTTCCATGTGTCTATTAGCTCTTAACCTTCTGTCATTAAAAGGAAAACTAAGAACAGGCTAAGACCGAGGCACATAAAGAGGCAATGTCTTTATCCCAGCAAGTCTCTTGCCGGCTAAGGGAGGAAGAGATGGAGGTCTGACTTATTGCCATTTTCCATAGAATCTGAGTTTTTACTCCCCAACTTCCACAGAGTTGAATGATGAACAGATAAAATTCTGAGAATGGAGTCAAGTGAGTGACGACAAAGGTTTAAGGGTTTCTCTTTGGAAACTAAGGAGAAAAGATGACTGGGTAAATGATTTAGGATCATAAGAATTTAGTAAGAATGAGTGAATAAAAGACCAAATAAATGTTTTAAATATATTTTTATTGACTACAGAGAGAGGAAGGAAGAGAAAGAGAAAGATAGAAACATCAATAATGAGAAAGAATCATGGATCAGCTGCCTCCGGCACTCCCTGACTGAGGATCAAGCCCACAAACCGGGTATGTGTCCTCACTGGGAATCAAACCGTGACCTCCTGGTTCATGGGTCCATGATCAACCACTGAGCCACACTGGCTGGACACAAATAAATATCTGTTTCTATTCTTTTTTTTTCAATTATCACTTGAGGATATGTTTATTAATTTAGAGAGAGAGAGGAAGGGAGAGAGAAAGCGGTTGCCTCCAGTGATTGTTGATCAAACCCAAAACCTAGATATGTTCATTGACTGGGAATCAAACCCACAACCTTTTTATTATTCAGGACAACCACCTGGTTGGTTCTAGTTGTTTCTATTCTTAAACTTTGGTCAACAGACTTAGTATAACTTAGTAGTACTTGATGAAGTTAGCTATTTTTTTAATGCACTTCAGTTTTTGTTTTAATTATGCCAAAATTTCCAGCTTGAGTAAAACAGGTCCATGGCAAAGACTCCTGTTTCTCCAGGTGCTTACCCAGACCATGACTGTTCTCCTGGTGTCGGTACAAGCAACATAGCTCAAGAGGATATCCGTTTTAGCATTAAGTTACCAACCTAAAAATACAGCCATGATGGCACACCATACTCCCACTGATAGATGCCTCTGCACGTTTCCTGTTTTCCTAGTAACTTCTTTTGCTTTTATCCAGGTGGATACAGTGTGGGAAGCTGGAATCCAGAGGAACCACAATGACTTTGAATTTTAGCTGTGAGGGAGAACATGCCCGGAGGCCATCCTCTCACCACAATATGGATGGGAACAGGCTGCAGAGATCAAGGAGGCAGGCCCTGGCGAGCATCCAGGCTGACAGCTGGACACTTACTGCCAACGTGTTCTAGGGGGAGCTGACCTCCAGCAGCCTCTGCAGCGGTCCATGGAAGTGAATAGGGTATGCTCTAAAGAACAATTACTCCCACATTTGGGGGTAATGTGGTTTAGGGTTAAGTAAATATGGGAGTTTTAAAGAGTGAATACACACACACACACACACACACACGCACGCACGCACACACACACTGAAATTTCCAATATGGAGTAGAAAGGGCATAGAATGGACTAGAAAGGGCAGAGATGAGTTTAAATAACTCTGCTTATGTAAAAAGGCATAAATAAGGGAATCAGGCAGCCATAAACTTAAATCAGGGCTTCACCACTTACTAGCAGACTGACTTAGTTATAATCTGTCACATAGGAAACACAAAATTCTCACTGAACAAAATTCCTAAAAATTTACTCTTCTGTTAATTTTTAGAATCTTGTGGCCCTTGCTATACAGCCCAATTCATTGTAATGTTCACCCTCTGAACCAGTTTGCACTTAGCATTGATACAAACTACTTGACTGTTAGTGGGTATTAGTTAGGGCCCTCTTGAGAAACAAAATCAATAAGAAATCTACAGGAGTAGATTTATTGTAAGAAATTGGCCCAGGACAACCAAGGGCGAGAGAAGATGGATGTTCCAGCTCAATTGGGCAAGAAAAGATGAATTAATTCCTTTCTCTACCTCTCTGTTCTGTTCAGGCCCTCAACAGATTAGGTGATGCCCACCCACACTGGGGAGAGCAAATCAATTTACTGAGTCCACTGACTCAGATACTAATTTGATCTGGAAATAGCCTCACACACACACTCAGATATAATGTTTAGCTGAATATCTAGGCATCCCATGATCCAGTTGATTATAAAATTAACCATTGCACAGTAGATGCTCTTACATTCTGTTGCGTGTATGTATAAATATGTCTATCATATTTAGTATTTTTCCTTTTTCTTTCCTTTTTCTTTTTAAACCCTCACCTGAGCATATGTTTTTATTTATTTTTAGAGAGAGAAAGAAAGAGAGGGAGGGAGGAGAGAGAGAGAGAGAGAGAGAGAGAGAGAGAGAGAGAGAGAGAGAGAGAGAAACATTTTTGTGAGAGAGAAGCATAAATTGGTTCTCCCATATGTACCTAAACTGGGATTGACCCCAAAACCTCGGTAAGTGCCCTGACTGGGAATCAAACCTGCAACCTTTTGGTGTATGGCTGACACTCTAATCACCTGAGCCACCAGGCTAGGGCTGAATATTTTTCCTTTTTCCATAATTAGAAAATAAATCTCATAATAGCAGAAAGAGAGGACTATAAATATATGTTTTTTAAAAAAAATATTTTTTTATTGATTTCGGAGAGGAAGGGAGAGGGAGACAGAGATAGAAACATCAGTGAGGAAAGAGAAACATTGATTGACTGCCTCTTGCACTCCCTCTACTAGGAATCAAGCCTAAAACCTGGCTTGGGCATGTGCCCCTGACTGGAATCAAACCTGAGACCCTTCAGTTCACAGGCCAAACCAGTTGGGTAGGACTATGTTTCATGTCTCTTTATATTGACATCAGCAAACTTAAGACCTTTATTGTGAGAAAGAACTCTTTTGATCTATCTATTCACCTGCTCTCCCTCTAACCCAGTGGTTCTCAACCTTTCTAATGCTGAGACCCTTTAATACGGTTCCTCATGTTGTGGTGACCCCCAACCATAAAATTATTTTCATTGCTATTTTATAACTGTATTTTGCTACTGTTAATGTAACATAATGTAAATGTCTGTGTTTTCTGATGCAGTTCGCGACCTACAGGTTGAGAACCACTAGCAGGGTGGCCTAAGACCATCAGAAAACACAGATATTTACATTATGATACATTAACGGTAGCAAAATTACAGTGATTAAGTAGCAACAAAAATAATTTTATGGTTGGGGGTCACCACAACATGAGGAACTGTATTAAAGGGTCGTGGCATTAGAAAGCTTAAGAACCACCCTTGGCAACCATTGATCTTTTTACTGTCTTTATAGTTTTGCCTTTTCCAGAATGTCTTATAGATGGAATCAAACAGTATGTAGCATTTTCATATGGACTTCTTTCACTTAGAAATATGTACTTATGGTTCTTCCATGTCTTCTAATAGCCTGATAGTTCATTTGTTTTTAGTGTTGAATGATATTTTATTATCTGGATGCATCGTACGTAGTTTATTATCCATTCACCTATTGGTTGCTTCCAAGCTTTGGCAATTATGAATAAAGCTGCTATAAACACTCATGTGCAGGTTTTTGTGTGGACATAACATTTGTAACTCCTTTGGGTTAATTATCAAGAAGTGCAATTGCTGAAATGTATGTATGATGATAACAGTATCTTTAATTTTGTAAGAAACTGCCAAACTGTCTTCCAAAGTGGCTGTATCATTTTATATCTTCACCAGCAATGAATAAGTTCCTGTTGCTACACATTCTTGCTAGCATTTGGAATTATCAGTATTCTGGATTTTGGCTATTCCAGTAGGTGTGTACTGGTATCTCATTGTTTTAATTTACATTTCTCTGATGACATATGATGTGGAGTACCTTTTCATATGCTTATTTACCATCTGTATATCTTCTTTGGTGAAGAATGTAGGAAAGTTTTTCATTGCAAATACAATATCTTTCATATAAGCTATTCAGGTAATGTATTTCTTTTCAAGTAAGCTTAAACAGCTTATATCTTCCAATAAATGTGTCCATTTTATCAAAGCTGTAAAATGTATTGCCACAATGTTGCATTAATATTATTATCACTTTAAAATATATGGGATCTGTCACTATGTTTCCTCTCATTTTCTTGATATCAATAATTTCTCTTTTATTCCTCATTAGGCTTGAAGTTTACTAATTTTATTGAACTTCTAAAGAGTTATCTTTTTTTGTCTTATTGATTTTCCCCCCGTTATTCTGTTTCATTGATTTCAGTTTATTTATTTTTTTAATTTTCTTTCTTCTCCTTCTCGGAGGAGTTGAAATGAAACATTTAGAAATGGTAAATATGTGAGTAAATATAACTATATTTTCTCGTTAAATATTTTTTTAAACTAACAATACTATATAGGTTATAACACATGTAGAGGTAAGTTGTATAAAGCAATTGTAGACAACAATGCATATAGTAAATGTATAATGATAATGTAGATGTTATAACATATAGAAAACATATTTACTATATATTATAATGATAGCAATGTACATTATAAATTTTATAATTACACTGTATAATTTATAGTATATATAGAAGTCATTTGTATAATAGTAATCTATACTGGTGACATGCAAATGCCCAAAGTTTAGGAAACAAAATGATAATTGAAGACGACTTGAAACATTAAATTAACTTTGATATGGAAAGATAAACAGACCTGATACTTATATATTCATACATATGCTAGATTTTCTCTGTTGGCTGATATTAACTGATGACATATAATAACTTTTGTAACTCCTTTGGGTTGACTTGACTTAAAGGTAATTTATTCAGTGAATGCCAGCTAGTTGCTTTATAATTTCTGCAACCCTAATACTATTATTAGTAAATCCTTTACACTTTGATCTGATCAGTCTCTATTGCTTCCCTTTTCTATTTTTTTAACATTATTTGAAATCTTATTTCTTCTGTTTTATAGCCCCCTCAAGTAGTTGTTGTTTCTTTGTTCTTTTACCCTAAACTTCTGAATCCAGAAAAAAGGCTCTTATTTTTTGTTATTCTTTAGTGCTATTTCCAGATTATTGTTGTACTAACTTCTACCTTTGTGGTCCTTAATCTTTGTTCCTTAGCATACAGGGTATCAGGCCATCAATTTCTTTCCAAATTTGTCACTGTCACCTTCCAACTTCTAATACCTCCTCCACATTCCTGAATTCCATGTACTGACCATAGCCTCCTTCTTGAAAATTCTTAACACGCTGGGAATCTAAGAGTCTGGACTTCTCTGTTTCTTACCCCACCTGGCTCTTATTCCTCCAGCCCTTTAAAGGCAGGCATTTTTCAAGGTTCTTATCTCAGCCCTTTGCTCTACTCCCCCTACCTTCTCTCCTTGATGACCTTCACATTTTCAATGAATGGTACTTTTTTTTTTTATCTGTGCTTAAGAAAGATTAATTTGGGAGTGTTTGCAGGAAGTTACCAAAGTTTATGGTACTCCTGTAATCTATGCTGACTACAGCATAATCCTTGCAAAACATAGCCTTAATCAATCTCTAATGACATTCTTTAGTTTTTTATTATCTACACTAGTGGCCTGGTGCATAAAATTTGTGCACAGGGGCGAGGGGTGTCCCTCAGCCTGACCTGCACCCTCTCCAATCTGGGACCCATTTAAGAATGCCAGTTTACTGCCAGTTTACAGGGATCAGGCCTAAACCTGCAGTCAGACATCCCTCTCAAAATCTGGGACTGCTGACTCCTAACCATTCACCTGCCTACCTGATTGCCTCTAACCACTCTGCCTGCTTGCCCCCAACTGCCCCCCAATGCTGGCCTGCTCTCCTTCACCTGCCCTCCGCACTGGCCTGCTCACCCCCAACTGCCCCCCTACTGGTCTGCTCACCCCAAACTGCCCCCCCTGCTGGCTGATCACCCCCATTTGACCCCCACTGATGGCCTGCTCACTGCCAACTCACCCCCCTGTTGGTCTGCTCACCCCCAATGTCCCCCTCCCCAACTGGCCCACTCACCCGCAATTACCATCCCATCCTGGCCTAATCATCCACAAGTGCCCTCCCCTCTTGGCCTCTAAGTGCCTCTACCTTGGCCCTGCCACCATGGCTTTGTCCAGAAGAATGTCTGGAAGGTCTCCCAGTCTAATTAGCATATTACACTTTTTATTAGTATAGATAGAGGCCTGGTGCACAGGTTGGGGCTGGCTGGTTTGCCCTGAAGGGTGTCCCGGGTCAGGGTGGGGGTTCCCGCCAGGGTGCCTGGCCAACCTGGGAGAGGGGCCTGTGGTGGTTTTCAGACTAGTCATGCCCCCATGGGGTAAGGGTCCCTGCTGGGGGTGTATGGCCAGCCTGGGTGAGGGCCTGAGGGCTGTTTTCAAGCTGGCCACACTCCCTTTAGGGTGGGGGTTCTTGCTGGGGTGCTTGGCCAGCCTGGGTGAGGGGCTGATGGCTGTTTTCAGGCTGGCCATGCCCCCCAGTGGGGACCCTCATCCCATGGGGGTGTGGCCAGCCAGGATAAGGGGCTGAGGGCCATTTTCAAGCTGATCACACTCCCTGGTGACCTAGGCCCCCAGCTCCTCTTTGAGTGGAGGCCAGGATGGGCAGGAAGCTTGGCTTCCTCTGTTGCAGGGGGCAACCCAAGCCTCCTGCTCACTCCAGCTCCATGGATACCACTCTTTGTTGAATCAATTTATATACTCATTCCTGATTGGCTAGAGGACATAGCAGAGGGACTGTCAATTTGCATGTTTCTCTTTTATTAGTTGGAGGTTCAGGTTGATGAAGAAATTCAATAAGACTAATTCTGTATTAATTTCTTCCCATTTAATCCTGGAGATGCCAATTCTATAGAGCTTTGTGCCAATGGGCTATGGTGTGAAAGATTTTTTTCCAAATGAGATTCTTAAATGTATTGGCATCATTGTCACCACCACCACTACCACCACCACCACTACCACCACTACCACTACCACCACTGCCATCAAGTTGACAGCCTCTTCCATGATTCTGGCTTCAAAGGGAGCTTTGTCTTATGTTGTACAGGTGATTCTGTAAAGGGGTCACAGTGTATTTGAGCTTTTACTTGCTACCCCCTTCTCCCTACACACACACACACACACACACACACACACACACACACACACTATCTACATAACATGCTCTTCCTGGTTACAGGACCTGAATGCCACACATAGAATAGTATGAGCACAGCCCTTCATGGCAGCCTTTCCAGACTTGCTCTGTTTCCCACTTAGTGATTTATCAGCTTGACTTGATAAGCAAGGTTGGCAGCAGCAAGGGGTAAGATTAGGAATGTCAATTATACCATTTCCCAGTGGAATGGCTTAAAGCAAACCATTTCAAATCCTCAGTTTCTTCATCTGTAGAAGGAGGATGATTATATTTATTTTTGCACAAATTTTGATAATTTGAGATTATAACTATTATAACTATAAAACCCCTAATGCATATAAAATATAATTGGTTGTTCCTACTATGGCTGTAGGCACACAGGGCAAATTTTCAAGTACCCCAAGAACAGGCCGTACCACATGCATTTGAATCCCAGGTCTCTCTCCTCCTGATTATTTACTCAGGACATGCTATTTAATCTTTCTGCTTTAGTTTCCTCAAATTTTAAATAGGGGAGATGTATCAACCTCCTTGGCAGGTGTAAGGACAAACTTGAGTTCCTATGAATAAAGCCTGAGTAGTTAGGGCTCTATGAAGTTAGCATTGGGAATTACTGTTTTCTCCCCTCTGTTTCCCTTTTCTTGGTTTCTGTCATACTTTTTCTAGGATGCTAATTGAAACCTCCATTTGGGAAAGGCACCGATAAATCTGTCCACATTAAGGCTCTGAGGAAAGGATAATTGTGGCACGGTAGAGGAATAAAGAGAAGGTTGGTAGTCATAGAGCACATTCTGTGAGGAAGAAAGTGATGTAAGAGGATGCTGGACAAAACAGAAATTTGCCCTGACTGATTTGGTTCGGTGGATAGAGCATCAGGCCGTGAACTGGAGGGTCCTGGGTTCGATTCCAGTTGAGGGCATGTACCTTGATTGCCGGCTCAATCTCCAGTGGGGGGCATGCAGAAGGCAGCTGATACATGTTTCTCTCTCATCAATGTTTCTAGCTCTCTATCCCTCTCCCTTCCTCTCTGTAAAAAGTCAATAAAATGTTATTAAAAAAAAAAAAGAACAGAAAGTCTTCAAAGTAATGTCTTAATGATAGCACTTTTAGACCACTGTGTTGGTAAAGGAGATACAGAAGAAGGATGCGTGCCCAGTGAACCTGAATTGAAGTTACAGAGCAGGGTTCTGAGCACAGACTGTGAGATAGCAGGGCTAAGTGCCAAGTGTCTGACATCAACGGTAGCCAGCTTTCTGCAGAGAAGGAGCTGTGTTCTGAAAGTCAAAGGAACTTGCTTCCATTCGCTGCTCAGCCATCAACATCTGCATGACCTTTGCCATTCTGGGCCGCAGCTTCCTCGTCTGTGAAATGAGACAAGAGAAGTTTCCAACCCTTCCCATTGCTACACAATTCTATAGGAGGAATTATTTATTGCTGAAGCAGTACAGGGAGTCCTTCTGGAGAATAAAGAATGTGAATTCGTTGTCCCATCTCAGTATCTAACACTCTAAAGTTATTTTTAGGACCTATCTCCAAAGAAGAGGTACCCATAACATATTAGTTTTCTATAGCTGCTATAGCAAATTACCACAAACTTTGTGGCTTATAGTAACAGAAATTTATTCTCCAGTTCAGGCGGCCAGAAGTGTAAAATCAAGGTGTTAGCAGGCTGTGTTTCGTCTAAGAACTCTAAGATAGAATCCATCCTTGTCTCTTGGCATTCCTTGACTTGTGGCAGCATAGCTTCAATCTCTGCCTGTTGTCACATGGCCTTCTCCTCCTATCTATGTCCTTTGCTGTTTCTCATAAGCACAGCTGTCATTGGATTTAGGGCCCCACGTATATAGCCCAGAGTGCCATCAAATCAAGGTCCCTAATTTAATTATATCAGCAAAGATTCCTTTTCCAAATAAACTCACATTACAGGTTTGAGGGGTTAGGACACTGATACATCTTTGAGGGGTTACCATTTAATCCACACTACAGATCGCTAATGGTAAATATCCCAGCTTTCTTGTATAGATCAAATATGCCAATGTTCAAAAGGTAAGGACTTTGGTGTGAAATAGTATGCTCCCTAGTGGGAATTTTGGAAATTTGGAAGTAATAATGAATGATGCACAATTTCCTGGCAGAGTGGGTAAGGATCTGGGATGCTGAATGTGTAGTATATTTCCTCATTAATAGGAGCTGACCCATGTTTTATAACAAATTTTCAAAGTCTTACCCAGTTTGTATACATCCCCAAGGACATTGTTGTAGCTGAAAATCTGTTTATAATTATTGGTTCTAGAACATATCTCTATTTTACAAAAAACCAGGAGGTAATATCACATGTGAATTTCATTTTAGAGTAGGGAAAAGGACATTACATATTTATTCTAAAAGGAAGCTATTGGGTCTGAAAGCATGAAAACTCACTTTTACATAAAAAGAAACCCTAAGACATTTTTCTCAAAACTTCTTTTGAGTGAATTTTCTATTTTATCAGCATTTCCTAAAGTAATTCCAGTTGTCAGCCTCTCCCTGAGTGAAGCATGCATATATCTACTGTAACTCATGGCAGTGTCTTGGAGAGGTGTTTGGAGTTCCTGGATCGGAACTATGAATACTATGAAGTGATACTTCTTTTCCATAGTCCTGTTAGTTGGCAGTGGACATGGTGACCAGCTTCTCTGAAACTTAATTTTTCTATCTTTCAAATAGGAATGTCAAATGGTAATGTGGATGAAAATGAGGTTCTACAAAAAGTATCCTGGCAATGTGATCTGATCTAAATTCCTAACTGGGCAGGTCATGGTGGTTAGTTATACCTCAGACATATAACTTTTTAGTAAAAGGTTTACTATCTTTGTCTCAAGCAAGCCCTGTCCATTGTTTCTTTGCACCTAGGTTAACACACCCTTGAAATGAACTGTAACCACCCTCAAGACAGCACATAACCCTGTTAACTATCCTGCAATCCAATCCACTGCCTTGCTTTCTCCAATCTTCCTTATGTTCCTTCCTTAATGTCAAATGCAGACAAGAAATAACAAAACTGTCAATCTTTGGAGCATCTGAGACCTTAAGTTCAAGCATATGTCATTAGTTTGGCTCAAATAAATGCTTATAAAAATAGAAACAAATAGGAATGTCATACATCAAGTCACTGTTGTTTACAAATTAATCTAAATCCCCAAGTAAATGAATTATGAGAATAGTCCTAGATATTAATTGCCTGCTGAGAAGTAGGAACTCTGAACAGAAGGAAGACTTTGCAAGGTTGATGTCTGTCTCTGTTCCACCACCTACCGGTGCAGATGTTTGGAGACAAGAAAGTGGGAGAGGATAATATCTCACTCTTAATTGTATATTTTTCATCAAAGCTGGAGTTCCAGGTTGATACTTCTGCATGTGTTCTTTGTGATTTAAATGATGGATTTCTCTAAGGCCCAGAGCTTTGCCTTCTATTTGTGTTTTACTTTTTCAATTTCCTTTTGATAATTAACACATATCTTTATCGACTTTTGTTATTTTCATCCAAGCAGCTAATTAGTCATGATTTAAATGACTAGTTAGAAGTTTGGCTATGGGGGAACCAAGATGACGGCATAGGTAAACACCTATTGTTCTGTCCTGCGCAACGATTTAAAAACTACAACAAAACAAACATCACCCAGAATCGCCAGAAAGCGGGCTGAGTGAAAACTCCACAAATAAGAGTAAAGGTGGGACACTGAGACTCAGAAGAGCGGCGGGAGTGCAGCCTTGAAGACGGAAACAGGTTAGGAGCCGTCCTGGTCGTGTGCAATCGGGCTGAGGCTGGAGCAGCAACCCTGGCTGGATTTCGCCAATGGGGAGGGCGGAGACGTCCCATTACATGGATTCCACAGTGCCAGGTGAGGTCTGAGATCCGGGGTACGTGGAGACGTCCCACTGCACAGATTCCCCAATGCTAAGCGAGATCCGAGGTCCGGGGGACGCGCCCTGGAAGCAGGGCGCGGCAGAGGTCTCCTAGTCTGCTGAGAAACCCAGAGGCTGGGAAAAGAAGTTTGCACGCAAGTGTCGCACAAACCCGCGACTTGCCCCCTGGAAACTTGTCTCCTGGTCCCGGAAACCATCTATTTTACAACCCTGGGCTAGACTTTGGGGGTGCAGACTCATTTGGGGAGAGGCAGAGTTGTCTGGCAAGGGGGAGAGACTAGCGGCTTTCTCTTGGAGGTGTCTGCAGTCATCCCCATCCAACATAGACCCGCGAGTGCCTCACAGGATGTAGCTGACACTGAGGCTGACTGCGAAGCTCAGAGACTCTGCCCATCCAACCTGAACACAGTCTCCCTTCACAGCCAATTGGCCTGGAGGTCAAACCCTCCTAGGGCTAACAACAACAAGCTGGGTTTAAATTCAAAAATACTGTACAACCCATAAAGGATTTCAGTAAGAGTACCCATCTCAAATAACTGGGGAGGCTGTGCCACTGACCCTTAGAGGATATCTACCACACAAAGCAGCCACCATGCAGAGATATGGAAAGAAATAAGGTGTGAAAGAAATGGAGGAGAAAAGATGACAAGACATAGAGTTCAAAACCACGGTTATAAGGCTTTTCAAGAGGCTCCTAGAAAAGGCTGATGAACTTAATGAGAATTATGAGGAAATAAACAAGCCCAACCAGGAAATGAATGAGACTTACAAGGAAATGAATGAGACCCTCAAGGAAATGAACAAGACCTCTGAGGATATGAACCAGACCCTCACGGATATGAAAAAGGACCAACTAGAAATCAAGCATACACAGACTGAAATAAAAAATATTACACAAAGTCCTAAAAGCAGTTCAGAGGGCCACAAGAACCAAGTCAAAGATTTGAAATACAAAAAAGCAAAATCCACTCGGCTCGAAAAGCAAGAAACAAAAAGAATTCAGAAAATTGAAGATAGTGTAAGGGGCCTCTGGGACAACCTCAAGCATGCCAACATCCGAATTATTGGGGTGCCAGAAAAAGGGAGAGAGCAAGGTAATGAAACCTACTTGAAATAGTGACTGAAAACTTCCCCCACCTGGTGAAAGAAACTGCCTTAAAAGCCCAAGAAGTACACAGAACCCCAAAATATAGGAATCTAAAGAGCACCATACCAAGACACTTCATAATTAAAATGCCAAGAGCAAAAGATAAAGAGAGAATATTAAAAGCAGCAAGAGAAAAACAGTTGGTTACCTATAAGGGAGCACCCATACGATTGTCAGCAGATTTCTCAACAGAAACGATGCAGGCCAGATGGGAGTGGCAAGAAATATTCAAAATAATGAATAGCAAGAATCTACAACCAAGATTACTCTATCCAGCAAAGCTATCATTCAGAATTGAAGATCAGATAAAGTGCTTCGAAGATAAGAAAAAGCTGAAGGAGTTCATCACCACCAAACCAATATTATATGAAATGCTGAAAGATATTCTTTAAGAAGAGGAAGAAGAAAAAGGTAAAAATATAAATTATGAACAACAAATACACATCTATCAACAAATGAACATAAAAATCAAGTGAACTGATAGGCTGATGAACAGGATAAACTGGTGAATATAACAGAATCATGGACATAGAGAGGGAATGGACTGACAATTCTTGGGGAGAAAAGGGTTGTGGGAACTGCAGCAAGAGATTGGACAAAAATCTTGCAACAATGGGAGAGGACAGTGGGGAGGGGGAGGTGAGGGTGGAGGGTGGGATAGGTACAGGGTGGAGGGGAGATATAGGGGGATAAAAAAGGGGAAACAATGTAATTAATAAACTGAACAATAAAGATTAAAAAAAAAAGAAGTTTGGCTACATAGTATGCTAGACTTCGAAGGCCTCCAAGCATGGCTCAGCTAATTCATTATATAAACTTTACAACCATAGACCACTAAACACAAGCAAGATTAACAGAAATTTATAACGGGATTCACAGCAGATAATGGAAACATGAACCCCCTGAATTGTTTATTATTTATGTTATGTTGGGGAAAAAATGGTTACTAGTTACCATAATGTAATTACTGGTTACCAGATGTAAAACTATAAATCTATGAGGGTAATGATCTTGTTCATCTTGATGTCCTCTGTATCTTCATGATATATGTAACTATCTCATGGCACATGTAAACTAATCACTGAAATTCTGCAGCACACCAAAGAATAAATTATATATATATTTTTGCTGATCTGACAAAAAACACATATATATTTGATTGACTTACAAATATAATAATAATAATAATGATAGTAATTACCTTTTTGCTCCAAAGTGACTTTTTAAAAAACCAGATATCCATTCTTCTATATAAAGATTTCTGGTATCAAGAATTAATGTGACCAATATGATGAAACTCTGTTATGTGCTCTATAAATTTATGGTACAAGCAAGACAGGGCATTCACACTTGGATGGCTATTGTTGTTTGGCTGTTGTCATTTTTTTTAATTTAACAATCTAAGGGGAGAGATGTCAGTGCCCCTGCTTAAATAGTCAGATAATGCATGTTTTAAAAATGCTTGCAGCCCAGCAGGTTTGGCTCAGTAGATAGAATTTCTGCCTGTGGACTGAAGGGTTCCAGGTTTGATTCTGATCAAGGGCACATGCCCTGGCTACAGGTTTGATCCCCATTAGGGGACATGCAGGAGGCAGCCAGTCAATGAATCTCTCTCATCATTGATGTTTTTCTCTCTCCATCTTCCTTCCTTTCTGAAGTCAATAAAAATATTTTTTTAAAAATTCTTGCAGCACACTGGTTGAAAATCTCTGCAATGGTAAATTGAATGGTGGGCCTCAAGAGATACGTTTTTGTCCTAATCCTTCGAGCCTGTGATTATTATCTTATACTAGAGGCCCGGTGCACGAAATTCATGCATGGGGAGTGGGGGGTGTCCCTCAGCCCAGCCTGCACACTCTCCAATCTGGGACCCCCCAAGGGATGTTTGACTGCCCATTTAGGCCCAATCCTGTAGGATTGGGCCTAAATGGGCAGTCAGACATCCTTCTCACAATCCAGGACTGCTGGGTCCAAACTGCTCGCCTGCCTGCCTCCCTGATTGCCCCTAACCGCTTCTGCCTGCCAGCCTGATCACCCCCTAACCACTTCCCTGCCAGCCTAATTGATGTCTAACTGCTCCCCTGCCAGCCCGTTTGCTCCCAAATTCCCTCCTCTGCTGGCCTGGTCACCCCTAACTGCCTTCCCCTGCAGGCTTGATTGTCCCCAACTGCCCTCCCTTGCAGGCCTGCTCCCTCCAAACTGCCCTCCCCTGCTGGCCAGATCACCCACAACTGTCTTCCCTTGTATGCCTGGAACCTCCCAACTGCCCTCCTCTGCTGGCCATCTTGTGGTGGCCATCTTATGTCCACATGGGGGCGGGATCTTTGACCACATGGGAGCAGCCCTCTTGTGTATTGGAGTGATGGTCAATCTGCAAATTACTCTTTTATTAGATAGGATAGAGGCCTGGTGCATGGGTGGGAACCAGCTGGTTTGCCCTGAAGAGTGTCCCAGATCAGGGTGGGAGTTCCCTTGGGATATGGGGTGGCCTGGATGAGGGGCCTATGTAGGTTTGGAGGCCAGCCATGCCCCCCAGTGACCCAAGTGGAGGTCCTGGGATCTGAGATTAATTTATGTTCTACAATTGAAACTTTGTAGCCTGGAGTGGAGCCAAGCCTTCTGCTTGCTCTGTGGCTACAGCCATTTCTGTTTAAATTCTATAATTGAAACTTTGTAGCCTAGAGTGGAGGCCTAGGTGCTAGGGCTACAGAAGCTTGACTTCCTCCATCTCCCCGGCAACCCTAGCCTCTGCTCTCTCCAGCTCCGTGGCTGCCACCATTTCTGTTGGAATATATCTTATATAATTGAAACTTTGTAGCATTGAGTGGAGGCCTAGGACGGTAACAGCAGGAGGAAAGCTTGGCTTTCTCCATTGCGAGGGAAACCCAAGCCTTCCTCCTGCTCTCAGTGGCGGCAGCCATCTTGGTTGGGGTTTATTTGCTCCTGATTGGCTGTGGGCGTGGCTTGATTGGAGGTACAGTAAATTTGCATATTACTATTTTATTAGATAGGATGGCAAAAGATGTGATTAAGGATCTTGAAAGGGGAGTTTATCATGCATTAGCCAAGTGAATCCTAAATGCAGTCACATATACTCTTATAAGAAAGAAAAACAGAAGACACACAGATAATCAAGAAGTCAATGAGTGGGGTGGTCACAAGTCAAGAAATGCCAACAGCTACTCCAAATTGAAAAAGACAAAGAACAAATTCTCCCCTATGGTTACTGGAAGAGTGTGGCCCTGCTGACCATTGATTTCAGATTTCTTGCCTACAGAACAATGAGAAAATAAATTTCTGTTTTTTTTAAAGATACCCAGTTTGTGGTGAGTTGTTACAGCTGCCATAGAAAACCAATGCACTCACTCACAGAGTCTCTTTTTTTAAAAAAATAATTGAGTTGCCATCAATTTTGTTAAGGACTTTTAAAAAAAATACACATTTTTATTGATTTCAGAGGAAGGGAGAGGGAGAGAGAAAGAGAGAAACATCAATGATGAGAGAGAATCATTGATCAGCTGCTTTCTGCACACTCTCTACTGGGGTTTGAGCCCACAGCCCAGGCATGTGATTGACTGAGAATCTAACTGTGACCTCCTGGCTCAGAGGTCAACACTCAGCCACTGAGCCACACTGTTCAGGCTTTAGGGCCTTTCTTAATCTTTTGGTTTTCGAATCAGCCTTTTACTCTGATTTTATCATTATTGTTAAATTTATTTCCTCCATTGTAAATTGGTAGTGCCCTGCCAGATCCTCATTCATCAGTGGCTATTGTTCGTGATGTGGGCGGTTGTCTAGCTGCCAGTCAGGGTGAGGATTAATTTTATAAAATGATCCTAATAATCCACCCTTAGCAAATACTGACAAATTATGACCACTTTTGCTTCCTTGACCAATTAATAAATGGAAAGTCAGAATAGAGGACTCACTTGAACTCACTGGAAGGATTATGAATTAAAAGAGATCTATGTGGACTTGGTAGAATAGTCAGGAAAGTCTACAAGGACATACTTGGTCTGTGTTCTGAAAGATAGACCAGGATTATACTAGAGCATTCTAGGACTTAGGTGGTTTATGATCTGAGTCACTTTCATAGCCAACTTCATTTGGTGGGGTGCCATAAAACGCTTCACTCAGTCAAGCTATGTCTAAGGTTAGGAGGCCCACTGGGCTTTAGTGATGAAGACAGAGTAGAAATAGAAGCAAATCTAGATATGGGAGTTTCTATCCCATATTTTCATTCTGCTTACTGTCTTTTTTTCTGAACCGCTGGGGCGTGGCGGGTGGGCACCACTTAAATACCTCAGCAGATAGGAAGTGAGAAGGGTAAGCACGGTGTTCGGCTGTCAGGCTAAGTGGCATGTGCTGTTCCCTCCACCTACTGAGCTCAGCTGTGTCTGTCACTCTGAGCAGGCCCTGGAGTCCTGACCCAACACAACAAATTAATAGCTCAGCTCTTTCATGTCTTTTGTAGCTACATTCTTCACACAGCCTGTCAATTAAGACTATATAAATTGAAACTAATTTTCCCACATTTGGACACAGCATTGGATGCAGATGTCTAAAATTCTAGATCAAGTCCAGGTCAATTAGATTTTCTAGATTTGTGGCTCTCAACATTCTTGTTTTTTTCTAAATTATTATAACACATCTCCATTCCAATTCAACCAGGTGGGGTTATCCTAGTATTTCTTTCTAAAAATTAAATTTTATTTTATTTTTTAAAATTGGATTTATTGGGTGACACTGGTCAACAAAATGATACAGGTTTCTGGTGCACAATTCTGCGATATGTATCGTCCGCACACTGTGTTGTTCACCACCACAATTCAAGTCAAAGTTAATGTTCCAGTAATGACTTGAGTAGTATCTGTAATCTCACCTAAGCTATAAGCTCCATAAAGGCAGGGATTGTCTAACCCAGGGGTCGGCAAACTCATTAGTCAACAGAGCCAAATATCAACAGTACAAGGATTGAAATTTCTTTTGAGAGCCAAATTTTTTAAACTTAAACTTCTTCTAACACCACTTCTTCAAAATAAACTTGCCCAGGCTGTGGTATTTTGTGGAAGAGCCACACTCAAGGGGCCAAAGAGCCACATGTGGCTCGCGAGCCGCAGTTTGCCAACCTCTGGTCTAACCTTTTCTCTGCTGAATCCTCAGCGTGCAGTGGAGTAAGTTGTATATAGCAGAGACTCAACAAACATTTGTTGAATCAATGAATAATGAAACACGCACCCAACCGGTGTGGCTCAGTGGGTGAGCATGGACCTATCAAACAGGAGGTCAGGTTCAATTCCCGGTCAGGGCACATAATCAGGTCCTTCTGGAAAAGTTCTGAAATGTATCTCTAGATATCATGTTTTAGAATAATAACATTATCTCAAAGGTAATCTATGTGAACAGGTATAATGATGAGGCAATGAGACAAAGTATTTAGGCTCATCTTCCCACCTATTTGTTTTGAGTAGGTCTGGTTCTTTCCCTAGTCCTCTGTTTGCCTGGTCTGTGAAATGGGTGTGAGAGCACCACACCTTCCCACAGGACTATACCTTTGACGTCAGTAAGCTTCATTAATTTCTGCTTGCCTAATTCAAGAGAACGTAGGAGAGGTGGAAAGTGTCTTTTAATTATCTGTCTGCCCACATGCCAGGTGCCACTCACCCAGCTTTCAGACTGAGATTGGCATCAAATAGACTGCCAAGCAAGGAAACAGGCAACCATAGAAACAAAAGGCAGAAAAGGAACTCCAGAGAAGCTATTGGATAAGCAGGGCTTTGGTCAGGGACCTGTGTTTCAGGGTGGTGGGACAGAGACATCGTGCTCTTGGTAGTTAGGTAGACAGATTCAAATCCCAGATGAGGGTCTCTGCAAGTTACTTCAATGTCTGATCCCTATTCCCATGATTATAACAGGGATAATAATACCAATCTTCTAAGGTTGTTGAAAGAATTAGAGAAATATATTTAAACCAGGTGCTGCATTGTACCAGTAAAAAACTAGTAGGTGTTATTGTTTCTGGCATTCTAGGGAAAGAGAGGATAAAATGGGATAATTCCTACTGTATGTTCTGGTGGAAGAAAGTAGCCAGTTGTTCCTCTTTATGCTAGAATAAACTATTGTCCACTAATTAGGCTAATAAATAGGTCTGGAAAATGAAAGTTTGCCTCAAAAATTTTGCTTGAAAAAAATCCTTTCAAACATTTTGTTTCAAAAAAAGGAAAGTTTGCTTCAAAAAATACCCAATAGTTTTTATTTATTTATTTATTTATTTATGCCCTGAAACATCTTTCTTGTAAACTCACCTTTGGTTATAGCTGAGGTTACTAGAAATTAGTTTAAAAAGAAATATATATTTGGAAACAGCCTCAGTGCCCATCAGCAAATGAGTGGATTAAAAACCTGTGGTACATCTACACAATGGAATACTATGCTACTCTAAAAAAAGAAGGAATTTCTATCATTTGCAGCAGCATGGATGGAACTGGAGGGCATTATGCTAAGTGAAATAAGCCAGTCAGAGAAAGATAAATATCACATGATCTCACTCATCTATGCGAAATAATGAACAACATAAACTAATGATCAAAAAACAGATCCAAGGACAGGGAAGCATCGATCACACTGTCAAACCTCAGAGGGAAGGTAGGGGAGGGTTTGGGATAAAGGGGACATATCAACCAAAGGACTTGTATGCATGCATAAAAGCCTAACCAGTGGACACAGACAACAGGGGGGTGAGGGCATGAGTAGAGGGGGATTGGGGAGGTAATAATGATGGTATGAGGACAAATATGTAATACCTTAATAAAAAAAATTAAAATGCAAAAAAATAAAAAATAAAAAGAAATATAGCCCGGCTGGTGTGCTCCATGGTTGAGCATTGACCTATGAACAAGGAGGTCATGGTTCAATTACTAGTTAGGGCATATGCCGGGCTGCAGGATCAAGGCAGCCAATCAATGATTCTCTCTTGTCATTGATATTTCTATCTCTCCTTCTCCCTTCTTCCCTGAAATTAATTAATATATTTTTAAATGTGAAAAAATAAAAAGATATATAAACGTGTCATTCTGATGGGAGTCTCCTCCCACCACAGGTACGCCGTTGATGTTGTCCTACTCCACAGGTCTCCTACTCACACTGACACTGACTACTAACTTAAGCCTGTGATGCCCCTGAGCTAGAACCCCCACACATTGTATTTGCCCACTAAGAGCTCCTCACTGTGAGAAGGCTCTGAGAGCCTTCTGTCTCGAGGAAGTCCTAAAATATTTCAAGAGAGCATGTAAAGTTCCTAGGAGCAGCAAGTGTAGCTGAAGGAATCTGGAAAGCCAAGCTGAGGTGACTTTGGTATTGGGGGAGCTAGTATAGAAACGCAGGCCAGGTAAAAATAGGACTTCTACAAAAGCAGCAATAGCAAACTCAAATGCACAGAGGGAGAGTGGAAAAGTCAAGGAGGGAGGGTTTGCCATTGATTTAGTCATCTTACATATTTGCAAGCAACCTTGGGCATGGTACCTAACCTGTCTTATTTTTCCACAGCTTTAAAATGGGGATAATGAATACCTACCTCAAATGTTTATCATATCAAGTAATGATGATTAAGATAATATCGGGAAAGCACCTTGCAAATTACCGTGCTTAACAGGGACTCAAAATATCAGTTGCCATCTCCTTTCCACAAATCCTCTTTCTCACATAGTGGTGTGTTGGAGTTGGCTCACACAAGAGTTGGCAAGGACCAATGGTATGCACTGCTTCTTGTTCCAGGGACATCATGTTGGTAGCTTGAAATTTGCTATGGTGGGAATATTTACACTATGGAAATTGGCAAATGCTATCAGTCCTGACTTCCTCATCCACTTCCCTCCCTAGAAAGCTTGTTGTGAAACATTTACCAGCATATTGATTAGGGAATTTAATATCTTTAAGCTTCAGTTTCCCCAACTTTAAATGGGGGAGGATAAACATAGTCTACCCATATCATGGGGATTTTATATCAAATGACATAATGAAAACTAAAAATGACTGAGAGTAGTAATGAATAATAAGAATGTTAACCAGAGAAGGTGACAATGGCATTTCTTTCAGACAAGATCTCTCAAATTCCAGCTTTTCTGAGTACCCTAAGGATGTAGAAGACCACAAAGGTCAACATCTCAAATAGGATAAGGTTGAAATACTCACCTTCTAACCAAATACACTCAGCAAACATATATGCAAACAAAAGGCCCCATGTTAGAAGCCTAAGATATAATAGTGGTTAAAGATGGTCTCTGCCTTCAGGGGCCTTATAGTCCAAGGAGAGACAGGCTAGTAAGCCAGAATAGCAATCCTGAGTGATATGTGTGATGAAAGGGGTGACACAGACTGCTCTAGGACTCCGCAGTCTAATGCAGTAACTGCTAGCCACATGGGGCTACTGAATACTTGAAATGTGGGGGTCGTCCAAACAGAGATGTGCTGTAAATGTGGAACACCAGATTATGAAGGCTTAGTCTTTTAAAAAGTAAGAGATCTCCTAAATAATTTCATAATATTAGTTACGTGTCAAAATATTTATATTTTGAATATATTACTATTTTTTAATTTTCACCCAAATAAAATGAAATGCTTAGTACAATATAATTGATATAGAACATAAAATAAAAGCATGGAGGCATGGAGCAGACTGACATACCTCTATGTGGTGTTAGAGGAAAGAGAAGAGATAGATCAAAGAACTTATATACTTACTAGAGGTCTGATGCATGAAATTCATGCAAGAGTAGGCCTTCCTTCTCCCAGCTGCCGGCACTGGCTTCCCTCTGGCACAGGGGACCTGGGCTTCCCTCATAGCCCCGGCTTCATCCTGAAGGTCATCCAGAAGGTCATCTGCTCTAATTAGCATATTATGCTTTTATTATTATAGATATGCATTGACACAGGCAATAGGGTAGTGAAGACCTGGGGGATGGATAAGGGGTGGGAGGAGGGAAAGGAAGGGAGGGAATGAGATATATCTGTAATACTATCAAAATAAAAAATATATTTTCGCATAACATAAAAATAATACTTTATGTTGTTCATTGTCATACAAATTTTATTAAATACATGAGCATGAGTGTGTATAGTGGTAAAGGAGATGGAGAACGGAATTGAGTGTGGGAGGTGAGGATGACAAAAATATACATGCATAAAATTAAATTAAAAAGAGATTTTAAAGGCCCTGGCTGGGTAGCTCAGTCGGGTGGAGCTTTGTCCCAATATGCCTACGTTTGTGGGTTCAATCTCCCGTCAGGGCACATACAAGAATCAGCCAATGAATACATAAATAAGTGGAACAATAAATCTGTCTCTCTGTTTCTCTGTCTCTCTGTCTCTGTTTCTCTCTCTTTCTCTATCTCATCTCTTTCTCTCTTCTCTCTCTCTCTCCCCCTTCCCTTCCCACTCTAAAACCAATCAATAAAAAACAAGAGAGACAATGCAGGTAGTGCTGTCAATAATGCACCACAAACTAAGGAGTCTTGATTAGTCCAATTCTGTCTGCTTGAGAACCTCAGAATATTACTGATGACAAAATAAGATAATGTATGCATAAGTGACTAGCAGTACAACCACCCATTGCTAATTCTCTGCCTTAGCACCAGAATTAGAGATAATCATTCAAGTGGACTTTAAAAATTCTCACAAAAATTTTAGTTTGAGTTATTCTGGCAAAAATCAGGCATGAATGACTGTAAAATAAATTACGATTTATTTGTTTAAACTGGCCATTTGTGTAGCTCAGTGGTCGGCAAACTGCGGCTCATGAGCTGCGGGTTGTCGCTCTGTTGACAATGAGTTTGCCAACCACTGGGATAGGGGCTTAATCATAAGGAACAACAACAGCCTGTAATTATTGGAACGAGAGTCTAGGTAGCCAGACAGAGACCAACTGGGAGTGCAGAGTTTAAAAAGAATGTTTCAGTAAGGTGAGGTGTCAAGGCACATATGATTACACACAGAAAAGGCAACTAAAAAGTTCCTGGACAAAATCTGTACATCCTGAAATTTGGTCCAAATGGTGCCATCCGTTGTTCAAAAAATCATGAAGAGGCTGTTGGAACTTTTCCAGCACTATGTTGGACTGTCTCCACAGAGCTGCCCAGCCAAAATTTGGTGACACTAGATCATCAGAAGGGTTTCCAAAGGAAGAAAGCCACTGGGCTATTTTCTTTCTTCTTGTCTGATTCATGCACAGCAATTACCCATGTAAAGAAAATGAGGATTCGCCCTCCTCAAACATCAGTCCAAACTATACTTCCTTCCTTCTTTATATCCAATTCATTGTCATTCTTCAAATCTCATCGTAAGTCCAAGATAGAGTAGGATGAGAAAGGATGCTGGATACAGACAACGCTAGGTTCAAATCTAGACACAAGTACTTATTAGCTGCATGAGTTTGGGCATTGTTTTAAATCTACTGTGCTGCAATTTTCTGAGTGAAATAGGAAAAAATAATGCCTAACTTTCAAGTTGTGAATGGAAAAATTAGAGTAGGTTTTCAAATCAATACTTATCCCTATGTCCTTGTCCCTATTGATCTCTCTCTTCCTGGAACTTCCCTACCATGAGCAAGTAAACTCTATCACTTTCCATGATTGTTGTTAGAGAGATATATAAAGGGAGGGAGGGAGGGAGGGAGAGAGAGAGAGAGAGAGAGAGAGAGAGAGAGAGAGAGAGAGGGAGGGAGAAAGAGAGAGAGAAACATTCTTTTCCTTCTTTGTTTTATTCTCTCTCTCTCTCTTTCCCTTCCTTCCTTTCTTTCTTCTTCCTTTCTTCCATTCTTCCTTTCTTTCTTCTTTTCCTTCTTTGGATCTGGCCCTCAACTCATCTCTGCATTTTCTCTTTCCGGTGCTTAAAGAATTGGTCCTTAACCAACCCTATAGACAACCTGACTAGATTACTCCCAGCCTTCCCAGAAGCCTCCAGAAAGACATCTCAGTCAGGTGCAAACTGTCTGGACAGGTGTGCAGGAAAGTCTATTACCAGACAGTGAAGACACATGTCATTGTTGGACAATTGCAGTGCACAGGATAGTGCCAAGTATTTCTCTGTGTGCCCACAGTTGCCTCTTAGTGCTTACAGAGCCAACCTCTCATAGGCACCAGGGGCCTTTTCCAATGTGGCCCCTCTTTTCTTTTCCCCTGACTGCCGCCTCCCAACCTTTCCTTCCTCTGGACTCCACAGAGCATCCAGGGGAGCATTTTCTGAGCCTCTGTGCCCTGGGAGTCACTAGGATCTCCACCCTGCCCTGGGTGGAGCTGAAAAAGGCATAAAGTCCTTCAGATTCTTCAGATGAGGGGCACTTCAGAGTCATAAGCAAACAGTGTGTCTTTTGTCAATGTAAAATTTTGCTCAGAGAATACATTGCTTTACTCTGCTGGCAAAGCCTCTATTTCTACATTGCCTTATAGCAAAATACTTTCCATTCATTGACTACTTAAGTCTATGAAATATAAACTCTTATTATCTTTGCTTTGCAGATGAGGAAACTGAGGCACACAGGGTTTGAATAACTTGCTCAAGGTCTCTTTCTATTGCCTGGTCTACTCTATTTCACCGTCACCACCCAAGAGTTCAATAAGGCGGGAGAAGAAAAAATTTACACCCTGCCTCACAAATCTTAATGTACAGACATGCTTCCCCAGAAGTCCGTCAGACTTCCTGGTGACAAAGTAGGCCAGAGGGAAGTCTAATGGTCCATCCAAATGCCAGGCTGGGGTGGGGGTGGGGTATTTGATGGGGTTAGGACTCGACCAGCAAGGCCATTTCTCTAGGCCTCTCCTGGCCTTCCCTGGTCAGCAGGGAGTCCAGGAATCTTCCTGGAGGAGATGAGCTTCTTCATAGGCAGGTGACCTGGATGTGACGAACCTGAGAAGGCAAGGTCACAGCACTGCAAGAGGCATGAAGAAAACCCCACCTTGTCAGAACGGAGAGGAACAAATGAGGACAGGTGTCTGATGAATCCAGCGTGCGTGCATTCCCGGGAGCAGATCCAAAATACTACTCATTAGCCCAGGAGCCTGACTGCACATTACCAAAGTGCCATGAAGATAGAAGAACAGAGGGAGCCTTGCATTTCCCTTAAAATAACCCCCTGGCAGCCAGTGATAGAAGAAAAGTCTGACAGTCCTCATCAGACAAGGGCCCTTTAGGTAAAACAAGATTGAAGGAAATGTTTTCAGCCACAGAGAGGCTACCTACACTCACTTGTCTTAATGTTATTTTATTTTATTTATTTTAGATTTGTAGAGGATGTTTATTAAAGCTGGGGACAGTGAAACAAGGGAGGGCCTAGGATAGAAGAAGCAACACGAGAGGGACTAGGTGGGAAATGAGTCTAGGTGGGGCTGCTTTGGCTCACTGGGAAGTCAGAGAAAAGGGGCCTTGGGGACAGGTTCAGGGAGTGAGACTGGGATGCGCTGCCACTGCCCATTGCTCCCGAGTTGCAAGTTGCAAGACTTGTGGGGTCCCTTAGAACTGAGGAGATATGTGCGTGTGGGGGAAGAAAAGGTGGAAGGGGACGACATGGATATGCTCCTGGGAGGGAGAGCTCGCCTCTTTATGTTTTTAAAGGGGCCCTAGCAAGAGGAAGTCACATCTTGTGTCTCATGCTCCACAAATATAACAGTGACTCAACTTCTGCTGCCACAAAGGGAGGGGACAATTTATTTTTCCTACAATAAATCTAAAGTAGATAATCATTCTTTTCTCCAGATGAAAGGCAACACTCAGTCAAAAAGATTCTCTTTAAGCATAACCAATGGACACAGACAGTAGGAGGGCAAGGGCATGTTTTGGGCGGTGGGAGTGGGGGGGGTGAGTGGCAGGGGAGAGATCAATGGGGGATAAAGGAGACATATGTAATACTTGAAACAATAAAGAATTTAAATTTACAAAAATTATCTTTTTCTAGTTCATTTAAACTCAGTATTTCACATAGGTCTGCAATAACATACCAACACACACAAATAGGCCAGTTTCATTCTACAGCTCCCAATCAGAAAAATATATAATTTAATTAGAAAAGGAAGGTATTGATAGATAGTGCATAGCAAATCCTTAAGCATACAAATGATTTCATGGCCACATGGCCAGCCCATTTCCCTAATGTTCCCTGGGAAAAGAGATGTTTCCTATTTTTCCGGGTACGGAAGTTGAGTGCCCTGCTTGGTGCAATGTACATGGGGTGTCCTTTCAAGTGCAATGTCAAGTGGTCCCCAGGGAGTCACTCAGCCAGCTCCAGGGTGACCAATTGCCAAAGCTCTCAGGCCAAACAACTTTATTCCCTTTAAAAAAATTATTGCTTAATTTGAGAGAGAAAGAGAAGCATTAAATTGTTGTTCCACTTACTTATGTATTTATTGGCTAATTCTTGCATGTGCCCTGACAGGGATGGAACCCACAACCTTGGTATATTAGAACCAACTGAGCTAGCTGGCCAGAGCGTTACCCCTTTTTAATGTAATGCATTTTTCTATGAAAGACTATAACCTTTAAAGGAACTTAAAGTAGTTACATTCTGGCTTTGATATAAAGGCCATTTGTCCCACACATTTAAATCAATCCAGTTGCATTTCAATTTACACAGTTAATATTTGCTGAGTGGCTACTACGAACAAAGCACTACCTACTTGCTTAAGAATAGCAGTTCTCACTCACGGAAGGCAAATAAGGATACCTGGAGAGCTTTTCTTTTCTTTCTTCTTAACAGCTTTGTTGAGCTTAATTTACATATCCATAACATTCACCTGTGTTAAGTATACAATTTAATAATTTATGGTGAATTTGCAGGACTGTGTGAACATTGTCACAATGCAACTTTAGAACATTTCCATCCCCTTAGAGCTTTAAAATAGACTGATGCCCAGGCCTCCTGACCCAGGCCAATTTAGTCAGACTTTTTGGGTGATTTAGGCAGCTTCCGAGTGGTTGTGAAATGCAGGGTGTTGAGAAAGACTGGTGTACAGGACAAGAACACGACAATACCGGCTTCCTGCTCTTAGGGAACTGAGAGGCTAAGCTGTCTCACCCTTGGCACTGTTGACATGTTGAGCTGGATAGTTCCTTCTTGGAAAGGGCCAGCTGTCCTGTGTATTGTAGGAGGCTTAACAGCATTCCTGGGCTCTATCCACTAGATGCCAGTAGCACTGCCCTCCCCAAGCTGAAAAGACCAAAAATATCTCCAGATATTGTTAAATGATCTCTGGAGGGAAGTTGCCTCCTGTTGAAAACCACTGGTCTACAGAGGCGATAAGACATGATTACAGCTAAGTTGAAAACCTGACAGACACATCATGATACCATGAGAGATGCAAAAGCAATGCTATAGCAGTTTAAAGAAGAAGACGAGATCTTGTGCTTCAGTGTGACATAGTGGCTAGAAGGTGGGCTTAGAAGTAACAAATGTTTAGACTGATTATCTTGGCTCAGCCGCTGGCTGGCTTTATGATCTTGGATAAGGTAGCTAAATTCTATGAACCTGTTTTCTCATAGTAATTATTCAGTATGTGTAATTTATACAATTTAGTATTATCTGCCAAAGAAAAATAAGAGTAGAAGAGATGTGCACATAGTAGGCACTTGATATAGCCCAACATTGAGTGAACAATTACTTTGTCAGGCATTGGGGTAAAAGCATTACATAAGATCTCATTTCGTTCTCACTACAATCCTATGAAGTATGTATAATTAGTACTCCCATGTTACAGATGAGGACATATCTCTAAGCTGAGACTTACAGAAATTAAGAAACTTGCCTGGGTTTTTGAGCTTGGTAAAGTGGGAAATTCAAAAGGCAGATCAATCTGACTAGAAAGCTGGGTGTTTGAGAACTATGCTATATGGCCATGCTTCTTGAAAGTTGTTCATCATAGACGAGACTGGTTTGGCTCAGTGGATAGAGCATCAGACTGTGGACTGAAGGGTCCCAGGTTCGATTCCAGCAGGGGCATGTACCCTGGCTGCGGGCACATCCCAGTAGGGGGCGTGCAAGAGGCAGCTGATCGATGTCTCTCTCTCATCAATGTTTCTGACTTTCTATCCCTCTCCCTTCCTCTCTGTAAAAAAATCAATAAAATATATTTTAAAAAAAGTTGTTCATCATAAAGATCACATTATTAAAAATGCACATTTCAGGATCCAGAAGTTCTGGGATAGGATAATGACTGTATTTTCTATGGATAGCACAGATGATTCCTCTGATCGGCCAACTTTGGGGATAATTGTGATGGTGCTTCTTAGAAATACTAAACAAATGTTAAATAAGAAATATTTCTAGTTTGGAAAATTGCTGAAGTGTGTGAGATTTTCATGGAAATCATATGGAGGAAATAGCATGAACAAAGGGCGTGCTGGGGTGTTGCAATAACAAGAGGTAATGTTTATTTTGCACTTACGGGAAGGGGCATTTCCTAAGCATATTCCCTATATCATTTTATTTAATCTTCACAAACAACTCTGTGAGACTGATACTACGATTAACTCTTTTACAGATGAAGAAACTGATTTGGTTGGTTGGTTGTTTTCAATAAATTTGTTGAGAAGCTTCTATAAGTTAGCTATCGGCTGGACCATCCCTGGCCCAGAATATCTAAATGTGACTATGTTGCACCTCATTCCTGAAAGATGAAACAGAGGGCGGGAGACCAGGAGACCAGGACACAGGCTTTATTGAGGAGAAGGCCCTGCGGGCTACCTTCCCAAGGGAGAAAGAGCGCGTGTGCTGGGGTGAAGGCACCTTTTGAGGGGAGGAACAGAAAGAAGTTGGGCCAGGGTGGAACGGGAAGGGGTGGGACACGGGGCACTCGGCATGCACTGATTGGTGATTTAATGTCTCTGAGATATCTCTGTGGCAGATGCTGGTTACACCATAACTCCGCCCACCAGTTGGGGGAGGGAGGATCTATCAATTCCATGCCCCCTGTGATTTCAAAGCCCACCTCAGTGTAGCAGTATTTCCAGGAGGTTTCCAGCATGCTCTGCTCCAAGCTCCTGTTTTTCCTGTTTTAGCTTTCTGATGATTCACCTAGCAAAATTCTGCCATCCTCCTTCCTGCTGAAACTTTCATTCTAACCAAGTGATATAGGATTCATTAAAAACTTAGGGAGACAGAGGGAGGGTTTACATTGCAGAAAAGCAAATATCTTCAAATTGTAGGGAAGGAAGAAACTTGCCAAGCCTCGCTTCTGGCTGAGCGGCACTCTCCCTGTGGGAGAGCAGTGACCACCAGGGGGCAGCTCTTGCATTCAGCATTTTCCTCCTGGTGGTCAGTGCATGTTATAGCAACTAGTTGTTCTGTTTGGTCAATTTGCATATTAGCCTTTTATTATATAGAATGTTTGGGAATTCTGCATACATGGGAGAGTCAGAGACCCCATATACATGAGAGGTTCAAAGACAGAAAGGGAAAATTAGCTATATATGACATTCTGAGATAAAGATAACATTAGGGATTTAGAGGGAGGAGGGTCATTGCAGTTTATCTTGCCCCATAGATAGGTCAAAAAAGGTTATCTGTGATTATCTCTTATTATAGGGAAGGCCTCTAATTCAAATTCTTCTAGGTAATTAAGAGAAGGGGCAGGAGTTTATATTTTTTAAAGGTTTTATTTATTGATTTTAGACAGAGAGAGAGGAAGCGGGAAGGAGGGGGAGAGAGAGAGAGAGAGAGAGAAAGAATTTGTTTTCCACTTATTTATACAGGCAGTCCTTGGGTTACTTAAGACACAACATCGTTTTGTGGTTACGTCACCATCTCCCATTTATTTATGAAAAAAAAGTTCTGTCATTTCAATGTATGTACATATGTGCTTTATGTTTTTATTATTTATTTACCACAAGTAAATGTTAGGAATTGTTATCTTCTTTTAAATTTTTTTTACTGTTTCACTTAATTACTGCTGTGTATGTGCTCCATGTGAGTGACATAGGTGCTTATGTAGATGGGTTCTGACTTATGGCAAAAATTGAGTTATGTCATGCTCTAGGAACAGATCTTGGACATAACCCTAGCACCTACTGTATGTGATTCAACCCCGTCTCTGCTTCATTGGGTCAAGTAGTGACAAGCAGCACAGATGCATTGATTGATTACACTTCCTGTCTTCCTCCTGCCCCTCAAAACTCTCCTTGCTCTCTGAGAAAATATCCAAGTCCCAGCACATAGAGGTTCTTTATTTAGCAGAATCCAGCCTTTTCACATCCCTTGCAGAAGGAAACCGTGGGGCCCCAGGAGACTTGCAACCAGGGGAGCAATGGGCAGTGGTAGCTCATCCTAAACCTGTCTCCACGGTGACTGCTGTCTCCGTGTGTTTTCACATGGTCTTCCTTCTGTATAAGCCTGTGTCCTCATCTCTTCTTGTAAGGATACCAGTTCTATCAGATTAGGCCTTCCCTAATGACCTCATTTTACTTTAATTATCTCTTTCAAGGCCGTGCTCCAAATGCAGCCACATTATGAGGTACTGGGGTTTAGGATTTTAACATAAAAATTTTTTTTTGTGGGGGGGGGGACACAATTTAGCCCATTAAAAATAACTGAAGTATTTATTTTTATTTCTTAGTAAGTTTCCTGAGGGCAGGAGTTATTGTTTGTTTTGCTTTTTGCCATGTACTCAGAACCATCACTAGCACGTAATGGGCACTTAACCTTTGCATTGAATAGGTAGCAAAGGAATAAAAAAATAACCTTTCAATACTTTGAATATGTAATAATGGGGCAGGGTGGTGGTGGCAGCAATATATATAGTGAATTTAGAGAGCTGTCTTCAGCAAGGGTCAAATTCTTCTCTGATCCTACCTGAATAAAGCGGCGCTTCTCAAACTGTGTCTGTTTCTGTCACCAGGTGTCATCCGAAAGCGGTCGAGTTGAACTTTAGCTTTGTTGCTTGGTTGTGTGATCTTGGACTGGTTGCTTGCCTCTGAAAATTTGTTTCTCCATCTATGAAATATGGTTAAGGATTCTTGCCTCACAGGATTAATATGATATATTTTTGAAAAGTTACGGCATACAGGAATTGCTCATTCTAAAAGTTTCTAACAGTGAAATTTAAAGTTATATATGTCTCTGATCTCTGCAGAGATAACACTCCACTCCCTAGCCTAGGCTTCCCCATCCTTAGTTTCTGTTCTCTGCTTTGCAAACCTTCTGTTCTAGCCCACATAGCCAGAGAATCTGGAGGGGGGGAGGGCGAAGCAATAGAAATGAGGGAGTCACTCATTTTTTTCTTCAAATGCTTGTAAATAGATATAATTATTTTATTAGGAAAATAGTAATTTAATGCCTTAAAATGACATTCATTTTTACAATTACTTGTAAGAGAAAAATTTCAGAAAATACCAATTCAGCAATTAATAAAGGCATGTTTCAACACTTACTTTTAAAAATAGTGAACAGCTCTACCTGAGTTGAACTGATTTGTGGAACAGACATGTAAGTAAGTAGTGTGGGTTTTCAAACACTGTCTATAAAGCAGGTAAAATATCAATTGTGCTCATCATTTTGAGTTTTTTATTTAGCATTAATTTTAGTGCTGTGAAGAGAGATGGCCAACAAACTTGCAAAGTGACACCACATGGCTGATTAATGTAAAGCTTTTACATATTTTAGTGAAATGATTATTTTTTTTTTGAGCCAAGTTTGGGTTTTCATGTGGCGTGGGAAGTGACTGCAGGTGCAAGCAAGTTCCTTTAATGTAGCCTAAGGCATTGTATGTATAGGGTGTCCCAAAATCTAAATGCAATTTTAAGCTTTAATTTTCCAAAAGTAGTATATGGATGCTGGCTCATAGCTCAACTGATAGAGATTCCAGGAAGAAAGAATGAACTAAAGAAATTCACTTCATAAGAAAATGCATGGTATGCTCCAGCAATAGTGAAAAACTCAAGTTCTTTATGGCAAAAGGAGTGGTGAATGATGAGGCAAAAAAGGGAGGTTGAGACCATTATTGTGGAAAAAGCCTTGAATGTCAAAATGAAAATTTTATACTTAATTTTTTAAGCAATGGGGAGTCATCATGCGTTCCTCAGTAGTTCTCAAATATAATCAAGGTTGTGATTTGGGGAGCATCATTTGCCCATGCTATGTAGGAGTGTTAGAAAAAATGGATGAGATGGACATACTAATGATGAGGGAAAAAAAGAGAGATTTTTAAGATGCAGGGAGAAAAGGAGTTGCAATCTTAGAGAAGGCAGGTGCAGGGAACTCAAGGTCATAAAAGGAAGCTTCAGTCCTGGCAAGAAAGACTAGTGTTTCAACCACTGAAATGGAAAAAAGAAAAAAGAAAGGAAAGATAATTGATAGATCCTCCCTTCCCCCAACTGGTGGGTGGAGTATGATGTAACCTGCAGCCCAGAAATATCTGAGTGACTAACCGTGTACCTTATATGGACTATACACTGAGTGGCCAGATTATTATAATCTCTGAATGCATAATAATCTGGCCACTCAGTATATATCAGAGAATTAGAGGCCAGGTGCATGAATTTGTGCATGAACGGGGTCCAGCCAGCCTGGCCAGGGGAAGGGGACATGGGCGGTTGGCAGGCCAACCTACTGGTTGAACTCCTGGTAGAGGGGACATTTGCATATTAGCCTTTTATTATATAGGATATACACTGAGTGGCCAGATTATTATGTGTTCAGAGATCATAGTAATCTGGCCACTCAGTGTACATTGAACCACCAATCAACACCTGCCAAATACTCTGGCCTAAGCCCTTGTTCTTATATGGACCATACATTAAGCCA
This sequence comes from Antrozous pallidus, assembly GCA_027563665.1. Lineage (NCBI taxonomy): Eukaryota > Metazoa > Chordata > Mammalia > Chiroptera > Vespertilionidae > Antrozous > Antrozous pallidus. The sequence goes on along the minus strand of CM050517.1, from coordinate 17,449,308 downwards.
ACAATCAGCAAGCCCCCATTCCTTCTCATTTCTTCCCTCAAAAGTCGTGTTCATCTCTGCATGTGTTGCTGTTCTCCCCTTGGGAGATAGCCCGGCAGATCTCTTTCCCCTGATAAAGCATGTAATCCTGGTTTTCAGCTCCTGATTGATTTCTCACTAATGACTCAGACTTGTGAGGAAGGAAGCTTCATTACACAGCCAAGATGTCAAGTTTATCTGGTAGAGCTAGAGGATTTGAGGAAAATAGAATTAAAAGAGAAAAGCATGATTGCTGCTGAGCAGTGAGGATGGAGCTGAGGTAGCATGGAGTTGTTACATGTTCAGGACTTCTTTACCAACACTGATGTGAGAAAATGAAGACAGGGTGTCTGCCAAAATAAATGTCATATGGTGAGGAAGGTAGGCCACATGGCGAACAACACTTCTGGGGCAAATGAAGTGACAAAAGGAGGAGAGAGGACAGACTGGGAGAGCAGGGAGAGGTAGGTCAGAAACCATGAGGAGAATACAGAGCAGGCTCAGTAGGGCTGAAGGGGCCCGGGGAAGGACAGAGTATTACCAGAGATCTCGGTTCTTGTCTTCTTGAAGGAAAGATTCTAATCAAGAGGCAGAATGTAGAAAAACAAGCAAGAATTTATTGACCAAAACAAAAACACACTTAAGACAGTGAAACTAGGAAAGGCATAGAAGAAGTAGCAAGAGAGCCTACACTGGGCTGTTTGGTTCTCTGGGAAGGCAGAGAAAAGAGGGCCTTGGAGACAGTGGTGGGTGGGAGGGGCTATGAGTACAGCAGGGCAGTGGGTGGGTGGGGCTGCATGACTTCTGGAGCTGGGTTTCTAGTTCTAGAAGGGTGTTTGGTCTTAGAGCTAGAAATGGCAATATCATGTCTTCCCTGTCTCTGTGCCTTTTTTGTGTTGCTTTCCTGGCTCAGAAACTTAACCAGTTAATCCCAGTACAAATTTCCCCATTTGGGGAATATCCCCTCCAACCTTCTCCAAGTAATCAAAACTTCAACAGTCTTCTATACCTGTACATTTCAGGCCACACATCTCAGCACTAAATTACAGTCTGATCCTGTTTTCATGTATGTTCATCTCATCTATCTGATTTTATGGAAACTTCTGGAAAACAGAGAACTTGCTTGATGTGCTGTCTGCAACCCTGTCTCTTAGTGAAAAGGAAAATGGGGGGGGGGGGGAGGGTGGAAGAGGGAAGGAGCTTGCAAACTAGTTCAGTATCTTGGCTTGACATCTTGGCTGTGCAACTGGTTGAAACTGTAGCCTTACTTCCCCACTCAGATGATCTGGGCAGAGCTGCAGAGCCTAACCCCAGGGCCCCGCCACAGCTGACTTGGGTGGAGCAGCAGGGACCCTCAGGGGCCCGCCATAGGAAGAGATACTGGTATATAGGTCAGAGTCTCCCCACGAGTTCAGTTCAGGCTTTGGATCTGAATTCCCCTGGACTAGCAGATATGGGAAATAAAGGTTAAACTTTCTTCCCTCAGAGTGCTGGCTGATCATTTTCCTGTGCATTCTCTACAACATTAGCATCGTGCTAAGCCAAAGCCTTCCCTCCATAAATACTTGGTGACTAAGTGGATGAAAGGAGATCAGTCAGAGGGAGCAAATGAGAAATGTGGAAAACCCAAGGACTCCATGATTCCCAAACGGGACAAACGACTCCTAAACACAAGTTAATTGTATCTCATGCTCCTTCCACATCTTCCAGCATCTGCGTGGACCTCCTCCTCTCCAAATTCTCACTTCTTCAATCTTCTCTGCCTTCCTACTTCAAACAATTTCAACTCTTCATTGCCAGGAGAAAGTATTTTACATGAGCCAATTAGAATCCTGGAATTTCAGTCATAGAAAGGATAATAAAAGATCGCTTGACCCACATTTATCAATTTGTACATTGAGAAGCTTAAAAGAAAAGTTGAACAAATGCAGAGAAGTGCAGTGACTTCTTCAAATTCACATGGCTGGCCAATGCCTGAGCCAAGGTCAGAAATCAGAGCGCCCAACCACTACCTTTTCTTGACACTATATAGCATGTCAGGTAAACAATTTTTCAAGCCATCTTAACTCCAAATTCTAATGTGTGTCTGAAGAAATTTCAAACTTTTAAATCTAATGTTTCTTCTCTAAAGTAACTCATGAAAGATTATCATCTCCAAAGAGGATTGGAGAAGAGTTATTTTATGGAGTACATACCAAGGGATAAGTGCAGTGTCGGGAATTTTACATATTGTACCTCATTTATTCCTCATACTATCACCATGAGACAGTTTTTACTGTCTTATAAACAAACAAACAAAACAAAGACAAAAAATAGCAAGGTTCTTGCCTAAACTTACTCAATTAAGTAATACAAAGGAGATTTGCTCCATATCTGGTGGCTCAAAAAACCCATTATTTTTCCATTCAACTATTTTTAAAATATATTTTATTGATTTTTTACAGAGAGAAAGAGATAGGGATAGAAAGTTAGAAACATCGATGAGAGAAACATCAATCAGCTGCCTCCTGCACACCCCCTACTGGGGATGTACCTGCAACCAACGTACATGCCCCTGACAGGAATCGAACTGGGGACCTTTCAGTTCGTAGGTCAACGCTCTATCCACTGAGCCAAACCAGTTTCGGTTCTATTCAATATTAAACGAGGTCTATTTTCTCATCAACCCTCCCATCAAGTGAGAAATGATTCAGGACACTGAGTGGAAAAAGCTTATGGCAAAATGAAAATATTACAGGTGTGGACTTCTAATGCACGTGGATAACAGGCAATTCAAGATGAGTTCCTCTTTTCACAATACTGCATGTTCTCTCCTGCAAAGGAAAAAACAATTTAATTACCCCACTGTTCTTGGGAAAGAGACAAATATGTCATGCCTTCAAAGGATTGGCTATTTTATTTTTCAAATTATCCCTCTTTTATCATCCCAGAGAAAAGGAAGTTCCTGAAATCCTTCCAGCTTTGCAATTCTGTTCCCACTTTATCTTACCTGTGAGTGTCTTGTCACCATGGAGACTTGGTCAAACCCATACTCATGCACTTAATCTTGCAATCTATTACTGACTGGCTGCTATTCCTTAGGCCAAAGAACAGCAAGTTCTTAAATGAATTCTCCTAAGGAAACAGAGCTGCAGGCCAGTTGTTTAACCCCAGTCTGGGAAGTGGCACTTTGGTAACATACAAGATTAAACGTGTTATTGTTTTCATAACTCACCTCAGGATGTTTGAAGTAAGACTTGGAAAATGAAAAGGTCTACCAGGTGTGTTAACTATTCCACTGCTTATCAAACTTCCTAAGTTTATTTCATTCAGCAAATATTTAGTGAGCCAGGTAAACATCTTGAATCTTATATATGGAGATATAAAGAAGATTAAAACATGGACTTTGGTCCCGAAGAACCCAAAATCTGCTCAAGGACACAGAGAGGTAAATGAACCCTAGTATAATGTCATACATGCTATATCAGAGACCCGTGGGGGAGGGAGGAAACTAGAAGAAGGAATAACAAAGCCTTTTCAAATGAGGCTAGAGAAAGTGAAGAGAGGGCATTAGAAAAAGCTTCTCAGAGGAGGTAGCATTTGAGTTTGGACTTAAAAGGTGGATTTGTGAGAAGTCAATAAGCAGAGGAGGGAAAATGACACCTAACACAAGCCTGGAAGGATGACAGGGACCAGGCAGTTAAGAAACAATGATCTAATGGGATTAGTATGTGAACCCACAGTTCACAAGGATTGGCAGGTAGTGGAGATGGGGAAACTAAGCTGAGATATAGGAAGTCAAGGCTCGAGGTGCCACATCTGTATGTGTTTGCTTGGCTTTGGGCGAGGGAAGGATATGATCAGATCTGGGTTCTAAAAGTTCATTTCCCGTCGGGTATGAAGAAGAGATTAAGGACTGAGAAGCCCAGGCAAAAGGAGAGGCAGGGATGCCAACCTTGAGGTTTGTGTAACCGTCTACATAAGCGACCTAGACCAGAGGAGAGGGGCTGTAGAAGAGGATCCGGGGGAAAAAGATGGGGATAGGTGAGAATTATTAAGATAGAACTAGCAGTTAGTTGTTGGTGACAGATTGAAGGAGAGGAATGATGAATAACTAAGTTCCAGACACTTGTCCTGAAATGTTCCTAGCTTCTTAGTATTCTGTCCCGCTCTCTCACGTCCAGCAATGTGGAAGATGCCAGCCACCAGGACGATGCTCTGGTTGCTCTGAAGCAGGATACTACCTTTCTTTCTACCCATCCACATGCACGAAGACATTTGGAACTCAACGGAAATATTTTAACACTTTTTCTTTACGGGTGGGGTGGTGTTTCTTATCCCTATGACAATCTGATTCAAAAACTCTGGGTGCTTTAATTAGGAAAATGCACCTGCCCACCATTTCAAGGATTTCCAAGGCCTCCTGGGGACCCTTCCATGGAGCCAACTGCAGGGCCTTGGGATTTGGAATCCTTGACCTGCATTTCTTTTAGCTGCATTCGTTAGCCCGGGAGTTTTCCAAGTTCGCCGCCCGCTCCCTCCCTCCTCCCCCCCTCCCCCCCCATTAAGATCATCTGGAGAACTTTTAAAATTCCAAATGCCCAGGCCACACCCAGCTGCGATTAAATCAGAATCCCTGGGAGGGACCGTGCCTCTACACTACAAATTGTCCAGGTGATTCTAAAACGCAGCCAAGTTTGAGAACCAACTCATTCGTCTCTTTGGACACGAAGTTGATCTAAGTGCTTTTATTCGACGGCTGTTTTTAATCCTTGGGTCAGAAACAGCAGAAAGGCGCCTGTCGCAGATACCATTTACTCAGCATCACCCTAGGAAAAAGGGCGTGTGAGGTCCGATGTGTGCACGCCTTCGCGTTTTCCCCTCGGGTCCGAAAGCAGCCGCAGTTTTTTCAGCGAACGCCAAGGGGCACCCTCTTCCTCCTGGCTCCACGGGGAAAGCCTTCTCACTTCGGATCCTACCGAGAGACCCTCCTCTTCCCGGGTGACGTCACAAAGGGCCGATCCTCCGCCCCTTCGGCGCCACCACGTGTGTCCCCCACGCCCGGCGGCCACCGACTTAGTCCCTCGCCGGCGGGTGCAGACAGCGGAGGAGGGTGGTTGGCAGTGCCTGGAAGCTTCGCTATGGGAAGTTGTTTCTTTGCTCTCCCGCGCCCAGCCCTCTCCCCTCGTTCTCCGCAGCCGCTCTCGGAGGAGAGCACGGGGAGGCGCCGGTGGCAGCCGAGGCTGTCTCTCCCCGCCCGGGCGGCCGCGCCGCTGGGCAGGTGCTGAACACCCCGAGAGCCTCCGTCGCCGCCTCCCTCCTCTGCCCAACGGCCCGGCCACCCGGCTGCCGCAGTGCATATGGGGTGTTGGAGGTAGATGGGCTCCCGCCCGGGGAGGCGGCGGTGGATGCGGCGCTGGGCAGAAGCAGGCGCCGATTCCAGCTGCCGGAGAGCCACGCGCTCCCGGCGCCCCTGCGAGTCCCCGGCTCAGCCATGGGGATCTCTGCGAGCGGCGGCACCGTCCTCGACTCCTGCAGCCGCATCGCCGGAGCCACGATGATCGCGAGCTTCCTCCTCCTGGTAAGCGCTCGCTCCGAGGACCGCGGGCTGCGGCCGCGCGGGAGCAGCAGGCGCAGCTCTCCCGGAACGGGGCGGGTCCCCGGGCGTGGACTGCTGGAGGGGCGCGGTGTCGGGCCCCCCTGGGTTAGGGGGCTTGCAAGGGAAGGCAACACACCGGAGGGCTCCGACCGGTTATTTGGCGGAGTCGCGGGGCTCAGCTGGGACTAGGGAATGAAGGCGAATTGTTTTCCTGGCAATCGGGCTTCGTGGGAGGAGGCGCTAGAGGTGCGGGCTTCATGCGCATTTCACAGGGCTTTTCCCCTACTCGATCCCCTCTTGCTCCACCTCCTCCCTTCCCCAGCCTCTGGCCGCCGCTCCCTCCGGGTGGTGTGGGCCCGCGGCGGCGGCGTGGGGCACTGAGGGCTGGCGGCCGGCGGCGCTTTGTTGCAGCTGCAGTGTCATGTCCGGATGCTACCGCAGTGGGAGATTGGTACCGGTGCGCGCTGGACACTGGAGACCGCGCGGTGCAGGGCGCCGAGCATTCATTCCCCCGCAGGGCGCAAGCCACCCCTCCCCCGCCTCTGCTCCTGGGCTCGGGTGGGTCCCAGTTTCTGCACGCCGAGAACACAGAACCCTTAGACCTACTCTCAGGCGCCTCCAGAGCGCCGGCTCCCAGCCAGCCAGAGAGCTGGCACTTAAGTGGGGTAAGGGGGGGGGGGGGGGAGAGAAAACTACATAAAGGAAGATGAATTTTATCCAATCTTATCTATCCCTTTTTTACCTGGTCACAGCGGCCGGGCTGGTGACCCTGCAGGGTGGGCAGGTTCCTTCTTTGGGACATAAAAACTGCATCTAGCTCTAAGGCAAGTCCTAAACCTAGTCCTCGATCACTTAATCATTGAAGCCTGAAACTACCCTTGAACCAAAACTTATCCCAAACTCCCCTAGATCCCTTCCTTTTTTTCTTTCCAAATGTTAGAGGGGAGGGAGCGAGTGAGGTGAAGAAAATGCCTTTGAGATCAAACCCTGGAGCCACCATAAGCTTCCCATGCCTATCTTTTTGTCTCTGCAGAGAAGATGGAGATTCTTAGCTAACAAACAAACAAAAACAAAGAACAAGCAAACAAAAACCCCCAAAAAGCCTAAAGGCAGGCTTGCTGTCTCCTCCTGGAAAGGGTTTAATGCCTGGTCAGCCAAGATGTGCTTAGATCTCAGGGCAGTGCTGTTGCTATGGCCTGGAATTCATCCTACAGACACGCTGGTTCCCTGTGGGAGTGTGTGTTTTAAGGGGAAGAGAGAGATTAAAGAAAGTTTGGTGCTGTTAGCATTTATAATGAAGCAAGTACCAGTCTCGCTTCAGAGACTCTTTCCTGCCCATTTATATAATGACAAAATGAAGATTTCTGTCCGTGAACAAGTGTGGATAAGGAGCAGGAGGGGGCCCTTTCAAGCAGTAAACCTGGATTACAGTCTTGGTGTGGAGAGAACGCCATCTAAATCCATATTAGTAACCTTACCATCAGTGGACTTAGCTCTGTCCTCCTTGTCCACCTTAGATATACTATTCTACCCCACCATACCTATCTGTCCCACCGACAAACCTAATTATTATTCTCCTCATAGATTCTACTCCTAGATTAACTCTTAAATCAATGTAACATTTCATTTATTTTTACCTGTTAGTGTGAGTTAGGTGCATAAAGTAAGGTCTTGATGTAATCTAAGTATATAGGTTGCTTTAACCAATGAAAAAGACCCCAGCTCCTTTTCCTAAGTTACTAAACTTAGTATGTAAAGACTTGTAATGGAAGACCTGAGGTTTAAAATTGGCTATCTCTTTAAAAAAATGAAATTTATTGCAGAGCTTAGAAGCAATCTCAAGCTGTTAACTAAAAGAGGAGTCCTTGGTCTCTTGCTTACTATAATAGAAAGGCTCTTACTCAATTCATGGAATAGCCTGGGGTTGATCCCTTTGCCCACAGTGTGACTGAGAGGCTGTATCTGAGTTACGAGGGGCTGGCTGTGCTGTAACCCACAAGCAGGGTGGGGAGCAATATCTTATTTTTAACATCCCAACTCTGCAAGATCCAGTCCTCAGGAGAGATGTTGTTCAAGTATAAAACGATTTGCCGAAACGGTTTGGCTCGGTGGATAGAGCATCGGCCTGCGGACTGAAGGTCCCAGATTCGATTCAGGTCAAGGGCTTGTACCTTGGTTTCGGGCACATCCCCAGAAGCGTGGTGCAGGAGGCAGCTGATTGATGTTTCTCTCTTTTTGTTTCTAGCTTTCTGTCCCTCTCCCTTCCTCTCTGTAAAAAACCAAAAAAATATATTTTAAAAAGTATAAAATGATTTGATGACATCATTCTAAAGATTATTTATCCCATTGGATTCTTGGCTGCAGAAAATGACAGGCACTAGGACCCAGAGCCCAGATAAATCTGTCAGGTGCTCAGGATGCTCCTGAAGGAAGTGGAAGTTTAGTGACCTTACCCATACATTGCAGTTAGATTAAAAAGTAATGAACCCGGAGTCTTAAACATGGCAGTGGAGTAAGTAGAAACTGCACTAACACTCTCCCAGGACCAAACTGGAAATACAACTAAAACACAGAAAAAAACACTCTGAAAAACCAACTGAAGACTAGCTGGAGAGAACCCTGATAACCAAGGACGAAAAGTGGAGACTGGCAGGAAGTGTGGAGATGCGAAAGGGCCGGCCAGGCTCCCACAGACAGCAGCTGAAGGTCCAGAGAGATATCTCTGCTATGGGGGGGCGGGGTTCCTTCTGAGAACGCTGGGGTGTAAAACCCAAGCTGGGCTCCCCAGCCCAGAGAGCCAGAACTGGGAAAGGTGCCCACAAAACATGTGGCTGGGAAAAGCAGCAGGGTTGCAAGAGATGGCTGGAGATGCAGGCACCCACTTAAAGGGCCAAAGCACAAAATTGTGTATGCAGCCACTCACTTTGGCTCTGGAAGAGGGAGGGCAGAGTGGACTGGAGCTGTATGAGGAGAGTCCAGGGTTGGGGGCTTTGGAGGTAGCCACCCTAGTTTTCTGTGCTGATTTATTCCCTTATGGTTCGGAGGACACTTTTTTCTGTGGACCTTTGCTATCCAGGTGGTTTTTGTCTGCTGGAAGACCTCTTGCCCCACCCTGACAGACTGCAGGCAGAGGCAGATCTCTGGAGACTTTGAGACTTTGCTTGATCTCATTTGGGGTTCTGGGCTAAGGAAAGCAGACATTGGTGCACATCTTGGTTCTTTCCAAAGACACGCAGCCCCAGCAGAAGGAACAACAAGTTATGGATTGCTGTTAGGTCCAAACAGGTACTCAGGGTCAGTAACCAAAACCATATGACATTGTCCTGCACTAGAGATTGAGAGTTGTAGTAGATCTACCTAATACATAGATACAAACCCAAACAGGCAGCCAAAATGGAAGACCACTTGCCCCACCCTGTGGTCAATAGCCTGAGGCTAATTCAGCCTGAATAACAACTCCTAAATGAAAGAATAAGAGAATTCTCCAGAAGAAAAGCTAAACAAAATGAGGATAAGAAATTTAAGATATAGGGCTCAGAATAATGATGACAGAGCTGCTCAACAGCATGAGAAGAGATATAGTAATTATAAAAAAAAAACCAAATAAATAATAACATAGCAATAAAAGAACACATTGGAAGGAATACACAGCAGATTAGAGGAAGTGGAAGATCAGAGCAGTGAATTAGAGGACAGGGTAGGAAAAAAACCACTCAATCAGAGAACCAAAAATTAAAAACAATTAATAGGAGGACAGCTCAAGGGACCTGTAGAACAACAGGAAATGTAACAATATTCACATAATAGGATGGAGAGAAGGAGAAGAAAGCAAGAGATAGAGAATGTGTTTGACAAAATAATGGCAGAAACTTCCTTAACCTGGTGAAAGAGAAAGTTACACAAGTTCAGGAGGCATAGAGAGTCCCAAGCAAGAAGAACCCAAACATGCCCACTCCCAGACACATCATAATTAAAATGCCAAGTATTAAAGACAGAGAGAAAAGTAATTTGCTAGCTACAAAGAAGCTCCCATAAGGCTGACAGCTGATTTTTTTTTTTTTTAATCAGAAACTCTACAGGCCAGAAGGGAATGGTATGAAGTATTCAATTTAATGAATAGCAAGGATCTGAAACCAAAATTACTATATTCAACAAGGCTATCATTCAAAATAGTTGGTGAAATAAAGAGCTTCCCAGACACAAAATACTAAGGAGTTTATCACCACCTAATCAGCACTGCAAGAAATGCTAATGGGACTGCTATAATGAGAAGAAGAAATAGGTGGAGAGAGAGAGAGAGAGAGAGAGAAAGAGAGGGAGAGACCCCATAGGAAAACGGAATTAAAATGGCAATAAATAAGTACCTATCAATAATAACCTTAAATCTAAATGGGTTAAATGCTCCAAGCAAAAAATATAGGGTAGCTGAATGAATAAAAAAAAACGACCCAATTATTTGCTGTCTACAAGAGAGCCACTTCCAAACAAAAGACTTATACTGGATGAGAGTAAAGGGATTAAAAAATATATCCATTCAAATGGGGGAAAAAAATTTCTGAGTAGCAATGCTCACATCTGACAAAATAGATTTAAAAATGAAGGCCATTGCAAGAGACAACAAAGGTCACTACATAATACTAAAAGGATAGATACAACAAGAGGATATAATCCTGATAAACATATATGTGCCCAAAATAGCAGCATACTATCTAATAAAAGAGTAATATGCAAATTTAACCATACCTTTGCCACACCCACCAGCCAATCAGGAGCAGATTATTCAAATAAACCCCAACCAAGATGGCTGCAGCCACTGAGAGCAGGAGGAAGGCTTGGGTTTCCCTGGCAACAGAGGAAGCCAAGCTTTCCACCTGCCTGCTGGCCTCCACTCAATGTTACAGCGTTTCAATTATAAAAGATACAGAAATGGCGGCAGCCACTGAGCTGGAGAGAACAGAGGCTTGGGTTTCCCTGGCAATGGAAGAAGCCAAACTTTCAGCCTGCTGTTGCTGAAAGGCTACCATGTTTCAAACAGAAATGGCAGCTGCCTGGAGCCAGCAGAAGGCTTGACTCTGCTCCAGGCTACAAAATTTCAATTGTAGACAGATTAATCCCAGATGCCAGGGCCTCTGCTTGGGTTGCTGGGGGGGGGGCGGGCATGACTGGCCTGCAAACCTCCACAGGCCCCTTGCTCAGGCCTCCCCTCACCCCAGGGGAACCCCCATCCTGATATGGGACACTCTTCAGGGCAAACCAGCTGGCCTCCATCCATGCATCAGGCCTCTATCCTGTCTAATAAAAGAGTAATATGCAGATTGACCATCACTCCGACACACAAGAGGGCTACCCCCATGTGGTCAAAGATCCTGCCCCCATGTGGACACAAGATGGCCACCACAAGATGGCCAGCAGGGGAGGGCCGTTGGGAGGTTCCAGGCCCTACAAGGGAGGGCAGTTGTGGGCGATCAGGCCAGCAGGGGAGGGCAGTTGGGAGGGACCAGGCCTGCAAGGGAGAACAGTTGGGGGCGATCAAGCCTGCAGGGGAGGGCAGTTAGGGGTGACCAGGCCAGCAGAAGAGGGAAGTTGGGGGCAAACAGGCTGGCAGGGGAGCAGTTAGACATCAGTTAGGCTGGCAGGATAGTGGTTAGCGGATGATCAGGCTGGCAGGCAGAAGCAGTTAAGGGGAATCAGGGAGGCAAGTGGGTGAGCAGTTTGGAGCCAGTAGTCCTGGATTGTGAGAAGGATTTGCCTGTTTAGGCCCGATCGTACCAGGATTGGGCCTAAACGGGCAGTCAGACATCCCTCGAGGGGTCCCAGATCATCGGAGAGGCAGCAAGCTGGGCTAAGGGACATCCCGCTGCCCTCCGTGCATGAATTTTGTGCACTGGGCCTTTAGTTTAAATATATAAGAAAACTTCTAGAGGATTTTAAAGGAGAGATTGATAGCAATACAATCATAGTACAGTACATTAACACCCCCACTGACCTCACTGGATAGATCTTCCAGATAAAAATTTAACAAGAAAACAGTTACTCTAAACAATATGTGGGATCAGATGAATTTGATTCACATTATTGGAAGATTTCACCCCAAAGCCGCAGAATATACACACCTCTCAAGTGCACATGGTTCATTCTCAAAGACAGATCACATGTTAGGAAACAAAATAAATCTCTACAAGTTCAAGAAGATTGAAAACATATCAAGCATCTTCTCAAATCACAGTGGAATTAAATTAGAAATCAACTATAGTAAAAATAGTCAAAAACATTCAAACACATGGAGGCTAAATAGCATGTTAATAACAATGAATGGGTTATCAAGAAGATCAAGAATTAAATAAAAATATCCCTAAAAACAAATGGAAATGAACACACAACAACCCAAAATCTCTGAGGTGCAGCAAAAACAGTTCTGAGAGGGAAGTTCATAGCCCTATAGGCCTACCTCAAAAAACAAGAAAAATGAATTATAAGCTATTTAACCCTACAATTTAAATAATTAGAAAGAGAACCACAAGGAAAACCCAGAAGGAATACGTAGAAGGAATGAAATAATAAATATTAGAGAAAAAATAAATGACATAGAAACTTTAAAAAACATTGCAAAAAAAATCAATGAAACCAGGAAATCAGTATAAACAAGGTTGATGAACTGTTAGCCAGACTCATCAAAAAACAAAGAGAGGTCCCAAATAAAATCAGAAATGAAAGAGATGAAGTAACAACTGACATCATAGATATACAAAGGATTGCAAAAAAAAAGAAAATTCTACGAACACTATGTGCCAACAAATTAGACAGTCTGGGTGAAATGGACAAATTCCTGGAAGCATACAATTTTCCAAAACTGAATCAGGAAGAGCCAGAGAACTGGAATAAACTAACAACTAATAAATTATAAGCAGTAACAAAAAATCTCCCAGCAAACAAAAATCCTGAACTGAATGGCTTCCCAGGTGAATTTTACCAAACAAAGAAGATCTAAGATCCATCCTTCTCAAACTCTTTGCAAAAATTAAAGAGGAGGGAAGACTTCTAAGCTCTCTTTACAAGGCCAGTATGATCCTAATTCCAAAACTAGATTAAAACATTATAAAGAAAGAGAATTGTAGGACAATATCCCTGATGAACAATCCTCAACAAAATATTAGCAAATAGGATCCACCAATATAATATGTTAAAGTGATCATACATCATGACCAAGTGGGATTTATTCCAGGGATAGAAAGCTGGTACAATAGTCACCAATCAATAAATGAGGTATACTCAGAGTGAAAGGGAAAAAACATGATCATAACAATGGATGCAGAAAATATATTCAACACATTCCAACATCCATGTTTGATAAAAACTCAGCAAAGTGGGAATGGAGGGATCATATCTCAACATAATAAAGGCCGTATATGACAAACCTACAGCCAACATCATAGTCAGTTGGCAAAAACTAAAACCATTTCCCGTAAGAACAGAAACAAGATAGGGATGTCCACTTTCACCCCTCTTATTCAACATATACTGGAAGTCCAACCCACAGTGATCAGATAAGAAGAAATCAAAGACATCCAAATTGGAAAGGAGGAAGTAAAACTCATTATTCGCAGGTGACATGATGTTGCACATAGAAAACCCTGGAGGCTCCACCAGAAACTACTAGATTTAATAAATGAATTTGACAATGTAGTGGCATTCAAATTAACACTCCCAAATTGATGACTTTTTCATACACCAATAATGAATTCTTAGAAAAAGAAACTAAACCAACAATACCATTTACCATTGCAACAAAAAAAATTAAGATACTTAGGAATAAACTTAACCAAGGTGGTAAAAGACTTGAACTAGGAAAACTACAGAACATTGAAAAAAAGACATAGAGGAAGATATAAACAAGTGGATATAAACTCTGTTCATGGATTGGTAGAATTAACATCATTAAAATGCCCATACTACCCAAAGCAATCCTATTAAAATATCAATAGTATATTTCACAGATCGAGAACAAACACTACAAAAATGTACATGGAACCAAAAAAGACCACAGATAATCACAACAATCTTGAGAAAGAAGAAAAAAGTTGGAGAAGTCACAATACCGGATATCAAGTTATACTACAAAGCCACCATAATAAAAAAGTCTGGTACTGGCACAAGAATAGACATATAGATTAATGGAACAGAACACAGACCCCAGAAATTGACCCAAGCCATTATACTCAGTTAATATTTGACAAAGGAGGCTAAAATGGAGTCAAGATACTCTCTTTAATAGATGCTCTTGGGAAAATTGGACAGATACATGCCAAATTTGAAACTAGACCACCAACTTATACCATACACAAGAATAAACTCAAAATGGATAAAAGACAAATGTTAAGTTGGGAAACCATAAAAATATTAGAAGAAACAATAAGCAGCAAAATCTCAGACATCTCTTATAGCAATATATTTATGGATACATCTAGGGCGAAGGAAACTAAGGAGAAAATAACCAAATGGGACTACATAACAATAAAAAACTTCTGTATAGCAAAAGAAACCATCAACAAATTGAAAAAGGTGCCCACTATATGGGAGAACATATTTGGCAATGAAACATCTGATAAATAGTTAATATTAAAAATATAAATAAGGAACTCATACAGCTTAACAACAGGAATACAATCCAATTAAAAAATGGCTAAGGACCTAAATAGACACTTTTTCAAAGCGGATTTGTAGATGGCCAAGAGACATGAAAAAAATGCTCAAAGTCACTGATCATTAGATAGATGCAAATTAAAAGGACATTGAGGTACTACTTCACACCTGTCAAAATGGTTATCAACAAATGACAAGTGCTGGTGAGGATGTGGAGAAAAGAGATCTCTAGTACACAGCTAGTGGAAATGCAGACTGGTGCAGCCATTCTGGAAAACAATATGGAATTTTCTCAAAAAAAGTATATATGGAATTGCCACTTGACCCAGTGATCCCTCTTTTAGTAATATATCCTAAGAGACCCAAAACACCTATATTCATAGCAGCACAATTTACAATAGCTAAGATCTGGAAACAGCCTAGGTGCCCATCAGTAGATGAGTTGATAAAGTGGTGGTTCATTTAAACCATGGAATACTATGCAGCAGTAAAAAAAAAGGAAGAACTCTGAGACAGCATGGAGGGGTCTGAAGGTATTATGCTCAGTGAAATAAGCCGGTCAGGGAAAGACAAGTATCGCATGATCTCATTCATAACTGGAATCTGATGAACAAAATAAACGGAGGATTGTTACTGGTGAGATAGTGAGACCTCAGTGTAGAAAAGCAAGCAAGAATTTATTGTCCACAGGAAAAATACACTTAGGGCATAGAAGAAGTCAGGAGAGCCGAGACCGGGCAGCTTTGGCTCACTGGGAAGTCAGAGAAAAGGGGGCCTTGGAGACAGGTTCAGGGGTTCAGCCTGGTGAAGCTGTCGCTGCCCATTGCAAGTCTAGTGGGGTTCCTTGGAGTTTAGGAGATGCATTCCTGTGGGGAATGAGAGGAAGAAGGGAATGGCATTGGTAGGCTCCCTGGAGGGAGAGCACTCTGGGATCTTTGTTTTCAGGGGTTTTGAAGGCTGGATATTTAGGGGAGGGTCAATAGAATATTCATCAGCTTTATACTGATGTACCAAAATGATATTTATTCTCTTCATTTGTCTGTGCTTGGTGTGGTTGGTAAGTCTTAATTGGGTTTCTGTTGCATCTCTTCCCTGAGTAGGGTGATTTAAGCTATTTATCCTCTGGTTGGGGAGGAGAAGTGCGAACCATTTACTTTTAGGTATTTTTGGTTTAGGGAGCATAGGATTTTCTAGGTGGCTACAAACTGCTCTTTAACTATCTTAGTTTCCTGATTCCACTTGTCCTGGAATTTTCCTAGCTTTTTACTATGCTATATCATGATTATATGTAACAAGATGTGTTAGGTGCTTTATGTACAGTATCTTATTTACTTTCAACATCCCTGTGGAGCCTGTGCTATTCTCTCTGTTTCACAGGTGAGAAAATGGAGGCGGCAAAAATGTCATTGGTTTGTGTAGGTCCACACAGCTCACCGTGATGGCACTGGGGCTGGACCCCAGGACTGCCTAACCCCCCAGTCCTTTGACACTCTATTTTATAACTCCAAATTGCCAGATGGTGAAATGTCACAACAGAGAATGCTCACTGGGGGAAAGCTGAGACTGGTGGTTTGATTTGTTGCAAAACATTAATGAAAATACATGAGTGCCTTTGCAAGGAGGTGTTCTTGCTGCTTGCACTTCTGCTTCCGATGAATTGTGTCTGCGTGAAAGTCAACCATAAACTGAAAGACAAAATATTATGTGTTCCACGCCAGAAGTTTGTAGAGAAGATAAGTGAGACCTTTGGGTTTGTACTGGTGTTAAGGAATGCCCTAGACGAGCTTGCCTAGTATGAAACAACATACTCAGGGATATCTGTTGCCTTCAGGGAACTGGCTTTGACTGGACGATAGAATGTGGGCAGTGGGGCATCTGAAGAGAAGGGAGCCACAATTGACAAAGAAATGAGGTCTGAAATTTTGGAAAGCACTATTCTGCATGCATCATGAATTCCAGATAGAGGGACATGTGCTGTAAGAGCCTGTTCAGCTGTGTGCTAGCCTAGAAAGCACCAAGTATTAGCTTTTGTCACTGTCGTTGTGACTAAATGTCTAGCTCCTGACCTTCATTTGTCAAGGTTAATTATCAGTATCTTGGCACTTGACTTTGGCTGTTTGACTAGGCAAGCATGGTGTGGTCTGGGGAGTTGGGGCTGAAGTCCTGACCTGGACTTGGTGGCACGTTCAGCTAGAACTTCGAATCAGAGCTGCTATTTTATCCAAAAGATTTTCACCTTTTCGTATACCTTAACTCCAGAATCCTAGATTGTGAAAACTGGCAGGGGAACCAACCTGATGGGGGGGAAAAAAACAGCCTAGATTGGGAAAGCAACTTATTTTTCATGTCAAGCAGCCTACATTGCACATGTTCTCTGCGAGAGGCAGTGGGAACCAGCAAGGATTTGGATCTTGCCCGTATGTTCAGTTTGTGTGGTATAAAGAGCGTGCATGGCCATCAGTTGTGCAAGGTGGATTTTACACTCTTGAATGGAATCAGTGGATGAATGTACAAAAAGCAAAGCACACAATGTGATTGATGCTAAAATCTTTAAAACCAGAAGTAAATTTGGCTGTTAGTCAGCGGAAGAAAAATCTGCCAAGTTTCAGAAGGACATACATTAGCCTCTGCAGGGAAAGTGGCTTCTAGTCAGCAGAAGGGGTAAGGCAGGCCTGGACTGGAATGCAGGACCTCTGACTTAGCCCAGGAACCTCCATCCCTGTTATCAAATATATAGAACGTGATCAAGCTTGCTGGTTTTTTTTTTTTTTTTTAATCTGAACTGTTTCTAAAGGCATATAGATGAATGGGTCCATATGCCTTGGGTCCATTCCAAAAGAAAAAAAAAACCCTCCAGTATAAATAAAATACATAGCAAACTCAAATCAACATGAAAAAAAAAATTCCTTGTTAATGGAATGTGTACTTACTTAAATTGAGAAAACCTCCAAGACTAAGTAGGCAGAGATCTACCAATTGGGTAAACTACATATACTAGTGTGGTTTAATCTGGAGTTAAGGACAAAGTCTATGGAATAGCCGGATTTGGTATGCATGGTTATGCCATGTTTTCCAGGACAGTTTGCAGAAGGCCCCTCTCTTGGGTTATGTCCTTTTTGGATAAGGGCAAGTAGGTGTGAGCTGCAGGGCCGACTCCAGCAGGTGATGTGTGTACTGTCTGCATCATAGATCAGAAAGGTGGAGACATCACACTTGAACTTTACACTTGATTCAGTCTGTGAAGGTGAGAGGTAAGGTGGAGACACTGTAGGCAAGTTGCAAATTGGTGTTGTATTCAGCTGGCCCTTTATAAAGCATGTAAACTATACTTAATTGGCTGAAGTAAACTTTATTAAATTACTAGAGGCCCGGTGCATGGGTTCATGCACATTGAAAGGAAATTCATTAGGAGAAATTTTTTAGAGGTGGGGAGGAACTGTGGTATGGCTCCAGGGAGTGTCCGGCCTGTCTTGCCCAGTCCCGATCAGCTGGACCCCAGCAGCAAGCTAACATACCAGTCAGAGTATCTGCCCTCTAGTGGTCAGTGTGCTTCATAGTGACTGGTCAGATGGTGGAACAAATGGTCAAACACTTAGCATATTAGGCTTTTATTATATAGGGTTTTTTTTTGGTATGGGAAATGGTCAGATACATCATCAGACTTGAACAAAGTGACTTCTCTTTCTTTTTGTTTTTACTTTATTTTTTCTATCACCATTTGTCTCCTCTATGCCCCCTTCCATCTGTAACCCCCACCTCCCACCCTTCACCCCCCTAAGTGACTTTTCATTATGGATACTTCAAAGCTTATAGTCCAGTAAGCAATAATACTCTGCTGGCCCTCGAACCCCAAGCAGGTCAGGCAAATTCTGGTGGGGCCAGGTCACTGGCAACTTCCTGGCATATTCAAGTGCTTCTCTTCTATGGCAGGAAGAACTCTGGTCGCCTCACTGCCTCTGGGCATGTGTCCATGACCATTTGGAGCAGACTTGGTCTGGACCATTCTTAACAGAATGAAAACTGGAGCCATCAGAGGAGTCAACAGGTTCCCTAAATTGAATCTCCATTTAGCATTAGGTGGACGCTGGGCTTTGTGGCTACTGAAGGAGCAGCTGCTGAGCTTTGATTCTTTAGGAATAGGGGTGAGATCGTGAATAAACACTGGCCTGGCCCCAGTGTTTGTATTTGTCAAATAGCGAAAATAAACAGGAATCCTAAATTGGCGTGAATGCTGCCACCTGGCTTTCCTACCACCTCCCATTTGCAGCCTGAATCCAAGAGGAGCTGGGCAGAGGTCATAATCTGGGAGGAACCTAGCAGATGTCCTTGTGTGCTGCATTTGGGGCTGAGGGAGGTGGGGCTCAGGGGTGTTAGGCTGTTGATTCAGAGTGGTGATCTCACTTTTTCGAGGGGTGGTAAAGACTGCCAGGAGTGGTTCATTCTCCCTAGATTCTGGCTATCTAAATTTTTCGTTTTTATATGTCAACATCCTGGTGTTGGATGTGACAGATGTTTGCAGTGGTGGGAAAGTTGTGCTCAGAGGGAACTCAGAGAGGGCAGGCCTGGGCAGGGTGTGGGTGGGTAGTGAGGGCACTGAGCGATAGCCCCACCTTCTCTTTAGAATATTTGAAAATTATGTCTAAGGTTTGTTTTCAAGAAAAAAAGAAAAAACAAACAAACAAACAGGAGAGGGGGCTTTAGTCAGCTAAGTCCTGACAAGACTCATTATCTGATCTTTCTATAATTTTCCATTTGCTCTTTTGCCACCAGAATTGCCTGGTGGCTCAGTCACTTGGAGCCATTTGCAGAACTGTTTTGGGAGGAGGACAACGACTGGAATGGATTTAGGAGAGAAGAGTGAGGCCATGAGTCCTGGAATCGAAAGAGGGCAGCTGTGGATTCAGGAGGGCTTTAGCACGGAGAACTCAGAGGGGAGGAATATGGTGGCTGTTCATGTTAATCATCATTGATATTGATATTGCTAGCTCCTATTCATTACTTACTTACTATTGAATAGCTTACCGTTGAATACCTTTTAAAAATGACCTCAGTTAATCTTACACATCCATGGGGCATATTATTAGCCCCCTTTTACACAGAAGGAATGAGATGTAAGGGAGGTTATAGTGAAGCAGTTGGCAACTGCTAAACAGGACTCCAATCTAGGCCACTGTGGCGGCATACACACTGCTGTTTCTGCCAAGTTGCGGGTAGGGATGAGTAACCTTAATTTACTGGAATTTTGTTTTCTGTTAAGGGAACGGTTTTACTCGAGAGTTGAACATTCTCTTGCCATCCAAAGAGCACTTTTGCCCTAGGATGGCACTTGGAATTTTAGCCCAAACAGCCGATTGGAAAGCATGAACAACCTGTGTGTGTGGGTTGAAAGGGGAGGGTGTGGAGTCATTGGCAAGCATTTTCCTATGGTGTGACTGTGACGGGCAGTGGTGCCATGGTAAGGTGGAAAGATACGCTTGCAAACTGAAATGTTATAAATAGGGAATGGATACTTTGCTTTCCTGCTACTTGGGTCATTTTGAAAAATATTTGCTTAGTGAGTAACAGTGTGACATGGGTTCTGCTTAGCAGTGTGGTTTCAACTCACTTATCCTGAGAAATAGAAGACCTTTTAGGTTTTCTTTGCTGCCAACCTGATTATTTGTGTAGGATTAGTGCATGAGTTTGCATTATCGGTTGTTAGCATTTCCTTTGTTAACTATTCAGGTCTCTGAGAAACTGCTTTAACTCCACGATTGTGTAAGGTTTATCAGACTTTCCTGGTAGCGCTCCCATAGCAAGCTTTTAAGCATATCTCTTCATAGATTACAGATACTGAGTAGACTAAAGGTAGAGGGTGAGAGGAAATTTAATCACCAATTCTGGGAAAGAGGTAGGAGTTCTGGTCTCCCAAAGAACCTTTGAGACAAGACCATTATCTGATTTCATTCTCAGTATGGCCAGGTAAGTATGTTTGTTTAATCAGGATTAGGAGAAGTAGGCGGGTTGAGAAAGAGGAAAAAGCTTCAAAGGCAAATGGGGACAGGCTTCCAGAATAATTTAACTGGTTATTAGTCATTCCTTGCTCTTCCCTTAATTCTAGAAGTTCAGGGCTTCTCTCCTTTGGGTTTAAATCTTGTGTTAAAACTGGGTCCAGGAAAAATACCAGATCAGACAGGGTTTGGGTGTGCTTCTTGCCTCATTTGGCATGCACAGGGCCAAGGCTGCAATTCCGTTTCAACTTCTCAAAGACGACAATGTGCTATTCATCTTTGTGTTTCTGGTTCAGTGCCATGACACCTAGTAGTTAAGCAATAAATGATGAATGAATTCCAGAAGGATCTTGCTCTAAACTAACTTCATTCTAGCCCTAGCCCATTTGGCTCAGTGGATAGAGGGTTTGCCCATGGACTGAAGAGTCCCAAGCTCGATTCTGGTCAAGGGCATGTAACTTGTATGTAACTCAGTTGCAGGCTTGATTTCTGGCCCTGGTCCGGGCTCATGTGGGAGGCAATCAGTCGATGTGTCTCTCTCACATCCGTGTTTCTGTCCGTACCCGTCCCTTCCACTCTCTCTAGAAGTCAATGGAAAAATATCCTTGGGTGAGGATTAATACAAAATAAAACAACAACAAAAATTAACTTCATTCTAGACAAGTTAGAGGGCAGTTGGAGCTTGAACCATATCTCACTACTGAGAGCTACAAAGCAGTTTAGAAGAATGGGTATGGAATTCTCCTTATGTGTCTTCCCAATTAATTTCTGTTCTCTGACTGTACAAACATTTACGTATAGTTAAAACTAATGTGTGTATATTTGCTTGTGTTCTGCTCTTCTTCATTTACGTATAGCTAAAACTAATGTGTATGTATTTGCTTGTGTAGCTATTTTTTTGTTATCTTACAGAGATATATTTCTAGTTTTCATATATTTAACAAATGTTTATATGGTGCTTCTATTAAATATTGCATTGCTAGATTCTGGGTATGTGATAGTAAAAGACTATTTATGGTCCCTCCCTCTTGGAGTTCACAGTTTATCAGGGAAGATAAAAGAAGGACAAGCCTTCCAGAACTGGAGGAAGAGTATGTGGGAAAGAGGGAACAGGATGTGGAATGGCCCAGAGGTAAGAAAGAGTCTGCATGTTCAAAGAATGGAAAGAAGGCCGATGTGGTTGGTGCTAAGCAAATAGGGGCAAAGGGCTCGTGGACTGAGGTTGAAGTAGTTGGGCCAGATCATACAAGACCTTTTTAAAGTGTGAAAGAGTCCGACTATCACCCAGAGTACAGTGGAAAGCAGAGTTACAATATGGCTTGAATTACTGGTAGATTTTTTTTTTAAGGATCACGCTGGCAGCTCCATGGAGAATAGCTTAGGGAAGCGTAGAAGCAAGAGAGGGCTTGGAATCTTTCGCTGTGCAGGGGAGAGATGACGGTTCTGGGGTGGTGTCAGTGAAGATGGGAACTAACAGATTTTAAAAATTGGGGGAAGAGTTTACTGTTGGTGATATATGGGGGCAGGAGGGGTTGAAGGAAAGCAGTCATGTAGTTGAGTCTGTGGTGCTCTGATGACTTTGAAGGGAAAGGCGGGGGGAGGAGAAGGTGGGGTTGCGGAACTCAGAGTTTGGATGGGTGTTAGTAAGTTCAAGGTACCGTGGATCACGTCAGTCCAGGCCTTCATGCCTACCGTTTCGAATATCCGCCTCTCCGGTTGGCAGGGCGCTGAGCCATTCTCCTCTTGTTGGATGCTTGCATTGCTGTTATTGCTCCTGCTCTAAGCACGCAGCACTAATGAGTTGTCTGTGTGCAAACCAATTGCTCTTTTTCTTTTTGGGCCGTTCCCAAAAGTGAGGGGTATTTGAGGTCTATTCCCCAAAGTGGAATTACTGGATCACAGGAAACAAGTGAACAGCTTTATGGTTCTTGCTGCATATGTCCAGATTGTCTTTGGAAAGACTGGATTAACGTGCCACAAGCAAGCTATTAATGTGCCTTTTACCCCACAAGCCTGCCAGCTTTGGAGCTTATCACTTTAATTTAGTAGTATGCTGCACAAATGTGCATTCCAGTAGTTTCAAGGGATGTCATAATTTATCCACGTGGTAATTACCTTTAGTCACATTGCCCTCTGTCCCCACTGTATTTTTGAAACATACTTTTATTGATTTGAGAGAGTAAGGGAGAGGGGGAGAGAGCGATAGAAACATCAGTGATGAGATAGAATTATTGATTGGCTGCCTCCTGCACACCCCCCACTGGGGATTGAGCCAGCAACTCAGCAGGTGCTCTGACCAGGAATCTAACTGTGACCTCCGGGTTCGGAAGTCCACACTCAACCCCTGAGCCACACCTGCCAGGCTGTCCCAACTATTGAGTGAAATTTATGTTAACCTCATTTGCATTAATTCTTTACATTTTCGGTTATAACTTTTTATTATCTGTGCATGCCAGATATATTTTTACATTCTAATTTGAATATTATATTTAATATCACCAAATTAGGTTAATATCTTTAAATCCATTCTATTTGTGTGGAACCTACTCAGCTCTGCTTCTGCAGTACTTTGAAGCAGCCCCAGCCATCCCTGAAAGAATGGGCATGGCTGTGTTCCAATAGAACTAAATTTATGGACACCGAAATGTGAGTTTCAAGTAATTTTCTTGTGTCACAAAAATATTGTTCTTCTTTTGATCCCTCTCCCAACCCCCAGCTGTTTAAAATGTAAACAGCATTTTTAGTTTCTGGGCTATAAAAAAGTAGGCAGCTGGCTGGCGCTTGTTCACCCATATTGTAGACCTTAGAATCATTAACATCTTGTGGGACTGGATCAAAGAAACTCATTCTGGAAAATGCTTACTGAAATTCTGCCCCATTTGTCTAAAGTGTATTTGTTAATAGTAAATCCTCTCTCCTCACTTGTGTTCTCTCATTTACTAGATATACTAAGTTTATGTATTGTTTTATTATGCTAATATTCACCTGAGGATACTTTTTCCATGGATTTTTTTTTTTTTTTTTTTTTTAAGATGGAAGGGAGGAAGGAGAGAGAGACATTGACTGATTGCCTCCCAAGCATCCCCTGTTGGGGATGGAGATCAAAAGCAGAGCAACTTTGCCCTAGTCGGTTGGGCTCAGTGAATAGAGCGTCGGCCTGAGGACTGAAGGGTCCCATGTTAGGTTTCGGTCAAAGGCACATGCCCAGGTTGTGGGCTTGAATCCCAGTGTGGGGCATGCAGGAGGCAGCCGATCAATGATTCTCTCTCCTTATTGATGTTTCCATCTCTGTCGCCCTCTTCCTTCCTCTCTGAAATCAACAAAAAAAAATACATATTTTTTTATTTTAAAAAAAGAAGAGCAACCTCAAATCCCAGACCCTCAAGTGTGCAGGCCTACGCTTTAACCACTGAACTATGCTGGCCAAGGCCCAAGTTTATATTTTAAATATGTTTTGAAATGCCCCCGGGTTTGTCTTTTGCTTCATTGTTGTACAGTCTGTGTTTTGTTTTGTGGTATGCTCCAAGCCTAGTAAGGCGTATGAGTTTTTTAAATCTGGAGTCTTTGATAAATTTCTCAGGAAGTGAATATTTGCATTTTAATTGGGGTATTTAAAAAGATTGTCTAATCCCAAGAGAATGAAGTGAAAATATGGTAAAATGATAAATAGAAGGAGTGATAATTAAAATAATTAGCATTACATCGTACTTACTTGTGTTAACACTTTGTTCTCTCTGCTTTACCTGTAGTAACAATTAATTCTGGAAACCGTCTTAAGAGAGTAGGTGTTACTAGTATCTTCATCATGCTAATGAGGAAGAAGACAGAGGCTGAGCCCCTTGCCCAGATCCCCCAGCTAGGACCGGGGAGAATGGCCTACCTAGCACACACCGGGCTAAAATGGGTTTTGTTTGTATGTTCATGCTGGAATTGCTGTACTGTCTGGTGTCCTTACTGTTGTGTTGGTTTGTGTAAGGATTCTATAAATTCGTAGCAAGCACAGAAGAGAATTTCGCCTAAACCTTACCATAGTCCTGTAAACAGAATGGCTTTTGCATGTAGATGAGCGTCTTTCCTGTAGGAATGTCAGTTGCAGCGGGCAGAAGGAGATGAAGGTCTGTGGCCATGGACAGAATGCTGAGTGCTCACTCCTCTGCATTGCAGGTTCCAGGCAAGACAGCATCTGGGTGAAGCCCTGCCCTTTATTTCCCTTTCCCCAGTGTCCCCTAAGCTTGCCTCCTTCCAGTCCTAAAGTCAGCATCTTCTAGCTTTGGCTTTCTCTGTATTTGTAGCTTTAATAACACTCCCTGCCTTTGCCCTAGCAACAGAAGACTTTTAAATCAGAAAGGATAGTAGGGAATAAATGCAAGAGCCAATCCAGTTTATATAGCATTCCTGAGAGCAGATCTGTCTGTGCTTTGTGATAGCTCTGCCCTTGGTGCTTTCCTCTTCATCTGTTCTTTTTCTCTTTTCAAATCTAGAGAAGTCCCAACAGTCAGTGCCTTGCTGTTACGAATTTAATGTAATGCTCAAAATAAAATGGTCAGAAATTTTGTGAGTGCCTAGCTCTGCTGGCCTTTTGCATTTTAATCATCTGTTAGTAGCATGCTTTATAGTCACCATCCCTGGAATAGGTCTTGGTTGCTTTATCTTTGTTATAATATCTACAGCAACTGAGATTTTTCTTAAAATACTAGTTTTATTTTTTTCTGTGTTAAAATCAAAGTCTTCCCGCTTGTCCATTATGAATAGACAAAAGTTTATCACTGCTTTCAGATTTTTTCATTAAAAATGACTGCAATTTGATAGGGAACAAGAATGACATAAGTATGTTATTCTTGTAAACTGCAAGGGAAATTTTCCTCATTTGTTTGAAGGATGAAGTCACGGGATAAGACTTGGTAAAGATAAATTGGCACCCATGTTCTGACATGCATTAGTATATGTGGGTGTGTCTTGTCTTCAGTCAGATCCATCTCTGTGCCTTCAAGTAGAAGCGACAGGTGTGTTGTGGGTCACCATAGTGAGTGTGGAGACCCTGGAAGTATTTATGCCCGGTCATTTCAGAGCTACCTCTTCCCTCCTTTGAAACTTGCTTTGTTACCTTTTAATCCACTCAATAAGTATTTATAATGTTCCCATATCTCACACCGTTTGGGATGGTGCACTGATATTTGCTCATTTATCCATTATTGTTGGTGAAGTGCGTGCTCTGGATAAATGAACCAAATAACTAAAGTTAAAAGTAGGATTCTGGAAAACAATCTCATGATCCTGCTTATAATTTTAAGCATCAAATTAATGTAATACTCTTTTTTGTGTTTTTAAATGAGGGGGTATGTTTTAAATTTGTCATTACATTTGCTTGTCATCTTAAGTACCATGATGAGCATAATGGCTTTTAAGCCAGTTGTGATTCTGTGAAAACAGAGTGATATCCTCATGATCTTTGGAGGTGAAACCATTTGCCCTTACTGAGTGCCAGACGATTTTATCTCTTGAGTTTTTGTGGGTACACAGTGGAGGCTTTTTGGGTTTCTCGCAGTTGCTTTGCTGTTTCTAGTTATTCCTGGTCTGTGAATCCATTCATTCATCTAGTCCACAAACACTTGTCAGGTATATCATGAACGGGATACTTGGTAGCATCAGCATGTCAAATAGACTCTATACTTGTCCTCCTGAAACTTGTGGCTCAGAGGGGAAGATACCATAAATGGAAAAATTCTTGATTACAAAATTATGGTAGTCATATAGGGGAAAGCAGAATGAGGGGAGTCAGTGAAACCTAACTTAAGTTGACAGAGAGGAAGGCAAGGATGGCATTTCAGAGGATGTCCTATCTGTAAAAGATGTTGCATTTCTAAGTCATGTGATGTGGAAAGCCATTGAGAGTTTTAAGCAGGGGATGAAAATATCAGATGTGGTGTGTGAGTTAGAGTGGGTGTCAGAAAGGCAGCCAGGAGCTCAGTATTATTGCTAGACTCTGAAAGAAGCCCAAGACTCTTGTCCCTGTATATGTAGACATTTCTTTTGACAGATCAGAGAAGTCTCAGCAGACTTTTTCCTCAAGAGGTCAGATAGTAAATATTCTGAGTTTGCGGGCATATAGTCTCTATTGCAGTTCTCCAGTCCTGCCATTGTAGCGTGAAAACAGCCACGTACAATGGTTAAATGAATGTCTGGGTTCCAATAAAACTTACAAGTGGTGTGCGGGATTTAGTTTGTTGACCCCTGGCTCAGAGGATGCTTTCTTTATCATTTTGGTGATCCTCATTTTGAGGTGGTTGAGCAAGGGAGGAAATGCCATCTCCGTGGTTGTCCCTGGCCTCGAGCTGCTTGTAATCATTATGGGAAGATAAATACATACACTTATGAGGCCATCAGCAAACATGACAAGACAATATGTAATTAGGCACCGAAATGGCAAACAGAAACAGGAAATGGGGTGAAAAGTTTGCCCATCTGCTTGGGATCTAGGTGACTAGGAAATGTCATGGCTTCATGGAGAAGGTGGAACTTGACAATTGCCGACACCTTGGAGGCTGGAGTTGACTCAGTCCAACCTGCTAATTTTATAAGCGAGTAAAACCAGGTCTAACTGATCCTAGTCGTCTGTCTTCTAAAGCTTTGCCCAGCGATTCTTTCTACATTAGATCTGGGCCTCCCACAGACTGAAAAACATATATGGTATTAAAGTTAATTCTATATCATATTAATACTAAGTCATATTAGTAGGGAGGAGGAAGAGTGAAGGTTCCAAGTTATGGGTGTACAGAGTCTTCTTTTGTCCCTGAACCAAAGTGGTTCTTAAGAGCCTGAGAGCAATGTGGCTGTAGCTATCTTTTGTCATAACAAAGAAATGGAAGGAAGGAAGGAAGGAAGGAAGGAAGGAAGGAAGGAAGGAAGGAAAGAAAAAAGGAAGGAAGGAGAAAGAGAAACGGGTAGGGAGTGGGAAGTGAAGGAGGGGAATATAGAATATAGAAAATGTGTGCATACACTGACAAGGAGTAGGAGGCAATCTATATGTAATGTCTTCAGCAGGAAGTAGCTCTAAAGGAAGGCAGATGCACGCTACTGAAGAGAACTTGATCATTCTAAAGAATGAAGCAGTCTGTATGTTCTGACAGGGAGAGAGTTCAGTGATGCAGTATGAGAAGACGAACAAAATCAAATCACAGAACACTATGTATGGCCTGTCTTCTTTAGATGAAACTGAAGCGGCCAAGTTCAAGTGTGGGTGCATGTGTTGTATGTAAATGCTCACAAAGGGTCTGGAAAGATGTGCACCAAACTTGACAGAGTTTCTCTGGGGGTGAATGTGAGCAGATACTTAAACATTTTATTCTATTTTGTAGTGGTTAGAATTATTATGAGAATGCTTATTATGAAAATAACGATGACGTAAGAATAATATTTAAGCAATGGAACGGGCCAGGTTGGGAAAGAGCTCTGACAGCGAAACTGTGCTGTTTCCAAAGTGTTCTCAGAATCAGAGAAGATTCAAACCAGAGCGCTCGGCCCTTGGTTCAGGGGGTACAAAAGCTGGTTGCACATCAGAATCACTTGGAAAGCTTAAAAATAAAATAAATTCCTGACCCTGTTGCAGACCCACATGATCTCAGGTGATGGGACTGAGGCTGTGAATTTTTATAAAAGCTGCTTCCCAGGTCATTTTGATGCTGCCCTTGAGGCCTGAGGCTTTGGGGAACCTCTGATTTAGTCTCCCTGCTTCTGTAAAGTGAGAGAATTAACTCTCTTGACCAGGTAGAACCCAGCCTTGGGTGTTCACTTTTCAGTGACTGTGTCTCCTGACTCCAGTGTTTCCCCCAACAGTAGCTTTTCTGTATCACCTAGATTGTGTTTACATTTTATAGGGAACATTATTTAATATTGTTTTTGAACTTGATCCCCTTGCTCCCCACTACCCATTACTTCACCCTTTGAATTGCCTTTGGGAATGGTTTCTACGTTATTTTAATTTTCTTAGAAACTAGAGGATTGACACCAGGCTAGTGGAAAAAGCTCCAGTTTATGATAACTGGTCTTCATCTGAGGCCTTAGGAAAATAACTTTTATCTGATGTCTCTTAAGAGAAAGGAACATTGTTACCTGTTCCTCTCAGCTGGGTTTCAGCTCCAGGAACAGTTCCTCCAGTTTTGTAGCTCATATGATTTAACTGTTAACTTTGGGATTGGAAGAGCTCTTAGAGGTCCCTCTAGCGCAGGGGGAGTAAACCTTCCTTCAAATAAATTCTTACTTGGAAACTGCTAGCAAATGGGTAGGTCAGAGCTGCATTGTTGGAGGCAGAGGTGGGGAACTTAGAGTCCTACCCCCTGTCCTTGCCCTGACTCTCACCTTCCGGGCCCAGGGGCAGCCCTGAGAAATGTGTTCGGAACTGTGCGATCTTGAGTCCAATTTGGAAACCATTTAAGTTTTCTTCTTTCTCCTTCCATAGGTAACTAACTATTCTCCACATCCAGCTGATCTGATCTCTCATGTCTTTTGCCTTCTCCTTCCATGACTTCCCTCCCAATCTACGACTTCCCTCCCAGTCTACGTCATCCCCCACTTCCCCGTGGCTTTCACCTCAGTGGGTTTTCTCATTTGCGCTCCTTCCACACCACTCTCTCTGTCCTCTCTGCAGCCAGATAACTTTTTTTTTTAAAATTCACAAATGTGATTATATGCCTCTGTCACCAACCTCCAATATAAACAATGGCTTCTCATTGCATTTTGGATTAGAATCAAACTTTGGAGCCTCTCCCGGTTTAACTATGGTCACTGTGTTGCATCTGGAGGTAGAGCCACACAAGTTTATTAGTTCCTGAGCTGACCTTCTCTGCTTCAGACTTCTGCTCGGGGACTCCCTCTGCCAAATCCCCCTCCACTCCGCTGTTCAGACTTAAGTTCTGTTTCCATCCTTCAAAAACACTCCAAAACATTTCTCTAATATCTCTGAGCTACAAAATACCTGTCAAACCCCTTTTCACTGGACTCTATTTCTCCTTCTCAGCAGTAATCTCAATCTAATTGCATAATTACTGATGTAATTAGTTGTTTCCGTCTGACCTTTAGAAGGTAAACACTGTAAAGCCTGGGATAGAGTTTGAAAGGTCCTTGTACACACATAGTAGATCTTCAAGAAATATTTGTCTAGTGTTTTCACAGGACCTAGTTTGTGTACAAGGTTCAGGTCTAGTATTCAGCCCAGGTGAGGCTGCGAGGCATGTTTTCTGTGCACTCTGTTTGTAGGATCTGGAATTGCCTCTTGTAGCATGGTCGTCTTTTAGAGCCCCATCATCTTAAGTAGGATGCAGTTTAAAGAGCCCCAACTTTTGTTTAATTAGAAACTTGATCAGTTATTTTAAATGAACAAAGAACTGGAAAATCTGTTTAATGAGTGGAGATGCGTGTGGGTGCAGTGAGGTTTTGAGATGGGTTCTGTATCCTGCTTGGGGGACCTCCAGTAATTCAGTAATCAGGGGACTAATGCAGAACCTAGTAGTGGCATCCTTCCCCGTAGATTTAGAAGCGTGTTTGCATCTTTCCGACTTCCCGAATGCTGCAGTTCTCTACAGTGGCTTTTGCACTAAGAAACCAGATAGGAAGGAACTTGGAGAAGTACAGAGCAGAGCCTCTTTTGCAACCTCTTGGGTTGGGTCCTTATCGTTGGGGAGATTGGGACAAGATTTTTCTTCATGTCCATGGCAGATGGCACTTGGGATCCACAAGTTAGTAAAGAGTTTTCTTTCCTCAGTCTGATGCATCTATTATGTTTAGAAGAGGGTGTCTGGGCTGATTTTGCAAAAACAAGGAGGAAAAAGAAAGCCAGAAGTAAAAAGAGATGTTTCTGCAGAATTTACTATCAAGCAGGTTACTGTTTTCCAGAGACCAAGATGAAGTTAAGACTCTTACCAAGAAAATCAACTGCTATCCTTTGTTGGGGGGATCTCAAATTAAAGAAAAGATGAATATATTCTTTTAAACTGAAAATTTATTTTCAATATTGTCATTTAATTGGACAATAGGGACAGGGTAAAGGACTTTAAGGCTGATACTTTTGGTTCAAATAGTTAAATTTGAGGTAGAGGGGAATGGAATTTTGGATTCTTGGATCACTTTGAAGAAAATCTTGCTTTACTCTCTCGGTTACTGGTACAGAGGCAAATTTAGAAGGAATTTGTCCTGCTGGATAGCTGGTAGTTGAGGTAGCCATTATTTTCTTGACACATAACCTCTCTCCAATTTTTTTTTTTTTTGAGATCAAATTTCTTTAAAAAGAAATAATTTTACTGATTTCAGAAAGGAAGGGAGAAAGAGATATAAACATCAATGATAAGAGAGAATCATTGATTGGCAGCCTCCTGCATGCCCCCTACTGGGGATCTAGCTCACAACCCTGGCATATATACTGACCAGGAATTGAACCATGACCTCATGGTTCATAAGTCGACACTCAATCACTGAGCCATGCTGATTGGGCAACCTGCCTCTTTTTGAAGAATTCGTAGAAGACAGTGAAAACTTCCTTGTTGCACCCTCTCAATCTTCATTAATGCAGCAAAGCTCCTTTTTAACATACATTCTTAAACTTACCCAACCCCTGCCAAAGGACCTATCACAAATATCCTTTCCCCCAAGTTTTCATTCTGAAAGACAGTTTAAAATTCTGTCTAGCTAGATAAAGTGTCTCTTCTGTGAGTTAAATTTAAATGTCTATTGATTCCTTGTTGAGGCCAGCTTTGCTTGGGTGCTCAGGTGGCTGCAGTCCATGCTCTATTGGCCATGGCCTTCAGAGGCTGGACAAACAGGATATGCATCTAAAAGCATCAACTCTGTTCATTAAAGCTTATTAAGAATGTCAAAGGCCTAACTCTGTTTTGTAAAACAAACAAAAAAACCCAAAACCAGGCAAATGAAACATAGCTCTACATAGATGAAACATTTGAGAAAACCAGGTCATGTCTCTAGGCTAACTCAGAGTATCTGGTGCTATGAAAGTAGCCGTTTGAATATATGCCATCGTACTTCTCTGTTGTTTTATCCTGGTATCAAGATATGGTAACATTGGTTCATGGAAAGGATGATAAACTATTCAGCAAGTTATTTTCTTCTTGCATTAGGATGTTTGCCTTTTTTTTTTTTTAATGTTTGACTTCTGTATAGCATTTAAAAAAAAAATCTTCACCTGAGGGTATGCTTTTATTGATTTGAGAGAGAGAGAGAGATAAGAGATATCAATGTGAGAAACATTGATCAGTTGTTTTCAGGGTTTGAACCTTCAGTTTTTCAGTGTATGGGACAATGCTCCGCCCAACTGAGCCACATCCCCTCGGTATTTATTTATTTATTTATTTACTTACTTATTTAAAATCCTCACCCGATGATATTTTTCCATTGATTTTTAGAGAGAGAGTAGGAGAAGGAAAGAGAGAGAAATATTGATGTGAGAGAAACACATCGATTGGTTGCCTCCTGCACATGTCCTGACCAGGGCCTGGGCCGAGGACGAGCCTGCAACTGTGAACATGCCCTTGTCCAGAATCGAACCTGGGACCCTTTGGTCCCCAGGCACTGAGCCAAACCAGCTAGAGCTATATGGCATTTTTAATACAAGCTACAGAGTGCTTTCATGTCCATATTCTCCATTGATTTTTAGAATTGGCAGGTATTGTCAGCTTCATTTTTACACATGGAAGAAAATGAAGCTGAGGCAAAGGTCAGGCAAGGAAACCAAAGCTTCACAGCTAGTAGGTCAGGTACTGGTCGGGGGAGGATCAGCATCTTTGTTTCTCCCTCTCTATTCTGCAGCAGCCTACTTTTAGGGGGATACTGTACCCGTCAGATCTTTACTAGGAATGATAATGGCGGTGGTGGGATTGTCCCATCTTTTATTCTCTGTTTCTTTATAACACCTTCTTGGTTTTTGTCCCCCTCCCCCCCTTTTATTTCTTTCAGCTTGGATTCCTTAGCACCACCTCTGCTCAGCCAGAACAGAAGGACTCAAGTCTCATTGGCAAATATCACCACGTTGACCGCACCACCGGCCAGGAGCTAACCTGCGACAAGTGTCCAGCAGGAACCTATGTGTCTGAGCACTGTACCAACACAAGCCTGCGTGTCTGCAGCAGCTGCCCTGTGGGGACCTTTACCAGGCATGAGAATGGTATCGAGAAATGCCATGACTGTAGCCAGCCATGCCCATGGCCAATGATTGAGAAATTACCTTGTGCTGCCTTGACTGACCGAGAATGCACTTGCCCACCTGGCATGTTCCAGTTTAATGCTACCTGCGCTCCCCATACGGTGTGCCCTGTGGGCTGGGGTGTGCGGAAGAAAGGGACGGAGACCGAGGATGTGCGGTGTAAGCAGTGTGCTCGGGGTACCTTCTCTGATGTGCCTTCTAGTGTGATGAAATGCAAAGCATACACAGACTGTCTGGCTCAGAAGCTGGTGGTGATCAAGCCAGGCACCAAGGTGGCAGACAACGTCTGTGGCACACCCCCGACCTTCTCCAGTACAACCTCACCTTCCCCTGGCACAGCCATCTTTTCACACCTTGAGCACATGGAATCTCATGAAGTCCCTTCCTCCACGTATGTTTCCCAAGGTAACAACCTCTTGAGTTATTTATTTGAGGGCTTTGAGCCCAGTGAAGGCACTGGCCATGGGCTTGTGCTAAGGATGGTTTCACCATTTTGAATATCCCTTGATGACGGGGCTTGCATTTGTGGCTAATTAAATCTAGCTTCTTTGGGACTTTTAGAAACATTTAGACTCAGAAGGTTACACTTAGGGCGATCAGATATCTAAAAACTAGGTCACATCAAGCTAGCAAATAAGAACCTAGTAAAACAAGGACAGTGTGTGGCCTTATGTATGTCACTGAACTTCTTTTGGCCTTGGTTTCAAACTCGTTAAGTACTAGTAAATGAGTGATTTAGATATTTAAGGTCTCTCTCCAATTAAAAGTTTTTTTAACGAGGAGTCAATCGTGGGTCGATCCAGCCAGAGGTAAGAAGGAGGGAGAAGGGAAGAAAATACCGTGACATGTGGAGGGGAGGGATAAATATTGGATTAAAGGAGGGGAAAATAAGTTAGAAGCTTCAGGAAACAAACAAATGTGTATCACACCGAAGTAGCATTCGCATCTGGAAAATAATGTGTATTTTCTTTTCTAATGATTCTAACTTGATGTTCTTCATCGGATATCACTGTTTTAATCAGAATTCCTTTAGAATCTTAGGAGACTATAAAATTTAGTCTTTATTCTCAAATCCTTTTTGATTGAATTTAATTTTCATTGAGATGATAGCCCACTTGACTTGTGCTTTCTAGTGTCCTCTCAGGTGCGATCGTAGTTGACTTTGATGATAACCCTGTGAGGAGGGCCTTACAGCTGCCATTCTGAAAGGAAGAAACGGACTCACATGACCTGACCAGGTTTTCTCAGTATCTGATACAGGACAGGTCCTATTTCTCAAGACTCAAAATCTCTGGCTCTCACAACTCGTTAATGGAGACAACTTGTGGAAGCTTCTCTGATAGAAATCCACTAAACTGGCCATGCCCGTGGCCAGTGATTGAGAAATCTGTTCATAGACGGTACTAAGGAAGTCCTGCCTTATTTTATTCACTGACCTGTCTCACCAAAACTTCCTTTCACTGATCAAACCTGGATTTGAGTTTGAGCTCTTTTCTTACCTTAGTCATGTCCTCATTTACCATTGCATTATGACATAATCAAGGTTGGGAGAGGAAGTACAAAGGAATTAAAGGACAAAGGAATTAAATTTGAACTAGTTCTCTGAAGAGTTGAGAGTTGACTAAAGCTCTGAAGATATATATGTGTCTGCTCAGGGTGTGAAGCATAGGAGTAGCTGCGGTGAAGGTCAGATGTTGGATCCCTGAGAATGTCCTTAGTTATGGCACCGAGGAAGTAAATGAGTTTAGCTGTTATACTTCGTTTTTACCTTCCACGTAACGGTGCTTTTAAGATCTTCATGAAAATGTGCAATATAACTTATTCTTAAACTCCAAAGGTCATCTCTTCTTTAATTATCTGCCTGGTTTGGAGATAAGCAGGAAGAGGACGGAATATGTAGACCCCCAAATATAGAAAAACTCATCCCACTCTTTACTCTTTTTTTTTTTTCTAGGCATGAACTCAACAGAATTCAACTCCTCTGCCTCTGTTAGACCAAAGGAACTGAGTGGCATCCATGAAGAGACAGTCCCCAACAACACAAGGTGGGAGGAAGGTGTGAACAAGACCCTCCCAAACCTCCAGGTAGTGGACCACCAGCAAGGCTCCCACCACAGACACATTCTGAAGCTGCTGCCACCAATGGAGGCCACAGGGGGTGAGAAGTCCAGTACACCCATCAAAGGCATCAAGAGGGGTCATCCCAGACAGAACCCGCACAAGCATTTTGACATCAATGAACATCTGCCCTGGATGATAGTGCTTTTCCTGCTGCTGGTGCTTGTGGTGATAGTGGTATGCAGTATCCGGAAAAGCTCGAGGACTCTAAAAAAGGGACCCCGGCAGGATCCCAGCGCCATTGTGGAAAAGGCTGGGCTGAAGAAATCTATTGCCCCAACCCAGACCCGGGAGAAGTGGGTCTACTACTGCAATGGCCACGGTGAGCTTTCTTTTCTTCTCCTTGCCTCTCTTTCCCCAGTCCCTGTTGTCTGAAAGAGTGGGGAATGCAACGCTTCTGGAATGTTTTTTTTGTACACCTTGTGCTATTTGATCTAGATGTGTTATGAGAAATGAGGCGGTCAGCATTTGATGCACTGTGCTCAGAGAGAATAACCACTCTGCCCTTTCTCCCCGGGCACATTTAAAGGGGCATGTTGCAAAATGAGAGATGTGAGAGGAATGTTTAGGGACTTTGTTCAGCCTTGTCATTGAACATGGGAGGAGATTGAGTTCAGAGAGGTTTGGCTGCATCCTTGACCCAGGCTGGTTGTTTGTTCAGGACAGATGGGACCGACTCCCTGTCTCTGGACTAGTGGAGCCCTCTTCTTTTTCACTCCTGGGCTGCTAAGAAAAGGAAAAAGACCTTGTGTTAAGTTTGCCTTTTAGAACCTCAACCTTGCTTCTAGATCCCTATACTTTTTGCCCATGTACTTTTCCCCCTCCTTATGTTTTTAGGATCCCATTTCTATCAGGATAGGAAGGGCTTTTAGATCACAGACACTTAAGCTTAATATGTTGGTGATCATTTGAGGCTGGGCCTCCCATCTTCTACATAGTAGAAGTGTGTGTTGACACAGGCTGGAATATTTGTTTTTCCTTTTTTGAAGGCCAGCAATAACTTACGGAAGTTGTCCCAGGAGCTGTTTGAGGTGAGATGGCAGTTTTCAGACTGTGGCAGTAATTTCCCTTTCTATAAATCCTAAAATGAGATTTCAGCCTGTAATTTTGATAATTCTAGTCAGGTGCCTTCTTGCCCCTTAAAGTTAGCCTAGTTTTCTAAAAAAGCGGTTTGGCCTTTTGAGTCTTAAAACTCTGTTTATACCTTTTGTTCCAGCAATTCCATTTTTATTCATCTGTTTTAGCCAGAAATACTAAAAATAAATAAATAAATAAAAGGTTTAAACAAAAATGATTTTAAACTTTTAGCTAAGCATTATGTATAGTAAGTTGAAATTGGAAACAAAGGGACAGTTTTAAGGAAATGACTTAAATAAATGATGGCCTATCTGTAATATGAAATGTATTGACATTGAAGATTTTATGAACTTTTTGACTGATGACATAGGAAAACGTTTTACTGTAGGTTAAAGAAAAGAAAAAAACAACCCAGACTACACAAGTCATATAACATAATTCCAGTTCCCTTAAAACTATGAAATAGAGACTGAAAGAAAATAGGCCAGAATGACAGGGATGTTCTTTAAGTTTGGTGAAATTAATGTGTGGATCTGTTTTTCTTCTTTGTTAGTTTTCCTTTCCCCAAGTTTTCTAAAATAAGCACATGCTACTTTTATAATCAGGAATTAGAGAAAGTGAAAAAAACAACAGTAACTTATTTTGGTTCCTTTGCTAATTTGTGTGAATGAGCAAATCAAGGGAAAATCAGACTGCGACGAACTCCCTCCTGGGCACAGAGCCTGCCCTGACTTGAAGGAGACTACCCCTTGCTGGGGAAGAAAGGCTTCAATCCTCCCCTCCTTTTTAATAAAAATCTTTTTATTTGCACATAATTTCAAATTTATAGAAAAATTGCAAAAGCAGTACAAAGAATATCTGTATATCTATGCCCAGGTTGACCTGTTGTTAATATTTTGCTCTTTTGCATTATGTGCTCTCTTTATATTAAAAATAGATTTTATCAATTATAAAATATGTATAATACAGAGTAGTTTATTGTATAATATAACATACAATATGCAATATTTTGTGTATATACACACATGTGTACATCCAGTAAATAGTGTTTCTGGACCATATTCTGGCCCTTTGTGCTTATAGACTTCAGTGTGTATTTTCAAACAATAAGGATATTCTCTTTAAAAAAAATAGTACAGTTTTCAACCTCAAATAAATGTAACATGAATATAATATTGTAACTTACCATCCATATTCTGATATTCTCAGTCAGTCCAGTAAGGGCCTTCATAGACAGCATACTTTTTTTTTTCTTCTGTATAGAATCTGGTCCAGGACCAAGTATTTCATTAAATTGCTCTTTAAGTGATCAGACACTTGTTCTGATATGTCTAATTAGTAGACAATGTCCTGTTGGATTAGGTAAGTATTTGAAACTCTTCTCTCCTTTATTAAAGGAATGCCTCCAGTTCTTTGGTAGTTGAATTTATGGATTAGGGTTTGGGGCTATCTGTAGTTTCAGGATCCACTGGAGGTCTTGGAATATATTCTCCAAGGAGAAGGGAGGATTACTGTAGCCCCATTCAAGTGTAACTATCTTTTCCAATAGTTTAACTACTCCGGTTTTTCTATTGGGATATTCCTATTTAGGATGTTTTTCTAAACGAGGTCTATTTTTTCCAAATTTCTGTTCAGAAAGGTTCAACTAAGTAAAATCTCATTACAAAGAGAGGTTCTATTTAATAAAAACTATTCCAGGTGCTCAGAGAGGCCTCTAGAAACAATATCTTCTTGTTATGATTGCAGTGAGTTCTGGGCAGCAGATAATCCTGTGTAAGATCTTTTTCTGGTCCTTGTCCATTTATACTAGATTGTTTGTGAGGATGAGAGTAAAATTGCCTAGCCCAGGCTGCTCTCCATAAGAGGTCAGGTAAGACCTCAATTACACCTGTCCTCCTTACGCAGACCATGCCACACTCCTGAGTGTCATATAGACCCTCAGCACTCTGAAGCTAAGCCATTGGTTCCTGTTTTCCTTCACAAGAACCTAGCAGGTTTGGCTCAGTGCATCAGCCTGTGGACTGAAGGGTTCCTGCTTTGATTCTGGTCAAGGGCATCTACCTCGGCTGCCCTGGCCAGGGTGCATGCAGGAGGCAACCAATCGATGTGTGTCTTTCACATCCATGTTTTTCTCTCTCTGTCTCTCCCCGTCCTTGCCACTATTTCTAAAAATCAATGTAAAAATATCCTTGGATGAAGATTTGAAAAAAAGAAAAAGAAAAAAAAAAAGAGAACCTCTTTATTTGCCTCTACTCACTCCTCTCTGCCTACCAAGGATGTATGGTTTTTAAAGTTGAACTCCACAAAACTGCAAACCTACTTTCATGGAGTCCAGGTGTTGGAGACACCGTATGTGGCTAAGAGGATGGAAGACTGAGGGTGCTATGGTATTTTGTGTGCTTCTTTCCTTCATGAAGTCAGAGCAATTTAATGTTTAGTACATTGGGACTGGACTGTGGTTTCTTGCAATGCGTCTGTTTCAGCAACAGGCATCAGAAGTCCTTTCAGAATTCCCCCCCCCCCAGTTTTGAGAATACATTTATTAAAACGAGACAGTGAAGCAAGGCAGGGCTTAGGAGAGAAGAAGCAATAGGAGAGAGCCTGGGTGGGCTGCTTTGGCTCTCTACAGATGTTAGAGGAAAGAGATGAACCAAGGTGGGGCCGTTTTAGCTCACTGGAAAGTCAGAGAAAGGGGGCTGTGGGGGTTCGGGCAGGATGAGTTGCTGCTGCCCATTGCTCCCCGGGTTGCAGGTCTCGTTGGGTCTCTTAGAGTATAGGAGATGCATGCCTGAGAGGGAAGAAAGACAGGGTGTGATCCTGGGAGAGAGAGCACCCAGAATTTTTACACACAAGTCTTTTATTTATGAGTGTATTACTAGATTCAGGTGTCATTAGGTTGTAAATCTATGTTAATGCTCAATCTGTTATGCTTTTGTTGTTTAGATAATACTTTTGTTTCTTTTAGTAGTATAATCCCAACATTATACTAAGTGGGTAAGTGGGATCCAGCATGTTCAACTTTATTTAAAATTAAGATTAATGTGGGTTCACATTAATTGGGAGGTTACATGGAGAACAGTATATTTTGTCTGATCTGTTTGTCACATAAAGCACAAAAGTAAAGACAGTGAAACTTAGTCCACACAAGCTGGCCATACATTGCCCTGAGAAAGTATCAAGTGATCTCCAAACAGTTACTTCCTTATAATTATGAAAGACACAGAGCTGTCGTCCAGTCCCAGCTGGGAACAGGGATGGCCAAGCACAGAACCAACTGCTGTTCTCTTATTGCTGTTTCTAATACGGGTTCTTCCTAGTGGCCTTTCCTTCATTTCTTCCTCTCCTCCTCCCTCCCTTCCCCACTTCTCTCTCTTACCCCTCTCTCCTTTATTCACCCTTATGACTGACGACTTGGAAAAAATATGACTTTGGGTGTCTGAAAGAAGTTTGAAAAGCAGGTGAGGAGTGGAAATTGCCCTGAAGATACTTGTGGAGTAAGTTGTGCAAGGTGATAGAGGGAGCAAAAATGGACAGTATCTCTGTTCGATAGTATTTCCTTTTTCTTTCAGACTTCAGGTTATAAAGAAAAATGGGGTGAGACAAAGGAAGTGGATTTATTTGTTTTAACTGGCTTAGTTCCTAATTAGCACATTCTTAGTCCTGAACCTTAGGGAGACAGTAAGCATTTGACTGGGACAGTAATCCCTTCCGGTGTAGTTACTCCAAGTACATGAGATGTAAAGATAGCATCTCCTTTAAATGAACTGCAAGAGGGGTTGTGACAGCAGCTGGTGCCCTCTCTCCAGCAGATGCTCTGTACCTGCTGCAGCAAAAAGTCAAGGTCTCCTTCTTTAAAACTATATTCTAAAATTCTATTTCTTAATTTCTTCAGCTTGTTCTGTCTTATACCGTTTAACTGTGTGCATGTGGTTTGTGTTCCCGTATTGCTTAGGAACTCTTAGAAGACAATGGGTCTTATTGAGTGTTCTCTATGCGGGGCCGATAGCACAGGCTCAAGGAGGGCCGGTTTCAAACTGTGCTCGTTTATATGGCTATCCCATGAGCTATTAAGTTTAAAACTAAAATGAACTAAACTTAAAAATCCAAGTTTCTTGGTTGTATCAGCCACAGCTTCAGTACTCAACAGCCACGTGTTGCTAATAGTTTTCATATTGGACAGGACAGGTACGGGCCATTTCCATTATCAAAAGTCTTGTTGGACAGCATTGATCAAGAGCACCTGTGACTTATCCAGTTATCCTATTCAAGGTTGGATTGTTTTTAAGCCATTGACCTAATTGGGGAATGGAGGTTGGTGGGGAGACATATTAAAAAAAAGCAGCTAAGACTCAAAGACAGGGTTAATAATACTTTACTAAGTCCTGGGAGACAGCATACTGTAGTGAAAGATGAGGGCTGATGGGTCAGGTGGGCCTGGGTTTTGAATATCAGCTCTCACTCTGTAACACAGCTAAGCCACTGAACCTCTTGACAGTTTTGTCATCTACAGTGTGGACATAACTCTTGTCTATCTCATGAGGTTGTTCCTGAACATTGACTGCGATCATAGGTAACATTGATAAAGTTGCTAGCTCAGCTTCCTTTTCTTTCTCTCTCCCCACAGGAAGGTCAGGGAGTTAAGCTATATTGAAGATTTCATGATGAGCTGAGGTCAGGGCAGAGGGACAACTATATCTAATTTTTTAACTAAGTAGAAATCCATTAAGAATCAAATTTAATGAGCCATATGGACCAGGAGAAATGGCTACAGAGAAAACATCTGCAACTAGAATTTTGGCCATAAAATACCTTACAGGCCGATTGACCAGTACAAGGAACTGGAAAGTGTAGTCTGATTCTCAGCATTCTAGAGGGTGAAAGGAAGGAATGAGGCTCACCGGCCTGGTCCTGTAGGGTAAGGAGTAGCTGTTGGTGGAATGGGGCAGGTGGAGTGGGGCAGTGTTGGCTGGGAGAGGGAAGCTGTGCAAAGGGAAGGACCTTGTGGGCCTGGTTTGCACAGCTGTACGGTGAAGGTCTTGGATTCAAATGTGTTTAACGTCTCCCTCTAGTCTAAAAGCCTGTCCTAAAGTGATGCAAACATGGAAATGTGAAGTTGAAAACAACCCACAACCCAACCCCTTTCGTTTTTTTTCAAGCTTGAAACCCAAAGACAAGGTTTATGTACAGACCAGCTGGCTTGGTGGTTGAACCCCTGATTTGCATAACTTTTTTACCCTAATCTATATGTAAAGACTGCTCTTAGGGGAAACAATGCTGATGAAGAACCAGGCTATTATTTGCTTAGAGCACTTATCTAAAAGATTCAGACAGGGTCCTTAAACCAAGTTCTGTTATAGACTTTGAGTTCCTAGTAGTATATATTTTATTTCTTCCATCCTGCCCCCTATTCACAACTAACTGTTCAAAGCAAAAATAGACATCACTCACCTTACCTAGCAAACAAACAGTGACATATCCCTTCTCGTCTGTTGTCTGTAGGTTTTGCCCAGTAACAAACTCATTCTCTGTTCTGTTCTTATGAATCCCCACAACATGCTCAGGAAAAATGCTTCCTTTCCTCCTGAATTGTGGCTCCTCTTCAAAGATTCATTGTCTTTATTGAGGGTTGTGACAGAAATGCATCTTCCAGATTCACAACTCTACAGACTTTGTCCTCTTTCCAGAGTAAGAAGTAAGATGCTGTTTAATTGTAGGAATGGAGTGTGATTGTTTTTTGTGTAAACATACAAAAATTTTTTTGCATGAAAACCCCCAAAACCCTGAGGTTGCTGTGGTTGGTTAGGTTACATATGTTGGGTTTCTGGAAGCTGTGCCCTAGATATATTTGAACAATATCAACATGCTTTTTAATCAGGTTTTAGGAATGACTTAAGAAAATATTTCTTCTAAATGGATTAAAACTCTCGTATTCAGTATTCAGAAATGAAAAACAAATGAAGTGTGTTAGGAATTCAACAATAAGTAATTCTGAAATAAGGTTATGGGGTGTTTGCTACTGCTGACATAAATCACAAGGTGATTTGGGGATGCAAAGATGACATAAACTGTGATTACTAATATATTTTTTTCTAACAGAAGATTTCTGTTACCATGAAATTTTCATTGTTTACTTTTCTTCAATAAAGACTTATACCATGCTTTGCAAGTGCTATATCTTGTTCTCAGCATTTTATAAAGATTAATGTCATTTTCTTAACCTATGAGGTAGACCACTATCATTGCCATTTCATAGATGGGGTAACTGAGGCACAGAGAGTAACTTGCCCAAGATCACACAGCTAGGAAGTGGCAGTACAGGTTTTAAACTTGGGCTCTAGTTTAGCTTTGATTCTCAGAATCTTGATTTATAAAACTCTGAATTTTCATTTTTCCAGGTTAGAAATTTCCAGGTTTCTGTGGTTGATTTTTTTATTTTATTTTACAATACTCAGTTAAGAAAAATTTATTTTCCTTCGTAACAAATTCCAGCTTGTTCTAAAATGAAGCAACTACGCCAAGACCGGTTTGGCTCAGTGGATAGAGCGTCGGACTGGGGACTGAAGGGTCCCCGGTTCGATTCCGGCAAGGGCATGTACCTTGGCTGCGGGCACATCCCCAGGAGGGGGCGTGCAAGAGGCAGCTGATCGATGTCTCTCTCTCATCGATGTTTCTGACTTTCTATCCCTCTCCCTTCCGCTCTGTAAAAAAATCAATAAAATATATTTAAAAAAATAAAAAAATAAAAAAATAAAATGAAGCAACTACAAAATCAATAAGAAGTTTTCCTCTGTAGAGGGCACTCTGATTTCCTACCTTTTTATTTCTGGGATAGCTTGAAAAGGAAACATTCTAAATGCAAATATTCAATGGCTAAAGGCCCTGATGGCTATTAAAAAAAAAAAAAAAGTCTGTTTCAAGTAAGTCAGAGTAATGGAGCCCTGCTCATCTGAACTCACATCTGTTGAACTGGGTTTTCTCAGTACCAGGCAAGAGCAGCAGCTGCAACCAAAGAAGCCATCCTCCCTTCTCCAGAAGCCTCCTTGACTAAAAATTCCAGACAGTCAGCCTGTCTCAGCCCAAGTTTCCCAGGGGAAGTAGACTTGAAGTGTAAACACCAGGAAGCCAGGCTGAAGGGAGCAGATTATTCTGTTGAAGAGGCTGCTGTGTCCCAGCGCTGCACCCACAGGGCTGTCCCAGCCACCGTGGCTTTACAGCGGAAGGAATAGGCGGGCGGTTTTTACCCACACTCCTCAACCCCCGCCTCTGCCACCTTTGCGTCCATCCAGTCATGCCGCTTCCAGCAGACAGCACCTTTCTGTTTAAACCTCTCCGGATGTTTGAGGACTCTAAAGCACACAGAACCGTTGCAGGGGAAAGGCTTCTTGCTGTAGCTTAAAAAGCATCATCTAAAGACAATGTGGCCTTTGCTCTGGGGAGTTAAGGCTGCTGTCCTCCCCAGACTCCCCCACCCCCACTGATGGCTTCTTCCTGTAGGCTTTAGAAGGAAGGTATTTATTTTTTAAATATATGTGTTACAATTTATTGAGCAACCTTTGAATTTAAGCTATTCCATTTATTGAAAAATAAATCAGCATTTCCCCACGCAAGTCTAAAATAAAAATAGTAAAAAAAAAAAGAAATCCTTAAAAACTAGTGTCCTCGAATCAACCTGCTCTGGCATTGTGTAAGCAGATTTTACAGAGGATGAGGAATTAATTGGTAGATGTCTACTGATAATTCTTTACGACCGATTGGTTGTAGGCATTGCAGTATGTGTGCAGAATTCCACATATTAGGTGTGTTGATGACAGTGTTGAGTTTTAAAAAAATAGGTGGATTCAAGTTTATAAATTTAAAAAATAACTCACTGTGTTTCAGCAAATCTAAGATGCCATTGATTGCGAGACTTACCATTATTTACACACCACTAAGGAAAAAATCCCCACTCCCACCAAGCTGTGGAAAGGCGTTCCTTAAAATATGTCTTGAGATGTCTTAGAATCAGGGAAAGATACGTTTTAGCCACAGCCTTGCCTTTTCCCCAGAGTCTGACAGTAGGATTTTAACTGTGTTGTTC
Organism: Antrozous pallidus; assembly: GCA_027563665.1. Lineage (NCBI taxonomy): Eukaryota > Metazoa > Chordata > Mammalia > Chiroptera > Vespertilionidae > Antrozous > Antrozous pallidus. The sequence goes on along the minus strand of CM050517.1, from coordinate 17,405,605 downwards.
AGGTTTCAGGTTTCCTCTACCAGGCCCAATGGCAGCATTTGGCACCTTCATCCCCTTTTTCCTAAACCCTTTCTTCCCTTGGCCTGCAGGACACTGCATCCTCCTGGTTCTCTCAGCTCTCTGGCTTTTGTATTCCTTCTTCCTCTCCTTGGCTGGTTCTTCTTTAATCCAACATCTAAGCAGTGGAGAGCCCCAGGGCGCAGGCCATGCAACTCTTTCCTACTTACACTCTTCCTCCCTTGATGACCCAAGGCTTTAAAAGACCCTCTATCTGCTGTCACTCCCAAATGCATACATATACCCAACCTAGATCGTGTACCTGAACTCAACATGCAGACATCCTCCTTCTTGCCTGCCTGAAAGACCCAGGTGTCTAACAGGCACCTCACTCTTTTCATTTTTTAAAATCACCTTTTATTTTCAATTACAGTTAACCTACATCATTACATTAGTTTCAGGTGTACACCCCAGTGACCAGACACTACATAACAATAAATGGTCACTCCAATAAGTCTTGCACCCATCCAGTGCCACTCCTAGTTATTAGAATATTATCAACTGTATTTCCCATGCTGCACTTTACATCCCCATGACTATTCTATAGCTAATAATTTGTGCTTCTTAATCCCTTCACCTTTTTCACCTACCCCCCCCCCCCCCAACCTCCTTTACCTCTGGCAACCAACAAAAAGTTTCTGTTCTGCTAGTTCATTTTGTTTGTAGAATAAATTGTTGATAGATGTGTATTTATTGCTGTTTTATTGTTCATATTTTTTATCTTCTTAAAGAAGACCCTTTAACATCTATATTATAAAAGGCCAGTGGCCATGATACCATAACGACCAAATGACTGATCACCAGGAGGTACTTTGATGGGTCTCGTGGGCACAGCAGGTCTTGGCCTCATGGTGTGGCAGGTCTGGGGTCCTGCCAGGGTTGTGAGCCTGGGGTCTCACACGATTTTGCACGCTGAGCCTCTAATTTCATACAATAATGGTTTGGTGTTGATAAACGCCTCTAGCTTTTTCTTGTCTGGGAAACTCTTTATCTGTCCATCAATTCTAAATAATAGCTTTGCAGGATAAAGTAATCTTGGTTGTAGGTCCTTGCTTTTCATCACTTTGAATATTTCTTGCCACTCCCTTTTGGCCTGAAAACTTTCTGTTGAGAAATTAGCTGACATTCTTATGGAAGCTCCCTTGTAGGTAGCTAACTGCTTTTCTTTTGCTCTTTTTAAGATTTGCTGTTTGTCTTTAACCTTTTGCATTTTAATTATGATGACAGGCACCTCACTCTTAAGATGTATAAAATTGAATCCTAAACCATATTTCCACATCAATTTCCCAATGCACAAAGTGGTTTCTCCAACCTTCTGGTTGCTCAGGCCAAAACCTTAGAGTTATCCTTACCCTTTTCCTCTTTCTCACCCCTTATTGGATTCATTAGCAAGTCCAGTCAACTCTACCTTCAAAATATATACAGATGTTGACCATCTTCTATCATTTCTATTCCCGCCACTCATCCACAAGCCACTGTCACCTCCCTCCTGAATCATTGTGGTGGCCTCTGACTGGTTGCCCCACTTCTGCCTGTGCCCCTTTAGTTTATTTTTTTTTTACACAACAGACAAAATGATCCTGTTCAAATGCCATTCTCTATCCAAAAATCTCCAGTGACTTTTATTGCATCTAGAGTTGCAACCTTGATGGCCCAATGCAATTTATACTCCTACTCCACCATTTCTCTTAGCCTGACTCCCACTTTTTTCCTTCTGCTCTAGCCTACTTCTCCTGTTCATGCCAACATCCTTCCATTCTTCGCACCTGCTGCTCCCGCTTTCTGGATATCCCTTCTCCCAGATATCAGCATAGCTTCCTCCCTTACCTCCTTTAGCTCTTAATTGGAATGTTCAATGTCAGTGAGGCCTTCTCTCAGATGTGGGTAGAAGACCCTGTATCTAAAATTGAGCCATGCCCCTTCCACCTCCTTCCCCTTCTCAATTTTTCTTCTTCACACTACTCACTATCTAACACACTAAATATCTTAGTACTTACTTTCTTGATTCTTCCTGCTTCCCCCCGTAGAATGCAGGCTTCATAAGGAAAGGGCTTTGTTGTGCTTTGTTCACTGCCATATCCCCAGTGCCTAGATTAGTGTCTGGTGCAAAGCAAGAGCTCACTACACTTTTGTTGAATGAGCAGCTTCAAACACTAAGATGAGTTTTGTGTATTATGTTTTCCGTGGTGGAATGAAATAAAGTATTATTCTTTTTCACAGCCTCAGTGATACCTCTTTCTTCCATCTGGAAAATTGTCTGCTGTTTTGGTAGTTTGCCATTGGTAAACATTCTGTCCATTAACCTCATGAGACCTCTGCACGGTGGTTTTTAGTATCTCCTGAGATTTATCAGCTTACAATGAGTGTCCATTAAGCCTTCAACAAGGTAGAGATTAATTTTGCTTTAGAAAGCACCTTTTGGGTTTAAAGTGAAATCTAAACACTCTTTTCAACTTTTGTACCTCACTAGGAAAGCAGTGTTTTTTTTTAACTCGGGGCAAATCAGTTCCTAGTATGAGTGACCCCTGTTGCTCTACCATTTTTGAATCATCCTATGATATGGTGGTTACTACAACAACACATCTACATGTGAGATTGTTGCTTGTAGGAGCACTTACTTTGTTATGAGTCCAGGCAGACAATGGCCTGGATGGCTCACCTCTGCAGGGGTATTTTCGTGCAGTGGGAGAACCCAGGAGAACTTTGCTCCTATTGAGCTCTGTTCCTGTCATGGATGCAGTGGCCCACCCTCAATGGGAAGAGGGAGAGGTTGTTACATAAGAACTGGATTTCTGTACCAGGAAGCTCAGGTTCCACTAATTGGTAATCACTCTGTGGGCCTTTCTTGTCATTATTCTAGAGACTAAAGACCTGTTAGAGCCACACAGCAAAGGTGTGATGGTATGTGGCTGCTCAGGAACTTAATGGCTTCCTACAGAGGCTAATGATATGGTAAATGGTGGAGGCTTTCAGGAAAGAGGAGAGGGATGTCAAAAAAGGATCTCATTCATTCATTCATTCATTCATTCATTAAAAGATGTTCATTGTACTTCTATCATGTGCTAGGCTCTGGGGATAACTAATCAAAGGAGGTCCTGGGATAGTTAATCAAAGGAGATGTGGGTCAAAAAGTGGTCAGAAATTTACCACTGTACAGAAAAGAACATGAATTCTAAGAATATTAAGTCAGGCTTTTATTCACATTTCCAAGATGACCTATGTTGTTCTGTACATATATTGTGTCCATCTTTGTCCTTGTATCTGTAATTGGTAAGCCTCAGGTCACAGTGCATGTCTGTAGGGGGTGGGGATCAGATGATAATAAAAGGGAAGTAGTCTTGAGCTCATGTCTCCTGATACACACGTGTGTGTGTGTGTGTGTGTGTCTGTGTCTGTGTCTCTGTGTGTGTCTGTGTGTGTGTGTGTGTGTGTGTGTGTGTCTGTGTGTGTGTGTCTGTGTGTGTGTGTGTGTGTGTGTCTGTGTGTGTGTGTGTGTGCATGTGCGAATGCACAGATAAACCAGCACAGGGAAAACTGTGGTGTCATTTGCACTCGGAGGAGTTTGTTCGTTAATTACTTCCATGGGAATTTTCTCATTATTTGTCCCTTTACCTCTTTCTAAAGAATAATGAGAACTGAAATTACATTTAATAAGTTGGGGGATATAGTGGGAATGCTTTCATCTCTTAAGGTTAAATGATGAGCTTCTGGTACTATGAAAACGCTTATAAACATACTCATTTTCTGCATGTACCCTTTCTGTGCAGAGCCAGGTCGCACAGCCTGAAGATCAGAGTGCTGCATCGTGGGTTAGAGGGCCTTTGTTCCCTCTGGCTCTGTCAGCACTGTCCTTCATACCTTGTCCAGGGAAGGCTTTAATATGGGCTCTTACTAATGGCACTCATTGCAGATATTTGTCTCCAGGAAAGAGCTTTAATACCTTCTCTGATTATAAAGATCAATTCAGGTTTCTATAGAAAAGAGGAGGAACCTTTTTTTTTTTTTCTTCATAATGTAGCTCATGTTGAAAGGAAAGAGCCTCAAATTAGGGTTGTCACACAGATACATCTAAATGCGGGTTTTGTAAGACACTGGAAAATGCCATCTCTTCCGTAATTGCCCAGTTGATCACCTCATACCTTTCTCATGGTGGGTCTGGGCAGTGTCAGCAGCGTGTACTGTTGTGATGCCCTGCATGTGGCAGGGGCAGCGGCAGCATTTTTGCTTTCACATGTGCCTTTCTGTGGACAATGCCCCTCCTTTGCAGTGGTACCCCTTTTCATGCAGGCTAGTGAGGTTTTGGAAAGCCCAGGAAGCCAGAATTCTGGTGCTTGGCTTCATTGTTGAGCGCCTATGATCCTGGCACTAAAACCTTTGTCTCTGTAGAGCTCCTCCCACCTTTTAGGTATGTTGCCCAGTGAGACTTGCCCATGCAGAAATGGGGGGGATGGGGAAGGAGAACCAACGTGCAGTGAGTGCTGTGCTTGATGGTTTTTATACTGGATTCCATAAATATCCTCACCCACTCTCTGAGTTAAGAGGTGTTATTTTCATTTTACTGTTGTGGACATTGAAATCTTAGAGGTTGTCATTTGCCCAAGGTCATGGAGTTTGAAACCATATCTTGTGATGGCAAAGTTCATGATCTTTTCTCTGCTTGCATCTTACAATTAATTCACAAGGCAGTTACCCATGGCCAGGGCCACCTGAGCAAGCCTATCACTCCTGGCAAAGTACAGACTGATTTATAGGCCTTGACTCCTTCCATAACTTATTTAGAAACTTCAGCGATTCCCAGTGTTCCAGACCCCACATCATAGAAAAAGCAAAGTTAAGCTCTATCCCTCTGTCTCATAGCACTTTGGTGGATTTAAGGTTTCATTGCTTTTCAACCTAAGAAAAAAGAGACTTTGGAATCACGTTTAGCTAAACAAATCAGGTCAATTCAACACAGTGACTGCTCCTGTCTAGATGAAAACTCTTAGAATTCTAATGGGACAGATGATCAAGCAGAAAGTTGGTCTCTGTTTCATTTACTATAATTTCACATTAAGGTTAGTAATTGGAGTGGAAATTTTCACTGTGTGTGTGTGTGTGTGTGTGCACGCATGATTTCTTCTAACAGTATTTTCTAAGTCGTTATGCCATTTGATATTCTAGGTCTCCTTAACTTTGCTATAGTTTCAGGGGTTGGTGAACTATAGCACCTGCCATATCTGTCCCACTACTAGTTTTTATAAATAAAGTTTTAATTAGAACACAGCCACACTCATTTGTATTGTCTAGGGCTGTTTTCACGTTAGCAGCTGAGTTGAACTGGGACCAAGATCATATCGTTCTCAAAGTCTAAAATATTCACTGTTGCTTTTTATATAAAAAGCTTACTGATTTCTTCTTTTAGGTTACCATAGCTTTATAGACAAGAAAGACACTTGCTAGCCCCAGAGAAAATGTTCCCAACATTGGCTCGATCAGCAATAACAGGCCAGGAGGAAGCATATGTACTGTGGCCAGCCCTGAGTGCATTCATAGGTTGACTAGATGGCCATGCCCTAGAACATAATCCCAGTGGATAATAATGCTCCTCTACAATACTGCATTCCCTATTCACCACAATAGAAGTACCACTAACTGGCTGAATGACCTTGAACTAAACACTTTCTACATGAGGTTCCTCATCAAAATGAAACACTTAAGTGTGTGTGTATATATATATATAAAGGGAATAATAAATATATAAAAATAATAAATAAATAAAAACATATATATATAGTTTTAAAGGGAATAATAAATATCAAATAAAGTAAAAATAAAAAGACCCATTTTTCCCCCACCCAGCTTAGAAAATAGAACCTTGTGAATAGCTTTTAAGTTCCTTCTGTGCACCTATCTATTAACATTCTCCTCACTCCTTCCAGAGGTAACTGTCTCAATTAGGTTTTATCATCCCACTGCTTTTTCTATAGTTGTATTTAGTTTTGCCTAAGACTTTTTTTTTCTAAAGAAAGAACACTTTCAATGCCCATCACTTTTGTGTTTCATTGGTATTACTACATTGTCATGGAGATAAACTCCTTCTGTCTTAAAAGTTCCTAAAGGGCTTTCTCTCTCCAGCAAAAACAGTGGCTGCTCAATAAACACTCCTGAGATATTCTGCAGGTTTTCCTTTTCTTCTTGGTGGTAAGGCGTGTCAGACTCTTGGGCTAGCTCAGGCTGGTCTTCCTTCACCTGCTGAGGTTGAGTGATTGTGTGCTAGGATAAAAGGCTGGTATCTCCAGAGGGAGCCACTGTCTCTGCATTATTGACTTCTCCTTCTTTTAGGTTATCATAGTTTTATAAAACACTAGAGGCCCAGTGCATAAAATTTATGCACAGTGTGTGTGTGTGTGGGGGGGTCCCTCAGCCTGGTCTGCACCCTCTCCAATCCAGGACCCCTCAGGGGATGTCTGACTGCCTCTCAAAATCCAGGACTGCTGGCTCCTAACCACTCGCCTGTCTGCCTGCCTGATTGCTGCTGACCCTTCTGCCGGCCTGCCTGCCTGATCGCCCCTAACCACCTCTGCCTGCCTACCTTGCTCCTAACTGTCCCTGCCTTGTCCTGCATCCGGGACCCAGGATTCCCTCCTTTGGCTGGTTGCAGGGACCTGGGAATCAGGCTTCCCTCCCTCTGGCCTGCCACAGGCACCCAGGACCGGGCCAGCTTTGCCTGGGCCCCAGCTGCAGGTGCCTGGGACCATGGTGTGTGCAGCTTGTCCCTCTCCCGAGCTGCAGGCATAGACGCTGGCTCCTGGGACCATGAGGCAGGCAGCTTTGTCCCTCTCCTGGGTCACAGCCTGGCTGATCCCCATTCCTATCTTGTGAGCTTGTTTGTGTTGAGTGTCTGAGCCATTACTGTGTGAGAGTGTGACGACCATTTGCATATTAGCTCTTTATTATATAAGATTTTCTCTGGGCCTACCAAGTGTATTTCTTGTCTGTTGTTAGATTTATCAATTACCACAATGGGAGGGGGCAGTGGTGTAGATTTGCTGACCAAGGCCAGTTCACGTGCATTGACTCCATATTTTCATAGTAAAAGAATAAGATGAAACCTGATTTGTAGGCCTTACATTTAGCTTCCAGGCAATTTTAGTTGAAGGAAAAGCCCACTGTATCTATCCTTTGTGTTTTTCTTTTTTCCTTTATTTTCTGGCTGAAAAAAAATGTACAAATACTGCGTTTTGGAAGAAGGAACTGTTATTAAATTTAAAGCTTTTCAACTCTATAATTACTCTATAAAGGCAGTGTATTTGCATCAGAAATGCATTTAGTCTTAAGTTATAGTGCCTAGTAGTATATGGAGCATTTATAATGATGGGGTATTCCAAAAATAAATCAACTCTATAGAAAATGCTAATCAGCTCATCCCCAGGGACCACAGTGACTATCTCTGTTGTACAGATGAGGAAGTGGACATGACAGTTAGTGGTTTGCCCAAAGCCACACTGTCATTGGCATTATGAAGATTTAAGCAGTGGGCCCACATACAAGAAAACAGTCTTGTTTTCATGTCAGACACAGCGGACCTTAGTCAAATTGACTTAAATTAAGACTCCGGGACTAATAAGCCTTTTGGTGTTTGGCACAATCTGCCACATCAACCGCAGAGAGCTGCCTTCCTTCTTACAGGTACCTGTGGGATCTTCTGAGGATTCTGTTTGCTTGAAATCGAAAGCTCTGCATCTGGCTAAGCATGGCTGTGAAAACTGAAAAGCAATTGGTTCAAGTGTATCTTACACTGCCAAAGAAAACAGGGTGAGAAGTACAGTAATGTCTCAATTTGTGGCATTCTACTTTTGCAGTTGACAAGAAAGCGGCCTCTGCTAAGAACTTTTTTCCCAAAAATTATTTTCAGGGGGTTGATTGAGGGTGTGTATGCAGCCTTCTAAACTGTGTGCCTCAGTAGGATTGCATGGCAGAGGGAGGATTGATATTGGGGAATCACAAAGTCCTCCATTTTCAAAGAAACTTCTGGGATTAGTATTGCTTATTTCTTAAGCAAAAATTGGTAGCTCAGTTTATAAACATTTCCTCCCAACAACTGATTGGAGCAATCAGTTTTCTTGTTTAATCTCTAATTAATTGAAAAAGCTAATTAACCTAACCAGAAGCTCCTTGATTCTCCTCTTTGCCTTTCTTCACTAGGCTTCACTTAGGAACGGGACCCCATTTTGTTTATTGAATAGCAAATGTTTTTTTTAAATATATTTTTTATTATTGATAGTATTACAGATATCTTCCATTTCCCTCCCCCCTTCCCCTCTTCCTCTTAGGCCCTATCCACCCCCGCCCCTATCCCTCCAGGTCTTCACTACTCTATTGCTCGTGTCTCTATGGGCTGTGCCTATCTTATCTAATAAAAGAGTAATACACAGATTGACTACCACTCCAACACACAAGAGGGCTGCCCCCATGTGGTCAAAGATCTTGCCCCCATGTGGACACAAGATGGCTACCACAAGATGGCCAGCAGGGGAAGGCAGTTGGGAGGGACCAGGCCTGCAAGGGAGGGCAGTTGGGGGTGATCAAGCCTGCAGGGGAGGGCAGTTAGGGGTGACCAGGCCGGCAGAGAAGGGAAGTTGGGAGCAAACAGGCTGGCAAGGGAGCAGTTAGACATCAATTAGGCTGGCAGGAGAGTGGTTAGGGGGTGATCAGGCTGGCAGGCAGAAGTGGTTAGGGGCAATCAGGGAAGCAAGCAGGCGAGCAGTTTGGAGCCAGCAGTCCTGGATTGTGAGAAGGATGTCTGACTGCCCGATGGGGCCTAAATGGGCAGTCGGACATCCCTTGAGGGGTCCCAGATTGGAGAGGGTGCAGGCTGGGTTGAGGGACCCCTCCCCATGCACGAATTTCATGCACTGGGCCTCTAGTAAGTAAATAAGCTCTTTGGTTTACCTCTTCTTGTCCCCCTGACCCCTACATTGAGGTGTGTCCGTCTGTTCCATGCCTCCATGCTTCAGGTCTTATTTTGTTGGTCAACCCGTTTTGTTCGTTAGATTCCACAAATAAGTGAGATCATGTGAGATTTGTCTTTCTCAGATTGGCTTATCTCACTTAGCATAATATTTTCCAGGTCCATCCATGCTGTCCTAAAGTTGAGTAGTAACTGTTTTTAAGGCATTGCTAACAAAAATAACTCTCGTATTAGGCTGTGTGAATATCACCTCATTGGACTACATAGTGTTGACTCAGAGAATGCACCCACCTGTTGGGTAAACTACCAGAGCCCTTACTGTGAGGTTGCATACATACCCTGTGTATAAATTTGGGCAAAGCTGTTATGCAATTGCAGAGAGAAGGTTCCATAAAGAGGAAGACACCAGAGCATGCTACTCAAGGAAAGCTGCATCGCACAGAGGGTTGGTGCCAGCAGCCTATCCTGAGTTTATAGATTCTGAGATTTGATTTTGGCATTTCATCCTGTGTTCCATCAAATGTGGGCACTGCAGACCCACACAGACTGGCTGTCTAAGTGACTGATAAATCCGAATGACAATTTATAACATTATCCAGTAAATTGGGCTCAGTACCCAACCTAATATTGTAAAATTGAGCAAATTGCATAATTTTTCTAAGTGTTTTTTTTTTTTTCTTTCTTACCTGTAGAATTGGAATGTTGATGCTTTATAAAGATGTTTAGTGAGCTAATGTCTTACTATACTGCCTGGAAGATAATTGCTATTGTTATTATAGTGTCATTTTGGCTATTGTCTTCATTATAGCTACAAGTCAACTTAGGAGACTGAATAATAGATCAGAACATTGCTTCTTGAGCATCAATTAGAGCACAAGAAGTCAGAAGTTCTCAAGGAATGCTGCCCCCCTTGGGCTAGAACAGCTGGGTGCGTGGTCAGCTGACATCATGGATGCCCTTGCCAGAATCTGAACATTCTTTACCCAGACAGGGCTGGAGGAACTCCACTGCAATTTTCATCTATGGCTTATCTTTTTCTCGATTTCTTGAAGTCACCACTTTTTAAGTCTGGGAGTCGCTAATCTATTTGATTCTGGTTATTTTTTAGCAGTAACAAAGGAACCACTCTGATGACTTTGTTTGGGTTTGGCTTTCAAAACATCTTCTAGGGGCGATTTATTGTACTTTCAGGCTTACTCCTTTTTCTGGTTTCACATTTAGGAACTGAAATTTGCAGGAGGTTACCTACCTAGTGTTCAGGATGGGCTGTGGGTGTCAAGCACTTATAGGTGACAATGCATCTTTTTGGGATATAGCAATAAGCATGCTTCTTTTATTTTATTTTATTTATTTATTTATTTATTTATTTATTTATTTATTTATTTATTTTTATTGACTTTAATTTCCTCTTTCCCCCCAAATATCCTCCTTCCAGCCTTCCTTACCCCCCAGCACATGTCCCCACCTGCCCCCTCCCCGCCCCAGTGTCTTTCATTCATTGGTTAAGCTCATATGCATGCATACAAGTCCTTCGGTTGATCTCCCCCAGCATCCGCCTCCCATCCACCCCAGCCTTCCCCCTGTAGCTTGACAGCCTGTTCAAGGCCACCCTGCCTCTATATCAATCACTCTCCCTATTTCTTTTCTTCAAAAATATCTTGCCTCTGCATACTAGAAATAAATGTATAAGAACAAAACATGTTTGAGTCTCAGTTTCAATGTCCAACTGTTCTGAGTCCCAGTTTCAGTGTCAAATAGTTCTTTATGTGTACATGTCAGCAATGGTATCCAGATGGTGGACCCATCGTGGCAATGGCATGCTTCTTTTATTATTTTTTTAAAAAAAGTATATATATATTTTTTTATTGATTTTAGAGAAGAAGGGAGAGAAAGACAGAAACATAAATGATGAGGGAGAAACATTAACATCGATTAGCTGGCTCCTGCATGGCCCTGACTGAGATGGAGCCAGCAACCCGGGCATGTGCTCAGACCGGGAATAAGACTGTGACCTGCTGGTTCCTAGGTCCACCCTCAGCCCCTGAGTCACACCGACTGGGCAAGCATGATTCTTTTAGTTCATTAAAACAGACCAGCCTTATATAAAACCCTTCCCTCACATGCTTTTATTATAATTGTTATTATTTTTTATTTTATCTCTGGAATAGGTATTGACATCCTGAAGCTGGTGGCAGCCCAAGTGGGAAGCCAGTGGAAGGACATCTATCAGTTCCTGTGCAATGCCAGCGAGAGGGAGGTGGCTGCTTTCTCCAACGGGTATAGCGCGGACCACGAGCGGGCCTATGCGGCCCTGCAGCACTGGACCATCCGCGGCTCCGAGGCCAGCCTTGCGCAGCTCATCAGCGCCCTGCGCCAGTACCGGCGCAACGACGTGGTAGAGAAGATCCGTGGACTCATGGAAGATACGACCCAGGTAATGTATCCAGGGTCTTCTGTCTTCCCCACTAAACTTTTGGTTCCAGTGCTTCACATTTTGCTAGGAATCCTATCTAATAAAAGAGTAATATGAAAATTGATTGTACCTCCGATCAAGCCATGCCCCAAAACCACGCCCACCAGCCAATCAGGAGCAAATTATGCAAATAAACCCCAACCAAGATGGCTGCCACCACTGAGAGCAAAAGGGAGGCTTGGGTTTCCCCAGCAATGGAGGGAGCCAAGCTTTCTGCCTGACCTTACCAGCCTAGGCCTCCACTCACTGCTACAAAGTTTCAGTTATAGAAGCTACATAATCCCAACAGAAATGGTGGCAGCCACAGAGCTGGAGACACAGAGGCTAGGGTTGCCCGGGCGATGGAAGAAGCCAAGCTTCTGCAGCTCTGGCTGTCCTAGGCCTCCACCCCAGGCTACAATACTTCAATTATATCACAGCCATGGAGCCAGCAGAAGGCTTGGTTCCACTCAGGCTACAAAGTTTCAATTATAGAACATAAATTAATCCCAGATCCCAGAGCCTCCACCTGGGTCACTGGGGGGCGTGGCTGGCCTGCAAACCACCATAGGCCTCTCGCCCAGGCCACTCCCTGCCCCAAGGGAACCCCCACCCTGATCCGAAACACCCTTCAGGGCAAACAAATTGCCCCCCACCCATGTACCAGGCTTCTATCCTATCTAATAAAAGAGTAATATGCAGATTGACCATCACTCCAACACACAAGAGGGCTCCCCCCATGTGGACACAAGATGGCCACCACAAGATGGCCAGCAGGGGAGAGCCGTTGGGTGGTTCCAGGCCTGCAAGGGAGGGCAGTTGTGGGTGATCAGGCCAGCAGGGGAGGGCAGTTAGGAGGAACCAGGCCTGCAAGGGAGGGCAGTTGGGGGCAATCAAGTCTGCAGAGGAGGGCAGTTAGGGGTGACCAGGCTGGCAGAGGAGGGAAGTTGGGGGCAAACAGGCTGGCAGGGGAGCAGTTAGACATCAATTAGGCTGGTAGGGGAGTGGTTAGGGGGTGATCAGGCTGGCAGGCAGAAGTGGTTAGGGGCAATCAGGGAGACAAGCAGGTGAGGAGTTTGGACCTAGCAGTCCTGGATTGTGAGAAGGATGTCCGACAGCCTGGTAGGATTGGGCCTAAGTGGGCAGTCGGACATCCCTCGAGGTGTCCTAGATTGGAGAGGGTGCAGGCTGGGGGACACCCCTCCCCCCCATGCATGAATTTCATGCGCCGGGCCTCTAGTCTGTAATAAGGAAAAATACCTGATACTACGTGTTTAGGTATATGTACACACACACACACACCTCTACACACCCACTAGGGCACTAGTTCTCTCTTTTCTAAAAATATCTTTTTATTGATTTCAGAGAGCAAGGGAGAGAGAAATAGCAATGATGAGAGAGAATCATTGATCTCCAGCCTCCTGCATGCCCCACACAGGGAATGGAGCACCAGACCTGGGCATGTGCCTTGACCCGGACTTTAACTATGACCTTCTGGTTCATAGGTCAGTGCTCAACTACTGAGCCATGCTGGCCTGGCTAGGGATTTGTTCTCAATGGGTGTTCACAAGACTCATCTGGACATCTTTTAAAAATTCTGGTACTTTGGTCCTATTGTAGACCAGTCAAGTCAGAATCTCTATGGGGGACTAGGAATTTGTATTTTTCAAAGCTCTCCAAGTGATTTGAATGTGCAGTTAAGAATCATTGTCTTGGGGTATGTTATAATATCAGACTGTGGAGCCTGGTCTACTCCTTGAAAACTAGGGAGGAAGATTTTTCTCTAGACCGTCTCCTTTCCAGAGGATGCTTCTGTGATGTGGCTCAGCTTACCCCCTGAGCATGTCGGTGGTGCTGGCAGTAGTCAGTAACACGATTGATTCATCCTCCTTCTTGGGCTTGTTCAAGTCCCCACATCAGATGGGAGTGGAGGAGATCCAGGAGTGTGACTTACTTATAGTCTCTGCATTTGAATCCTGGCTGTGATACATAGTAGCTGGGTGACCCAGGGTTAGGGACTTCAACTTTCTGTGCTTCTGGTATCTCATTTGTAAGCCAACTTTGTAGGGTTGACTAAGACTAAAATGAAGTACATAAAATGCTTGATGCATTGAAGGTGTTCTACAAATGGTAGTTATAATCATGATGTAAATCATTTTACTTAGCCTTTCCTATTCATAATGTGTTTCCCTGAAAGGCCATGAATCAAGTACAAATGTGGGTATTGATTTATATTCCTCACAGACTTCGATTAAAGTTTTGGAGCATATTACCACAGTAAAAAAAAAATTGCTGCCACTGAGATTTGCTAAAACCTATTTAAAATGTAAAAGGCCATTCTGCCTGCGGTATTTTCTAGGGGTCCAGACTTATTACCTGAAAGAGCTAGTGAATTAACTCTAATGCGCTATTTTTCTGCACTAAATTTTATATATCCGGGGGCTCCATTTTACATATTTAAGAACTCCAAATGCTTTTGATCTTTTCATACCAATAGTCATCAGGTGGATCTTTTTTATCTAAGTGACTAGATAGAACTTTGTAGCTACTAATTGACTCTGAAAGTGGTCTTTAAAACTCCTGGCATATTTTTAACTTCTTTGAAATGTGGAATTTTGGAAAAAACTAATTCTTAATAGATGTCTTGTTAAACATTCAAAGGCTCACAGCAGTGTCTTGTGACTTTCTGAGGAATGAACTCAATATGCGTGGCTCACAACTAAAACGGGGCTTTAAAGTAGCTGGATTTGGGGAAAGCAAGGGGAAGTGTTAAATGTCCAATTAAAGAAAACAGCTTTGGTGAATGGAATGGAGGTAATCCAGAGGCGCATATTATTATGTTTCCTTGGAGTGTTGGCTTTAAGGAAAGCACTGGTAGGGCATACAACAGACTTGAAGAAGGATTTAGATACTTCAAAATAAGTCACATTGTCTCCTTGATGATGCCTATGAGAAAGATAAAATGCAATAGATGGCATGTTAGGACAGGCTAAGTGCAATCTATATCTATCTATCTATATATATATATATATATATATAAAACCCTAATATAAAAATAGGCCAAATGGACAGAACAACCGAACACTGAACAACCGGTTGCTATGATGTGCACTGACCACTAGGGGCCACACGTGGAACATGGCGGGCATTGGCAGCAGGTGGCAGAGCACAGTACATGGCAGGCATTGGCCATGGTGGGATGGTGGAGCAAGTGCACCAGACCAAGGCAGGTGCCAGTCACTATCATCAGGGTGAGCCTCTGGTGGTTACTGAAAATTCTTTGCTCCTGAGGGGCAATTGGGGCAGCAGCCACCGCTCACACCCATTGATGACACCAGCCCTGCTCGCATCCATTGCTGGTATTGGCCCCAATTGCTTTGTGCTTTCAGTGGATGCGAATGGGGCCAATGCCGGTAGCACATGAGAGCAGTGGAGGCCGGAGTAGGGCTGCCAGTAGACAGGGGACTGGGGGTCATGGCGAGAGGGGTCGGGCAGGGGCATAGAGGATGGGCTGAGACCTGCCCCTTTGCCCACCACAGCCTTGTAGCCCAAAGTTCCTTTTTAGGTGCATGAATTCATGCACTGGGCCTCTAGTATTGAATAAGGTAGAAAGATGACCATGATGCATTGTTAAGGTTACTGAACTGCGTTTCATATTTCTCATTAGAAAAAGCAAATGTAAGCATGGGGATATATATATATATATATATATATATATATATATATATATGAAAATGCATAAAAATGTTAATGTTGTTATTAAACCTAAATGGTAGACTTAGAAGTGATTTTCTCTTTAAATCATTTGCTATAATGACAAAGATTACTTTTGTCATTTTAAATATGTTTTACAATGACAGCTGAAAGGTCACAAGAAAAAGGATAGGTAGGGCTTGCTTTACTGTGCTAAATTGAGAGAGGAATCATCCTCATTTTAATTTAGGGAGAGCAGTGATTTATGTGACAGTCAATTCTTCCTTATTAGGACCGCCTGTGGTTTGTGATGTTGGGTCAGATTTGCCAAATGCTTACTAAAATTTGCTTCAATTTTGGTTTCTGCAAATCCATTTCATTTCTCTGTGTACTCTCAACAATCACTTAGAATTTGGACCTAGTCTTTGGGGTACTATTTTTTTTTGGGGGGGTGGTAGTGATGATGATAAGTTATTGACTATCACTAGTGACTTTTTATGTTTCACTGATGCTTCCATGGAGTTCCATAGAAGTTTATTGAGCATCTACTTCATTTCTGGGCACTGTCATAGATGCTAGGAACTGGGGGGTCCAAAGTCTACATGCAAGAGAATGTATATCCAGGAGGGTGATTCATAAGAAAATCCACGCTGTCAATAAATAAGCAGAACAGTCCCAAGTACCCAACTCTTGCACCTTTTAGTTGTTTCCTTGCTCTATTTCCTCTATAATACAAAAACAAAAACCCAAAAAAAAAAAACACCTCACATCTAATTTTTGTTATTTTCTATGAAACAGTGGCAACAAAGCATCTTACAGCTTTCTTTCTGGTGTTAGTATAGCCTGTGTGTTATGATGGAGGCTAAGAAGGCAATACTATGCTTCTTGTTCCATATTTTAATAATGTCCATCATTGTCCTGCAGCATTTTGGACTCTAATTTAATAGCTAATGACCATGGATTTCTGGCTGCCAGATCTTACTAACTGCACAGTATGTAACTGTAGGCTCGTAGTTTACCTCTGAGATCTGACAGAGTCGAACAAGGAATCAGAACCCTCGGGACATAATTGAGACTGATTCTTCCCATCTTATAATGGATTTGTATTCTTTGTGTATTGTGGTGCTGCTGGGGATTTGAGACTGCCCCAGGAGCTAATGGACTCTTAATGTGTAAAAACTACTGCGTGTATATGTGTGCTTAAAAATGGTTAATGTTTGTTCCTATTCATGAGGTACCTATGTAATGTTCCACTCAAAGGATCAGTCCCAGTGTGCTTTTCAGTGACCTCTGTCCAGAACAGCTGGTTCATTGTTCACCTTGATAGCCTATTAGCCGTTTTTAAATTAAACACATTCAGAGCCTGGCTTTTTCATTTAAAAAGTTTTTTATACTCAAAAATGATATAGTAAAATTCACTTTTCGGTGCACCGTTCTTTGAGTTCTCTCTTTTTTTATACCGGTTTTTTTTTTTTCTTTTGAAGCAGTTTTAGGTTTTAATCAAAATTGAGAAGGAGGTACAGAGATTTCCCACACACTCATAGACTCCTCCATTATTAATATTACTCGCCAGAATGGCTTTTTTTTTTTTCCATCAAGATTGAACCTACGTTGACACATTATAATCATCTAAACCATAGGGTTTAGATGTTCACTCTGGGTATTGTGCATTCTGTGGGTTTGGACAAGTGTATAATGACACATATTCATCATTATAATATCATACAGAATATTTTTACTGCCCCCCAAATCCTCTATGCTCTGCCTATGTATGTCTTTCCCGCTACTGCACCCCCTTCAAATACTAATCTTTTTACTGTCTCCATAGTTTTGCTTTTTTCAGAATGTCCTGTGGTTGGAATCATACAGGCTGTAGCCTTTTCAGATTGGCTTCTTGCACTTAGCAATATACATCTGAGTTTCCTCCATGTCTTTTCATGACTTGATAGCCCATTTGTTTTTAGCACTGAATAATATTGCACTGTCTGGATGTACCACTTAACCATTCACCCACGTCACTCTTTATCTTGGGTATAAGATGCATTTTTATGTAACCTCTTCTTTAAGCATTTAAAGTGAGCCCAGCCTTTCAGAATTATGTCAACTTTTCCCTTTCCAGGACATAAGCATGAGAAGTTACTGGGACTTGGCCAAAGCTATTTTTTTAAAACATTTTTTTATTTTTTATGTTTTTAAATATATACATATATAGTATTAATTCAGAGAGGAGAGGGAAAGAAAGATAGAAACATCAATGATAAGAGAAAATCATTGTTGACCAGAGCTATTTAAAAAACAAAATGAAACAAATACCTAACACAACATTCCAAATTGTATATTATCTTTTTTTCCCTATCCATTTACTTTGATTTTTTCTGTAGCTTTATTCAAAGAAAGTCTTTTGTAAGTAGCATATATGTAAGTTTTTTAAAAATCTAGTCTGATAGTGCCTATTATTTAATTAGGAGATTTCAGTGTGGTTATATTTTTAATGTAATTACTCATATTTGCATTTAAATCTGCTCTCTTATTATTTGTTTTGTATTTGTCCTCTCTGCCCTCTTCTTCCCCTCCCCCCCTCGCCCTCCCCGGCCTCTTCTTTCTTGTCTTCTTTGGGATTAATCAACTATTTTTTGTTATTACACTTTTTCTCTTCTGGTACCTGTCAGTTACACATTTTTGCTTTACTCTGTGTGGATACCATGGAGATTACAGCATGCAGACTTCAATTATGAGAAACATTTTATAAATGTGCACTTCTTACTGTTTCCAAACAGTACAACAGCCTCAAAAAACTTTAGTCCTGTTTAGTCTTCTTGCATTATGTTCTTTTTGTCATGAATTTTAACACTGCACATTTGTTAACCCCAAAACACATAATTATTATGGTTTCACATTGATTTACCTGCAGATACATATTTTCTGCAGTTCTTCATTTCTCCTTGCAGCTTCAACTTCTACCTGCGATCGTTCTTCTTTGGCTTATAGGATACTTCCTGCAGCTTCCCAACAGTAAGTTGTCTTTGAAGGAGAGTTGCAAAATAGAATTGAAGCTTGACAGTTATTTTCCTTCAGTACTTGCATGTCTGGGTTTATGTTTCCTCTGCTGAACAGCAAAGGAGATGATGTGATTTTATTTCAAAACATAAGAAATGATATGTGCAATATTATACCTGGCACTTTGGGCAATGTAGAGACGAATAAGTAAGACAGTCAGTGCCATCAAGGCAGTTTGTAGTTGATGGGAGAAATTTAGACATACCTATATAATTTAAGGGAGTAAATCTACAAGAGTGGGAGGAGGGAGTACTGGATGTACAACTAATCAGCCATTAATACTCCAGATCACAACATCAGTGTGGAGGTGTGTGCCAGGTTAAATTCCTGTCTGGCAGCTTCTCACTTTATAGTAAATTCTTTGGCCTCTCTGCCTCTGTTTTTCCCTGAGAAAATGGGAGCAGGATGAGTGCCTGTCCTGTGGGCTGTTGTGAGAATTAGGTATGACCACATTCAGCACTTACTGATTATCCTATTAATTGTTGCAGTTATTCCCAGGCCCTGGAGGTAAGAGAGAAGGAGGAGGAATGTTTCTAACAGCTCCAATTCATACAGTACTACTAGATCCTTTAAATCCTGCCATGAGGGTTACTTAGTGTCAGGTGGGGAGGTACTCCTAACTCCAGGGCTGCTTCTGCTTCAGGTGCATGGTAGAGCACAGGGCTGCCATCTGGGTTCAGTATCCAAGGACTGGACATTCCAGCGCATGGTAAATATTTCCTTCTGCCTGGACGAATGTTCCTAGGTTGGCAGGGATGTTTTCTCTAGTGTAGAAACAAACGTGATGGTATGTGTGAAGATAACAGTCTGTTCTTTCAATAGCTGTCAGAAAAGGGAAACAAAATTGAGCAACTGAATGTCTGGGTTCTCTTTTATGCTTTTTTCTTTTTGAAACATTGTATATATAGAATAGGGGCCTGGTGCACGAAATTTGTGCAATGGGGGTGGGTGATCCCTCAGCCCAACCCGCCCCCTCACACATATTGGGAACCCTCAGGGGATGTCCTACTAACTACTTGCCCCAGCCTGCTCAAGGCCTAGAGTCACTGGCCAAGGCTTTAGGCCTTGGGCACCCAGCCATTACCCTGAAATGGGGCTGATGGCTGGCTCTGTCCCTGCCAAGCCCCTCCACCTCCCCCAGCCGGTGCCTTTGCCCTGGCCAGTGCACGCTGGCCGCCTCGACCCCGTACCTCCATGGACCTGGCTGTCTCCGTCCCGCCCTGACTGCCTCAGCCCCGCCCCCGCTCCTGATTGGCTGGTGGATGTGGCTTGTGGATGTGGTGAAGGTAGTCCATTTGCATATTACTCTTTTATTAGATAGGATAGGCTTAATCATTGCGCCTTCCAGCCCCAACCCCACCAAAACACACACACCTTGAAGGGGGTGAATTTGTTTGCATTTTTATTGATTCGGATTTTTCTGTTTAAAATGGGACTTCAAACATTACCAGAATTAAATGAGGTAATAGCTTGCTAAATTGTGGGATGTAGAAAAGTGAGGTGTTAAAGTGATGCTTAGTGGGATTTGAATTCCAGCGTTCCTTTGTTGTTTCGCTTTGAAAAGGGAAGAAGAAGGAATTTTGTGTACATTTAAAAATGATAATATTAAAAACAACCACAATAATTTAAAATAATACAAAGTGTTACTTTAGTTATCTGCTTTGACCAGAGATTCACAAGTATAAAGAATTGATCTTATCCCTCCTTCCATCCTTCCATAAAGTTAGGGAGATAAAAACCACACTGTAATTTAACAACTAATAGAACTGAAGCCAATGTTGTTATTGACTTGGATGTGGTAGAATGATTTTATCCTTTCCAGAAACCACATGGAATACATCTCAGAGACAGAGCTCTCTCTCTCTTTCTCTCCTACAGTAGACTCTTTGTTGGAGACTGGGTCGCTTCACTCTGTAAAATCAACTGAGAGATTTACAGTCAGAAGAGCATTGGGCATGGTCTTGGCTTCTGCCCCAGAGGGAACTACAGTTACTGGGCTTTGCTTACCAGCTGCAGGATGCAGCTGTCCTTACCTAAGACCTGCCTGAGACCAGCCACTTTCAGAAATTTACTGTAGTGAGGACGAGTTGAGGCAAATACCAGCTGTACACTTAACTGTTGGCTTCTTGGCTATTCCAATTTGTCTTTGTCTTCACTTTGCCAGTTGGTCATCTCTTCTTAGAAAATAAGGATTATTGTCCTAAGGCCTTAAGATGTTGGCTCAGTTTGCATGGATCTAGTCTCTGCCCTCTGTTGTAGGGTCATTTAAGGTCAGGTTACTTAATTTGTGGGGTGTGCCTTCCGGCTCTGGGGAACTCCTGGGTGATGAGGAGACCTTATAAGAGGATTGCTGACACATAACAGGCCCAGGTACACTGAACGATGCTTGTGTGTAAGGTGGTCATTGTGTATAGAGAAGTGATGTCTGTAAATAAGCTTTTAGAGTTTGAGTGACATTTCAGGCTGTATTATTTCTTACCATCTTTTAAGGTTTCATTCAGTTAGTCCACGGCCTCTGGTGGAGCACCAGCTGGGGGCCTGGTACAATGTAAAGAAGAAAAGTGGGCCCTGCCTTCGACAGCTCGAGAGCCAAGATGGAGACATGTGTGCAAATGATTACAGTTCAGTGGGATAAGCAAAATGTTAAATAGAAGTGTGGGTGCATGAGGAAGTATAAGATAGTATCAGAAAGTGGGAATACCCCACCCACATAAAAAACAAGGGCAGGTATGCATGAGTTGATTTGAAAGTCATTAAAACAAACAGACTGTGTTTTCAAGACTGTATTTTGGTCTTTTCCCTAAGACTTTCCCATCTGGTTTCTGCCTCGGGAGCCCCTCTCCCTGCTTTTTCACACGAGGGGCTTCCCAAACCTTTGATTCTGCAAATAACGTCTGATTTACTCAGAATCTTTCTTTTGTTTTGCTCTGTTGCAAGCTTTTCAGAAACAATTCACTGATTTGCGATATTAAAAGTATAGGAATAAGGTGCCACTTCATGTCCGAGTACTGGGTTTGAATTTTGAATCTTCAAGAACTAATGGAAGGGACTGACAAATGAATAGTTTGGTTCTGTTCTTCTGGATTTGGTTTGAATCTTGCTTTTGCCACTCACTGTGTGACCTTGAGCAAATCCTAGTGTGTCTCCAAGGCTCAATTTTATTTGTAGTATCCTTGTTAAGTATCTGGTAAAGAGTAGAGATAGTGAGTGTATATACTAGATATAGTGAGTGTAAGTGCCTAATCCTGCACTTGACATATAGTAGGGGCACAGTGTATCCTATGTCAGAATTTGAATTTCACATTCTTTTCTTTTAGACTCAAGAGCAAATAATACCACTCCACTTCAATAATGCACATTAAGGAGAAAGGAAAGCATTATTTGCCGAGTATCTATTGTGTCCCAAACACCATCTGGGTGCTTAACATCTGTGCTTATCTAGCAAGCTTCATGGCTATGCAAAGTATAAGTAGGTAATAGAATTAAAATGTATTCTGCATTTTGTTCAAGGCCGTGTCAATTGTAAAATGTACCAAATACGGCAGTATGTTTATTTCTTTCTAGGCTAAGAAATAAATAAAAATACTGCCAATTATAGTTGTAAGATACATCCCTATTTCAGAGATGTTAAAATGTGAAAACAATATGCATCATAGAATTAATGAAATGTAGTAGTTGAGCTTGAGGTATTCAGATACAAAAAGAAAAGTTGGGGAAACAGATTTTTGGGGTCTTGCTATTGATGTACTCTCCCTTCCCAACAACACACACATATACACATGCCTCTTTTTTTTTTCTTTTCTTTTTCCCAGTAGCCTTTAAGGATGAAATTGTTTAACACAAGCAATTTATTCAGTAAACATTCATGGAACACCCATTGTATTTTGAGCCCTGCACCAAGTATTGAAGATACTAAATGAAATACACACACACACATCCCAAAAACATGAAAATGTAATCATCACTCCAGATGCTGACATTTTTAGAAGAGGGATAGGTTTGTGAACCAACTTTTAGGATATATTCTGTGACACTGCTATGTAGAGGACTTGAGGTGGGCTTTTATTTTCTTCTGGAGACATGTGCTCAACATTCCGAAAAAGCTGAGTCTATAAGTTGATGACATTTTCAGCCCCTTATTCTACATACTTCTTGGCTTTCTCAGAAGGTTCATTGGGAAAAAATCAGAATCAATATTATGAAAAGAGGTGTATTTCCGTCATCAATTACCAAGGCTAAAGATCATATTTTCATTTTTTAAAAGCCAAAATATATCTGGATAAAGCTTAGCAGCTTTCACTGTTGGCCTAGCTTTTCCACCCATGGTTGTGAGTTATATAGCTCAAGTGCTAATTGTAGCAGGTTTTATTATGTACCAATTAATTTCAACATTTAAATTGTTTTTCCCTCACTATTTCCTTGAAACAGCTATCACTCATGATTTTCCCATGAAAAAATTGTCACAGAGGGAATTTTGATTTCTCTACAGTTGGGTTGAGTCAGGGGGATAAGTTGAAATGACCACTCATTACAGTGGCTTATCACCCAAAAACTGTTAGGGAAAAAATGGGAATTTTTTTTAATATAATTACAATAGTAGGTAAAGCAAATATTCTGAGAGTAATATGAAACACAGAAACTATACAAGAAAGATTTATTACTTAATAATTGTATGAGCTGGAAAACATGCAAATCTAAAGACAAAATAACTGGGAGAAGTTATTTGCAATGTGAGGTTAATTTTCTTAAAAAAAATGAAGAGCTTTTATAAATTAATTAAGACACCAACAACCCAAAAGGAAAATGGGCAGTCTGTGAACAAGGTAGCTCACACAAAAGGAAATACTAACGGTTTTAATGGTATATGGATTTTAAGCCTCGTTCCTAATAAGAAAAGTTCGGATCGAAACCTACAGAGATATAATTTTAACCACTCAGACTGGCAAAGACGGAAAGGTTTGGCCTTGAACATTCTTTTTTTTTTTTTAAAGCAGATATGAAAAGTTTATTTAGAATAGAAAATGCACAGATTAATAAAAATATTATTGAAAAAGAATTAACAGTGATAGAAGACTTATCCTACTTTATACCAAAACATAGTACTTTAAAATGGTAGTAATTAAAACTGTGTATTTTATTTTTTATTTATTTTTTTCTTTTAATATATTTTTATTGATTTTTTTTTGCAGTATAACTTATAATTAATAGTAGTACATGTTTTCCTTTCCCCTTGAACATTCTTGAGTTGTGAGGGAAGAGAAAGAACGCATCCACTGATAATGGGTGTGTGCAGTGGCCCACTTCCCATGGAGGGCCATCTTGCGTTAGCTACCAGAGTAACTGTCAGTTCCATTTCTAGCAACAGGTCCTATAAGTGTTTCTTATGGCATCATTTGTAATAACAAGAGGCGAAGCAACACTAATGCCCTCCAATAGAGAGCTGGTTATGTAAGTCATGGAACATCCGTGCAATGAGACAATATGAACTTGTCAAAAAGAGTGACTCAGATCTTTATGTGCTAACCCCAAAAACTGCTTTCAAATGGGAAAAGGCAAAGTGTAGAACAATGTGTATACTGTGTCACATATTATAAGACGGAATGTACAAAAATTGTAAAAAATGAAAAGGAAGAGCTTGGGGGAGGGTGAGGAATATACATTCCTCTTTATTGGTGTGAGTGTAGAGTATTTCTGGAAGTACACAGGGAATTGATAATAGTGGTTACCACTCCGGAGTGGAACTGAGTAGCTGAGACCTCAAAGCCAGAGGTTGAAGTCAGTGGTTAGCAAGAGAGAAGTCTATTTCTTGATATCCCCTTTTGAATCTTTGGAATTGTGTACCACATAGAGTGTAATTATGATGACATGAATCCAGTGGGCCATTTTATGAAATAATGCTAATCTAATCAAATTTGGCAAGTTCAGAACATTTGTCACAGATGAGCTCAAGCCTTCTTAGGTCAAAGTCATGAGTTTCCTGTGAACTTTCTATCCTCCATAATGTCTTACGGCATGCTTCGTGCAACTTCTTTTTTTGTGGTTAGAATTGTCCAGAAGCTTTTTTTGTGTGTGTTTGTGTGTGTGGAAAGGCTTCCTAATATATCTCATTTAGTGAAGTTTAGGACACATGAGATCATTTCCAACAGCATGATAACCTCACGTTTCCATGGTGCTGAGCTCTTAGAGGCCGGCAGTGCGTCTGAATATGAGTGGACTCCGACTCTGAACCAAGGGAGCCAGGCTGCTTTGTTGAGAAAGCTAGTCAGTCAGTGAGTCAGCTCAGGGCTGCAGCCTTACTGTTGATGTCAGCGGCAGGGACAGCTTGCAGACACAGGCACCAGTTGCTGGGCAGGACAGGCCCTGCCCTCCGCCCTCCAGAGCCGGCTGGTTCTTACCAGCCTTGGCAGCTCTGCACAGCGCTCACTACTTGTGTGACTTCCTGTGGTTGCCCAGGGCTTCCAGAAGAGGAACAATTCTCTTGCTTAGAGCAAGGATTAGCCACTCACACCTTGACTTAAATGTAGGTGGATGTGTGGCCTTCAGTATTCGTAGCCTTTTTTTTTAAGTTTAGGGTTAGGGTTAGGGCTAGGACTAGGGCTAGGGTTAGAATTAGGTTAGGGCTAGGGCGAGGTTTATGGCTAGGGTTAGGGTTAGGGTTGGGGTTAGGGCTTGATCCAGGGCTAGGGTTAGGTTTAGGGTTCTATTTGTAGCCTTTTGAAATGAACTCTTAGAAGTGATAAGAATTCACAGATGACATACTAGTATTCTGTATACGCAAGACTAGAGCTGCTACCTTCACCTGGGTTTGGGGCATTTAAGGGAGAAATACACCATGGCCAGCTAGGCTGGGCTAAAGTTTAAATGTAGTCTTAAGTAAGGTTGCAATTGAAACAAAATCCTTTCATTATCTGATGCTTAGACAGATCTAGGGTGAGTGAGGGGTGTTTTGGCAGTTTTCAGTCAAGTTAATCCTGTGAGCCTCTTGAGGCTGGGTGAATTCACTCTGCAGGCTCTGCTCCCCACTTAACCTGGGCACTGCATAGAGTTCATTGGGTTCTGCAACTTGTGGTCTGGTGCATCTTGACATTCACTCTTATTCCAGCTTCTACACCATGATCTCCAGTTGTTACCAGAAAGGGGACCTGGCCCTTGGTGGGTATCCAATAAGTAGCGTGTGGGTTCTTGACTTAATGTGGGAAAAATTTTACAATGCCAGTCCAGGTGACTATGAGGTAACATTTATTAAAGCTGGAGAGGTAAAACAAGGAAGGGCTTAGCATAGATCAGTGGTTCCCAATGTGGGGCACATGCCTCACAAGGGGGCAATTTGATTTTTAAGGGAGACAATTCGAGAAGGAGTTATTAACAATGAATATTTTTTTTTGCATTTCTTGCGGTTCTAAGGGCCTCATATACAGTATATAAATATATTTTGCGACATTTATATATTTCAGTTCTCTATTATATGTTTTGAAACTTTATTTGCTACCTTTTCATATCACTTCATATTATTATTGTTATTATTATTAACAATTTGTTAGTGATGTCTTCCTCAGTTCTTCAACTGTCCTTTCACGCTTTTATTTTTCTCTTTCTTGGATGCCATGTTCTTTGGAAGCTTGTTTAGACCAAGTTAATGGCTTTTAGGCTACTCCAGGTGACTAGGAGCTCACTTTTTGAATAATAAGAACCACATGTCACAGGGGAGGCATCAGGACGCATGGCCAGAAAAGGGTTGGGAACCACTGGCGTAGAAGAAGCAACAGGAGAGCCCAGGCTAGGCTGCCCTCGCCGTTTGGGAAATCAGAGAAAAGGGATCTTGGGATCAGGCCCAGGGGATAGCCTGGTATGAGCTGCTAGCTTTTGCTGCCCATTGCTCCCCTGGTTCAAACCTTGTGGGGACCTTTAGGGTTGAGAAAATGCATGCCTGTGGGGGAAGAAGAGGGAAAAGGGAAATGGCAGGGCTGCTCCCTAAAGAGAGAGCATAAAATGGGTACTTTGTCTTGAGGCTGTATCTCTTTCTCCCAGGCAGGAATCTCAGGTGAGGTTTCAGGGGATGGTTTGAAGCAGAACATTAGTCAGTTTTCTGGGTGTGCTCCTCCAGGGCTGGTCAGTGTCAGTGACTGTGTTTAGTCATTGCAGCTGGTCCTGGTGTCACCCACCTGGTTTTGCTGCTTTTCTGGAGCTGAAATACAACTGAGGTCTTAACGTTATCTCTAGGAAGGCTGTATCTGATTGTTTAGCTTATCTATCTCAGTTTCCCTGTTCCACTTATCTTGGCTTACTGGATTGTGTCACAATGACCTCGGGGAGATCTAGACATGCTTTCCAACCAGAGGCTAAATAACGTACATCACCCTTCTCAAGAGATAACAGATATCCAGTTAGTGCCATTTGCACACCTAAGGACGGATGAAGTTAGGGAATACTTCTGATTTTGGCGCATCAGCTTAAAGCTGATGAGTATTGTGTTGATGTCCTTTCCTAAACAATCAGCCCTTAAAACCTCCAGGAATGTTAACCTCTGCCTTTCTCTCTCCTAAGCTTTAAGGGCCCTTCTGTTACCTCTAACTTTCTGAATAACTTGCTCTTATAATTTGAGTTCTTGGCTCTGAACTCTTTCTTTGCCAAACAAACTTAATTTCATCAACACTGCCTGTAAAACTATCATTTAGGATTTTAAAGAAACTGCCTCGATTTTTTTTGTTGTGGGGGCGGTGTATTTGTGGGATTTTTGTTGTTGTTGTTTGATTGTTTTAAGGGAGAAATGATTGTTTATAGGTATTTTTCTTAGTACTAGGGCTGGTAACTGATTACCTGAGCCCTCATTTATAGCTGGAATCCTGGATTTGGATAACAAAGCATTCCTTATTATCTGAATTCTTATAAAAACGGACCGAATAGATTCAGATATTAAGAGATGCTTATAGGGCAAGGAGAATAATGCTTGTTTTTATTGGAGCTCAATTGCACTTACCTACATAGACCTACAGGAGGTCATGAAATCTCATTTACATGAGCAGCTGGTAAAGCAGGAGAAACAAGTCTTAGATATTATAATCCTTAAATAGTTGTAGTTATGTATTTATTTGTGTATTAATTCCTTTGAGATAAAGCTTTAATAGAAATGGAATTTGTTTTTCTAAATAGTCACTGGTCTGTTGGGATCTGAAATAGCCTATCTAATAAAGAGGGAATATGCTAATTGACTGCCACACCCTCACAAAGATGGCGTCCATAGCCAATAAGGAGGGAATATGCTAATTGACTGCCATGCCCTCAAAGATGGTGGCTCCCACAGCCACAAGATGGCGGCACCCAGTCCCCTCAGCCCTGCCAGAGAGGCAGGCACATGGCTCTGTGCACCTGCCTCCGGAGTCCCCATCCCCTCAACCCCCTAGCCACATAGAACCAGCTCAAGGCACAGGCAAGCCTCGGGTGGTGGCTGTCCAGCCAATGTCCAAGTTGTAGGCAAGTCTCGGATGGTGCTGCTCAGCTGATAACTGAGGCACAGGCAAGCCTAGGATGGTGCCCAGGGCTGCCCGAGGCTCAGGTAACCAGGGCTGGTCACGGCTTGCACTGCTGGCAGTGGCAGTAGCAGAGGTGTGATGGGGGCATCGCCTTCCCCTTATCACCCAGTTGCCTCCTGCCCCTGAGGGCTCCCGGACTGTGAGAGGGGGCAGGCTGTGCTGAGGGACCCGCCCCCCAGTGCATGACCTCTAGTTTTCAAATAGACAACAAAGTTATTGGCTACAGTTGAAGTGATTGATATTTACAGAATCTCTCTTCTTTGTCTCCAGGCAGGTGGATGTAAGCTCTGCCACTGAGTGACAGATCCTTGCAGACCCTGTCTCTGACCCCTTCCTTCTAGCTAAGGGGCCAGGGTAGCTCCTTAGACTCTTTATATTGAGTTTATAGGGTTTGTCAATTTCCCTAAATGTCAGTTGGTTCAGACAGGGTAGTGACAAGGCTCAGCAAAGAGGATTAGTTGAAACTTGACAGATCTGATCTTGAATCCTGGGGCTTTGTGATCTTGACTGGGTTACTTAAAACCTCTTAGAGCTTCAGTTTTCTTATCTATAAAATGGAGCTAACAAAAAGCTACCTTAACAGCAAACAGATTACATGTATTTCATACTGGATCATTTTGCACGGTATCCTTTTCCTACACTGGATCTGTGTAACAAGCTGGTCAACTCAGATGGAATAGCAATTCTTTTTCATTGAATTTAGTGGATAGACTTTTAAAAACTATTATTAAAGTGATGGAAATTTTTCTAAGTGTTAGATGAGGTTGGAGGAAAAGTTTAGTTGAAAGGGTGACTTTTGACTCTAAGAAGCTTTCTTTTTGAATCTGTCAGGCATATTTGGCTGCAGAGAGGACAAGGGGTGTCTCCTGGAATCCAAATGGGCAGTGCCAGAAACCAGGGGGTTAAGTTGAATCATTTTAGCAGATTGGCAAGGAGCACCCAGGCTGGGTAATTACTGCTTCATTTCAGAGGGTTACTGAGGCATCAAAGTTGTTAATTAGTTTTATGAAAACAGATTGTGCATCCACGGGGAGATTGTAATTGGGTAGTAATTGAAATGAACTTGGAGGTAAACCTTAGTTGAGTGAACCAGTTGGCGGTAACTTGGAAGGAGAAAGGGATTTGGGGTGGGGGTTGACATGGGAGTAGAGAATAAAATAGCAATAGGAAGACAAATAATAAATGACATAATTTGAACAGAGATGATCTTGTCTAGACTTTTTCGGTTAGAAACAGGGAAACAGGTCTGCAGAAGGAAATGGCTTTTCTAAGATCACATCGTCCCTTGCAATGATATTCCAGGATTTTCATGACTTTGGTTTTTAGGAGTTGGCTGTGGGGAAAATGAAATGCATGCTGAAAAGATAGCTCTGAACCAGAGTTCTGGGTGCATTCCTGTCGGTAGAATATATTCAGGAATGCTGCTAGCTCTTAGGAGAAAAGAAAAGTGCTCTCAAAATTTTGTTTCATGTACTTACTGCCCTTTTCTTGGATAAAGCTTGGAAGGACTTGCTTTTACCATTTCCAGCTCCACCCTCCTGAGGGGCTAGATACACACTTGACCTTCCATTTCTTAGCATCTTAGGGAAGGCCAGGCAACCGGGAAGTGGTCATTTGGTTTGATATGAAAAGAGGAGAATTAAGCTCCATCTTTGGTTTCTGGTTGTGATTTGGTGGAGCACCCAGAATGAGTGCTCATTTTGGGGGCTCTGGTTGAGGTAGGAGTGAGGATTGTAAGGACACAGCTGGAAACGGCTCATTCTAGTACAACTCAAGTACAAGTTACATCCTTGTTCTCATAAACACAACTACAAATCTCCGTAGCCCAGAGGTGTTCAAGCTCACACATTTCAGTCAACACCCCGTTTACTCACTGATTTGGATGGTTCTTCATTCTGGGTGGCTCTGGAAATCAAAGGAAGATGGTCAGATCAGCAGTGCAGCTCCTCTACGTGTGACTCAGCTGTTGAGTCAGATGAACCATATATCTCTTCCCATATCAGGTTGGACTAATATCTGCAGCCTCTGGAAGGACTAAGTGTACTTCCATGGAAAGAAACTAATCAGAAGGACATTTGGGGCTCATTTGGCCAAAATATAGTACATGCTCTTGAAGTTTCCACAATAGAACCATCTGTTTTGGGCTGGTTCTTTCTTTATTATCCCTGGCCCTCCCCTTTTGGTCTGTCTTACGGTCTCTACCTCATTTCTCAATTGAGTCTTCCAAGTTAGCATGATTACCTCATGGCCATAAAACAAAAAGAACCATACTTTTCACATTTCTCCAAAGGGGCTTCAGATATCAGGTGGATACATTTCATTCATTGGCCAAGTTTCCCAGGGGCCTTTCTTTTACGTCTTAGTATCTGCCTGACTGCAAGAAGTTGGGTGTGTGTGTGTGTGTTGCCCTTTTGTGCCCGTGAACATTTAACAAAAGTATAGAGTGGAGCTCAGCCAAGTAGATGCTCTTCCAACTATCCTGTTTCTTGGCTACCGATGTAAATAAAAGAGGCTGCAGCCACAACATTTTCAAGTTAGCAGAAGGAAAATATATTTATCAGTGGTGACTGCTTTCAAAAATAACATTTATTGTTTTCTTAATTATAAAGTTAATATGTCCCTGCAGAGAATTTGGAAGGCTCAAAGAAGCATAAGGAATAAATTAAGTTACTCATTTTGTGACTGTTTTGAAAAGTTTATGCTCAAACCTTTTGTAAGAGAAGACCCTCTTCTGTGGAAATCTGGCTTTCTTGTTCAGAATATCTGTCTTCTCTTTTAGTTTCTAAATCTTATTATGAGTGTTCTTCAGTTGCTATAAACTCAATACTGAACCAAGGACTTTCTGAATTAATAAAACAAAGAATTCATTGATTCCAAATATCCCGATGACTCAATTACTGATGAGAGTTACCATAGGTAACAGAGTGCTTGAGTTACATGCTGTGTTGCAAACCAATTTGGGGGGGATATTGTAAATATTAAAGAGGAAAAAAGTAAGTTCCTAGAATCAATTTTTTTTATTAGAGGGAAAAAATGCATGTAACTTTAGAGAAGTCTCAAATACAACCAGCTACTGGGTATCCTTAGTAGCAGAATAGATTTTCTAGAAAGGTGATTGTCATGGTCTCTAGCTTTAGTGGTTGATGTTAGCTTAGCTCCAATGTGGTGATGCTAAAACAATTCCTAGGGGCATTTTCATATTCACTTGACTCATTTCTAATTACAGGAGAGCATCGCATCAGCATTCTGTCTTTCCAAGTTATGTTGGAAATCACATGATTAGTCCTTTGGTAAAAGTGGGGGTGGGGGTTAAATATTTAAAGTTTTGAACTGAGTTCAGGAAATAGGTGGGTGGACATCTTATTTCTTAGCCTGTTACCATGTGATTTGTGGGTGGGAATTTCTTTTTAAGCCAGAATAGTACACTATATTGACTGACCATGTTGTCCAATGTAACGTCCCTGAGAACCAGAGTATAGACAAGTGCTCTTTGTCTGAGTGAATAAAAACCGTGTATTGGCATGAATGGCCATGTGCATTTGCAGGGAGCAGGGGCACATGCCAGGGCCTATTGAAATAAAATGTTAAAAGCGTATACATAAAACTTGTCTGAGGATCAGACGGGGGCCGCTGGGAATGTGTGTTTCCCAAGTGTTAAACTTGCACTGGAAGCAAAAGTGAGGTGTGGGTGGTTGTACAGAGGGAAAATGCTCTTGGAACAATATTAGACATTGAGGTAATCAGTGGTCTTCAGATTCTGCAGTTCGCTGCAAGAATTTCTTAGGCCTTAAAGGTTATAAAAGAGGCAGCTGTGTTGCTTTGTGCGTTTTACAACTATTCAACGTGATGCTTTGAAAGGAGGGTCAATGTCTTCTTGGCTGAGGAACTTGAAGTTATCTTGTGTGAGTGAAGTCATGAGGGTTCTAATGAGTAGTGATTAACAGCTCTGGGAAGAGTGCTCATCGCTCCCGAACCCTGCCCTGTGTGATCTGCTCCCAGGTTTTCATTCATGCCACAAGAGCCAATGAAAAGATAAAGTCGATGGACTAGAAAATACCACATGTACCTTCCACAGTTCTGAAGTGTGGTATCAAATGACAGGGCTGTGTAGAGATGGCAGGCAGACCTGAGATGAACACTGGTTTTCTCCCAGTAGCTGTGTGACCTCTCTGTCATTTCACCTGTAAAATGGGTGATAACGCTATCACTTCTCCCATCTCCACTATACATGGGGTACAGCCTTGATTCTACCCAGCTTGGCCAAAGCTGCAGCATGCTATCATCCTGCTTTGATTCTTGTCTGCTCATCAGCCCAAGAAGCCATGAAGCTCACTCTCTCTGTTATTGTCTCTCAGGTGCTCACTACGGAAGGCAAGCTTCATGCTCATGCTTCACGCGCTCTGTTCTCGTTGGTTTGTTCAAACAATTTTAATTTCCGAGCTAGTTTGAAATGGAAACCAGGAAACCTAGAATCTAGACTTAGTTCTGACATTCACTGGTTGGGAGTCCTTAATCAACTCACTTCTGTAGGTTTCCTTACTTGGAAAGAGAGGGTGTAATTAGTTTGCTAGGGCTTTCATAAGAAAGTAGCACAGCCTGGAAAATTTAAACAATAGAAATTTATTTTCTCACAATTTTGAAAGCTAGACCTTTGAGATCAAGGTGTCAGGTTGGTGTCTTCTGAGGCTTCTCTTGGAGATGTCGTCTCCTCCCTGTGTCTTCATAGGATCTTCCCTCTGTGTGTCTGCCTTCTTATAAGGACACCAGTCATATTGGATTAGCACCCAATTGTACCTCCATTATCTCCTTAAGATTTTCTTAAAATTTCATTGTCTTGAGAGAAAAAAGGAGAAATTGATTTATTGTTCTACTTATTTATTTATTTATTTATTTATTTATTTATTTATTCATTCATTCATTCATTCATTCATTCATTAGTTGATTCTTGTATGTGCCCTGACTGGGATTGAACTCACAGCCATGGTATATCAGGACAGCCCTCTAACCAACGGAGAGCCACCTGGCCAAAGGCTCAGTTACCTCTCCAAAGGCTCTATCTCTGAATACAGCCATACTCTGAGATATGGGGAGTTACAGCTTCAACATATGAACTGGGGGTGGAAGGACATAAATCAAACCATATCAGAGTGGAATATAACAGTTATTATCTAAGACCTTTTCTAGCTCTACAAAATTACTTTGTAAATCGAAGATCTTACCCTTTGTTCCTTGTCCAGTTCTACTCCTATGAGGTGACAGCTCGATATATATGCTTCCAGATTTTTAATGCTCACATACATTCTTATATATATTTTTTAAGGGTTTAAAAGTCTGTGTGGTCCTGGCCTGTATAGCTTTTTTGGTTGGGCATCATCCCATGCACTGAAAGGTTGCCGGTTCGATTCCTTGTCAAGGCATATGCCTGGGTTTTGAGCTCTGTCTAGTAGGAGTGTGCAGATAGCAGCCGATTGATGTCCCACTCTCACATCAATGTTTCTCTCTCTCTCCTTCTTCTTTCCTTTCTCTCTAAAAAAATCAATAAATTTTTCCCCCCCAAATGTTGTGTATGGTGAGTTTGTGTGTGTTTGACAATAATATGACAAGTTAGTAAGGACTGTCAAGGGAGAATTTACCTATAAAATATTAAATGAGACAGAAAAGCATCAGAGAACATTTTAATTTCCTTTTCTTTCTCTGTAATTTTTAAGTATATAATTAAACACATTCTTTCTGTTGTTCCCTTCCGTAGCTGGATGCTGACAAACTGGCTCTCCCGATGAGCCCCAGCCCACTTAGCCCAAGCCCCATCCCCAGCCCCAACCCGAAACTTGAGAATTCCACCCTCCTGACCGTGGAGCCCTCCCCGCTGGAGAAGAGCAAGGGCTTCTTCGTGGACGAGTCCGAGCCCCTTCTTCGCTGCGACTCCACATCCAGTGGCTCCTCTGCGCTGAGCAGGACGGGCTCCTTTATTACCAAAGGTACAGACATGAAGCTTTCCCCAAAAGAGCCCTCGGGACGACTCCCTGCCACTCCCACAGTCCTAGAGAACCCGGGATAAATCACGTCGGTAGCCAATGGGGATCCATGTGGAAGCTCTTGACCTCCCGGCTGCCTGTCTGAGAGCCTGTGCTCCAGGAGTGTCTGTCACCCTTGATCCTCAAGATACTATCAAACGTGTATTTCAGAAAAGGTCCGATAAAATGTAGTCTGGCAGGTTTTCTGAAAATTATTTACCGAGCTTGCAGAAACCACAGACTTAAATTTAAAGCCTTAGCCTCTCTTGAGTGGCCGAAGTATAGGTTTTAGTGACTCGAATTAAAATTCATTGTTAAGCTTAGTTGTAAATAACAATATTTTAAACATATGGATTGGTACTTTTGGTACATAATTTACCATTTTCAGTTTTTAATAGCAGGGTGAGGAATTAACATACACACTATATCAATGACAGATATTTTGTTAGGAATTTCCTAGTTTGCTTAATTCCAGTTATATTTCAGTGAAGGGTTATATTTTATGTACTATTTTACAATTTATAAAATATGTTCTATTTTACATATTTATATTATATTAATTTATATTATAAATTCATATTTATATTTATATTTATTTTATACTTATGAAAATACTTATATTTTGTGTTATATTTTAGAGAAAGCTTTTAAAAATATATTTTTATTGATTTCAGAGAGGAAGGGAGAAGGAGAGAGAGAAATATCAATGATGAGAGAGTCATTGATTGGCTGCCTCCTGCATGCCCCCTACTGGGGATCGAGCCCACAACCTGGGCATGTACCCTGACCAGGAATCTAACCATGACCTCCTGGTTCATAGGTTGACATTCAACCACTGAGCCATGCTGGCCAGGTGAGAAAGATTTTTATAATAACTAATGGTCTGGTGCACAGTTTCCTGCCCACTGAAAGGGATACTGGTGCGGGTGAACCAGATTTGGGCCTGATAGGGCCCCAGCAGGAAGCTAACCCACAACTGATTCTGTGAGGAATTGGGCTCCCTCTTCCCTCCTCACTGGGACTGGGGTGCAGGTGAACCAGATTCCGGGCTACAGGGCCCCAGCAGCAACCTAACCTACCAGTCAGAGCATCTGCCCCCAGGTGATCATTGCACATCATAGCTATTGTTGAATGGTCGCTTAGGCTTTTATATATATAGATAAATTACAGTTTCTCACCCCATTGTAAGGCATGACCCAGGAAGCATTATTTTCTTGTGTATATATTTTTTCTCTTAGCACCTCAATTTTAAAATACAGCGTCATAAGTAGACAATCACATAATTAGATCACATTGACTTGGAATAAACAGAGGGGGAAAAGGTGGGTTGAGGTATTTTTTTAGCGAACAAACTACTGATGAAAACAGTAAAGTATTTTGGGGGGGGTAGTTTTTCAGATTTTTTAAAAGGTATTATAGTATTTTCCTTCAGAGTTTAAGAAGAATTTAGAAGTCATTTAGGGATCGGCAAAGGTCCTGTTAAAAGACACGTACATCAACAACCCATTGAAGCAGATCTTTGTCTCATCTTTATTAGGCAAATATTGTTTTGTTTTCTTACATGCAATGCAAGTAAAAACTCCTGTGTTATTCACAATGTGCCAGAGGTTCTCTCACTCACCTTGAGGTGGTAGGTTGGGGATAGCCTGGGGAGACAGTAGCCGTCACTCTTAGCTGTCCTCCCTGGCCCCCAGCACAGTCCCTTTACCTCTGTCCCCTTCCCTGTTCTCTCTTTCCTGTGCAGAAAAGAAGGACACGGTGTTGCGGCAGGTACGCCTGGACCCCTGTGACTTGCAGCCTATTTTTGATGACATGCTCCACATTCTGAATCCTGAGGAGCTGCGTGTGATTGAAGAGATTCCTCAGGCTGAGGACAAGCTGGACCGGCTATTTGAGATTATTGGCGTCAAGAGCCAGGAAGCCAGCCAGACCCTCCTAGACTCTGTTTATAGCCATCTTCCCGACCTGTTGTAGGACGCAGGGGAGACTGCACTCTGGAAGTTACTCATCTTAGTGTCAGGGTGGTTGGTTTTCTTGTTGTTATTGTTGCTTTTGGTGTGTGTGTGTGTGTGTGTGTGTGTGTGTGTTTGTAACAGAGTATATGGCCAGTCTTTTGAGTCCTTTCGTGTATTTTTTTGTGTGTGTGTCTCTCCCCCCCTTCTGGGAAGTTAGTTTATAAATCTTTTCAAGATATAACTGTTGCAAAATACCCACCACTAAAGTTTTTTAGGTTCCATATTTTCTCTATTTTGCCTTCTTATGTATTTTCCAAGCTGTTCTGCGCACTTTACGTTCACTTCATGTAGCACAAACGCGTTGAGACTGCTCCAGCGCGCCGGACTGTGAGCCTCTCCAGAAGTGTGATGGCGCCCTGTGAATTCCGTCAGCGGTCTGCGTGTCTCAACATCCACATCTATGTTTTTTATCCTTCCCATTTTTTTATGATTGTCACTTGCAAGTTTTCTCAAGGGTGAAGGACATGGAAGACCCCGTCGAATTACTGTAATTCAATAAGATGTTGCATTTTCTTTTTCATATGCCTTGTTGTGTTGTTCATACTCATGGCTGAAACTTGACCACACTGTTGCCAATAGTCTGGTTTTCACCGGGACACCATGTAGAATGCTTGATTACTTGTCTTCTTACACTAACGTCATCTGGGCTGGAGACGTGAAATCCTCAAGCCACCAGGACCTGCTATTTAAGTGGCTTAACAATTGGACCACCAAAGAACTTGAACTTCATCCTTTCGGGGTCGGAATATATTGCTGCACTTTGGAAGGTCATAACTAAGTGCCAGGGCACCTTTTCCACCGGGAATTTGCCCCGCTTTGCTTTCAAGGTTTGTTTTCTTATCCACACTTAGTTGACAGGTCCAGTTTGCCCTAGATCAAGGCCTTGGTCTTGGTGGGATTCCTGCATCATTCAATCACGTCAATTAAAAGTGGCTGCAGCTGTCTGTAAGAGCTCTTGTCTGATATATTTGCACCTCTGCTCCCATTTATAAACATATTCTCTAATGCTCAGTTGTCAGATTCTAAATCAAAGGTGGTATGGACTCCCTTTGTGTGAGCGGGGTTTGTGGATAGTGGTGAGGGACTGATAGCAGAAAAATGCCTTCAAGTGTACTAATTTATTAATAAATATTAGGTGTTTGTTACCCGAGTAGTCTGAGTATATTGAATCCTTGTCTTGTACATGTGCTCACATTATAACTCTTTGATTCATCTCCTGGGAAAATATTTAGGTTATAAAAACCTCAGCTTTTCTGTTCTGTAAATCATGCAAATTAGCAAAAGTTTGTGTCTGGAAAAGTCCCTGGAGAGTCACAGAAAATGACTCTGGAGCACGAAGTGGCCGAACATTTCCTAGTCTTTTGCAGTGTAAATCTGAGGCTCCTGTTTTTCAGATTGTCCCCATATTAATAAATGAGGATTTTGGGGTAGAAAGGTACAAATGGTGAGGGCTTGGAGTATATTCGTCTTACTCATTTCCATCTAGGAAACTTACCCCTCATGGGTCTATACACGTTCATTGGCTTCTGTATGAAACCACATTGCCCCAAGTAACTTTTTTCTGGACAGTAAGGCTGGGAGAAATCTTACGGTGTGATATATTACATTACATTATATTTATTATATATTTTATCACAGCTTATCTTGGGAACCCTGACTCAACAATTCCAATGGCTAGAATCAGCAATTTTGAGTTCTTCTTACCATGAGAAACTGGAAGTAGATACCCTGTCTGAACACTTTGAACCCATGTTAGGGACACGACAGGGTATTTTTGTTCATCCACTTCCACATGGGTGTTTCTAGAGAACTATCCTGGTATTTGGTTTAACTGGTTTTCAGGCTGTGCTTCCCCTCTCTTTTGTGGACAGAGACAAGAATTTACACACACACACACAAAGCAAACTGTCCCTGGCCAGTGTGGCTCAGTTGGTTGGACCATCATTCTGAATACCAAAAGGTTGTGGGTTCAATTCCAAGTCAGGACACATATCCAGGTTTTGGGTTTGATCTTCAGTTGGGATGCGAGAGGGAGGCAACAGGTCTGTTTCTCTCTTGTGTCAATGTTTTTTCTCTCTCGCTCCCTCTGCCTCTCTCTTAAAAAAAGAAAAAGAAAAGAAAAAGGTTAAAAAAAAACAAAAACAGGCAAACTAGAATGGGTCATAAATGGTAGTGGAGGAGATAGGTTTTTTATTACAGAAGATTTCAGGATGGCCACTTATTTATTGTGAGAGTGAAAAACAATGAATGGATGCAAAAATGTTACAGTTATTAAATGTGAATTATTCAAAGGGGATGCTCTTAACCATTGACCCAGCTTTGTACTTTACAAAGGGCTTTTTACATTATCTTATTGAATCGTTACAACTGCCTATGATAGGAACTATAATTGTACCTATACAGTATGAAAAGTAGGCTTACAAAGGCCAAGGAGCTTGAATAAGACCCTACAGCAGAGTTGTAGAAGTCAGATTTGAATCTGAATCCAATGCTGTTTACCCAAGACTAGTAACAAGAATTCTGTAAGGCTGAAACAGTGGGAAAAGGTCAAATGATGAAATGTATGTACATGGGTTATAAGTAAAGCCCTATACTTACCCTGTTTCCCAGAAAATAAGACAGTGTCTTATGTTAATTTTTGCTCCCAAAGATGCGCTAGGTCTTATTTTCAGGGATGTCTTATTTTTCCATGAGGAAGAATACGGTACACATTTATTGTTGAACAAAAAAAATAAAAATAAAAAGGAAATTTATTACCTGTATACGGTATGGTAGTAGTTGTCATCACAAACCAGCATAACCAGACAAACTGTGAATCCTATGGTATCAAGAATTTCTTGTTATTACCATTATTTCCGTGTACAACAATCTATGGTACATTTACTGATACTGATATTTACTGGTATGAACACAAAATAAGATTTATTCAATGACAGTCATGTTATCATCTTCTGGAACATCATCATAACAATCCAAACCCTGAATTTCCTGGTGAATTTCTTGTGACTCCATTTCTTTCAGAATCAGTGGACCAAATCTCTCATGTTTAGCAATAGCACTGTCCTTAAATGAGTACTTCTTGTCAAGGTAGCCTGCTTGTAGTGCATTTGCAATGCCACTGTCAGTGATTTTCTCTCATGAATTCTTCACTCAAGTTACAACCTCTTGCAGTTTAGGTTTCACAAAGTTTCCACGCTGATTTCTCTCCATTCTATTTTCAACGTAGTCATTAATTTCCATGCTCAAATTGTCCTTGAATGGCTTGTTTATTGCAATATCAAGAGTCTGAAGATAGGCTGTCATTCCTGCGGGAATCATTATTTGATCTATTTTTCTTTTGTGAAGAAATTTCTTCATGTTTTTAGCATGGTGAATGCTGGCTGCATCCCAGACTAGCAGACCTCTTTGGCTCCCTCGCATAACAAGCGGCAGCATTAAATCGACCCACTTCCCTATAACTGCTTGTGTGGCCCAGGCTTTTTCAGTTTCAAGAATAAAAATATTATCTGGGAGGTTTTATTTTCCGGCGGGGACGCCTTATATCCTAGCGAGAGGCAAAACTGGAAGTAGGTCTCATTTTCGGAGGATGTCTTACTTTTGGGGAAATGGTATGTTTAATACATAATTGTGAAAATATTGGTGGTGTCTCTTGAAGACCCAGGGGAAAGGCAGTTGTGGTTGAACAAGGTTAATATTAAGTTAACATGATACAGAGCTTTTCTAAAAACAAAACACAAAGTGACCTCCTGCTACATGATTAAAAATACAATAGCTGATCTGAGTTGACAGTCTCTTTTCTATACTAGGTTGCTCACATTGGAGGTTTCCTCTGGTTTGGGCTGTGTGATTGGAGGGGTGTGCTAAACTGGAAGATTTCCATTATGGGTTGGGGGTTGAGAGTAACCAGAAGAGCAAGAAACAGAATCAGGAGCAAACACTGGTGAGTCGAGGACTGATGATCACGGGGGCAAGGGAAAAACTCGTCCTACTATGAAGGGCTAAGGAAGAGAGGTTTTTCTTTAGAGAGACTACTGCTTCCTCGGGGATGACTTAGGTTAACTGCAGAGGAGCTTTTAATCAATCACTTTGGGCTGCTTTGCAAAGGAGAGAATGACTCGTACCCTGGGGACAAGTTGGGTGTGCTTCAGTGGTTCTCCACCGTCATGAAGACAAGAATCACCTGGGAAAGAACAGTCCGTGAAGGCAGGCCAGAGTTTTTCCCCCACTGTTTCAATGCTCTTATTTTTTTTTAAATATATTTTATTGATTTTTTACAGAGCGGAAGGGAGAGGGATAGAAAGTCAGAAACATCGATGAGAGAGAAACATCGATCAGCTGCCTCTTGCACACACCCCCTACTGGGGATGTACCCGCAGCCAAGGTACATGCCCTTGTCGGAATCGAACCCGGGACCCCGCAGTCCGCAGTCCGACGCTCTATCCACTGAGCCAAACCGGTCTCGGCTCAATGCTCTTATTTTTAAAAAATATTAAGTATAGTTTACATTCAATACTTTTTTTTACTTTCAAGTGTACACCAGCGTGGTTAAGGCCACTCTGCTAAGCTCCTTAAATTTGAATGAGCAAGTGAAACTCCTGGGGATCTTGTCAAAATGCAGATTCTGTGTCAGTTGTTGTAGGGTACCTAGTGAAGTGGATGTTGTTGGTCTACAGATCATACAGAGTGGCCTAAGATCATGCCTCACTTTCATGCAGAGTAGCCCTAATAATGGAGATTACTCTAATTCCACAGGAGGGAAGTAAACAATTTCTGTTGATCCAGAGATTTCCAGGCAGGCAGCCCAGGTTGAAATCTACAGCAGAAGCTCTCATTCCGGACTGCACATTGGAATGAACAGGGGAGGTTTGGGAACCCAATGCTTAGGCTGAACCCCAGACCAATCATATCACAATCTTAGGGGCTGGGACTTAGCCATCTGCAGTTTTAAGCTCCTCCGGCCCTAACAGATTTGGCGCAGTGGGTAGAGTGTCCGTTCACAGACTGAAGGGTCCTAGGTTGGATTCTGGTCAAGGGCAGATACCTGGGTTATACAGGCTCGACCCCTGGACCTAGTCAGGGTGAGTGCAGGAGGCAGCCAATTGATGTGTCTCTCACTTCAATGTTTCTGTCTCTCCTCCTTCATTCTACTCTAAAAATCAATGGAAAAATACCTTCGGATGAGAATTAACAAAACAAAGAAAGCTCCCAAAATAGAGTTGGTTTGAGAACCACTGATAGAAGAGCTTGTGAAGGGAGTGCTTCTCAAGCCTCACCCCAGATCACCTGAAAAATCTGCCATTGTGATTCTCCTATAGACAGTCCCACTTAGCTCTGTAGACTTGCTGTAGGACCCTTAACCCTACTGTAAAAACTTTGGGAACTGTTAAGAGTTGATACAATACCAAGCATGGATGGGGCAACATCTTAAAGCTTACACTGCATTGATAAAATCTGCAACTATTCAATTTGTGGTTTTGAGCATAATGTATAAGATATGATTAGTCAAGAACATTTGGAAAGTGATGTTATGATCGATCAACATTTGGGAAGTGATGTTATTCTTATGTACATTTCTATATATATTTGATTGAAGTTTTCTCAGTAGTCAAAGAAATGAAGTAACCTGTAATGAGTCATAAAACTGCACTGACTGTATCAGAGAATCTCAGATTTGTCGCACCTGGGTCATTGGATCATTTATCTCATTATGCTAGTACAGTCCCGTGGGTACAACAAGTACAACATTGTACAGTCCTGTGGGTACATCTTGAACTTTGGAGAAAAGTAATTGTGATCTCTTGTTTAGCAGAATTGAGTATTTTACCTTTGGAAGGAGGTTGAATATCATCTAAAGAGCCTGTAGTTTTTAGGGGGAAAGTCAGACTATAGCTGCCTGCTAATGACAGAGCTGGGTTGCTTTATTCCCCTATCAGCACGCCTTTGTAATTCCAAGATAATACCTTTTTGCTTCTTTTCTTGAAAATAAGTGGGAAATAAAATTAATGATGTGAGCAGGAATTGTTAGGATTAGAAATCTGAAAAAGTTTTACATAGTCTATTTGACTTCCAAGTAGCTGCATATGTGAAACATGTTTTGATGCTGAAGCCTTGTTATTTCCAAAACATAGATATTCATAAAATATAAAGGATATAAGAAACACATAAATGTTCCTCTCTAAGGAGAGGAATAGGGTGGACAGGAGACAAGAAGAGGAGAGGAAGGACATGTTTTTATCAGTATTTGTTCTTTTGATCCTCTTTTTATAGTTTTTATTTATTTCAGAGAAGAAAGGAGAGGGAGAGAGAGATAAAAACATCAACCATGAGAGAGAATCAATGATCAGCTGCTCCTCCATGCCCCATACTAGGAATGGAACTCACAACCTGGCATGTGCCCTGACCGGGAATAAAAACAGTGACTTCCTGGTTCATAGGTCAACACTCAACACTGAGCCACTCCAGCTGGGCAATTTGTTCCTTGGAGCCTTATAAGTTTTGTACCATGTTGTATATATTGTTGAATTAAAAAAATTAATATTCGTTTTAGAATATTTCTATGGTGTCCAGTGAATCT
Source organism: Antrozous pallidus (assembly GCA_027563665.1). Classification (NCBI taxonomy): domain Eukaryota; kingdom Metazoa; phylum Chordata; class Mammalia; order Chiroptera; family Vespertilionidae; genus Antrozous; species Antrozous pallidus. The sequence goes on along the minus strand of CM050517.1, from coordinate 17,363,263 downwards.
ACACTCCTGAAAACCAAGATAGAAGTTACATGGGCCAGACTTAAAATGTTAGTAATAGCTTTGTGAAGAGCATTTTAGTACAATCTGCAGAGAATCAGCCTCTTGTCCTGCTGTGGCACTCCGCTCCCCAACCTCTTTATGATTTTAGATCCTCCCCTGGACTTAGCTGAAACAAACATTAGAGTGAGGCAAAATTCAAATGGAGACAATTCAAGCTTAGTATTTTAGAGAGGAGCATAGCAGCTATTTTCTGGCCAATCTTTTTATATTTCTCAACACAGAAATGGCTTCTAATTAATATCTTCATGAGAAAAAAGGTCAAAGATTTCTTCACAGTCTTTTAGTAGTTCTTCATCTCTCCAAAGGACATTGCTGACATCGTCTTGTTTTGTTCACCCACTGCTTTGAACAGAGCAAAAACAGAGCTAAGTAGAAATTCTCATGAGGATGGAGGAAGATGCAAAGCAGTAACTCATTTGCCATAGTCATGACAGTTGTTTCTCATTCTCTCAGAAAATAATTTCACATCAGGTTTTGGTTTATTTTGCTTAAATAAGTGTACCTGACATTAGAAATACTCATTTTATTACTCCACCCACCCATCCATCCATGAAACATTTAAATACCTACCATGGGCCAGGCACTATGGAAATACAAAGAAGAATTCCATACAAGATAGCTACCAACAGGAACAGGCCATTTGTCTGTACACTGCTGTATCCTCAGCACCAGGAATAGTGCTTGGAATGCTCAGTCATTATCTATACTAATAGATAATGCAAATTAGTTGTAACAACTGAACAGCAGACTGTGTGGGGTGACCAGCCTGGTCGGGGGGAACTGGGGGTGACCAGGCAGGCAAGCAGAGGCAGTTAGGGGCGATCAGGCTGGCGGGGGGAGGGACAGTTAGGGGCGATCAGGCAGGCAGGCAGTTAGGAGCCAGCAGTCCTGGATTGGAGAGGGTCTAGGCTGGGCGGAGGGGATTTCCCCCCACCCCCACCCCTGTGCATGAATTTTGTGCACCAGGCCTCTAGTATGTTGAATAAATGAAGACATGCAGGTTCTGACCTTGGGTTCACAGCTCCATAAAGGAACCAGATGTATGGACATTATAATCAAATATGTTAACATAAAATGATGGAAACACAAAAAGGATCTTAAGAGAGTCAAACAAAAAATGAATCAAGGAAAATATTGCAAAGTTCCATAGTATAAGCCCTTCGTATTCATTTCAAGAAAAGTTGTTTCAAAAGCAACACACTAACAATTGGTGTTCCATACATTTCAAAGCTTTGGGAAGTGAGGTAGGTTGAAAAGGGGGAAAACCATAAGGAAAATATAGGTATAGTGAAGAATTACTATAAAAGCAAGAAGTTCATATTATTTATACATTGGCTCCTTCACCATTTCTCAGGTGTACTATTAACTATCTTGACCAGACATAAGGCCAATCATGTAACTTTGTATATATCACTTATTTATAGGATAGAGTGTATATATCTCTCCATTGAATTCCTCCTCCTATAAAGTATTCAAAGCTCTTGACACTATTCATCTTTAACCTTAATCTGAATCCTTTTTTAAATGTTTTTATTGATTTTAGGGAGAGAGGAAGGGAAAGGAGGAGAGAGAAAGAGAGAAACATCAATCAACTGCCTCCTGCACATCCCCTACTGGGGATCAAACCCACAACCTGGGCATGTGCCCTGACAGGGAACCAAACCAGTGACCTGCTGGTGTATGGGACAATGCTCAACTAACTGAACCACACCAGCCAATCTTATGATGTAGGAACCATTATTATTTCCAGTCTACTGCTGAAGAAACTGAGACAGATTGTGACTTTCCCAAAGTCTCATAGCTAGTAAGTAGTGGAACCAGGAAGATCAGCTATAGAATAGAATGGAATCAGCCAGGCGTGGCTCTGAATGGCAAATAAGGTGGACTCAGTTCCTATCTTCCTAGAGCCTTTCATCTGGACTCCACCAAAGTTGAATAGTTTTTGTTTTAGTTTTGGCTTCCTCCTTCTTAAGAAAGAAAAGTAAAATAACTTTTCTTGAAATAATTTAAGACAAGAAATTTCAAAAGTAGTGCAGAGAATTTCTATCTATCCTTCACCTAGCTTCCCGAAATAACTTCTTGTATAGCCATAAACATTATCCAAATCTAGAAACTGACTATGTTATTAACCAAACTACAGACCTTACTCAGTTCACACCAATTTTTACAGGCACTTTTATAATTATTTCTTTTTGGTGTATAGCACTATGACATTTTATCATGTATAGATTCATGTAACCACCATCATAATCCGAATACAGAATTGTTTCACCACCACAAAAACACTTCTTCCTGTTAACCTTTATATGCCTTCCTGCTACCCTACACCCTGGCAACTGTTCTCTATCCTTGCAGTGATGGAGAGTGTTATGTATTTGTCACTTAGAGTATGTTATATAAATGGAATCATACAGTATGTAACTTGCTGAGATTGGCTTATTCTTACTCAGCATAATTACCTTGAGACCTAACCAAATTGTTGAGTTTATCAACAGTTTGTTGTTTTTTAACTACTGAGGCATATCCCATGATAGGGATGCATCATAGTTTAACCATTCACACACTGAAGGACATTTGGACTGCAACAAGTAAAGCTGCTATGATGGTCACTTGTATAGGCTTTTGTGTACACATACATTTTTATTACTTTAGGCCAAATACCCAGGTGTATGATTGCCCAGTAGAATAGTGGTATGTGTTAATGTATGCTTAACTTCATAGGAAACTATCAAACTGTTTTCACAGTGATAGTACCATTGTATATTTGAGAGCGTCCTTGCTAGTACTTAATATTGTTGTATTTTATTTTTATTAAAATATATTATTTATAATGTTATTAAAATGATTTTTTATTTTAGTCATTCTAATATGTAAACTTGAATTGATAAAGTTTTGAACAAATACAAGTAAGAATTTAAAATTAAAAGTCCTATTTCTCTAATACTTTTAATTACTACAATTTATTCCTTTTTAAAAAAAAATTTTATTTTATTGTAGTAAGAATACTTAACATGTGACATACCTTTTAACAATTTTAAAGCATACAGTGCAGTATAATTGACTATAGATACAAAGATATGCATCATATGTTTAGAAGTAATTACCTTGCATAATTGAAATTTATGCCTATTGATGAGTAATTCTCCATTTTCTCTCTCCCTCTAGCCTCTGGCCACTATTATTCTACTTTTTGATTCTATAAATTTGGCTATTTTACATACCTTTTGTGAATGAAATTATGCAATATTGATCTTTTAAGGACTGGCTTGTTTCACTCAGCATAATGTCCTAAAGATTCATCCATGTTGTCAGAAGTTTCTTTTTATAAGTGTGAACAATATTCTATTATGTGTATATACCAGATTTTCCTTATCCATTTATCAGTTGTTATTTAGGCTGTTTTCATAGGTTGGCTGTTATAAATGATGCTGCAATGAACATGGGAATGCTAATATCTCTTTGAGATCCTGATTTGCATTCTTTTGAATGCATACCTAGAAGTGGAATTGCTTGGTCATATGATAACTCTACTTTTAATTTTTTGAGGAACCTCCATATTGTTTTTCATAGTGGCTGCACCAATTTACATTTCCATCAACAGTGTACAAGAGTTCCCTTTTCTCTACATTGTCAATAACATTTGTTATCTTTTAACTTTTTGAGAGTAGCCATTCTAACAGGTGTGTAGTAATATCTCATTGTGGTTTTGATTTGCATGTCTCTGAAGATTAGTGATGTTTAACATCTTTTTATATATTTATTGGCCATTTGTACGTCTTCTGAAATGTCTATGCAACCTTTTAGCCTATTTTTAAATGGGTTATTCTTTTTTGTTTTGTTTTTGCTACTGAGTTATAGGAGTTTCTTATATATTTTGGAAATTAACCCCTTATGAGATATATGATCTTTAAGTAGTCCTCTCATTCCATTCACTCTATTGATTACTTTGTGATGTAGAAGCTTTTCAGTTTGGCGTATACCACGTATCTATTTTTGCTTTGTTGTCTGTGCTTTTGATGTCATATCTATAAGATTATTGCCAAGATCAATGTCAAGAAGCTTTCCCTCTATGTTTTCTTCCAGGAGTTTTATAGTTCTAGTTTTATGGTTAAACCTTTCATCCATTTTGAGTTGATTGTTGTGTATGGTGTAAGATAAGGATCCTATTTCATTGTGATATTTAGACAAGTCTTGATGCCCTTCCTCTATGTAAGTTCTATCAGAGGGAAATTTGTTCAGCTGGCTCCAGGTCAGCATCAAAGAAAAAAGCCCAAATCATTCAATATTTCCCAAATGGTGTTCCAGGGAACTTCTAGTGACATGTACACTAGTTCACAGAAAAACTTCTGTAGGCCAACACATTTTTAAAAAGCTATATACTCTGCCCCTTTCCCACCATCCCTTTAATATTATAATGCTCATCAGTAGCATATCAAAGGACTCTGAAAGTCCTGTAATGAAGCTTCCCAAAGTCACATGATCATGAAATAAACATATATACATATACATAGATATATATATTAAATTTCTTTATTTGTTTTTACAAATTCTTATTTTCTCATAGATTAGTACATTTCTACAGAGGTGAATCTAGAAGACTCTCAGGTAGATCAAATGTTGTGGCATTCTACAAAGGACCCTGGGTTGGGGTCAGAAGTCGTAGGCCCCTACCTACTGTTGGTTACAGCTAGAAAGGTTTGAGTACATCCGAGCCAACCATCAGAGTAAGGTAGTAAGTATCCCAGTGGCTCAAGAGGCCCTGAGAATGTCAGGGAAGCAAGAAGTGTAATAGAGATTGAGGAACCAAGATGGCGGCATAGGTAAACACCTACTTTGCTACCCCACACAACAAGTCCAAAACTACAACTTAACAACAAAACAAACATCATCCAGAATCACCAGAAAGCTGGCTGAGTGAAAATTCCACAAGTAAAAGTAAAGATAGGACACCGTGAGTCAGAGGAGCAGTGGAGCGCAGCCTTGAAGATACACCCAGAGAGAGGTTTGGAGCCGTGCGCGCACGAGTGCTGTAGGGCAGGCATCAGCAAACCCGGCTGGACTTCTCCAACGGGGAGGGCGGAGACATCCCACTGCACTGATTCCCCAGTTCCACGCAAGGTCCGAGGTCCAGGGTAGGCACGCTAAAAGCCGGGCGCGGCAGAGGTCTGCAAGTTTGAGGAGAGTGCGCTAAACTTGGAACAGCAGTTTGCATGTAAATTTGGGGACAGAACTACGTGACCATGCAGAGAGTACTCATGACTTGCTCCCTTGTTTGGGAGACCACTGGACTGGTTTGTTTTACAATCCTGGGCGAGACTTTGGGTGTGCAGACTCATTTGGGGAGAGGCAGAGTTGTCTGACAACGGGTGGGGACTGGCAGCAGCTTTCTCTTGGAGGTATGCAGCCATTACCGCCTGGCACAGAGACCTGCACACCGCATAGGGCGGAGCTGACACTGCGTGTTCAGTCTGGAGACTCCGCCCATCCAACCTGAATACAGCTTTCCTTCACAGCCAATTGGCCTGGAGGTCCAACTTTCCTAATGCCAACAACAATTAGCTGGGCTTCAATTCCACAATACTGTGCAACCCACAAAGGATTGCGGTAAGAGTATCCACCTCAGGTAACTGGGGAGGCTGAGCCACTGTCCCTTAGAGCACATCTACCACACAGTTAATTGACCAACTCAGGAAAGCAGCCACAATGCAGAGAAATGGAAAGAAATCAGGTGTGAAAGAAATGGAGGAAAAAAGACGACTAGACATAGAGTTCAAAATCACAGTAATAAGGTTTTTCAAGAGGCTCCTAGAAAAGGCCGATGAACTTAATGAGAACTACGAAGAAATGAACAAGACCTACAAGGAAATGAACAAGACCTACAAGGATATGAAAAAGGACCAACTAGAAATTAAGCATACACTGACTGAAATAAAAAATATTACACAAAGTCCTAAGAGCAGTCCAGAGGACCGCAAGAGCCAAGTCAAAGATTTGAAATACAAAAAAGCAAAATCCACTTGGCCAGAAAAGCAAGAAGCAAAAAGAATCCAGATAATTGAAGATAGTGTAAGGGGCCTCTGGGACAACCTCAAGCATGCCAACATACGAATTATGGGGGTGCCAGAAAAAGAGAGAGAGCAAGGTAATGAAAACCTACTTGAAGAAATAGTGGCCAAAAACTTCCCCCACTTGGTGAAAGAAATTGACTTAAAAGCCCAAGAAGTACACAGAACCCCAAAATATAGGAATCTAAAGAGGACCACACCAAGGCACATCATAATTAAAATGCCAAGAGCAAAAGATAAGGAGAGAATATTAAAAGCAGCAAGAGAAAAACAGTTACCTATAAGGGAGCACCCATTCGACTGTCAGTGGATTTCTCAACAGAAACAATGCAGGCCAGACGGGAGTGGCAAGAAATATTCAAAGTGATGAATAGCAGGAATCTACAACCAAGAATACTCTATCCAGCAAAGCTATCATTCAGAATTGAAGGTCAGATAAAGTGCTTCGCAGATAAGAAAAAGCTAAAGGAGTTTATCACCACCAAACCAATAATATATGAAATGCTGAAAGATATTCTTGAAGAAGAGGAAGAAGAAAAAGGTAAAAGTATAAATTAAGAACAACAAATACACATCTATCAACAAATGAATCTAAAAATCAAGTGAATTAATAATCTGATGAACAGGGTAAACTGGTGAATATAACAGAATAATGGACACAAAGAGGGAATGGACTGACAATTCTTTGGGAGAAAAGCGGTGTGGGAAGTGCAGCAAGAGACTGGACAAAAATCATGCAACTATGGGAGAGGACAGTGGGGGAGATGTGAGGGGAGAGAGGTGAGGGCGGAGGGTGGGATGGGTACGGGGGGAAGGGAGTTATAGGGGGATATAAAAGGGGGAACAATGTAATTAATAAACTGAACAATAAAGATAAAAAAAAAAAAAGAAGTGTAATACGGACACTGTTACCAAGGTCAGGTCAAACTTTGGGTCACAGACCAGTGTCCGGACACATAAAGAAGAAAATCATACCAGAGAAAAGCAATTAGAAAGTGATAATTCGGTGCTGATAACTGAGGCAAGGCTTTGGCATGGCCAGACATTTCACTTTCATTTTCTCCTTGGCCAGGAACCAAGTCCAGAGTCATAGGTGAGGCTTCAGGCCTGGCAGGGGCTGGGACAGACTCAGGAACTGTGCGAGTATGAGCCCAGGCTAAGCTGTCAAGGTCTATATGAGAGTCCAGCTGGGAGATGTATGATGGTGGGGTTCCAGAGGGTATGTGTCCCAGGAATCTAGAAGTTATAGGTCACAAGGACAATTTTCAAGGCCTTGCGGTTTAAATTCAGTGGTAGCGCCAAGCAGGGGTAGTGTGGGAGATCAGCCAATGTCCACAAAGCAGGATGTTATTACGAAGAAGCTAGCAGCCTTTGAATGATTGGATATAGACCCCACTAGGGATGGGTTGTGAGTGGGGGGATTAAAGAAAAAGATTTTCAGCCATAAGTACCCAAGCAACAGCGTGTCTTCTCTAAGATCAGATCTATTCCTGGAGTTGGAAGCATAATTGAGCTTATAGATGAAGGTGAGAGGTGAATGGATGGCAGCCAAACAAGACAGTACAATCAGGTCATAGAAAACCATGGACTACAGCTTGACCGGTGTGGCTCAGTGGTTGAGCATTGACCCATGAACCAGAAGATTAGGATTCCTGGTCAGGGCACATGCATAGGTTTTAGGCTCGATCCCCAGGAGAAGGTGTGCAGGAGGCAGCCAATGGATAATTCATAATTGTTGCTTCTATTTCTCTCTCTTCCTCTCTCTGAAATAAATTATATATATATATATATCTAGCCAGTTTGATTCAGTGGATAGATTATCAGCCCCATGGACTAAAGGGTCCTGGGTTTGATTCTGATCAAGGGCACATACATTGGTTGCAGACTTGGTTGGGCACATGCAGGAGGCAATCGATTGATAATGTCTCTCTTACATTGATGTGTCTTTGTCTCTCCCCTCCCTTCCACTCTCTCTCTCTCTCTCTCTCTCTCTCTCTCAAAAAAAAAAAAAAAATCAATGGAAAAATACCCTCAGGTGAGGATTAACAAAAACAATTAAAAAAATAAAGTGGATTTCTTAAAAAAAAACAAAAACAACACAAACATTATTTATGAAAAACCATAGACTACAAAGGAGAAAAACAGATGAGTGAGCCCCTGACTCAAATGGAGAGCTTATGGGTGAAAACAAGGTCACATCTTCATGCAGGGGAACTGATATGTCCTGGAATAAGATTCTTGATGAAATCCAAATCTAAATCTCCTAAGTATGAAACTAGAGCTCGATTTTGTCGAACTCTTGCCAACATCATCTAAACTGGTCACCGAGTCCTGAAGTCTGAATAATTTTTATTTTAGAAAAAAAAAATTATACATTTAGGAGCTCCAGATAGCTGTGGCCCAAGGACCAGCATATTATGCAAATGCAAGGAACATTAGAGGTCATTTAATCACACTTCTCACTCCAAAGCTCTCTGTTGCATACTTTATTGCAATTCAAATTCATGACCCCTGGACCTTAAACAAACATCCTCCCTCCAGCCCTAGGGCTCTGAAATCAGTCAAGTGTGAAGTGTAAAATTTTCAACTGCCAAACAAATTGGAGCAGTGGTGATAGCCAGAGGAGATAATGCCATGGCCATGTTTATCTGCACCACCCCAACTCAGCTGCCAATTGGCAACTCTGGGTTTCATTTTGAGATATGCAAATCTAGCTCAAAGTCTCAGCTACATGATTAAACAGCTCTTGTGCCATGAAGTCAACATTTCCAAATGTATTTCCCCAGGCACAGGTGCATTGCTGCTACAGTCAACCTTGAGAAAACAATAACCCGAATAAAAATGATTTATCTGCATCACCATCCTTCCATTCCCATTAGCATTCGTTTTGCGGCATCAAGTGAAACAAATATATAAAAATATTAAGGTCTCGCCTAGTTTCTGTTTTGAGAACATTTTCTGGGAAAACAAATGTTTGCAAACTAAATAATAATAAATATGAGTGCCTTGGATAATGTTGCTAATCTGACATATTTCTATAGCAAAGAACAATCTTTGATGGAGGCACCAATCCTTAGTAAATTATAGAAGAAAATGCTAGATTTTGAAGGCTATGTTCTCAGAGGATATACTGTAGAAATTGAAAGTGTTGCAGTGATTCCAGGTGCTTGGAGAGGCATCATCTGTCTATAGGACTCCTCTCACCAGCTCTACTCCAACTGGGCCTCCTCGCCCCCTCAGTTCAATCAGTACTGTCCTCCAAGATCTGGACTATGCTTAATGCTGCCTCTTGCACACCTCCTACTGGGGATGTGCCCGCAGCCAAGGTACATGCCCTTGACCAGAATCAAACCCGGGACTTTTCAGTCTGCAGGCCGATGTTCTATCCACTGAGCCAAACCGGTTTTGACTCTGTAAATTATTTTTAATATAAAATGCAAATAAGATACTGCAGAAATAATGAGTTCTGCTCTGATTAAATAGTTTACCAGACTAAATTAAATACTAACTGAATCCTTATATATGCCTTCATCAAAATTTAATGCATATGTGAAATGTGTCAGATTCTTGACAAGGCATAAGATATTCACTGTGGTAAATGAAACTATCATTATAGTTCCTGCTTCTTCCTCAGCCTGAATCCAATTGTCCTGGACCCTGACCCTGATTCATTTGGGTGGAGATGGTGAAAGTCATCAACGGCCCCACAACTGGCTGGCTAGAGCCATCTTACTAAATTTATGTTGTATACTGTAGTGTTCTAGGGACATCTTGCTTCCCTTTCTTCTTAGTGTCCTTTCTTCTTCTTTAAACAATCTCTCTTTTTAAAAAATATATTTTTTATTGATTTCAGAGAAGAAGGGAGAGGGAGAGAAAAATAGAAACATCAATGATGAGACAGAATTATCCATTGATTGGCATGCCTCCAACCAAGGATCGAGCCCACAACTGGGCATGTGATTTTGACTGGAATTTAACTGGGGACCCTTCAGGCCACAGTTTGATGCTCTGTCCACTGTGCCAAACCAGCTAGGACCCTAATCAATCTCTTAACTTCCTTTTATTAATCCCATCAACATTGACTGGGCATAGCTTTTCTCATTGCATGCCACCAAATATGGAGACACTTACCATGCTATATCCCTTATATAATTTCATTCATCTACTATCTTTAGATAGGAAATTATGACACAGAGAGGTTAAATAACTTGTCTAATTCACTCAGCAAATTAGGAATAGATTGAAGATCAAACCTTAGGGCATCAGACTCCAAGGCCAATTCAGTTAATCACTAAGAAACACCCAATTCAACCCGATAATGCCTTGGCTTCTTCATCCATTTCATTTGTTCTGTGATACCATCCCACTCTCAAATGCTGGGAAAACTTTTTTTAGGGAAAGCTTTCTAACTCTCCTATTTAGAGGTTAATTTTTTCTCTCTCTTTACTGTATACCTGATGCTGAATTGCTTTAGGCTAAATATGATTACTCTTAGTCCCCAGACATACTTTTTCACAAAGTTGTATTATTTTTGGTTCTGAAGTCTTTGAAATTGACAATTAAAAGATGTGGTGATATAATGGCAAAGGAAAAGGAAGAGAAGGAAGTAAGGTGAGTCAGCTGCTCTCTTAAGAAATCACTGATGCCCCTTCCTCTTTCTGGAGATACCAGGCAGCTCATCAAAGAAGTAGAGACCAATGTCAGTAATAGCTAATAGTGAACACCCAATGGATTCTAATGCTGAGCACTTTACATTACTTTTCTTAGCTTTTAGAACAACCCATTGAGGGAGGCACTATTATCTTCATTTTGCAGAGGAGGAACTGCAATAACATAAGATAAAGACTTGCCTCAGATCATGCAGCTGGTGGGCCTGAGAGGAGAGATTTGCACCAGGGCTGCTGTGGACAGCTGTGCAGACTGGGAACACCTCTTTCAAAAGGGCACAAATGTGCCTATGGGCTAGTGGTGGCCCAGTGTGAATCCAGGGCCAACCGATTCCAGGGTCAGTGCATTGAATCTTGATTTTGCTGCCCAGGCATCAGCCTGGGCTTTCTACAGAGCACATACTTTTCACTCTTGGATGGGCACTGGATTGTTTCAATGACATTTTGAGAAATCAGTGTGTATTGGTAATGAAGAATTCATGGAAGAAAGTGAGCCTGAGCCACACCTTGGTGGATAGGAGATTATTTTTAGGCAGAAGGAGAAGACAGGGGAAGAGAGAAGGTTAAAAAGGCATCATAGTTAGGAATGAGCACAGAGGGTACAGGGAAGAGTGAGGATACAGTTCTGATTATTTCAAGAGTGTGCATGAGGAGAGGGGTCTAAGGATGGGGAGTGAGGTAGGGCTGGATTGGGGTGCCTCCCATGGGGAAGAACAGTTTAGACATGAAGCAGGAGGCTATGTGGACCCAGGAGAGTGATCTAATCCAGGGAGCGGTAAAATGAAAACATTTTTCAGGATTAGGCTGGCTGAGGCACAAGATGTCTTGGTCTTAGACAGGTTCAGACCAATGGTTGATCAGCAATCTCAAAGGAACTACCATATCCTGAGGTTGGGCCTAGCTTTGGTTCCAAGATGCAGTTATGGCAGCCTCCTTAAGAAAGACTGGAATCACCTAGGGCAGTGATCGGCAAACTCATTAGTCAACAGAGCTGCAGTTTGCCGACCACTGACCTAGTGCACCTCTCTGCATCTGGGGCTCATCCTAACACCAGCCTTGCTTCTATGCTATGGAAATGTAAACCAAAGGGCTCAGGAGGCTTGATTTTCTGAGGTGACTCCCAGAACCTGCCTGGTCTGGCTTTTCTCCCCTGCTGTGAGGAGACATGCTTTGCTAAACTTGGCCAAGGGCCTTTGCAGTCACACGTCCATGGCTGACTCCTTGGCTCACCTTGGCTTCTCTTTGGCACACCTCATTGCCCCTCCTCTGTGTGCCCTCTCTCCCACCTGTTCATACGTGGCACTTACTTAAACCCTCCCCACCCTCTCTGGCTGTGAGGAGAAAGTCTGCTGCCAGTCCCAGCATCAAAGCTTGGAGAGACACTATGTGCAGCCAAGTCTCTGATGGCAACTTAATGAGAGGGTGAGCCTGGTTGCTGCTGCTCTTTCACCAGCGGTGGTTTATAGGTAACACAGTAGGCTCCCCGGGCGCTGGTGCCACACCTCACGACAGGTCAGGAGCAGGGCTTGAATTGTGGCTCTTCCTCAGCCATAGCCTGGGCCAAGCTCTGCGCCATCTCCAGGCCTCACATCCCTACTGGTGCTATGGGGTGGGGGCTTCTTGCTCTCACTCCGCTCCAGCTCCATCTTCAGGGTCCCTGAGGACCTTCCCATTCTCCGTGTGAATCCTGGTTCTAACCAGACTGTGGCTGCCCAGTGAGGACTCAGGAAAGCCATGACCAAGTAAGAACCACTCCTGCAAACAATAGTCATACACATGTTCACACAAAGGCAGGCAGACAGACAGGCAGAGACACACACACACACTCACAATTTTGCTTCCTGTGACTCTGATCTCTCTCTCTCCAGAGAGGATGAAATTGAATTACATTTCCCAGAGAAGCTTCAGTGAATATATTACCTGGGTCCTTGTCTCTAAAATCCTCCTGCACATATTAAGGCCCTAGTTGAGATAAAGCCAAGGGAAATTCTACATGTTTAATGTGCTTGTATCCCTAAGTCACACAGTGCCCTGGTTCCTCTGCTCTGCCCCATTTCCTTGAGTTTCCAGACTCCCTTCTCAGCTATTCACCCCTCACAACAGCAGAGTCCCCCAGGGAGGGGTACGCGGTTGCCCCAGGCCCTTGGTGCTGTCCCACAGGCGAGGGTTTCAGATGGAAGGCTCTCGGTCTGGTTAAGGGAGTGAGGTAACACACCATACAGAGAGATTTATGTGGAAACTTCCCCTGACGGGAGAGGTTTTCAGTGCCACAGACTCTTCAGGAAGCTGAGGAGCTGATAGGTTCAGGGAAGGTTTCCAGGGGGAAAGGACTGGGAGGATTTGGGTGAGTGGGTGGACACTCAGAGATTTCTCAGGAGAACATGGGCCAACATGCATGTGAGAAAGTGGAGGGCCATAAGCCTGGACCGGCCTGTTTGAGGCAAAGTTTCATGGGCAGTGCTGTTGGAGAGAAAGAGAGGAGGCATGAATCAAGGACACTGGGAATGAGCTGAGCAGCTGGCTCCTGGAAAGGAGGAGGGGGGCAGGGCATTTGTGTGTGTGTTTGTGTGTGTTTGTGTGTGTGTGTGTGTGTGTGTGTGTGTGTGTGTGTGTGTGAGAGAGAGAGAGAGAGAGAGAGAGAGAGAGAGAGAGAGAGAGAGAGAGAGAGAGAGAGAACACTGAGGAGGGAGGGGAGAAGGACAGTGTGGTGTCTTACTGTTGGTGCTTAGTAAAGGTTAGTGCTTAATAAATGCTGCTGCGTAGAAGTGAAGAAGAGAGCAGAAAGCAAGACCTGTACTGGGACTACCATGCATTCCCCTGCTTGTTGGTGGACTCTCCACCAACCAAACTTGCACCAGCTAGTTCCCTCTGCAGCCACTGAAATGCTTGCTGGCAAAATGAGGGAGCAGCTGGGAAATCAGTTTCTTTGGGGATAGCCCTGCTCTTTCTTATCCTTAGATTCAGTTGCTCTTTTTAGTCTTGGATTCATTAACTTTGCTTCACACTGAGACTATAAAAAGTACCCATAACCCTGGGTCCGTCACCCCCAAGCAGGGAACCTTGAGAGTATGATTGGTCCCATATTAAACTGTTGCCACTACTAAAGTCACACAAAGATCTCCCCGAGTGGTGACATTTCCCAGCTTTCTCGAGGAGCTGAGCTTTCACTCCTGTTAAACAAGTAGCCAATTAATCAAACAAGTATTAATTGAATGTCTATTATAACATTCAGTATTTGGGATTCTAACTCTGACTTGAGTGTGGACCTGCCCTTACTACAGTACAGGCAAGTTTGGTTTCCCCTAAGTCTTTTTCTTTCTTTCTTTGGAAACTGAAGAAATAGCTCTGGCCTAGGTGCTCATGGAGCAAATAGGGAACTTGGATAATTAAGAAACAGTACAGAAAATTCTCTCAGTTATTGAGCCCTCCAGTGATTTTGGACTACGTGGATATTTTCCCTCTCATTGTAAAGACACGAAACATTTAACAACAATAGAAAATAATCTAGTTGCTCAGACATTAACAATTAGTCATAGTTGCTTCAGAGTTTTGTTTTGTTTTTTAAAGAAATATAGCATTGTACTTTTAAAAGATGGGGCTTTAAGGCCCTGGCCATGTAGCTCAGTTGGTTAGAGCATTGTCCGGATATGCCAAGGTTTTGAGTTCAGTTCCCTGTCAAGGCACATACAAGAAGCAGCCAATGAATGGATAAATAAGTGGAACAACAAATTGATGTTTCTCTGTGTGTGTCTGATTTCTCTCTTTCTCTCTCCCTAAAAAAAAATAAAGTGATAAAAAATTTTAAAGGTGAGGCTTTGGAACAGGAGAGGTGACAAAAGCTCCAGATTTTGTTGCAGAAGAATTTTGAAAAATGCTTAATAGACATTCTAAAATATTTTAAAACTGAAGTTTATCAATTGCACAAATTAAATAGAGTTTAAGTTGATCTTATTTTCCTCAGCTATTAAAATGTTTGAAAAATTTTGAAAGTCCTTCTGTCTACAACATAATAAATTCATCCATCAGTCTAGCTATTGTCCTTGCCCTCTTCAAATCAGCCATATCCAAATGACCATAAGACACTTAGAATTTAAGAACATGACTTATCCTTTTGGTTTCAGTGCTTAGAAAACCAAAAGTTCAATGTCACTTTTCTGTTTTGGCTTGCTTTAACAATTTCCTAGGTTGTTCTTTGGGAAAGGGAGATATGTGTGAATAGTTAACTCAACCTCATTAATGAGTTGCTACTTGAATGCTTCGAGCTTAAAAAGTTGAGAGGATTATTTCACTCGCATCAGAAATTTGGTTTGTGGAATATTCATTTATATCCAGAATCAAACTGATAACGATTTTTAAAAATTAGAATATGTAAAGTATGTGAAGAAAAGTGGAAATACTTTGAGAGGTTAAAAATGATTTTAGCAAATTCTAAGATATCTTATTATAATTTTACTTATTTTATTTTTTAAAATATATTTTTATTGATTTCAGAGAGGAAGGGAGATAAAGAGAGAGATAGAAACATCAGTGATGGGAGAGAATAATTGATGGGCTGCCTCTTACATGTCCCCCACTAGGGATCAAGCCTGCAACACTGGCATATGCCCTTGACTGGAATTGAAGCCAGGACCCTTCAGTCCACAGGCCGACACTCTATCCATGGAGCCAAACCGACTAGAGCTACTTATTTATTTATTTATTTTTTAATTTCTTGAGTGAATGAATGAATTGGTTGTTCTGGTGACATCAAGAAATCTGGGTTGGACAGCATAAGGAGTACACAGGTGATGATGAAAAAAATTGGGGAGAGAATCTTGGCTTTCAAGCTAAAAAGTTTTCACTAAATCTTATACACAAAAGTGACTCTTGGAAGAGATCTGAGTCAGAGAATGACATGTTCTACCATTAGTCTAGTAGTTTATAACGTTAACTGATGGAGTGTGTCCCATAAAGTGAGGCATGTGGTATAGCCTGGTTGAGCAACTGTAAGAACAGAAAGATGATGATTGACTGGAGAGGCATGGTGACCAAAGGCATGTGGGGATGATGAAAGAGAGGAAGTCATTGGAAGTCACTCAGTATTCTCTTCTATATAATTACCATTCATTGGGAGAAAGGATATAGAGGGAGAGACAGGTTTTGAAGGAAGACAGTGCTGATTTTTTTCCTCATAGAGGCAGGACATTTTGGAGATATTGCAAAGAGACATTTGGAAATTACAGCCTGTAGCTCAGAGTAGTTTTGAGCAAGATATGTGGGGTTGAGAGACCTTTGAAAAGAGATAATGGTTGAAGACATGGCAGTCACCAGGAAGAGAAGAGAACGAAAAAAGAGCTAGGTGCTGCATGTAGGGGGGCCTTGAAATCACACTTTTTTCAGTAGCGAAACACAAAGCCAGCAAAGGACAAATGAAGAGATTTTTCAAGAAGGAAAAGGCAGTGACACGCAGATGTTGTGGCCAGAGTCTTCAGCATGTGGAATACTGCTAGATAGCAGAGAAAAGATGAAGATGATAATCTGACATAGATTTCAAAACAGGAGAGGTCCCAGCTGGGATGGCTCAGTGGTTGAGTATTGCTCCATGCACCAGGAGATCACTGGTTCAATTCCTAGTCAGACACATGCCAGGGTTGCAGGCTGAATCCCCAGTGGGGCTCGTGAAGGAGGCAGCCAATTGGTGTTTGTTTCTCTCTCATCAATGTTTCCATCTCTCTCTCTCCCTTAGTCTCTCTGAAATCAATAAACACACACACACACACACACACACACACACACACACACACACACACACAGAGAGTAAAAATACAAACAAACAAGAGAGGTTGTTGAGTTTAGGAGGTAAAAAGTAATGCAAAATCGATCTGGATGCAAGTGGAGTAGAAGATACTAAGAATATGTCCCTTTCTTGACTTTGAGATACGGAGAAATGAGGAAGGATATGAACTTTTCCAAGAGGGTGAAAAGCTGGTTAGAGAGAAAGTTAGCTTTTCAGTAGTGGAAGGAAATGGAAGGGGGAGGAAAAAGTACAAGTATTCTGGGCATAGGTCCTAAATATAAAGAAATTTATTGACAATGGAATGAGAGTTCCTGAGGGTACAGTAATAAGGTTTAACCAGTCAATCAATTCTCAGTGAGTCAAGTAAGCCTAGTATTACAGTATATCTTATCAACTATCTGCCACAGTAAAGTAAATAATCATAGTTATATAATTAACTTTATCATAGTTAATTATATGTTTCATAAAGATGACCCTTAATCAGACATTAGCATTCCTGATTTTTGTTCTTTTGAAAATTCCTTCTATTATTTTTTTAAATGGGCTAATTATCTTCATTCCAAATGATGATATTCATGACATCACTAGTTTGTATGTATATTTTATACACTGTGGATTAAATGCATACTGTTAAAATACAAAAAGTTCATATGGGTAGAGTATGGATCTGACACCTGACAACTTGAGATTTGACTTACTAGCTGTGTGAACATGGGAAACTTACTTAAACTCTCTGTGCCTCAGTTTTCTCTTACATAAACTGATGTTGCTGGATTCCTAGCCACTATAATATCCTCCTTGTTTCAAACTTTTTAGTAGTTTTTTTTCTATTTTATTTTCTCTAAAACTTATTTGTCCATTTCATATACTACCTTCCCTATTTTTCACTTGAGAAAAATTACTGAGCACTTACTATGTGCCAATCCCTTTCAAGAAGCCTGTAGCCTACTTCATAAGGAACTAACCACTGTGGTATAGATAATGCCTTTAGCATAAACCTCAGAGAGTAGCTGTGATCAAAGGGAAGTTCTACTAGAGCTGTTATGCTTGAATTCAGTCTCAGAGAATGAAAGAGAGTCAATTGCATATGATGTAGGCAGAGGGAGCCAACTATGGATTGGAAGGCACTGAGGTTAGAGGACACAGTGAATTCAGAAAACTCTAAGGAATGGTTGAAGCATAGGGCAGGGAGAAAGATGAGAGTAATCAGGGTGGAATTACAAGGAATCTTATAAGTCATATTAAATACCCAGACTTGGAGGGTGGCATGGGGGGTGGGGGAGAGAGAATGGGAGATATCTGTAATACTATCAACAATAGAAAATATATTAAAAATAGTAAAAATGAAATAAACAAAAACACCCAGACTTTCCAAACAGAATGAGGTTAAAACCACAGATTCTAGAACTGTATTTATAAGGTTCAAATCCTCCTTATGCTACTTAGTAACTGGTATCCTTGGATAATGAACAAAATTCTCTATATCTCAGTTTCACCACGTGTAAAATGGGGATAATACAAGAAATTATGTATTTACCTCATATGAGTTACTATATGTAAAATGCTTAAAACAATGTCTAGAACATGGTAACTGTTATAATGATTATTATTGGTTATGGAGGAATCATTGAGGAACCTAAGTAAAGGAGAAACATAGTCAAATTTGACTCTAAGAAGATCACTCTAAGAGGAATATAGAGAATGAATTGGAAAGCCATGAAAACTGGAGTCAGGAAAATGATAGGAGGAAACTGTAATAGTTTAGCAGTGATGATGAGTGGCAAGGCAGATGAAGGAGGGAAGATACAAAATAAATTAAGAAGAAAGCATCATAAGACTTGATGGTCTATCAAATGGGAAATATGAGGGTGAAGAAGAAGGAGTTAGTGCTCAGTGTTCTGATGTGAACACTTGGATTTCTATTTGCACCACTAACCAAAGTAGGAAAAAGCATGGGTTTTGGGGTTCAATCTTACTTTTATTAAACTAACCATGGAAACTCAGGTACATTATTTGACTGGGCTGAGGTTTGATGTGTCCCCCTAGAAAATGGGGTTGATAAAATCAACCTTGCAGACTCATGAGGACTGAGATGAGGTCAAGTAAGAAATGGGCCTCACACAGTGCCTGTCACATATATACCAAGCACTCAGTGAAATAGAGTGATGATGATGTTTGGGGTTTCAACATGCTAAATCTAAGCTCCCTGAAGGACATCCTATAAATAAAACATCTCCCCAAATAGACAAAGGCATCTTAGACTGTATCCCTTACAGCAATTATCAAGAGCTATTAACATTGAAACCCTCACACCATTCTTATTTGGATGTGCTAACTCACTTCATAGGACCTGGGACTAGTAATGCCTTGTTAAAACTTCAAAGCTTACCTGGATGTATTAATAGGAAAGAAACCACTTAGATTTGGGCAGGTGGAGACTGGGGAAGAATGAGAAGCAGCAGGAAAGGGTGAGGAATACTCCTAGTACCCTAAGGAGTGATGAGGCAGTAAATAGAAGGAATGTCCCTATGTCTACTTAGGATTCTAGGTGCCTTTTTCAGCAGTCCTTTCTTCCCTGTCTGGGACTTATTGGAGCAGCAAGATCTTGGTTCACATTTCAAATCGAAGCCCAAAGTGTTTCAAGAAAAGTACTCTCTTAGTAACCTAGC
This sequence comes from Antrozous pallidus, assembly GCA_027563665.1. NCBI lineage: Eukaryota > Metazoa > Chordata > Mammalia > Chiroptera > Vespertilionidae > Antrozous > Antrozous pallidus. The sequence goes on along the minus strand of CM050517.1, from coordinate 17,344,026 downwards.
AGATAAAGGAAAAACAGATACAATGCTTCGTATCAATGGGTTGGGTGGTGGTTGTCCTCCCTGTGTGGGGAAAGTTTCTCTTCTCATCTAGAAAGTCTTCAAGCTCTGAGTGAGCCCTTGTGGTTGAAGACGTCATGAACTTCAAAAGCAGTGCATCGTGGTCTTTGAAGTTTATTGAATGGAATTTGATGAATTAGAAGGAGCCCCATTTTCAGTTCAAGCTCAGGGCAGGTCCTGGACTTTAACAAGGGGTGAAAGTCTTCTGGAATCTGTGGATTGCCTGGCTAATGAGATAATAATCAAAAGGGAGTTTTCAGAGGGGATTTCAAAGTTTTGACTATAAACAGTGAGAAGCCTGTAGCTGAGTGTGAACTTTCTGTTGACTCCTTGACTGCACGTTGCCTTCAGGATAAACACCAGCTACTTCTGTGACTTATCTCTGAAGTACAAAGGGTCTTCATTGCCTGAAGTCTAGAAAAGAGAAAGTGGTGCATGTTCTTTATCGTATTTGGGAGCTGGATTTCAACATATAAAGAGTTGATCTATGTTCATTTTATTTTGTATATTAATAATATACACCATAAGGCTAAATCAATATTAATCAACAATATTTAATTATGAACTAGACTCAAATTGAGATCTAACTGAACATTAGTGGTATCTATAACAAACATGTATTTCATACATGTCATCACATTTAATCATATTAATCTTCATAACAAATTAGTGAGATAGGTATCACAAATCCTGTTCTAGAATGAAGAAACTGAGATCCAAGGTCGCTTAGCTAATATTTCACTCAAACTGTAACCACAAGAAAACACTTTCAGAAATACTTTTTTCATGTAGTGAAACTCATATATTCATGAACAAATGCAGAAAAACTTACAAACAGCATATTTTAAAAATTATAAGTTAAGATTAGTAAGATGAACTGTAAATTAGTTGAGGCCTTAGTTCTGTCTTGTGTTCCCCCAGTAACCCCTCCCCCCAGATTTCAAAATGAACAGAGATAAAATAAATGTTTGTGGAACAACATGGTGAAATAATAATGATTTTCTTAAGCCTTGGATACAATTGCAGAAAGTTGTAGAACTCAAGAACTGGAAAGGATCTTAGAAGCATTTATACCAGTGCTTCTCAAACTTTAACCTGCAGAATCAGAATTCTACTTACCAATCTCCCAGGTTTCCAAATCATAAGACCTGGAATAGGCCTAAGCATGTGTACTTCTACCAAGTTCCTGGGTGAGGCTAATGTTGCTGATCCAGGGAACACACTTTGAAAGTCACTGATTGGCCGAAACTGGTTTGGCTCAGTGAATAGAGCATCAGACTTCGGACTGAAGGGTCCCGGTTCGATTCCCGGCAAGGGCATGTACCTTGGCTGAGGGCACATCCCCAGTAGGGGGCGTGCAAGAGGCAGCTGATCAATGTTTCTCATCGATGTTTCTGACTTTCTATCCCTCTCCCTTCAGCTCTGTAAAAAATCAATAAAATATATATATTAAAAAAAATGAAAGTCACTGATTGGCAGCAATAATAACTAACATTTAGTAAGAGCTTAGTATGTGTCAGGCACTATACTAAGTGCATTACTCATACTATGTCATTTAATCCTTATGATAAGTGTAAAGTTGGTGACATTATTAGAATCCCTATTTTGTTTCTAAGAAATATGAGGGGCAAAGAAGTTAAGTATTTTGCCCAACTTCACCTCTGTACCCACTAATGGAACCAGGGCTATAAAGTCAGTCAGTCTGATGCTGTATCCGGCACTCTCACACCAAATTAGAGGACCTTATGGAGCAAATGGCCCCTGGCATCAATCCAGACAAGGAGATAAGAGTTCACAGCAAGAAGTGTCTCATGGACACAATGAATTGGGAGGAGAGTGTGCATGAAGGCTTCCTAACTCAGCATCTTTTAGTCTTGACTTCTTTTGACATAGAGCAGTAGAAGTAGCCTCTTCCAGTTTGGATATCTAAGGCCATAATCTTCCAATCAGTTTGAGTAGAACAGATGTACTGACCTTGTTCTGATATCCTAAAAGTGTCCCCTGTTTACCCACTATTTTATCTGACTAAGGGAGGTGGTGGTTACCATGTAGGAGAGAGTAGGGAGTGATGAGGCTGGAGGCTAAGCCCCAGAAAAGAAAGGGGTTAATCAGATTGATGAACGGTTAAAGAGCGGGTAGAAGGAAATTTGTCCCTGTGTCTTGGCAGATCTTCAGTTATGTCTTAGCTGACACTTATAAAATCCAGCTCTTAGGGACTTCAGGTCACTGTACTTTTGCGAGTACCCCACATTGCACTGCCAGTTGCGAGTGTCCCCTATCACGTGCCACGAGGTTCCGGATTCAGGGTTTGGACTCTGGAGGAGGCGGTACCAAATGAAAAAGACTAGAAAGTATTAATTTGGAAATATTGGGGGCCAGGAGGCAGCCCAACTTGAGGAGGACTTCACCCCACTCTGGGCTTGCTATCCCTTTTATTAAGACTATGGGATACACCCATAGCCTTAGGCAGGCAATTCCAAATATAGCCAATCAGCAAGAATTTACATAAAACTAAAAGGTGGAAGTTGCTTTAGCTATCATTGTCTCAACTAAACAGTGGGTGGTTGGCTCTAACCTTTCAGAGCTTCTAGGTTGACCAGGCTTCCGGGTTCCTTCCTTGTCCTCACCTCTCTGCTAGTGAAGGCAATGGGTGGCTTCCAACACACCTTGACCTCCCAAGTTTCCCAGGGTTGCTGGCAAGAAAATTAAGAAAGTTTGGCTAGTAGAAGACTGGGCCTACGAGGGCTCAGAAGATCCAAAATTGAGCTCCCCAGAGGCTCTATCCTTAGATATGCTATGCACATTGCTCCAGAGAGTTTCCTCTCCTGGGCCAGCTATTGGACAAATGTTAACAAAGGAAGGCAGCATACTGCAGTGGACAGAGCACTGGCCTTGGGCCAAGTCCACTGACAGCTTCATGAACTTGTGCAGGACTGCTATCTTCCTCATCTGTAAAAGGGAGGGAAGTAAGCAGGATAATGGCCTCCCCCAAATAACCCTGATCCCTGGAACCCATGAATATGTTACCTGACAAAAAGGGATCTGCAGTTGTGATTAGGGGTCCTGAGTTGGGTAGATTATCTTATATTATCTAGGTGGGTCCAATGTGAATCCTTATAAGTAAAAGAGAGAGGTGGAAGAGTCAGAGCCAGAAAAGGCAATGTGATCGCTGAAGCAGAATTCAGATTGCTGTCCTTGAAGATGGAAGGAAATATCCAGTCTAGGAACATGGGGGTCTCTCTAAATTGGAGAAGGCAAGGAGCTGATTCTCCCCAAGAGCATCCAGAAGGAGCACAGTCCCACCAACACCTTGAATTTAGCTCCTTAAGAACCATTTTGGACTTCTGTCTGCCAGAAATGTAAGATAATATTTGTGCTACTTTAAGCCATGAAGTGTGAAAATTTGAGCTTTCCCAAGAAACTCAAACCCAATTTCATCACAAAATACTATGGTGATTCTCAACATAATCCTCACATAGGAAGGCCAGAATATTAATGTGAGTTCAGAGATAATATGAGTAAAATAACTTTTCAGGATCTACACTGAGTTTGAGTTTATAATTTTTAGAATGAGAGTATATGTGATTCTCTGCCTTGAATAAAGACTGGTCAAGGAGGGAAGGTTTTTTGTAGTCAAAAGGTAAAAATTTACAGTTATAAAATCTGGGGATGAAATATAAAGCATGATAACTATTGTTACTAATATTGTGTTGTATATAGCCGAAACCAGTTTGGCTCAGTAGATAGAGCGTCGTCCTGTGGACTGAAAGGTCTCCGGGTTCGATTCCGGTCAAGGGCTTGTACCTTGGCTGCAGGCACATCCCCAGTAGGGGGTGTGTGCAAGAGGCAGCTGATCGATGTTTCTCTCTCATCGATGTTTCTGACTTTCTATCCCTCTCCCTTCCTCTCTGTAAAAAATCAATAAAATATATTTTAAAAATATTGTGTTGTATATTTAAAGATTGCTAAGAGATTCCTTTAAAATTATTGTCATAAAAAGAAGTAACTGTGTAACCACTTGTTGTGGTCATCATTTCACAATTTATACATTTATCAAATTATTATATTGTTCAGTTGGGACTAATATAATATTATATGTCAACTATATCTCAATAAAAGTAAAGAAAAAAAGGAGTGAATAAGTGCTTACATAGCCTCAGGAAGAATTCAAATTTGGTTGAAGGAACAGTCACCTAAATGCAAGAACTGTCCCTATTAGGACAATTTCTATACAGAAAACAAATTCGGGACCGGGGAAATAGGTTTTCTTGAAATGTGGCTCCTTGCATAGGGCAGCAAGGAGTTCCATACAGTAAATATAGATCATATATGTACTGTGTTTCAGTGCTGGGCTCATGAAAAGGTGTTATGACAAGAAAACATGGTCCCCATCCTCAAAAAGCTCATAGTATAGTCTAGTATTTCTTAGACATCAGTCATTTGTGTCTCATACTTATGTCTTCCGCATAATAAATCAACTATACTTATACCTAACTAACATATTTTTCAAGTTGAATAATTTAAATATAAAGTACCAGAATTTGATTTGGCTGGATATATAAGAAAACCAACTGCAGTGGCCTAACCAGTCTTGAGAATTGTTTTTCATGTAATAGAGAGGCTACAGTTAAGATATGCAACACAAGGGCAGCTGTTTAAGGAAACAGCCTCTTTGTTCCTTCTCTGTCATCCTTAGATCTTAATCATCCAAAATATCTGTACATTGTCCAGCCATTTTATCTAGTTTTCAGGCAGAAGATGGAGCAGGGTGCTGAGGGGGGCAATGGAGGAGAATTGAAGGGAAAAAAGCATCTATCAGTGTATGACCCATTTTATCAGGGAAATAACAGTTTTCCCCAAATTCCTGTCCAACAGACTTCTGCTTACATTTCATTGGCCAGAACTTGGCCACATACCACCCTAGCTGCAAGAGAGTTTGAGGAGATAACTATTTTTAACTAGGAACATAGCTAAGAATAAAACTTGTGTTCCATGAATAAAGTAAGAAGATGAGATAGTCCAGGCAACTAGCAAAAATCTATCACAACATCTATTTACTCAATCTTACTTAAGAAAATCTGTACAGTCATGTGCCTATTGGGTCTGTTGAGCTAATGCATGTTAAAATGTAAAACAAAAATTAAAACACAAAATGCATAGCCATAAAGAACTTAAATATCTAACTTTGGAAATAGGACTCTCACTACCAGTGTTTTTCTGGAGTCAACCGCCCAGGGCCTGAGCCTCAAACAGAGGCAGCAGGATGATCACCTGTGCTGGGGGTCAACTGCCCAGGGCCCCATCCTCAGAGCATCGGCCAGAGGCTTGCACTTTGGCTGGGGGCAGAGCAGGGGCGGAGCAGGGCGATGCCCATGCTGGGGCTCAACCGCCCAGGGCCAGAGCCTCAAACAGAGGCAACAGGGTGATCGCGCCTGCTGGGGGTCCCTGCCCTAGACCCGAGCCTCAGATCCTTGGCCAGAGGCTTTTAGGCCGTGGCAGGGGTGGAGCCGGAGATCAGAGGAGATAGGTGTGAACTGTAGAGGAAACACCTTTTTTGACCACACATTGGCTAAGCTCCCTGTACACCACTGATAATATTCTTAGTAACTTGGGTATAAGAATCCAAAAAAAAAATAATAATAATAATCTAGAGTTCTTCCACCACACTCCTGGAGATAAAAACAAAGGTCTGTTGCTGGAGGGCTAAGAAATATCATATCCTTTCCTAGGCAGTTTGACTCAGGGGATAATGCCTAGGTTTGCCAACTGCAGGGTCCGGGTTATATTCTGATCAAGGGCATGTACCTAGGTTGCAGGCTTCTCCCTGGCTGGGGCCCAGGTCATGGCTCCTGCTGGAGGTGTTTCTCTCACTTTGATGTTTCTCTGTCTTTCCCTTTCTCTTCCACACTCTCTAAAAATCAATGGAAACATATCCTCAGGTGAGGATAAAAAAAAGAAAAAGAAAGAAATGTCATATCCTATGAAAGCTACATCTTGAAAATGCCTAAAGAAAGTTGTCATATTTTCATGGTGAAGGGACCAGAGACTGGGTTGATGAAACACCTTGGTGGCTGTGGTGACTGGCAGTGGCTGCAGCAGTGGGGTGATGGGGCTGGTGCCTTTCCCTGATCAGCATGGTCGCCTCCCACAAAAGGAGGCCAGACTACGGCTTAGGCCCGCTCCCCATGGGGAACGGGCCTAAGCCATCAGTAGGACATCCCCTGAGGGCTCTCAGTATGTAAGAGGGGGCAGGCTGGGCTGAGGGGATCCCACTGCTCCAGCGCATGAATTTCATGCACCGAGCCCCTAGTATGTATGTATGTGTGTGTGTGTGTGTATATATATATATATATATATATATATATATATATATATATACCTAAGTGACCATCACAACTGAACAGATGGCTGAACAGCTGAACAGGCTGGGTGGGGTGACTAGGTCAGCAGGGTGTTAGTGAGGGGCTATCAAATGAGTGAGCAGCAGGCCACATGGGATGATCAGGCCTGCAGGGGGGTCAGTGAGGGGTGAACAAATGAGTGAGCAGCAAGCTGCATGGGGTGACAAGGCCGGCAGGGGGATTAGTGAAGGGTAACCAAACAATCTAACGTCAGGCTTCGTGGGGTGACCAGGCTGGCATGGGGGGCAGTTGTGGGTGACCAGGCCAGCGGGGGAGGGGGGGCAGCAAGAGCTGATCAGGCAGGCAGGGAGGCAAGTGAGCACTTAGGAGTCAGTGGTCCTGGACTGTGAGAAAGATGTCTGACTGCTGGTTTAGGCCCGATCCCCAAGATAGGGCCTAAACCAGCTGTCAAACATCTCCCACAGGGTCCCAGATTAGAGGGTGCAGGCTGGGCTGAGGGGACCACCTCCTCCCACCCCATGAATTTCTTGCACTGGGCCTCTAGTATACAATAAATGCATAGATCTTAAGTGTACTGTTTGATGAGTTTTAACAAATATATACTGTGAAATCAACATCCAATGAGGACATAACTCTTTTCATCACCCTGGAAAATTACATTGTGCCCTTTTCTAGTCAATCATTCTTCCACTGGGGCGGGCATTACTCTGATTTATATCCCCATAAATTAGTTATGTGGCATCTCTGAGCCATATTCAGTGTGGTCAAGGTAAAAGTATTTTAAGTGATCTTACTCATAACTACAGAGGAAATTTGTCCACTTTTCAAAGATAAACAGTACCTGCCAAATGGCAGATACAGACAAACAGCAGTTGCTTTGGTTGTGTCCTTTCTCTGGCCAGCGAGGTCTCATTTAATGCCCTGCCTAAAGGACTCTCCTTCCCTAGGGCATATCATTCGCAAAGCTCTTTAGTATTGAGGTCATGGGTATGATTATAAATGGGCCCTAACTCTCTCTGGAGCTTCAGATGGATGTGTAAACTGGGTGAATGCCTGTGTGGTGAGTGATTTGCTCTTCAAGATGAGGCACTCTGGAGATACACAGCCTGGGGAGATCAGGTGCTCTCAGTGAGTCACTGGTAACAGACAATGCACATTTATCCACTTTGACTAGCCCTGCCTCTCCCACCCCCACTCCAAAGTCCCAACCAACCTGACCAACCTCACCCTCCACAGGAGGAACAACTGGGTGAGAAGACACATTTTTGTAAACAAGATAAGGTTAGAATGACTGTTGCCATGGCCCAGGCACTCATCAGGAAAGCATTTTCAGAGTCAGCACAATCATGGGTGAGCTGCTAAAGCTGCTTTTCTCTTTTTCCGTGTCTTACAGTGGAGATACACACTTTTGAAACTCTTTTGGTAAAAACAAGAACAAAATGGATGCTTGGAACATTGATAACTAGTTGAAGCCAAATGCATCTCTGGCCAATAAAATGCCATGGGCTCTTTGGTTCCCAGTCACACTGTTACATGTGCTAGGGATGTGTACACAGGATGTGGGATTGGGGTGAGGACAGTATATGGCCAACTGACCAGCTTTGTGACCCCTACCACCCTCTTCACCTTCAGTCCCAAATGTTTCTGAAGCCCCTCTGTTAATTCTGGCTTGGGCATGTAGTGTCCTTGAGAGGTGGTATCTTTCCTCATTATTTTTAAGTTGTTCTTAATTAAGCCCAGAAGACTCATCCTGGCATTCTAGTCCCTGGACAGTCTGTTCCCAAACAACTGTTGTCACTGGTTTCTACCCTGTGTAGACCTCATTCTTCTGTAATTAGTACAATCAATTTAGTAGGCATGGACTCTGGAGACAGAAAAAGCTGGGTTCTAATTCAGCTCAATTCATTGTTCTTAGCTAGATTAGCTATAACTTTACTTTCCCCCACCCCCACATCCTTGCTCATACCATTACTGTGGCCTGAAACGCCACCTTTCTCTTTCACATACAGGCAAATTCTACTTGCCTTCTAAGGTCAAGTGCAAATATCACCTGGTAGCCCTTCCTAACTACACAACTAGCTGTGATCTTGTCTTATGCGTCATCTCAGCATTTCATCCATTTGTCATTTTTCATATCTTGGTTTTTGTTTTTAAATATGTTTTTATTGATTTTAGAGAGAGAATAAGGAATAGAGAGAAACATCGATCGGCTGTCTCCTGCACAACCTCTACTGGGGATTTAGCCTGCAACTTGGGCATGTGTCCCAAATGATCGGGAATTGAACCAGGGAACTCTCGGTTCATGGGTTGATGCTCAACCACTGAGCCACTCCAGCAGGGCTATCTTGGTTTTAATTATTCCTAGAACCCACTTTCAGCATTTCTACTTCGAATCTCTATCATAAAACCTTTTACACAGTAAGGATGCCAGATAAAATACAGGACACCAAGTTAAGTTTCAATTTCAGATAAACAATACATACATTTATTTAGTATTAGTATAAGTGTGGTCCATATATCGAATGGGAGATACTTAAACTGAAATGTTTCTGTCATTTGTCTGAAATTAAAATTTAACTGAGCACTCAGATTGTGTGTGTGTGTGCGTGTGTGTGTGTGTGTGTGTGTTAACAAGGGAATAAATAAGTGATTTGGCATTTATTATCCAGGCACTGTTGGATCGATGGCGATTAGAAAAATCACTCAAATTGGACATGTATTTATTGTTACTAGTCTATATGCAAAGAATACCCTCCCTGACTTTAATTGTGCCTCTTGCTACTGTATCAGATACTGTGTTAGATACTTGGTTTACACTGTCCCATTGAATACTCAATAACAGCTCTATGAGGTAGATGTTCTCATCTCATTTTGTGGATGAGGAATGGAATGAGGAGATTAGTAAATTGCTCTAAGGCCACAAAACTGGTAACTTGTAACTGCAATTCAAACCCGGTGTCCTGACCTCAGCCCTCAGGCTCTTTCTCCAATGCCAGTGGTTCTTCACTCTGGCTGCACATCAGAACCAACCCAGGGAGCTTTTCCAGTGTTCTGATGTCTGCATCCCATCCTCAGAGATTCTGATTTAATTATTTTTACAATCATTGCAATTACATTGCTCTCCCATTTACTAGGACATAGACCAAAAGGATCAAATAAATCTAATTTGATTTCCCATAGTCCCTACTTATGGAACTTGGGCCCTGTGACTCATACTCAGGATTGTTTGTCTCATTTGCTGTGATTGAGCCCAGGTATTTATGTTTTTTGTGTAACTGAAACAATGTGGACACAATTGCTGAGAAGTACCAAAGTAGAAACAATGCATGTCCTGCTCTCCTGATGTCTGAAAAGAGTTCTTGGTTTTTGTTGTTGTTGCTTTGTTTCTGTTTTTAATATATTTTTATGATTTCAGAGAGGAAGGGAGAGGGAGAGGAGAGATAGAAACATCAATGGTGAGAGAGAATCATTGATCAGCTGCTTCCTGCAAACCCCCTACTGGGGATCCAGCCCACAACCCTGGCATATGCCCTTGACCAGAATTGAACCCAGGACAGTTTGGTCTGTAGGCCAACTCTCTATCTACTGAGCCAAACCAGCTAGGGCTGAAAAGTGTTCTTTGTAAAGAATGTCTTGGTGACTTTTACTCCAATTTTGCTTTCTTTGGGAATCTTATGTTACTCAGTTTTCAAAGACTTGTTTCTTTTTTGATGATCTTTACTTAATAGATTACCTCACCTTCTTTAGCCAGGATGGGGCAGGAGTAGGCTATATGGTTTGTTGTCTTTGCTCAATTGAATTTTTGTTTGGTTTTTTGTTTGTTTACATTTCAGTGTAGGAATTTTGAGGATTGTATTCTCACTTTTTTGTCTTTACAACACCCGAGAAAGTTCCCCACAAAGAAAATTGTCTTGTGCCGTTAATGATTGACTTTTGCAGTTTGTCTTTATTTTCATACCATTGGCCTACTTATTAGGACTGTGATCTTTGACCAGTTTTATTATGGGGATTTTCAGTGTTTTTCATTGTTAAATGAGGCATAATAAAATATTCCACTCATGATGTCTGTGAAAATTCATTTACTAAACAAAACTGGTATGTTTATGTATTTAATATGTCTCCTCTAGTAAAACTGTAAGCTCTTCTGGGCACAAGTCTGTTTTGATTACCACTGTGTATCTGGTGCCTAGGACTGTGGTGGGAATTAGTATGTACTTAGTAAATAATGTTGACTGTGAAGTGGCTATGGGAAGCAGACATGTCATGTTCTGAGCTTCTGCTGTGTCTTTGTGACTTTGAGCAAGTTGTTTAACTTCTCTGACCCTTCATTCTACATTTGTAAATTAATAATAACAATAATCTTATGGTTGTTGTGAAGTTAAATGATATGTGCATATGTAGAAATTAATTCAGTGTCTGACACATAGAAGATCCTTACCAGTGCTAATATAGATGATGATGCTACCTAGAAATATTGATTTACATGATATTATTGGGAACAGAAATATATTACAAAATTAAGTGCTATTTACTTAAAATAAATAATGGCTATTCAGTTCCAAAGAGGCCAATTAATAAAGTAGAGGATTTTTGCTTCTATATATTTTCACTTTCTATTTATTTTCATCTAGTTGTGTGTTTCTCCTTATGAAGAAGAAAGAAACAAGTCAATTTAACTCATGCTCAGGCATGAGTGACTTCAAGGATCATTCTCAGGGCAGGAGTTGGAGCGATAATTGCATTTTAAAAGAGAGTCCAAAGTAAAACTTATTGGCACATTCAAGACCTGTGCATTTCATTGTATATACACAATATATTTTTAAAAAGGAGCTATAAACAAATGTTGAACTCTAATTAATGGTATCATGCTGAAGAATTTGGGGATGAAGTGTGCTGATGTTTGCAATATACTCTGAAATGCATCACAAAATATGATGCATTGATGGGAGGTTAGGTGCTTAGATATGTGATAAAATAAATACAGCAAAAATACTCATTGTAGAATCTAGGGGCTAGAAGTGTTCACTGTGCAGTTCAATTGCTATTTCTGTATGCTTGACATTTTTCATAATAAAATATCGGGGAGAGGAAAGAAAATTGGGGGACCCTAGGGCAAGTTAACACCTAAGAGTAAGGAAGACTCATTCATGTTGAATTTCAGACATGTGGCACTTGTTAGTATTTATATTTTCAGAAGACTTCCCTGATTTTCTTTTAGACACAGCTCATAGGAAATCTCCAACACGAACCCTGTAAAATGTTGACCCCGCTAAAGATAAACAAGATCTGAGGTGGACAAATAACATGGAAAAGAACACATGGAAAATGGAAGACTGAGGTAGCTATCCCTAGGCATTTTGGGGATCCCACACACCCAGGGTTGCTGGGGCAACATGAGACTCTGGTCCCTGGATTTTAGAACTTGTATCATACCTATTATTTACCATGTGGGTGAAACATATTATGAGTGATTGATCATTTGGCAGTAAATTATGAACAAAAGTACACATAGGTAATTTTTTCAGAAGGTATTTAGAATCCTGTTTTTTAAAATAAATGTTTTGTTTTGTTTTGTTTTTAATCCTCATCCAAGGATTTTCCCCCCATTGATTTTAGGAGAGAGTGGAAGGAAGAGGTAGAGACAGAGAGCGAGAAACATTGATTAGTTACTTCCGGCATGCACCCCGACTGGGGCCGGGGATCTGACCTGCAACCAAGGTATGTGCCCTTGACTGGAATTGAACCTGTAGCCCTTCAGTCCAAGGGCTGATGCTCTAATCACTGAGAAAACTGGCTAGGGCTAAAACTTTAAAAAGAAGATGGGAAGGAGCACCCATGCTATTGTACATCTGAGCAAAAGGGTCACGCTGTCATCATTAGCTCATTCAAGTGGCTGTTGAATGTATTTGACTCTTCCGTTTGCACAAATGGCAACACCCTGCAGGATTTATTAAAAGCATATGTGTTAAATATCAACACTGAAAACTGGTCTAACCAGGAAACAAGGAACATTAAAACACACAAAAAGGAGAGAATGGCCGGGAGTCAGGAAGATAATTATATGGCAACCCACAGGAATCCTAGCCAAAAAATAAGTGTCCGAATCAAGGTCATAGCCAGGTACCATTAGCCACTGAGGGAAGAGAGCAAATAACATTTCTTGACCATTTGCTCAAGAATCAGAACCAGCTTCCTGCCTTGGTTATTCAATGCCTCCTTGATGATCTTGGGACTCAAACAGCAGAGCCTGTGGGCTTGTACCATAGGGCAGGTGCCGCTAGCAAGACCGTGCCACTTTATACAGTGAAATGTGCAGGGCCTTGCTGGCACAGAGACCACCCTGTGTCTGTTTCATAGAGCCTCTCTGGGTGGATTAATTACAAAAATATGCCCTTTTCTCTGGGCTGGCACAGGATTTGGGAGGAGAGTGGTGGCTGGATTTCAACCTCCATCACCTCTCAGCTGGAACCCTTGAGTAGCACACACTCTAACTGTCTAAGGAGGCCTTGGGAAGCTTCTACTGTAAGTGTGTCTCCCTTTCATCAATGAATATGCTAAGTCCTAGAAGACTAAAACATCTTTAAGGCTACAACCTAAATTATAATAGCCTTTTCTTGGGAGGCAAGCTATTGCCAAAGTGGGCCTTCATTAGCATCATTCCATAGAGCACTCTCCCCATGCAAAAGTGCTCAACCAGGTTCAAGGTTGTGGGCTCCATAGATGCCCAAATGTTTCAAACCTAATTTTGGAGGTGGGCAGTTCATGCTCTGTGCTGTCTGAAGTAGCCGCTATAAGAGGAAATGAGCAATCACTCATTTCTGATCAAGTGCAGGAGGCTGCAATCGGAGCGTAAGACTTGAGTTGAATGAAGCATGAGTGGGCCTTAGGAAACCAGGATTGCATGGGGGTGGAAACAGTGTCAGCAATGGGTGGAGAGAGACTTCATCTCAGTGACTGGGGGCATCATGCCACCCACTCTTGTTCACCAGGCACAATAGGCCCTTTGAATATAGTCTTGACTCCAGACCACAATGCTCTCTACAAAGAGCCTGCCCATTCCATGTCCCAGGCTACCCAGCACAGCTTTCTGAAGGGTGGTAACCAGTTATGCAAGAGAATCTGGGGTTAGGTATTAATATATTAACCCACCCACATAACAAAGATACATTTTAATGAGGAATTTCTGGGCATGTGGCCATAAAATATTTCTAAAACTTTTGGAATTACAGGTAGGGCAGAAAGGGTTTATATTTGATATCTATTGCTATGTAATAAATTTGCCTCAACTTAGCAGCTATAAACAAACAATAAACATTTATCTCACACAATTTCTCAGGGTCAGGAATTGAGCAGCCACTTTGCTGAGTAGGAACAGGTTGAGGTCTCCTTGAGGTTGCAATCAAGATATTGGCCAGGTCTGTGCAGCTGCAGCCCTGACTGGGGCAGAAGGATCTGCTTCAAACTCGCGTGCATGGCTGTGGGCAGGAGGCTTCCATTTCATATGGAGAGTCTCCCCGTAAGTGAGTGTTTTCACCACATGGCAGCCGGCTTCCCCCAGAATGAGGGATGAAGAGACAAAGAGCAAACAGAAACCTCAGGGTTTTTATGACCAAGTCTCCAAGAGAGCAGAACCTCCGCTGGGTTTTATTGGTCACTCAGACCCTCCTTAATACAACATGAAAGGGAACTGTACTAGGGGACAAACATCAGAATACCCACTGGGGACCGGTTCAAATGCTAGAACCCCTGAATTCATATTTTGGGGAGACTAGAGTTTTCAAAACACATACCAGAGGTAACATGTGACCTTAAAAAGTTTTCTTCTTTAAGACACCTAAAAAGTCCAAATTAATTATTTAAAGAAATATTTTCAAGGACATCACTATGCTAACTGGAAAATAAGAGGCAAAACAAATAAATGAAAAAGCATAAATTCAGAGAGATGAGTGAGTGCTTAAGCAGAAGGCTCCCCTGGCAGTATCTATCTCCAAGTGACTCTGAGGGTTGATTTGAACATCTGCATGGCAAATATGAGATGAAGTCCAGAGGAAGGTGAGACATCAGAGACCCTCTTATAAATTACCTTGGATCCCAAAGGCTATCTCCTTGGTGACAGTTTAAAGCAGAAGTTCTGCAACTTCATTTTCCCACTGAAGAGGATTGAAAGGAAATTTGCCTGTCTTAATCCTGGCTCTAAATAGCAGGAGGAAAAGTCTGAGAATTTATAGTCACAGGTCAACCTTTATGGAGGTTGGCAGCCAAATGGACATTGTCAGTGTGGTTTGAAAAACCCCAGTGAATAACGTGTCTTAATGTGGCCCAGAACTGGTCACACTCAGTCCAGAAACATATCCTATCCTTGCGAAAGAAATCACCTTTATCACAGGCCTCAAGATTCTCAGGTAGAAAATTCCTTTGAACTGGAGTTACAATTAAAAAGAGAATCCCAGTTCACTTGAGGAAACAAGGTATCATGAAAGAGAACTGGCAAAGACAACAGACACAGGCTGACAAACACTTCAAATATTCCATTATTGATAATGGAATAAAGTTAAGTATATTTAACATGTTTAACAAAGAAAAGATGTCAAGTGGATGAGTAAAACAAGAGTATCACAAATGACTGGGCTCTATCTGCACCTTCAGCCCTGTCCAGTAGCTCAGTTGGTTGGAGTGTTGTCCAGATACACCAAGGTTGCAGTTTTGATCCCCAGTCATGACACCAGGAAAAATAAAAAACAAAAACAAATAAAAGGTTCCTAAATAAGACCTTCTGAAATGAAAATTAATAAAAGTGAAAAAAAAATATATAGTGCATTGCAGAAGTACCTACTATATATCTTTAACTTCTCCTCTTGGCTCATAAAGCCTAAAATATTCACTATCTGGCCCTTTACCAAGAACCTTTGTTGTCTCTCCCCCCCACCCCCTACCCCCTCTCCACTCTGGACACTTGCACAGGAGACCCTTGATCAGCTTGAGGTGGAGGTGCAGGGCACAGCCACACAGGCAGGGCTGACACTGTAGAGCAGGGGGCATGACGAGGCTGAGTGAAGGAGGCCAGGGAAGACTCAGCAGGATGCAGCCTTGGGTCTTGCAACAGATGAGAGGCTGGTTTTATGTATCCGTAAGTAAAATATAGCCGCGTGGACACCTTGAATGACCCCAGAGGAATGTTCGAGTTCAGAAGCCGGGCCTTCTTAACTCTTATGCATAGGGTGGGGAAATAAACCTTAGTTATCTTGGAACCTCAAGAGTTTAATGTGTGAGCATGGGAAGTCTGGTGTAAAAAATATCAGTCCATGAATGTAATTATTAAGCAATTACAGATGCCATTCTGTAAATAGAACACATTAAGAAGAAAAGGGAGAGAGGGGATTTCTTTGCTTGAATCACACGGTCAGCTGCATATCCTCAGGTGCTCTCTGATTGCCCAATGTGGGTCAAGGCTAAGTGCTTTTTTTACGGCCATTGGCTATGCCCAAATAGGCCTCTAAAATCTGAACAGCAAATGCTAGCATGCTGGCAGGAAGCTTTGAGATGACTCCTGGGTGGTATGAGCTGCAGGAAGCCAGCAGGGGAAGTGATTTGGGGAAGGAAAAGCAAGAGGCTCATCACACCCCAGGGCTCTCCTTTGAAGAGGGACACCACACCCAGTCTGTCCCAGGGCCCCTGAGGGTGTATGTTCTTCTCTTCCTTGTTCTCTAGAATGAGTCAGCAAGGATGGAGTGATGGAACAACCATTTTCTCAGCCTCTCTTAGATGCCAGGTGCTTTGCACACCAATCTCAGAAAGCAGATACGATCGTCTTCCCCATATTGTGGATGGGGAAACTGAGTCCCAGAGAGAAGTATTAGGAACGCTGTCCAGGGTCATAAAGTGAGTTAGCAATGAATTCGGGTCTCACTCCAATAGATAGGTTTTACTCCAAATCTCAACTCTTTCTTTCTTACTAAGCAGGTGTAGCCAAGAGCCACATGGAGGAAGCACCCCCACTCTTCTGGCGAGTGTAGGGAAAAAACAACCCAGAAAATAAAGCCCTACTGTCCTGCATCCCTACGTGCCCTTATCTAACATCCAGGGTTACTTTGTAAAATAGAGTAATTTGCCCCCAAACATGTCTATTGCTCTTTGTGTCTGACATGTTAACTCTATGCTCAGGTTAACAAATGGATAAAATGAAAATAAAATAAAATAATAAAGACAAAAAAGAAAGAAGAACAATTCTGTTGTCAGGAAGTTGCTGTGGAAATAGTTACATGTTGGGAGTGGAGAGGTGCAAAATGGTCTGCCGAGATTTCCTGCAGGGATAGATGTACTGGGAAAGTCCCAAGAGCCTAACCTGGCACTGGAGGGGTGGATGGCCAGCACTGAAGCGGTGGAAGTAGGGTACAGAGAGTGGATGCACATGACAACTCCTGAGTAAGGAAGGCAGGCCTGAGGCCAGTGTGTGAAGACAGGCTTTATTCATAGGGTTCATGATTATCTGAAAAAACCAGGCCTGGTTTGCAGCTTCTACTGGAAAGAACTTGAGAGGTTCAGGATGACCCACCCCAAGGTGTGGTATGGGAATTATTTGTGTTAAAGATAATCAAGACCCTGCAGGCTCACAAGGAACTTCTATCTCTCCCTTAAAGAGTATAAATTATGGGCTTTGCTCATAATAAGAGTTATTACCAGAAATAACATTTTATGATCTATCTATAGGGTAGGGCGAACTTTTAACTACTGAACACCTGCTCTTCTTATTGTCCTGCAATACCTTCCCTGAAGCCCCAAGATACCTTACCACACCTTTAGTTCAGAACATCAGATACCTCAGGGTGACTTCTTGTCCCCGAATTTCCCGCATATGTGAGGACTCTGACATGCAGGGTTCTAATGCATAGGTATTTAAATTTCATTATTAGTCTCATGTCAATTTAATTACTAGTCCAACTGAAAGAACATTCAGGAGTAGAAAAAATTTTTTTCCTGCCCCATAGAACTACAATGAGAATTCTAGAGAAGGGTAAAGGGAAGGGCGAGGAAGAACATTGTGATGGTTAATTCCCTTAGGACTGGTTTTCCTTAGGAAATAGGTCTCACAGAGAAAGACAAATATTATATGATCTCACTTTCATATGATATCTAAAAATTCACACTCATAGAAACAGGCCAGATTGCTGGCTGCCATAGCAAAATGGGTGGAAATGGTCAAAAGGCACAACTTTTCAGTTAAAATACACTCTGGGGATGTATTAGACAGCACGATGACTATATTGGCAATACTGTATTGTATATTTGAAAGTTACTAAAAGAATAGGTATTAAAAGTTCTCATCACAAAAAAAATAGTTGTAACTATGTGTGGTGATAGATGTTAACTAAACATAGTGTGGTGGTCATTTTGCAGTATATTACATATATTGAATCACTATGTTGTACACCTTAAACTAATATAATGTTACATATCAATTATATTTGAATAAAATTTGAAAAAAGTGTTATATGTAGTTATTACATACTTTATCATATATTATACATTATATATATATAGTTGAGGCCCAGTGCATGAAATTCATGCACTGATAGGGTTCCTAGTGGCTGCCGGCTGGGTACTTCCTCTCTTTCCCTGGCTGCCTGCCAGTGCCAGGGCCTCTCTCCCTTCACCCTGGCCACCTGCCACCAATGGATTGACCATTTATCAATGGCCAGAATCTCCTTTCCTTCCCCTGGCTGGAACCCCCAGAAGAACTCCACAAGATGGGACAATTTGAATACTATACTTTTATTACATATTAATATACATAAAAGTCAAGCAACTGGAATGGAACTCCTGGTGGAACTCCCAGAAGAACTCCACTAGATGAGACAATTTGCACACTACACTTTTATTACATATTAATATATATAAAAGTCAAGCAACCAGAATGACAGAACCACCAGTGACGCACACTGCAGCGGCCAAACAGCCTGATTGGGGCCCTGATTGTCCCCCTTACCCCCACCACCAAATCGGGAGCAGGGCCAGCTTGCCAACCTCCCACATCCCCACTTCTCTGCTTGACCAACCTTTATCGGCCCCCATTGGGGCAAGTGACCTGACCCCACCTGTGCACAAATTTGTGCACTAGGCCTCTATTATATGTATAATGACAAGTGGGCTGGAAGAAATGGACATGGAGTCAGACTACTGGGCAGGCAACCCGTGCCACAGGGCCCTGCACTCTGTGTCATAGTGTGTCTGCACCTGGTGTAATGCTCTGCTGTTGCAGTCTTAACATTTTGAAACTAAGGCTTCATATTTTTATGTTGCCCTGGCCCCCACAAATTATATAACCTGTCCTGATAAAGAGGTATGATTGTGTCCTTTCAATAAATATTGGTGATTGGAGTAAGAAGTGACAGCAATAACTATTGCACCATAAAAACCCAGACAGTGTTCCCCAAACTCCCCCTATCCTCCTCCACCCATGACTGACCTTAGGAACCAGGGACTCAGATTTCTGCTTTCAACAGTTACATAAAGGAAATGGGGAAAGTGCTGATTGCACAGAGCTAAAGAAGCTGGCCAGTGAAAACAGTGTGGCTCATTCTGGGCCCTCAGGCTAAGTTTCATTACCCTTTGTAACATAAACCCTTCTCTCCAGGGCTGGCTAAGAATTTAAATAATGTGAATATTCTGGCAAGACTTTCCTTCCCACAGAGTGAATAGGTGACTATAGTGGATGATGTCCCCAAGGCATAAGATGGGTGAATCAAATGTATTTTGCTGGAAAGAATAATCAGAGCTGAGCTGGGGAGTAGGTGTTAAGGTGGCACTGAAGGATCTAGGACTGGGCTTGGTTGCATTGGGCATGTCAGTACCAAATTTATAGAAACATATAAGAGCTCATGGCTTTCCTTGTAGGACAACGTCAGGCATATTGTAGTCAGTATTCTAGGCATATTTCAGTGTTATGTAGCTCTATCCTCCTTTCTAAAGAAGTCTGACATTCCCAATGACAAAACTTCCCAGTTTGCAGTTCAGTTTTGTAGGTGGTTGGTGCAAGCCGAAGGCTGGGAAAGACGGATGCCTCTCACAGTCGCCTTGTTGATTTTATTTAGATGCAAATACTGCTCCTATAATTTCTCATGGCCTACAGCATAGATGGTTTTGTCAACAGATTTTTCTTCTCCCAATTTACAACACACACACATGTTGTACACTAGCATGCTCAATATTCTTCCCTCTTTCTTTTTGAAAAGACCCCATTTCTGGGGGGAGGATCTTTTCTTTCCCATTCCATGTTGACTGCTTGGTATTAATGATACTGGTGGCACAATATCATTCGAATGGTAGCAAGATTCCCAGAATTGCTTTCCTTCTGGTCCTTCTGAGTATATAATACTTTTTTTTTTTTAAATCCTGTGAGCTATCTAGGATATGACATTATACTATATATTTAAATTATTTTCTTCAGGGTCAATTTATGTTGTTTGTGATCAAAGTCATCTATTGATATGTGAGTACACACTATTTCAGAGGGCCTGGACCTTCTCGACCCAATTTTCTTTCTTTTTTTTAATCTTTATTGTTCAGTTTATTAATTACATTGTTTCCCCTTTTTATCCCCCTATAGCTCCCCTCCACCCTGTACCTATCCCACCCTCCACCCTCACCTCCCCCTCCCCACTGTCCTCTCCCATTGTTGCAAGATTTTTGTCCAGTCTCTTGCTGCACTTCCCACAACCCTTTTCTCCCCAAGAATTGTCAGTCCATTCCCTCTCTATGTCCATGTCTCTGTTATATTCACCAGTTTATCCTGTTCATCAGCCTATCAGTTCACTTGATTTTTATGTTCATTTGTTGATAGATGTGTATTTGTTGTTCATAATTTATATTTTTACCTTTTTCTTCTTCCTCTTCTTAAAGAATATCTTTTAGCATTTCATATAATGTTGGTTTGGTGGTGATGAACTCCTTTAGCTTTTTCTTATCTGCGAAGCACTTTATCTGACCTTCAATTCTGAATGATAGCTTTGCTGGATAGAGTAATCTTGATTGTAGATTCTTGCTGTTCATCACTTTGAATATTTCTTGCCACTCCCATCTGGCCTGCATCGTTTCTGTTGAGAAATCCGCTGACATTCGTATGGGTGCTCCCTTATAGGTAACCAACTGTTTCTCTCTTGCTGCTTTTATTATTCTCTCTTTGTCTTTGGCTCTTGGCATTTTAATTATGATGTGCCTTGGTGTGGTCCTCTTAGGGTTCCTATATATTGGGGTTCGGTGCGCTTCTTGGACTCCTAAGTCAATTTCTTTCACCAGGTGGGGGAAGTTTTCGGTCACTATTTCTTCAAATAGGTTTTCATTGTGTTGCTCTCTCTCTTTTTCTGGCACCCCTATAATTCGGATGTTGGTAAGCTTGAGGTTGTCCCAGAGGCCCCTTACACTATCTTCAATTTTTTGGATTCTTTTGGTTTCTTGCTTTTTCAGCTGAGTGGATTTTAACTCTTTGTATTTCAGATCTTTAACTTGGTTCTTGGGGTGCTCCAGAGCACTTTTAGGTCTTTGTATAATATTTTTTATTTCAGTCAGTGTACGTTTAATTTCTGGTTGGTCCTTTTTCATATCCTTGAGAGTCTCCTTTATATCCTTGAGGGTCTCCTTCATTTCCTTGTAGGACTCATTCATTTCCACATTGGTCTTGATCATTTCCTTTGTGGTCTTGCTTATTTCCTTATAGGCCTCGACCTTTTGTTGGAGCCTCTTGAAAAACCATATAACCCTATATTCCATGTCCAGTCGTTTTTTTCCCTCCATTTCTTTCACATCTGATTTCTTTCCATGTCTCTGCATGGTGGCTGCTTCCCTGAGTTGGTCAATTAGCTTTGTGTGGTAGACGTCCTACTAGGGACAGTGGCTCAGCCTCCCCAGTTACCTGAGGTGGATATGGGTTGCACAGTCTTGCTGAAGTTAAGCTCAGGTTAATCGTTGTTAGCACTTGGAGAGGTTGACCTCCAGGCCAATTGTCTGTGAAGCTCAGCTGTGCTCAGGTTGTATGGGCGGAGTCTCCGGGCCAAGCAGACAACGTTAGTTCTGCCCTGTGCGGCCCCAGGGACCCTGTGCCGGGGGCAATGGCCGCCAGCACCTCTGAGAGAGAGCTGCTGCCGAGCTCCACAGGCTGCCGGGGAATTCAGAATCTCCCCAAATGACTTTGCATGTGCAATGTCTCACCCAGTCGACCCAATTTTCTTAAAAGTTATAACATCATAATCACTTTCCTCAATAGTCTGTTGGAATTCCCTTAGGAAAAAAGTATATAATGTAGGATATTAAAAGCTACCTGCAGTTAGTAATCACTTAATTCTCCTTACTCTGGGAATTTAGGTTATATAAGAGGCAAAACTCTTTAATTTGCTATGCAGTTTCTTAGATGGTTGGTACAATTAAGTGGACCAGTAGAATTGATGGAACAGTTTGCAGCCTGAGTACCTTTTGGGGGTTTGTGAAGAGAGAGAGAGAGAGAGAGAGAGAGAGAGAGAGAGAGAGAGAGAGAAAGAGAGGGGGGGGTGTCCAGGTGCTTGCTGGCTGTGGTGGGTGAGTGGCAGGAATCACCTCTATTGTAAGCCAGTTGCACAGCTGGGAGAATTGCTGGCGACTTGAGGCTGGGAAGGAAGAAAGGATGAGGAGAATGGAAATTCACAACCAAATGGTATTTCTTTGGCATTGACTTAGAGATAATTCTATCCTTTATCATTATTAATAAGTAAGAAAAAATAAAAATTGCCTTAATTAAATTTGTAAAAAGTGCTAAGTAAGATAATGTGATTAATATTCAGGAAGACCAGAGTAAAATTAAAATGATCTGGAGTAACTGAATCGTCTTATGATAATTCTTTGGAAGAAAGTTGTTTTTTTTTTTCTTTTAAAAACTTAAAAGTATTTCAAGGAAATTGATTATTCATTAATTAGAAAAGAAGGAAAATAGCACATTATAAGAGAAAAAGTAGGGACTTTGGAGCCAGATAGACTTGCATTCTTGGCCAACTGTACTATTACTACTACTATTACTGCCATTACTATTACTGTAATCCTGACTAATGGCATTGGTTAGGAATGCTTTGGGCTTCAAGTAACAAAAACCCCAAATAGTAGTTGTTTTAAGCATAAATAAATACTCTGTTATCTTATCTAACAAGAAGTCTGGAAGTAGTTGATTCCAATATATACGCAGTAAAAACCTCAATGATAACAGAATACTAGCTGGTATCTTTGTAATTTTCTTTATCTCCTCAATTTGGTGTCAACAACTCTAGACATTGCATCCCTATGTGACAGCTTCTATAAGCAGGAACATGAAAGAAAAGGGAGGGTGGCTATGCTCTTCTCAGGCAGGTAA
This sequence comes from Antrozous pallidus, assembly GCA_027563665.1. NCBI lineage: Eukaryota > Metazoa > Chordata > Mammalia > Chiroptera > Vespertilionidae > Antrozous > Antrozous pallidus. Next base: position 17,321,241 of record CM050517.1, on the reverse strand, counting down.
AACATTCCCAGAAACCCCTAGTAGACATCTCTTTTCATTGGTTTGATCCCCAGAAGAGTCACTGGCTCAAGAATATGTATTGTCATGACTGTCCTAGACTACTCATGAGTCATCCAGTGGGGTTGGGCACATTGCTACTTAAACAAAACCAGGGTTCTGTTAGCAAAGAAAGAATGGCTTTCAGGTATAGAAGCAGCTATCACTAACATAGCAAATCACTGATTTAAAGTAATTACTGATAAGGAGGGACTTCTTTATTTTACTTTATGTTTTCTATAAGCTGATAACTTTTTGTCTCTAATTTCATGCATTACTGTCTTCTTTTGTGTTCAGTTGAGTTTTTTTTAAATAGTCAAATGTTCAAATTCTTTTCTCATTTTCTTTTGTGCACATTCTATGGCTTATTTTTTTTTTTTCTTGTGGTTACCACAGGGACTACACTTAAAATCCTAAAGTTGTAATTTGAATATACTCTAATTTAAATTATGCCATCTTAACTTCAATAACATCCAAAATTTCTGCTCCTTTACAGCTCTGGTCCCAACTTTTTAGAGTTGTTAATGTCAAAAAAATTATGTTCTAGACATTTTGTGACCAGAAAAAATAAACTAATATCTAACTTAAACGCATGAATCTCTTAAATTATGTAGAAAACAAAATGTGGAGTCACAAACCAAAGTTACAATAATATTAGCTTCTAGACTAATAATTGTGTTTGTGTGTTTTAGAAAATATACTAGCCTCTCAAATCATGTTGAAAACAAATGGTGTTACAAACTAATTATTAAAATAATTCTAGCTTTGTAATTGTTCATGCATTTACCTTAAGTGAGATCTTTATTTCTTTGTACATATGTGAGTTACTGTGTAGTGGCCTCTCATTTCACCCTTGAGCATTTATTTCGGGTTAGGTCTAGTGTTAACAAACATTCTCAGCTATTGTTTATGTGAATATATCTTAATTTCTCCTTCATTTTTAAAGAAGTTTTATCAAACATAAGATTCTTAGTTGACAATTTCTTCCTAAACCCCTTCCCCCCGGCCTTAGCCCCTGCCCCTACCACCTCCAGTACTTTGAATATGTTGGCTCACTGCTTTCTGGCCTCAAAATTTCTAACAAGAAATATGCTGACAATCTTATTGAGGAGCTCTTATACTAGTAGGTAAGGAGTTGCTTCTTCCTTGCTGCTTCCAATAGTCTCTTTGTGTTTTGAGAAACCCCAACTAGTAGTTGCTTTAACCATAAATAAACATTTTTTATTTATGTTTAAATATAATGTGTCTCAGAGAAACAAACAAACAAAAAAGAATTCAGATAATTGAAGATAGTGTAAGGGGCCTCTGGGACAACCTCAAGCATACCAACATCCGAATTATTGGGGTGCCAGAAAAAGAGAGAGAGCAAGTTAATGAAAACCTACTTGAAAAAATAGTGACTGAAAACTTCCCACACCTGGTGAAAGAAACTGACTTAAAAGCCCAAGAGGTACACAGAACCCCAAAATATAGGAATCTAAAGAGGACCACACCAAGACATATCATAATTAAAATGCCAAGAGCAAAAGATAAAGAGAGAATATTAAAAGCAGCAAGAGAAAAACAGTTGGTTACCTACAGGGAGCACCCATACGATTGTCAGTGGATTTCTCAACAGAAACGTTGCAGGCCAGACTCGAGTGGCAAGAAATATTCAAAATAATGAATAGCAAGAATCTACAACCAAGATTACTCTATCCAGCAAAGCTATCATGCAGAATTGAAGGTCAGATGAAGTGCTTCGCAGATAAGAAAAAGCTAAAGGAGTTCATCACCACCAAACCAATATTATATGAAATGCTGAAAGATATTCTTTAAGAAGAGGAAGAAGAAAAAGGTAAAAATATAAATTATGAACAACAAATACACATCTATCAACAAATGTACATAAAAATCAAGTGAATTGATAGGCTGATGAACAGGATAAACTGGTGAATATAACAGAAACATGGACATAGAGAGGGAATGGACTGACAATTCTTGGGGAGAAAAGGGTTGTGGGAAGTACAGCAAGAGATTGGACAAAAATCTTGCAACAATGGGAGAGGACAGTGGGGAGGGGGAGGTGAGGGTGGAGGGTGGGATAGGTATGGGGATAAAAAGGGGAAACAATGTAATTAATAAACTGAACAATAAAGATAAAATAAAAAAAAATATATAATGTGTCTCAGTATGAATCTTCTTGAATTCATTTTACTTGAACTTTGTTGGGGCTCTTGTATGTTTGTATTCAAGCCTTTTATCAGATTTTGGAACTTTGCAACTATCTTTTCTTCAAATATTCTTTCTACCCCTTTCTATCTTTTTCTTCTGGAACTCTCATAATGCATATGTTGGTCTTTTTGATGGTATTTCCAGGTCTTTAGGCACTGTTCATTCTTCTTCAATTTCTTTTTTTCTGTTCCCTCAGACTCATGATTTCCATTGTCCTATCTTTAAATTTACTGATCCTTTCCTCTGTCTTTTTAGATTTGCTTTTGTATACTTTAAGTAATTCTTCTTATTTCAGTTATTATACTTTCAGCTCCAAAAAATTTTTTAGGCTTTCTATCTGATTATTAATATTTCCATTTTGTTCATATATCATTTCCTTGACTTTCTCCACATCTTCCTTGAGTACTTTAAGCACCTTTTAGACAGTTATTTTAAAGTCTTTGCCTAGTAGATCTGTTATCAGGTATTTTTCAGGGGCAGTTTCTGTTGATTTAGTTTTTCCCTTGAATGAGTCATACTTTTGTTTCTTTGTATGCCTTGAGATATTTTTGTTGAACAATGAACATTTGAATCTAATAATGTGGTAACTCTGGACATCAGATTCTCCCACATCCCCCAGATTTTATGTTTTTGTTATTGTTTTAGTTTATTGGTTGTCTTTTTAAAAAAAATTTTAATTTTTTTATTGCTGTAAGCTGTCTCTGTGCCAAGGATCAGCCTGAGGTCTTCTAAGATCTTTTCTGAGCCTGTGACTTTAATTGGGAATATGTGATCACTTTCTAATTTTTACTGTATGTGCAATTACTCTTGAATGTCCTCATCTTTAATGTCTGGCTCCCAAAATGTGAAAACATGAAAAATGAAGTGGGATAAGAAAATGGTCACTGGCCCTGTAAATTCCCTGGGACTCACTTCAGCTGAGAAGGAGGTGACAATGGAGGAAAATGCAACAATTATTGCCTTCTTCTATGTCTGTACCTCTCTGACCAGATATAGTAATTAGTGATCAGAACACAGATTCCCAATATTTAGGACAGGGTTATTTTTGTTTACCTTGCTCCCACAAGGTATGCACAAGCCACTTCAGAAATATGAGCACAGATGCCGCCATGTGATTGGGGGTGGGAGATGGTTGGCTGCTATTGTGCTAATAGCTGAAATTGACTGAAACTAACTATAATTGATCTTTTCAAACTTTTTCATAAAGATTGCAATCCTTTAATAGACTCAAGAGGTCCAAAATTATATTAGATACATTTTGCCAGTACAATTGTTGTCTAGGTGGGGAGACAGATTGCTGGTGCTTCCTGCTCCACCATCTTCCAGAAATCCTCCTAGGTTTGTGTTTTTTTTCTTTTATCTTTATTGTTCAGTATATTAATTACATTGTTCCCTTTTTTCCCCCCTATAGTTCCCCTCCACCTGGTACCCATCCCACCCTCCGCCCTCACCCCCCTCCACTGTCCTCTCCCATAGTTGCATGATTTTTGTCCAGTCTCTTGCTGCACTTCCCACACCCCTTTTCTCCCCAAGAGTTGTCAGTCCATTCCCTCTCTATGTCCGTGATTCTGTTACATTCACTAGATTATCCTGTTCATCAGCTTATTAATTCACTTGATTTTTAGATTCATTTGTTGATAGATGTGTATTTGTTGTTCCTAATTTACATTTTTATCTTTTTCTTCTTCCTCTTCTTAAAGAATATCTTTCAGCATTTCATATAATATTGGTTTGGTGGTGATGAACTCCTTTAGCTTTTTCTTATCTGCGAAGCACTTCATCTGACCTTCAATTCTGCATGATAGCTTTGCTGGATAGAGTAATCTTGGTTGTAGATTCTTGCTATTCATTATTTTGAATATTTCTTGCCACTTGCGTCTGGCCTGCAACGTTTCTGTTGAGAAATCCGCTGACAATCGTATGGGTGCTCCCTTATAGGTAACCAACTGTTTCTCTCTTGCTGCTTTTAATATTCTCTCTTTGTCTTTTGCTCTTGGCATTTTAATTATGATGTGCCTTGGTGTGGTCCTCTTAGGGTTCCTATATATTGGGGTTCGGTGTGCTTCTTGGACTCCTAAGTCAATTTCTTTCACCAGGTGTGGGAAGTTTTCAGTCACTATTTCTTCAAATAGGTTTTCATTGTGTTGCTCTCTCTCTTTTTCTGGCACCCCTATAATTCGGATGTTGGCATGCTTGAGGTTGTCCCAGAGGCCCCTTACACTATCTTCAATTTTTTGGATTTTTTTGGTTTCTTGCTTTTTCAGCTGAGTGGATTTTGCTTCTTTTATTTCAAATCTTTAACTTGGTTCTTGGGGTGCTCCAGAGCACTTTTAGGTCTTTGTATAATATTTTTTATTTCAGTCAGTGTATGCTTAATTTCTGGTTGGTCCTTTTTCATATCCTTGAGAGTCTCCTTTATATCCGTGAGTGTCTCCCTCGTTTCCTTGCAGGTCTCGTTCATTTCCTTGTAGGACTCATTCATTTCCTTTGCGGTCTCGCTTATTTTCTTATAGGCCTCGACCTTTTTTTGGAGCCTCTTGAAAAACCCTATAACCGTGGTTTTGAATTCCATGTCCAGTCGTTTTTTTTCCTCCATTTCTTTCACATCTGATTTCCTTCCATGTCTCTGCATGGTGGCTGCTTCCCTGAGTTGGTTAATTAGCTTTGTGTGGTAGACTTCCTATTAGGGACAGTGGCTCAGCCTCCCCAGTTACCTGAGGTGGATATGGGTTGCACAGTCTTGCTGAAGTTAAGCTCAGTTAATCATTGTCAGCACTTGGAGGGGTTGACCTCCAGGCCAATTGTCTGTGAAGCTCAGCTGTGCTTAGGTTGTATGGGCGGAGTCTCCGGGCTAAGCAGACAGCGTTAGCTCCGCCCTATGCAGCCCCAGGGACTCTGCCGGGGGCAATGGCTGCCAGCACCTCTGAGAGAGAGCTGCTGCCGGGCTCCACTGGCTGCCAGGAAATTCAGACTCTCCTCAAATGACTCTGCACGCCCAATGTCTCACCCAGTGTCATAAAACAAAGCAGACTGACGGTTTTCCGAATGAGAGAGCGAGTCGCAGAGCGCTCTCTGCGTGGTCACACAGCTGCGCTGTTCCCAAGGTCACGCGCAAGCTGCTTTCTCCACAAGCCAGCAGACCTGGCAGCGCCCGAGCTTCGGTGTGCCCTCCCACTGTCCAGTTTTCACCCTGTATGATAGTGGGTTCCCTGGACTTCACCCAGAGCTGGAGAATCAGTCCAGTGGGACGTCTTTGTCTCCCCGTTCGAGAAAACTGGCTGTTTTTCAGCCGCCCGCCCTCTCTGCTGGCGCACGCTCCAAACCTCTCTCCGCGAGAATCTTTCAACGCTGTTCGCTGCCGCTCCTCTGAGTCACAGTGTCTTATTTTCACTTTTATTTGTGGAATTTTCACTCGGCGAGCTTTCTGGTGATTCTGGAAGGTGTTTGTTCTTTCGTTAAGTTGTAGTATTAAAATTGTTGAGTATGACGGCAAGATAGGTGTTTTACCTATGCCGCCATCTTGGTTCTCCTTAGGTTTGTGTTTTTTAACATGACAGAGAGATATAAATAGGACTTTTTTCTCCATGAGAATTTGTTCTGTGTTCTAGTTCTAGATCAGTGTGTGTTATTCCTGTGAAAACTAGAGAGTGAAGAAGGTATCTGAGAATTTTTGTGAAACATAATGTTAAAATGGTATTCTGCTAACAACAGCAACCAAAAAAATTGCCAAATTTCTCAATTGTAAAATGAGGTGTTAGATGTCTCAGACTGGACCATTTGATGAGATCCAGTAACTAAATCAATTTGACCAGGAGTGACATTAAACCTTGGTTAATTTATTTTATTATAATCTTATTATAGTACATTTTCACATTATTTTTAACCTTCGATGTAGCAAGAATTTTTGCATGTTATGATAAACTTCTTGATACAAACAAAAAGTAGTTCATTACTTTCCTTTTATTTTTAGTCATTTAGGTATATCCTTTCCATTTAGGCCCGTGACCCTGATCATAAATAAAGTTGAAAAAACACCTTTGTATGGAAAGAATATTCTATCAAACTGACAGCTCTGTGACCATGGACAAGTTCATTCACCTCTATGATATCAGTTTTCCTATCTATAAAATGAGCTGGTTAAATTAGACAGGTTCTAAGGTCACTTTTGGTTATGAAATTTAATGATTCTAAGGCCTGTAGGATCTAGTGTGTGAGCCCTCTCTAACCCTTATATAATCTGATTTCCCACTCTTATCACTCATCCACCTATTTTTCATCTTCTCTTTTTGACCTATACCAGTTCAAGCTACAGTACCTGACTGAAATAGCTGCCTCCTGACATTTTAATGAGGCCCCTGTATCCCATTCTAAGCTTGTTTCCAGAAGAACAATATGTCTAAGCTGCCCAGGATACAATTCTCACACAGGCCATGGAAGGTGACTTGTTTTGATGACTAACATGATCAGTATGGAAACTGTTCCATCTGAATCAGCTGTGTTCTCCAGGTCCTTCCTGGCTTAAGGAAATTCTACTTGGTGAGCTCCTGAGTGGCTTGCATATGCTTAAAATCCCCAAATAGTGATGCCTAATGCATGTTTGCCCCTGATGCAGGAGAAAAGTTTCTAGAAGTTTTCTTAAAGCTATGGAAAGAGAATCAATAATATATTCTTATCGAGGAACCTACCTTTGATGACTGGTGGCAGAGAAAATTTGAATAGTTTGAGGAGAAAAAGTATTAAGATCACTGTAAGCTATTTTGAGTATCGGTCAGTAAGTTCCAAGGTGGCAATGTGATTAAAGAGGAAAAAGTAGAAATGACTCATACCCTGGACAAGTTGCAAAGTCAGAACTCTAAGGGAAGATGAGGTTAACACAGGCACAGCTCCAGGGGGTTAAGTCCAAATTCTCATTAGCTGTTGTAATGACCAAGAGCAGGCAACATCAAGTGAACTGTCCTTTCAATGGAATGGAACGGAAAGTGTGACTCATTTGAATAATGGTTGCTTTGGGCATACCTAGAACTCACTGACATTGGATTGTTCATTATGGGAGACCCCCAAAGGGGAAGTCAGGAAAAATATATTAGGAAAAAAAATATCTGGGCCCCATATCAAAATGAAATTGAAATGAGTGTAGTGTACAAAGATATTTAGCTAAAGAGTCAAGGACACCTGAATTATGTACCAGACCATAGTATTATTTTTCTATAAAGGCATGGGAGAAAATACAACAATAATACAATTTATATAGCATTTACTCTCTGCTAGGCACTGTTCTAAGCATTTTGGACTTAGTAGCTTATTTAGGACTCATACTGATGTCATGTAAAGAGAAGACTAGCATACTGAATGAATCATCCACTTGGAAATTGAAGTTAACAAAAATGATGGCAAGTATGATGCAGACAGGAAAATCCAGAAAGATGGAAAAGTCAATAGGAGAGTGGTAAGGGACAAAAGTAAAATTAGGTAGAAAGTATTTTAACTAATTCTGTGAGGCCAGACTTACTCACTCATGTACTCATTCAACATTTATTGAGATTTGTTATGGAGTATGCCAATGTTTAGCTTTAAGAATTATGACAACTTGTTTAAAATGGTGCTTGTACTTATACTCCATCAGCAATATATACAAGATCCTAATGATGCTTATCACTCCAACTCTTGATCTTGATAGACTTTTTAATTTTTGACATTTCAAATAATTTTACACCTAAGGATATCTTATTGTGTCTTCATTTTTATTTCTTTCATCATTTTTGAGATGTTTACTAGTAGATATGTATAAGAATGTTTATAGCAATACAATTCATAATAGTAAAAAATGAGACAATGCAAAGTCTGTTGATAGGAGAATGGATAAAATATTGGGATATTCATGTAATGCAATATTATATAGCAGAAAAAATAAAGAATTACTGCTATGAAAAGGAAAATATGAATGAATTGGATTGAAAATAAAAAAATAGGAAAATGTATTCACTATATTTTTATAGAGTTCAAAAGCTAAAACACTATGTTGTCTAGAGCTACATAATATGATAAAACAGATTTATTTTTTTATAGCAAGAAAATGAGAAACAGGAAATTCAAGATAAAGGTTATTCCAGTATGGGGAGGTAGGAGAGTGAGATAAGGAAAGAGCATACATAGATGAAGTTTTTGAAAATATGTTTATTCTTGGCCTGGGTGGTAGGTTCATAGATGTTCATTATAAAAATAATCAAGTTCAAGAGAAATAAAATGAAAGAGGGACATGCCTGGATGACTCTTGATGCTATTTGTAAACTACAGATTACAAATGCTTAAATTCTGAGGCATGGTTCAAGAAAACAAAATACCACATTATTGAGCTCCTGCTGGGAGCTAGACCTATGCTCTAGATTTATTCTGCAACAACAAGCAACCCTAAACTCTCAGCACGTTAGTTATAAAAGTTGGTTTCTAATGGGTCAACAGAGAGTTTTTGCTCAGGGAATTGGTTTGATAGAACAACTAACATCCTGAATATTGATGGTTACCATATGTTTTGATCTCTTTACCATTCAAAAGATTCTGAGATTTTCTTCCTTTAAGTTCTAGCCCTGGGTTCAATGAATGAAAACAACAACAACAACAAACAAAAACAAAAACAAAAGAAGAAGGAATTGAGAAAGGACAGTTATGAGATATGAGATACCAAATGCAATACCAAATAAACATTAAAGACTTAAGTTGAAATGCTACTTGACATGGAATTTTTAATTTCCAACAAATATTTTATACACACACACACACACACACACACGTTCTCCTATACCCTAGGGTCACAGTTAACATAGTTCATTTAGAATTTCTAGCTTTGGTCACATTCAATAAAAGGATTTCTAACTGGTGGTTCCCATTAAATGCAACAAAATGATCCACAGATCTTTTAGATGAGACCTGCTGTTTTGTTTGACTTCTCTTTCATAATCCCATCAAACCAATTACTAACAACCTAAAGCCAGAATGTACTGGAGTTTTTCAGGGTTTCAGGTATATTTGTACTAATGCCTTTCTATAAATTACATATATAAAAAATTTATGGTGGCATGGTACTTATTATGTGTTCAATAGACATCAATGTTATCCTTAAGTGTATTTGGGATTGTACTTAGAAATTATCACAATTGACCACTGTTAAACCATGAATTTTATAAGCTTTCCCAATCCAACATTCTATTTGTCCTTAAGTGGCAGAAATTGTGAAATAAAACCAAGAGAGTCACACAGTTTAGTCTGAGACAGGGAGCACTGAATAGGAAAAGGAAAATGTGCCTTTAAGAACTTGTTGAAAATGAAGACCATCTCCTTGCTCATTCTTCTCTTCACAAGGTACCCACCTACTGGAGACAGGTGGTGCTTCAGGAAAATATTCATCCATTGATGTGGATGTGTTGTAGGCGGCAGGTGTTAGACCTGTGGGATCAGACCGAACCTCAGTTCAGCAATATCAGTACTTGAGTTCTGGCTAAAAAGAATTCAGAGCCAAGACCCAAACTATAAGAGAACATCCTATATAGTAAAACCCTAATATGCAAGTTAACCTAACGGCAGAATGACAGTGGAACCACTGGTCACTATGATGCACACTGACTACCAGGGGCCAGACGCTCAATTCAGGAGCTGCCCCCAGCCCTCAGGCCCCAGGTCAGCCAAGGGGGGGCACCATTGTCACCCTCCCCATTGCCCCGCCGGTTGCCCCACAGATCAACCCTGATTACCAGTCAGGCCTAGGGGCCCTACCCATGCATGGATTTTGTGTATCGGCATCTAGTTTATTTATAAAATCACAGAGGTAGAAAAAGCAATTCCTAGAAGAAATGGGGTTAGGAAACAAGTTATAGAGGTAAAGAGCTTGGGGGTGAGGAAGGGAAGGTGCCAGAAGGGAGGGGGAAGATGAGGATGAAGGGGGATAGCAAGGGGGTGAGGCAGAGGAAAGCACAATGGGTCGTTCCTCCTAAGGGTTTTAAAGGTGGAGCTTTTAGGGGAAGTCCTAGAGGAAGAAATCAATAGAATATTTAGCAGCTTTCCAAGTGTGTCCTTTCAGGGTGTGGTCTCCACTGATTAATTGATTGGTGCCACAGCAGGCGGTCATTATTCAATGTAGCTGGTCCAGAGGTCAGCCATGGTGTTGCTTGTCTGGCTTTACCACTTTTCTGGGACTGGAACTTCTCTAGGGAGGAAAGGTGAGGGGGTCCAAACCTCATGACCAGAGATATGCTAGGGGAGGTAAAGTCAACCTAGGGATGAGGTCCCACCCTACAATTGTCCTTTGCTAGGCACCCAGAGCTTTCCACCCTGGTGACCTGGCCCATCGTTCTTGCTCTGCTCATGTCTGTCTAACTGCCTGTAGCAGATGGAGAAGTCTCTGAAAAGTCTTTACAGAATTGGGAGGGAGCAGTTCTTCTGGCTATCCTAATCACTCCACTCCTTTTGAAATATTATCCTATCATCTTGCACATTAGTAAGTCTAAGATACAACAGGAAAATGTTGCTATATCCCTTCAACATAGAGTTAGATGTCTACTTCTCCTTTCCCACTTTGTAGGCTCCTATTTCAGGGACAAGAGCCTGATAGCTCTGTTTTATCCAAGTCCCCAACTCTGACCTAATTCGCAACCCCCTAGAGCTCTCTTCTGCATAGTTCCTGTGTGAAGTTATTTATCTTCGTTAATGATCCACTCAATTTATTCTGGAGAATGCTCCCCACCCCCGACCCCCAAGCTATGCTGATAATCTATTCCAGTGCTGATGCATTATGGTAGGTACAAAGTTCCTAACATAGTTTAGAGTTCCCATGCAGCTTCAATCACCTCTCACTCTGCTTAAAGCCCTTCCTTGTCTTCCCATTGCTCTTTTTTGTTAATCTTCACCCGAGGATAATTTTCCATTGATTTTTTAGAGAGAGTGGAAGGGATGGGGAGAGACACACACAGAGAGAGAAACATTGATGTGAGAGACACATCAATTGGTTGCCTCTCTCATGCGCTCCCCATCCTCCAAAGCAGTATTTGGTGTTGTCAGTGTCTTGAATTTTTACCATTCCAACAGGTGTGCAGTGTTATCTCACTGTCGCTTTAGTTGGCTTTTTTCTCTGATGACCGATGATGTGGAACATCTTTTCATATGCTGATTTGCCATCTGTCTTTCTTGTTTGGTGAGGTGACTGTTAAGAGCTTTGGCTTATTTTTAAAATCAGGTTGTTTGTTTTCTTATTGTAGAGAGTTTTAAGTGGTTTGTTTGTTTTTCTTATATTTTGGATAACAGCTCTCTATCAGATGTGTCTTTTGCAAACTGTTTCTCCCAATCTGTGACTTGTCTGTTCATTCTCATCACATTGTTCTGCATAGAACAGCCGTTTTTTACTTTAATGAAGTCCAGCTTATCAATAATTTCTTTCATGGATCATGCCTTTGGTGTTGTGCCTAAAAAGCCATTGCCATACCAAAGGTCATCTAGATTTTCTCTTATGTAATCTTCTAGACCCCAGCGGTTAGCAAACCATGGCTTGTGAGCCACATCTGGCTCTTTGGCCCCTTGAGTGTGGCTCTTCCACAAAATACCACAGCCTGGGTGAGTCTATTTTGAAGAAGTGGCATTAGAAGAAGTTTAAGTTTAAAAAATTTGGCTCTCAAAAGGAAGTTCAATCATTGTACTGTTGATATTTGGCTCTTATGACTAATGAGTTTGCCGACCAGTGTTCTAGGCACCCCTTTCATTTTCAGATGAGGAAACTGAGGGACAGAGAAGTAAAGTGACTTTCCCAGTCACTTAATAGCTGAGGAAGAAAAGGCCAAAGTCTCCGTGTCCTGAATCTCCACAGCACCTTTCTCACAGCTCACCTCTAAGTCTCCCTCACTCAGCACACACAAATGTGGCCCACACAATTTTTCTGAAGCAAACAGTCCTTTTTTTGGGAATATAACCTTCCAGTGTGAACTGTCCAGATCTGGTCCCCTAAAGCTCAATAGCCCGTGTTAGTTATCCCATCTCCTCATACGATACACAGCATCTGTAGTATATGCTGCAGTGTGTCACCTAGGTCCCTCCAGAACACTGAAGGACTATTCCCCAGCTGCAGGGAGCTGTCAGTCCCCTTTAATATTAATTAATAAGGGTCAGCCTGCATCCAATAACTAATGTGGAGACACAAATGCTTGGGCCCTTCTCCCAACTCTGCACAAGTTTATATAGGTTAGCCCAAGTTCAGAGGTGCCCAAGGAGTCAACTGAAATCTTGTCGAGATTGCCTGCTAGCCCAGCTTCTCGCTGTGCACAATCATGCTTCCTTCCCTTTTCTTCCATAGGTATTACTCTTGAGAGCAACCTGTAATACACTTCCTGCATGCTGCTCTCTGTTTCAGAGTATGCTTCCTGGGAACCCATCCCATGATAGTTTATACTAAAAGTGGTTTGAGAAACTAGATTCTAAGATGAGATTTTTGTAGCTGGATCATTTGCTGCACACCCTGGAATGAGGACCTCCACCCACCACCCGATAGCTCCTGCCACAAGATACCTGGGCTAAGCACCAAAGAATAATCACAACATGGACCCTAGGATTCTGAAACAAGGCCATGCCAACTTTAACAACTAATAATACACCCTTTGAAAAATATCTCTGGCATGCTACTGAGCAATGGTAGAGATGGAATGACAGATCATGAGACAATATGATCATGGAGTCAAAACTGTCTATCATGAACAGAATTCTGTCAGACCCACCAAGTCATAGGTTGGACAGGCCCAGCAACAATCCATTGTGAGATGGAAGTAGCACGTGAGGGATTGAGCATTAGCAAAGTCAGAGTGCAAAAGCTAGGTATCTGAGCAAGAAGCCCAGAGCCCCATGCCATCGTCACTTGCGACAGAACTTCTCTCTCATTTCATGCCTGTGGCCACACAGATCCCTAACAGCTAGCTGATTATCGAGGCAAAAACCTGAGTTTGATTCAAGGATGTGAGCTCAAGTCAGAGTCCTAGTAGCAGTAACTTACCTTGATAATCAGGATAAAATATGGCTTCTGCTACACAATAGAGGCAGAAAAAAACTATGCTTGTAATTCACTTGGGTACCTCATGATACTCCCTTTTTCCTGATAAAAAAAAAAAAAAAAAGGCACCAGCCACAGTCTGATAAATCCAGAAAGACCAGGGGTAGATTCTTCAAGGATGAAGATATGGGTAAAGCAGTAAGAAAGCCACTGAGTAAGCCACCAAGACCACAGGAGTGCTAGCTGGGAGGTAGGAGAATCCGCAATAGTTGAAAAGGAAGGAAATAATGACTCCGAAACCAGCTGCAGTGCCTAGGCTGACCTTTCTTTTATTTATTTTTTTTTTGAGAAAATTATTATTATTTTTTTATTTACAATATAACTTATATTTAATAGTAGTGCATATGTTTTCCTCCCCCCCCAATATCCTCCCCCCAGCCTCCCTTACCCCCCAGCACATGTCCCCACTTGCCCCCCTCCCCATCCCAGAGTCTTTCATTCATTGGTTATGCTCATATGTATGCATACAAGTCCTTCGGTTGATCTCCCCCAGCATCTGCCTCCCCTCCACTCCAGCCTTCCCTCTGTAGCTTGACAGCCTGTTCGAGGCCACCCTGCCTCTATATCAATTACTCTCCCCTGTTTCTTTTCTTCAAAAATATCTTGCCTCTGCATACTGAAAACAAACGTATAAGAGCAAAAAAAGTTTGAGTGTCAGTTTCAATGTCCAACTGTTCTGAGTCCCAGTTTCAGTGTCAAATAGTTCTTTATGTGTACATGTCAGCAATGGTATCCAGATGGTGAACACATTGTGGCAATGCAAGATCCATCCTCTCTGGTATGGTCCTGGGCCGCCTGCAGCCACGCACAGCTGCCGACTGCTAGCATGGCAAGGTGTCGTCAGTGTCCCCCATCTCTGGACTGTCCTCGTGGCTGGAACAGACTCATCAGTTCCTCACTGTCGCAGGAACCCACATGGTCTTGGAGTTGTTCTCTGCAAACACACAAACACATTCTCGACCAAAGGTTAACAAAGGGATCCTCTCTGCAAAGTAGACTTGGGATTCTTTTTATTTTTGCCTAAATGATTTTCCTTTGGCTTATTTTGACACCATGTGTTTTTTTTTTTTTTTTTCAATGGGTGTCCTGCAGCTGGTTTTACAAATGGAATTTTCTTTTCTGGAGTAAGAATTTTCTACATGTATTTTACTTATAGGATATTTTTCCTTACATGATATTACCCCACTGTTCCCCCCCTCCCCCTTTTTGATTAATAGGGGCTTTTGGAAATTTTATCTTGCAGTCTTGGTAATTTTAAATTTTAATTTTTGCACAAAAATATTACTGCTTTAGGTTCTTTGGATGTTAGGCAATTTTGCAGTGAGATGAACTACTAATAGATAATTTAGTTAATGCTTTAGGAAAAGCTTTTTGTCCAGTACAGTTAGATTTTCTTGAGTATTCACTTATTTCACTTGTCCAATTTAAATTAATCTGAAAACTTGATTACTGTTTTACTGTCAATTTTAATACTCAAGCAGAAATCTTAGTTTACCCAGTAAATACTTGTGGAAAGGAATATTTGCATTTTTGAGTAGGTCCTCAGCATTCCTTGTAATAAATTAAATTTAGATATAGGGCAGCTATTGCTGGCCGAGTCTCTGTCTACCACCTGGGTCCCGGTATGAGTTGTGCATGGGAGGCGTAGCAGCCGTGGGGGTAGGAGACCTTCCTCAGGAGGGGTGAGAATTAAAGCCCCTGCAAGGTTTGTGGATGAGGGTCTGTGCCCCACCTCTGTTGACCTTTTAGTTCTCTCCTGTTGGCCTCTCTGCGACTGTGCCTGTCTTAGGTTGTTCCTTCCCTGAGGAATCTTACCCGTCTCTGGCTAACCAGCCATCCTCCGGGGCCAAACAGGGTGATGTGAGGTTCAGTCCTGTCTCCTTTGTAGTCTATGCCCCCGTGGCCTCCACGTCCAGCACCTTAGGCTGACCTTTCTTTTCTAAGTTTCCCTCAGGAAGATCTCTCATCCCTCCCAACCCACCCTGGAATCCTAGAGTAGTGCTTCCAGATCTTAAAGTAATGGATCCTCATGGTGTAAAGGAAAGACTGGTGTATGCTGTGAGGTACTGCCCAGATCCCCCTTCTGCACTGAAGGGCTTATCCTTCCACCTGCTGGGAGTGCTGTCCACAGATACCCTCAGCTGTTAGTCCTTTGCACTATGTGCCTTGGCCAAAGAGACTTGCCTTGCCCAGCCCTCATCCAAAGAAAGTGTCTTTGAAGAATACTGGTTTCTTAGTGATGGCTGTGTCCTCAAAACACAGGAAGTACTTCGCAACTGATAGTTTATTAGTACATTTCTGTTTGTTTGGACTGGAAGCTAATAAGGTATTAATGTCTGAAGTCTTTATGGCTAATATCAAAGCAAGGCACCAGCAGGCCTGGCAGGGCAACCTCCAGGCTTAGGGCTGGCCTTAGGGAAGGAGTAGGTTGAGACTAAGAAATCGAATGAGTCTGATTCTGCCTACCAAAAGCTTCAAACCAATTCCCACCTTGGAACCCTTACAGCCCTTGCAGTATATGTCAGAAAGTGTAATCATTTAATGTTTTAATCTGTGATCATCTTTTTCCATAAAAGACTATAAGTCTTTCCAACATAAGGACCAGTTTTATAACATCTCAATGTTCCACAGCATGTGGCATGGTACTGAAGATTGAGAAAATATGGATCAGCTGACCTCATGAGTTTATATCATCAAGTTCCCAGGTGTGATGACATAGTAGCTTTTACTTTAATTTACTGAGAATGTGTCCTAACAAAAAACACTGGGAAGGAGAAACCAAGATGGCGGCATAGGTAAATACCTATATTGCTGCCTTGCACAACAATTTCAAAACTACAGGTAAAAGACAAAACAGACATCATCCAGAACCACCAGAAAGCAGGCTGAGTGGAAACCCTCCAACTAGAAGAAAATAAAAAAGGACACAGACTCAGGAGCTGCGGAGGGCAGAGGTGCGGAGATGTGGAGACAGTGCACACGTGAATAGAAAGGGTAAATGGCTGAATACACAGCTGGCTTCCTCAAACCTGAGGGAAGCAAAGGTTTCCCACTGTGCTGAAATCTAGCTCCAGGCAAGACTCAGGGAACCCAGACTCATACAGGGAGAAACTGGACCATCTGGCTGTGGGCAAAACTTGAGAGCAGCTTTCTCTCAGAGGTGTGTGCAGTCATTGCTGTGGGGCACTAAGACCCAGGGGAACTGTGGAAGACAGAGGACAGGAGGAGCATGGGCACAGAGGGCTTGGACAGCTGAGCTTATAGATGGTTTTCTCATTTTGGAGGGAAACAAAACCTACGGACTGCACCATACTCCAGTTCTGGGTGAGACTTTGGGTACCCACACTCATTCGGGGAGAAACTGGACTGTCTGGCAGCAGGCAAAACCTGTGAGCAGCTTTCTCTCAGAGGTCCATGCAGCCATTGCTGTGAGACACTGAGACCCGCAGATCTCTTAGGGCTGTGATGGCAAACTTATGACGTGCGTGATGACACAAGTAATTTTTGATGACATGTGGCTGCCTACAGAGAAATATGGGGCCGCATGCCAAGAAGGATGTTTCATCCTTGGCAACTGCATGGCCAGGTGCAATAGCCGAGGAAGAAACATTTTCTGTAGTGTAGTGTAGACACTCTGTGCCGGAGGTCTGTAGGCCAAAACAACAGAACTCGGGCACAGAGCATCTAGTTCTGGGACTTATGGTTAGACAGTTAGGGGATCTGTGACCTCACTTCTGGCCGGCAGAGCAGGGAGCAGCAAAATGCTGAGGGGGACGCATCTCTAGGGGTCCTGTGATCGCCATTACCAGCAACCATATAACCACACCAACCATCATCCAATCTACTGTTTTGGGACGTCGTGGATTTCTAATTGACCATCATTACTGAGATAAGTGAAGGGGAGGCTGGGAGAGGTGAGGGCTTGTGCTATGGGTGCCATTTTCTGCCATTAGAAATAGCAGCAGCCATCTTAATTTATATAAGGAACACCATTTTGCAGCATAGTGCAGACTCCATTTCACCACTATTACTGTTGTGCATCCTTATTAACCCCTATTTCTGCTTATTAACCCTGCCCTTTCCTAAAAGACAGTTATATGTGCCATCTTGTGGTCAGTTAGGCTCGTTAACCCCTAATTACCTGCAGGGCTAACAGGCTATCTATAATTCTATCTTCTGTCACTGCCCCACTGATGGAAAACCAAAAAGTTAAAAACCACGGTTAAGTAAAGGAAGTGGTAGTAGCAGTAGCCGACCCTTTCAAGAGACATGGACCGAGATGTATGGCATTATAGAAAAAAATGGCAGATCATTTTGCTTTCTATGTACTGAAATGGTAGTAAACAGAACGTATAATATAAATAGACATTATGAAACTAATTATTCCCAGCTCTTGAAAAAAAAGTGAGAATGAAAGGAAGGAATACATTTCCAGGCAGCTACACCTATTTATAAGAGCCAATCTAATTCCATCCTTAAATTTATAAAAGGCTCTACAAATTTAACATCTGCAAGTATGAGCATTGCTCACTCCATAGCTCAGTATGGAAAAGCACTCAGTGAGGGAGAACTTAGATGTGCACCAGTTCTATTTCATGATATTCAGAATAAAGATGCAATTATTAAGAGAATATCTGAGTTACCACTCAGTAGAAATATCATAAAAGACTGAATAATGAGACTGAACACAAACGTACGACATCAATTAAAGAGAGACATAAGTAATTGTAAATGTTTTTCTATCTCTCTTGATGAAACTACTGATGTCACATTACAGGCTCAGTTGCCCATTATTGGTTGATATTCTGATGGTCTCACAATGAGAGGAGAGTTGATAAAGTTAGTATCAGTGCCAACAAATACATCAGGAAGCAAAATATGTAATGTTGTTATACAAACATTTCGTGACCTAAGCATTGCTATCTCTAAAGTTGTGTCAGTGACGATAGATGGGGCACCAAACATAGTGGGGAAAATGTTGGATTTGTCAAATTGTTTACAGAAGCTATCAGGCAATCTGATTGTGCCTTTTCATTGTATTATCCATCAGTAGGTTTTATGTGCCAAGGCAGGATTCACCAACTTAGACGACTTAATGTCAGTTTTTACAAAAATAGTTAATTTAATAGCTGCTCGCCCCCTTCCCAAGCGAGAGTTTTCTGCACCCTTAACTGAAGGTTGATTCCACCTACAGTGGACTGCTGATGTACAATAATGTAAGATGGCAGAGCTGAAGCAAAGTTCTTGAGCACTTTGTGGAGTGCTTTGAAGAAATTAAGGTATTTCTTGAGGATAAGGATCTGGGAAACTTTTCTCAGCTCAATTATGATAAGTGGGTCAACACCCTGATATTTTTTACAGATCTTTCTGTTCATATTTATGAAATGAACTTAAAGTTACAAGGTTTTGGCAAAAGTATTGACATTATGTTTGGATACATAAAAGCTTTTGAAAGTAAACTTAAAAATTTCAAGCGAGATGTAGAAACTAAAACTTGTAAGTATTTTCCTCGAGTGACAAAGTATTTTTGAGAAGGTTGGTGCAGCTGTACAAAATGAAATGGTACTCTTGCATATAAAGTACCAGAATGTTTTAGACTCATTACTTGACCAGTTCAGTGATAGATTTAATCAATTTAGAAGCCTAGAACAGACCATAAAAATAATTAAGTATCTTGATATAGTAGTCTACACTAGTCTGGAATTAAATGGTTTCCAGGGGATGCAAATTGATGAGCTGAAGATGCAACTTGCAGAATTTCAAGACAGCATCTGGGCTCAGCTGTTTGTCCACTTAGGTCAAAGTTTGAGAATCTGGAAAGGTGCCGCTTGGAGAATCAAGAGGAGTGCCATTAGGAACAGGAAATTTGGAGTGTCTGGAACCGATTACCAGACACTTTTAGCACCCTGAAAAATATAGCAATGGCTTTACTCACAATTTTTCCCTCTACATACTTTTGTGAGGCCTTCTCCTCAGCATTAAATAATATCAAAACCAACAAAAGAAACTGACTGACAGATGAAGTTAGTAGCACTTGCTTGGGCTTGAAGTATACAAAATACCAAACTTTAATAGAAGGTTTAGCCAATGAAATTCAGCAACAAAAAAGTCACTAATAGACAGGTTAATTAAAGAATCCCCCTTCCTCCTCACTTATCTTAGTTCACAGTACCCCACACAAGTTAATAATATCAAGACCAACAAAAGAAACTGACTATAGATGAACAAAGAAGTCACTAAGCAGGTAAGTTAAATAATTAGTTTTTTGGTTTATTAAATACAGTTATATATTACAATAATATATTTTTGTTATTTAAACTATAAATATCACGAAATTATGGTTTTTTTTTTTCTCGAAGTGACACACCACCCAAGTTATGCTCGGTTTTTTGGCAAATTTTGACACACCAAGCTCAAAAGGTTGCCCATCACTGTAGTAGGGCATGGCTGACAGGAAACCAAGGCTAACTGCTCAGCCCTGAGATTCTGCCCCATCTTAGCTGGGCACAGAAGCTCTCCCAATATAGACACAGCTTATCCTCACAGCCAATTGGCCTGAAGGTCAACCCCTCCCAGTGATACCAACAAAAATTTATGCTTAAGTATAACAAGACTGTGCAGCCCACAAAGGGGTGCACCAAGAGTGTCCAACTCAGGTAACTGGGGAGGCTGAGCCACTGTCCCCTAGAGGACACCTACCACACAAAGCTACTCAACTAACTCAGGGAAGCAGGAAAATGCAGAGACAAGGAAACTGATCACAAATGAAAGAAATGGAGGAAAACAAATGACTGGACATAAAGTTCAAAACCACGGTTATAAGATTTTTCAAGAATTCCCTAGAAAAGGCTGATAAATTTAGTGAGACTTCAAGGATGTATAAAAAGACCAACTAGAAATTAAGCATACACTGACTGAAATAAAAGTATTATACTGAGACATAACAGCAGACTAGAAGACCGCAAGAATCAAGTCAAAGATTTGAAATACAAAGAAGTGAAAAACACTCAGCCAGAAAAGCAAAAAGAAAAAAGAATCCAAAAATTGAAGCTAGTATAAGGAGCCTCTAAGACAACCTCAAGCATACCAATATCTGAATTATGGGGGTGCTAGAAAAAGAGAGAGAGCAAGATACTGAAAACCTATTTGAAGAAATAGTGACCAAAAACTTCCCCCACCTGGTGAAAAAAATAGACTTAAAAGTCTAGGAAGCACACAGAACCCCAAACAAAAGGAATCCAAAGAGGACCACATCAACACACATCATAATTAAAATGCCAAGAGCAAAAGACAAAGAGAGAATATTAAAAGCAGCAAGAGAAAAACAGTTAGTTACCTACAAGGGAGTACCCATACGACTGTCAGCTGATTTCTCAACAGAAACTATTTAGGCTAGATAGGAATGGCAAGAAATATTCAAAGTGATGAATAGCAGGAACCTACAACCAAGATTACTCTCCCCAGCCAAGACATCCTTCAGAATTGAAGGTCAGATAAAGAACTTCACAGATAAGAAAAAGCTAAAGGAGTTCATCACTACCAAACCAATATTATATGAAATGCTGAAAGGTATTCTTTAAGAAGAGGAAGAAGAAGAAAAAGGTAAAGATCAAAATTATGAACAACAAATACATGTCTATCAATAAGTGAATCTAAAAATCAAGTGAATTAAAAATCTGATGAACAAAATAAACTGATGAATATAATAGAATCAGGGGCATAGAAAGGGAGTGGACTGACAATTCTCAGGGGGAAAGAGTTGTGGGAGGTGCAGGAAGAGACTGGACAAAAATCGTACACCTATGGATGAAAACAGTGGTGGGGATGTAAGGGCAGAGGGTAGGGTGGGAACCGGGTGGAGGGAAGCTATGGGAAAAAAAGAGGAACAATTGTAATAATCTGAACAATAAAGACTTATTAAATAAATAAAAAAAACTGCCCGGTCCTAAAAAGAACACTTTAACATAGTTTCAATTCCTAGAGACAAGATTAAAGCTTAAAAAGCAGAAAATCAGGTGATAATTATTATTCAGAACTGATCATTTATTTCTGCAGGTATGGTAGATTACTATGGAAAAATCTTCCCTAGAAAATTAAAAATGCAGTAGCTCCTCAGAAATTTTATTTAACATGAATGAGAAAATACTACAGAGATGGAATGATTTTGAATAATGTCAAAATTCAAAGTATGGTCACAAGGCTGGATGGTTAAAATGATAACTGAGGCTAAGAAGCTAACAGGATAGTAAAGTTTCCCAGATAATGACAGGACTTGGGGTAGGATAAAAAAAAAAAAAGAAAAGAAACAAGTCCTCAATTAATAAATGGGAAAAACCAGGTTAACTAACAAATGATCATGAAAATCTTGTAAAGGGTGGTCCTACTAGATGACATGGGTCCCAAAAGATTTTCTATCAGATTTTTAATTATGGTTTAGAAGTGCCTCCTCTTCCCCTACACCCTTTTTCTTCATTCTCTCAAGTCTTTCCTCTTGGCTTTAATTATGAAGGAAGATGATGACTCTACATGATGACTCAAAAGTCTTTATTTCACTTAATGATATACTCATGAAATCATACATATCTGTGTTAGATATTTTCACTCATATATTCTGATCTAACTTCAAGTTTAATAAATGAAATGGCTTCATATTTTGGTCAAAATTAGTTTCCTCTTTAGATCTCTCCATTCTGAGAAGGTGTTCATATATTCAGTTATTTTGAGTAGAAATTTTAAAAGAACCATGGCTTTTAATTACCAAGTCCGATTGATTAGAGTCCAGCTTAACCAAAGATTAGATTTTTCTAACAATTTAGGAATATCACTTTGTTTAAAAATCTTTATTGACAATTAGTTGAGTATAAAAATAACATCATACCTACGCACACAAAAATAAATCCCATGTGGATTAAGGGTTTAAGAGTGTTGCCTCCTACCCTTAGAATGATGTTTTTAAGTTTTCATCTGTTTAGTGAAAAATAGTAGCTGTTAAGGTTGCAATGTTATTATATTGTGGTTAGAAAGTAAGAGCTTATAAATCTTCCACTTTTGGGATTTATCAACATTTTGTCTAAATGTACAATTACTTTTTTAAAGTGGACATTTATAACAATGGCAGATGCTGTGTTTTGGAAATGAAGTTTTATATAAATATTTTAAATCATGCTTATAAATATGGCTATTAAAATCCTTCACATCTTTTATCTGTTATATGTAAAAATCAAAGAAAAGCAATTAAAGTATCCCACTCTTAAAAACAAACAAAAAACAAACAAAAAACAAACAAAAAAACACTGGGAGAGAAAGATGTCACGGGTGAAGGGGAAACTGTGATCACAAAGGAAGCATAATTCTCTCTTAGCCTCTTTCAGTCTCCCTGTTTGAATTCATTACAAGGAGTAAAAGATTTCTTTATTTCCTTTTTTAGATCTGGAGAGAGTCAGTTTATTTGTTTGTTTAGCAGAACCATCTTCCATATTCCTAGAATCATGAAATTTTGGCAGAACACATTCAACTATTTGTTTCTCAGACTTAAAAAAAAAAAATGTTTTTATTGAAAGAGGGGAGGGGAGGGAGAGAGAGAAAAACATTGATGAGATGAGAGTGAAACAATATCAGTCGGCTGCCTCTTGCATTCCCATTCCTCTGTAACAAGGTATAGCAGAGTGGGAACTTAACATTCATTTGAGAGCAAGGTCTTCAGTTTTGGGGATGGAGCCTGAAACCCTGGCATGTTCTCTGACTGAGAATTGAACCCAGCACCTCTTGGTTCCTGGGTAGACACTCAACTGCTGAGCCACACAAGCCAGGTTGCTTCTCAGACTTTTGAAATAGATTCCATACGTACTATTAAATAATGGCTGTTTTAAAAATCCCTGGCAAATAGGGATAACGCTCAGGGAATTTTGGGGGCAGAACCCTGGAATTCCCTGTGTTTTCTGGCTGCAGGCTTTTCTTTTATAGTCCATTAAAATTTTGCTTCAAAGTCTATGGCCTCCAGTGTAAGAATCATGCTTGCTTTATTTTGCTCCACATTTTAAGTCTATCCTCGGCTGAATGTTATATTCCTATTGCATTTTGCTAAGGGTGTCGCTGTAAGATATAGGAAGATGAATGAGGTATGGCTGTGCCCAAATCTTTAGGTGTGTCAGCTAAGGAAATAATTGTCATGCGTGATTAGATGGAGGAAACCAGTTTAAGAAGGAAGCAACTAGCACCTGCATTTCTCAAAATACCCCAAAGCAAACCCTCTGGACTTTAGAAGATAAAATCTTGATCCATCTGCATTTTGTTAACCTCTGTGTGCTCTGAGAAGGCAGGTGTTTTTCATAAATGTCACTGTTGTGGCAGGAACTTTGGCATCAAAAGTTCTGGGTTCAAATCTGAGCTCTGCTAGATACCACCTATCTAACTTTGATTACTTACTTGTTCTCTTACTGGCTTCATAGTCTTAGTTAGAAAACCAAAGCAAATGAGGTGACACTGTAGGGTTGAATTAAGAGAAACACTTCAATCATCTGGCACAGAGCGTAGCACAGAGTGGGAACTTAAGTTCATTTGAGAGCAAGGTCTTCAGGTTTGCAGGGAGGAGGGCATAGGCGGAGGATAAAGGGCCCCAGGAAGAGCTGGGGGCTGGGAGAAAGCCCCTAAGCAGAGAGCAATGCCTATTGACCCAACTGGGGGAGGAATGCTGAGTTTGATTCATGTGGTGGGGGTTCTTTAACCTCAATGTTAATTTTCTTCTCCTGTGAGAGGCTAGTGAACTAGCTTTTAAGGGTGAGCAGAGGCAGCCACGTGATGAAGTCTACTAAATAATTTCAGCATTAGCCTAGACCCCACTTTCATTCTTTGTGTGGACATTGGAGGATAACTTATACATGGTACATGGTACACAAGCCTTGTTACAGAGAAACACTCACTGGGAATCCAGGCCTCTCCTCTGCAACCAGCACCTGGTGGAAAGGAACTGTTCTCCAGGAAAAGAAAGAGAACCTGACACCCACCTGTGGCACCTGCTTAGTGAAAAGCAAATCTATTTTTCTTCTCACTCTTTCTTTTGTTGCCATATGAATAAAGAGGCTACTGAGATTTCATAGGCTGGCCCGGCTCTGCAGCAACCAGAGAAACAAACACAATTCCCATGGGCATAACTGAGTGAGTTTTCCTTTCCCCCCCATCCTTGTTGATTGAAGCAATTGATGGCTTTTGGTTGCTGCTTAACCTCATTTTTTCCTCTGCCAACCCTCTGAATTTTGCAGTGTCCTGTTTGAAAATTCATGGGTCAGCACTAATTCCGCTTCAGGATTCAGAGCCAAAGTAAAGTTTGTGTGGTTGGTGTTGCTACCTTATCCTCAGATCTAGGCTCTGTCTTGGCACAGAGCTGACATTTGACACATGTCTAGAGCAACTGACAAAGAGTCAGTGTAGCCTAACACTGCAATTCCCCAATGCCAGGCTCTCTCAGGCCATGGTAAACTGGGTCACTGTTCCTAAGCTGGACTTTAGGAAAACCATGAACTTGACTGGGGACCTGGCAGGGGAGAGCAATGGCTAAAGTTGGGAATGAGATAGAGAAGAGGAAGCTCTACCATTCAGTGTGAAAAAGGCAGCATCCCATGGGTATATAACGAATCCCACACCCCTCAGTCATGCAGACCTAGCTTGGCTGAATGGCACGCCATCTCTTATTCCCCCCAGGCACCCATGGGCTTTATCTTTCTTTCTTGATTTTCCTGCCCATCACACTGCCACTGTGTTCTCTTATTTATTTATTTACTCATTTATTTATTTATTTACTAGAGGCCTGGTGCATGAAATTCTTTCATTGGGTGGGGTATGTCCCTCAGCCCAGCCTGTGGCCTCTTGCAGTCTGGGACCCCTAGGGGCATGTCTGTCTGCCAGCTTAGGCCCGATCCCAGCTTTAGATCCCCTGGGGCCTAAGCCAGCAGGTGGACATCCTTCTTGCAATCAGGATCTCTCACTCTTTACCACCCATCTGCTTGCTCCTTACCATTCAGCTCGCTGCTACTTAGCACTGCCGTGGAGGTGGGAGAGGGTCCCACCACTGCCCTTTACTCTCCAGCTGTCAGCTGAGCTTTTGGCTGAGCAGGCTCTCCCTGTGGAAGCACACTGACCACCAAGGGGCAGCTCCTGCATTGAGCATCTGCCCCCTGGTAGTCAGTGCGCATCATAGTGACTAGTCATTCCACCACAATAGTTACTTAGGCTTTAAAATATAAATATCTATATCTATATCTATATCTATATCTATATCTATATCTATATCTATATATATATATGATTGATTTTTTACAGAGAGAAAGGGAGAGGGATAGAAAGTCAGAAACATCAATGAGAGAGAAACATCGATTAGCTGCCTCCTGCACACCCCCTACTGGGGATGTGCCTGCAACCAAGGTACATGCCCTTGACTGGAATCGAACCCAGGACCCTTCAGTCTGCAGGCTGATGCTCTATCCACTGAGCCAAACCGGTTTCAGCATCACTTAGGCTTTTATTATGTAGATTTTATTGATCTCAGAGAAGAAGGGAGAGGGAGAGAGAGAGAAATATCAGTGATGAGACAGAATTACTAATCGGCTGCTTCCTGCATGCCCCCCTACTGGAGATCAAGCCCACAACCCAGGCATGTGCCCTGAATGGGACTGAAATTGTGATGTGGTTCATGGAGCGACACTCAATCATCGAGCCACACCTTACCATAATAGGTTTAGTTGCTAATATTGTTTAAACACACACACATAAGTGATTGATTCCTGCTTTCCTACAGTATTCCTGCCCTGTGAGGGCCCCTCTTGCTGGCTTTTCTTTTTTAAGGATGGTGAGAATCCTCTCTTGAGCTCTAAAGCTACTCCCTGGTTCTACATTCTTCTAAGTACAAAGGGACAGGAAGGTTTTCCTTGTATTCCTCCTGTGCTCTCCACTTTCCAGAGGAGCTGAGAATGCACATGCTGTTACTCATGGGCCCCTGGGGTAGGTTCTGTTGGACTACTTTTAAATCAGGGCAATAACATCTGTGAACACACCAGTAGCTACTGCGCCGCTGCTGGGAGCAGATTCCTGATAGCACCATGGGGTCCTTCCTAAGAAGCACTTCTAAGACTGCCTTTCATGTTTGAAGAAGAGAGGCTCAGAAACTAGTCACTGGAGGGTGAGAGGTCCCTCATCAAATCCCCTGGAGAACAGTTGGCCTTGTGCACTGGTTCTCAGAATCTCTATGCATCAGGCTCACCAGCACGACTGGTTAAGACACAGATCACCCCCGGGGGCTCACCCCCAGAGTTTTTGATTCAGCAGTTCTTGGTGGGGTTGGAGAATTTGTATTTTTAACACAGAAATGTTTAAACCAATTGATGCTGCTGATTTGAGGACCACACTGGGAAGGTCACTGGCCTGGTGCATTGTTCCCACAATCCGCTGTTGTGGGAACAAAGTGTGATTGAAAGACCAGGCTGTGGAGCTTGGAAGCTGAGAGGCACCAGTTCAAAACTTGTTCCCATTCCTGATTACCTGTGTGACCCTGAGTAAGTTGCTTAACGTTGCTGAGAATTAGTTCTCTCATTTGTGTTAATATGGCGCCCTATGAGGTAATTTATATAATGCCCCTATGCACAGTGCTTGGCAAATGGTAGGTGTTTGGAAAACATTGATTTGTCTTGCCAATCACTCCTTTTCTCTCACTGCATTGGTAAGACCATTTGGAAGGTCACATTAAAGGAGAATGCTAGGCTAGACTAATGCTTCCAAATCCTAACTGTGCACTAGCATTCCTGGGGAATGTTTACTATTACACTTATTCCTGTCTTGCTTTTCGCTAACTGAATCAAACCTGGGGAATGGATGGGCCCAGGAATCTACATTATCAGAGCTCCGGGAGGATCCTGGGGTGCAGCCTTGCCAACCTCTCCAGTGCTGTCCCCTGTGAGATTTCCATCCTCCTGACTCAGTGACTTCTCTTTTAGCCCCTCAAGGGGTTCCCAGCTCCTTCCTGACAGGGGCCTTTGCACAAATCATCTCCTCTGCCTCTTAGGCTCTTTCTTTATCTTCTGTCTGATAAACTCCTATCCTACTTCAAATCTCAACTCAGTTACCATTTCTTCAGGGAAGCTTTGACCATCTCATTAGATCTGAATATTACATGCTATATTATAACTGAGCAGAGCTTTTTATACATTTATATTTGTTTGAATTTTAATTATTATCAGTATCTCTTCTGAACTATAAATTCCATGAGGGTAAGCCCATGATTACTTTTTCTCTCACACTATGTGGTAGATATTGATCATGCATTTTGGTCATCCATATTTTGAAATGCCTTATTGAATTGAGCCAGTTTTCTTTACTCCTGTGTCTTTGAGGAAGGATCTGGAACTCACTTTCATGTCTTCTCTTGCCACTAGAATTCAGGTAAGTTGCCCAGGCTCTACCAGCCACACTAACTCATGTGAGACTAATTGAGAAACGATTATGTGAAGAAGCAGGTATGATGAGGAATCCACCTTTTGGCCAAGATGGATGTGAAGTTATCCAGCTTTTAAGAGGACAATAGCGTGAAAGGTTATGGCATCTGATATTCAGCAACATTGGGACCAACTGTTCTGTTCATGCACACTGTGGGGTAGTGGGTAAAGCCTAAAGAAGGCCTGTGATTTGACTGTGAATTACTCCCAAATCAGAAGTCTTTAAACCATATTCTCTGTTGCTTTCCTCCTGCACAGATTCTGGAAGATAACTAATATTCATTCATTGTTCAATTCTTCTGATTAAATGGGCTAGAATGGGTTTGTAACTAAAACCCCCTGCAATGACATTACCTTCCTGTGCCTAGCATAGGGCATAGCATAGAACAGGGGTTCTGGAATATTTGTTGAATGGAATAATTTAGTAAGTCTTTAGTAAAGCACTATGCTGAGGAAGTTATGTAGGTTTATCCTCACACATTTATTAATGTCATCTACTCTGGTGGACTGTTTAATCCCTTAAGATATTAGCTGTCTCTCCTTGGGGAGGATTGAATTGATCTGCCTCACTGATAGAGGCTTGGCCAGGTCTTGCTTTGGCTGGTGAAATCAGAACACAAGTGATATGGATCACTTCTGAACAGAACCTTTAAGAGCCAGCATGTGATCCTCTGTGTCCTTTTCTTTTCCCTCTCTGCCAAGTGTCAGGCAACATTCTGAACAGAGGCCACTCTGAACTGGGGTCCTGGAGAGAATGGGTCATAGAGCCAAGATGAAGCTGATCTGCAATCAACATGCAGCATGATGGAACGGCAAGTCACTGAGAGGTTGACACGATTTGTTTCCATGGGAGACAAAGACACTAAAGACAAATGATAATTAGGATAGGATTTGAACCTAGGCATTTTTACTTCAGAGCCCATTGCATCTTAACCACCTGCTAACCCCTACCCAGTTGAATCAAGAAGACAGAAGAAAAAGAAATCATCACCAATCATTTACATAATTATAAATGAGAAGTTAGGAACAGTCACACATTCTGAAAAATATTTAAAGCATTATTAAACCACACCTTGCAAGACAATATGCAAATGTACTTGGAGACTTAGATAAGAGCATAATTTTCTAAGCAACCAAATTAACCTCAAAAAATATAGACATGAGACAGAATAACCACCACAAAAGAAATCGAAAAACTTATTAAAAATCTATCCACCCATCTCCTTGACTCCTACACCTGCTGGCCACTGATGAAAATGTCAGGCCTAGATTGTTTCATATCTTTAAGTAATACATAATTCCAGTGTTATTTAAACTGTTCCAGAACATTGAGAAATACACAAAGTTTTCAAATTATTTTTAGAAAGCCAAAGTAACATTATATCAAAACTCTAATTCTATAAAAATAGCACTGAGAAAAATAACCAAACACTATCACCCAATTTAATTTAGGACTAGGGATGACAAATCTTAAATTAAATATTAAAATGTATAATTCTGTAAAACATTAACACTCAGCAGGTGAGCACATTTTTTGAAATTAAGTATAGCTCAGTACTCAACATACATTGTGATAATGCACTATACTAATATAAATCAAAGGAAAAATGTTCATCTCAATAAATGGCCAAAAGATATTTATTTTTTTAAAATATATTTTTATTGATTTCAGAGAGAAAGGGAAAAGGAGAGAGAGAAACATCAGTGATGAGAGAGAATCATTGATTGGCTGCCTTAGAATCAAGCCCGAAACCTGGGCATGTGCTCTTAATCAGAATGGGACCTGGGAACCCTCAGTCCGAAAGCTGACACTCTATCCACTGAGTCACACCAGCATTGAACTTAATTAAGTTCAATATTTGGTTTTGATTTAAAAGCACAGGCAGACAACAGATACATAGGAAAACTATAATAGACGACTAATTTCTTCACCAAACAACAATAAAAAAGGTATTTCCAACCATGTCATCATTAGGCTTAGGGGAAAACACTAGAAACTTTTTTTTCTCACCCAATGGTATGTTTTCATTGATTTTATTTTATTAAAATATATTATTATTGATTTCAGAGAGGAAGAGAGAGGGAGGGAGAAATAAAAATATCAATGATGAGAATCATTGTTTGTCTGACTCCTGCATGCCCCCTACTGCATGAGCCCAAAACCTGGGCATGTGCCCCCACTGTGAATTCAACTGTAACCCCCTGATTCATAGGTTAATGCTCAACCACTGAAACACACCAGCTGGGCCTGTTTTCATTGATTTTAGAGAGAGAGAGGAAGTGAAAAAGACTACATATCTTGGTTGCAGGCTCAATCCCCAGCCCTGGTGGGGATGTGTTTGGGAGGCAACCAGTTGATGTGTCTCTCTCACATGGAGGTCTTTCTCTCTCTGTCTCTTTCCCTCCCTTCTACTGTCTCTAAAAAATTCATGGAAAAATATCCTCAGTTGAGCATTAACCATAAAAGTTATTGCTTCCATAGAATAAGACCAGCATACTAGTGAAAAAACAAAACAACACAAAAAACAAGCAGTCAAAGACAAGAAAGAATTCTTGAAAGTTTGAAAGAGAAAGTTGAAGATAAAGAAAGCACAGGAAATCAACTCTAAAAGTAGAAAAAAAAAATAGAACATTTGGAAGATCAATCTAGTAGATAATAAGGATACTAAAAATAGAAAGCAAAAAAAAAAAAAAAAAAAAAAGCCCCAAAACAAACAAAAAAATAAAACCCCAACCCAAAGCAAAACAAAACAGGAAGCCCTGAGAAGAGGGAAAAAAGCACTAAAATAATAGAAGTAAACATCTCAGAACAGAAGAATCTCAGTTTTCTGGTATGAAGAACCTACCAAGGACTCAGTACAATGAAAGAAAAAAGAGTCTTAACAATGTGCTTAATCATGAAGTATTCCTAAACCAGGAATAGACAGAAAAATCCTAAAAGTTTCCAGGAGGAAAAATAGATTATTCCCAGAATAACAAGAAAAATAATGATATTTGTCTTCTCTATATGAAAATGGGAGGCAAAAAAAGACAATGAAGAAAAATATTACAATTTTAAGCAAATTATTATTATTTTTGTGGATTGGGGGCTGAATTCCATACCCAGCCAAACTAACAAAACAGAGGTACTAGCAAAGGAGAACTAAGGATATATTTAAAGACTGGCAATGTCTCAAAAAAATGTATTTCTTGCAAACTATATCTCAAATGATACTGCAGCATCTCCAAAACAAGGGATTAAACAAAGAAAGAGGAAAACAAGGAACCAGAAATATAGAGATAGAAGGGAAAGTTCCAGGACTAGAGTGGAGCAAATAATTTTCAGTGGAAGAGGAGGATGGGTTGCCCAGATGAAATTTCATTAGGAAAAAAAGTGAACTGGTACATTTTCTGAGGGAAATGACCACATGGAAATAGAGCTCAGAGGGGTTTTATAATTCTTTTGGAGGGCTCTTTTTACTTTACTAGCCTGCCTTTCAAGTCTTGGGCAAGTCTCATTCCCAACTGTGAATTCACTCTTCAAGTTTTGTTTTTCTGTGTTGTGTGTCCCCATCCGCTAGCTAGGCACCTTCTGAGCCCTTTCTTGTCCCCTCCCTTCTCACCTTCCCACATTAGCATCCTCTTTGTCATTGTAATATTCTACTCAGTCCGCTCTTGGTGGGAGCTTTGAACCTTCTCAGAGGTATTCTCTCTCTTTTGCCTTCTTGTAGCACTTAGAATGGACTCTACTTTTCATTTGGCATTTGTGTCCTGCCTTCTATTGAGCGTTACCTTCTCTGCAGCTCAGGTATTCTATCCTGAACAACTCTGTAAGCCCCTGAGGTCCGGGCTGTTGTATTAAGCCCCTTTGAAAGTCTCTACTTCAAGTATCGGACTTGGCAGAGTGGGTGGGTGCTCAATCAACACTTGTTAAACACTTTCATGCACGAAACCCTTCGCACACATTTCCCAATCTCCCCCTCGCCACTGTTAATACAGACATAACTGTATACATTTCATCAGAGTTCTTGCGAAAGGGGTATCTTCTGATAAATAAAAATTTTCCAAGATAGGAGTGAGTAATCAACATCTAATTTATTCTAACATTTCCAAAAACAGCTCGTTTGCTTCCCACCAGAGTCTGCATTTTCGCTGTTATGGAAATCTGGGGGGATTTCAGAGCGGGCTGAAGGGGAACTACTTCATCCAGGGGTGTATCCACTCCCCTGGTGGGGAAGCTAAGAAGGACAAAAGTGCGGGTCAATCACGGAGCAGGATTGTCCCACTGAATGCCACCGCACTTACTGCATGGCCCCCCCTGTCTCTCTTCCCTTCGGTTTCTCAGTGCCACTCTGCTCTTCCTATCTACAACCCTTGTGCCTCCCCATCCCTGCAAAGTGAGGATGTGTAGGACTGACCTAACCCCAGCACTGATACTACCCCTTTCCAGAGTGTTCCCAGAAGAGGAGACTCGCAGCCAATCTTCCTTTTCCTCCCCATGCCTCTAGCAGCCACTGGCTTGGCTCAGTCGATTCCTGAATCTTCCCCCACAACGTCAGGGTAACTCAGTAAAATCCAGGTTGACCTCTGCAACCAAGATGATCCACTTCATTAACTGTAATTACGTTCCCATCATTTCCAAAGGATTTCTTTCCAAGATACCACCTCCAAGCCTGCTAGACCTTGCAGACTATAAGCTAACACATTTTTTTCATCGGTTTGGTTCCAGGAATTGGATTTCCTCACAAGAGTCATTGCCCAACTTGATGTCTAAATGATTTAAGACAAATCTTTTCAACCTAACATGATGGACTTCAAAGGCTCCAGTTTTCTGTGCAAAGAATCTGAGATACCTGCATCAAATCGCTTTTCTGGCTCCCACATTCTAGAAAAATTAATGACTGAACCTCATGGCCCAATCTTCAGGGCTCAGCTCCACTTGCCCCACAACAGCTTTGTAAATGAGGCAGACATTTGCATTTTTAGTCTCAAACCATTCATAGAAACATCACTTTTTTTTTTTTTTGCCTTTTAAAAGTCAAGTAATAATGTTAGAATAATTTGGCAATGAAGTGTCATTCAGCTCTCTTATTTAAATAAGTGGAGGAGGAGAGCTATTTTTTCTCATATCCCTTTTTAGGGGGAAAAGTGCATCTTTAAGAAATTATGGGAGAAAATAGTTCCATTTAGAAACCATTCTAGTTTCTTTCTGACATGTCATGCTTAATATCAATTATCCATTTTCCTTTCTCTTTGTGCTCTCCTCAGAATTTTTCCTGACAGAGAAGCTAACTTTAATCTTCTGCTTTGTTTCAAAGCCTGCATTATATTAATCTTTTTAAAAATTTCATTTGGAAATGATTGATTGCAAGCAGGAATTAAATTTAAAAATTTAACTTCCCTGTACAGTGGATTTTCTCAAGCCTGCTAGACCTTGCTGGCAATAGGAATGGGACCTCCTGTAAAACCTTCACTTGGGGCTGTGATGAGGCAGCCAGAAAGACAGTGCGGTTTGGACCACACTGAATACCAGATACCAGGTGCTATAAATCTAGTGTCCTCTCCCTGCAGAGGGAGATTTCAGTGTTCTTGAATCCCAGGGCCTTGGAAAGAGGGCAAGATATTGGCAAAGTCCCAGGGACAAAGGAATTTGATAGAGTGATTCTGATAATCATAGAATTCATCTTAAAGATTAGAAAGAGGAGAGTCAGGGTTCATTGTGGGTGAGGCCTGCAGGTTTATACAGGTCTGACTACATTTCCCTTGGGAGTACTTTCTTCAATGCGCCATCCTCTGGTATCTATCTGGTTTCATTCAGCCTGTTCTGCATTTCAATTAATTCCTCCTCCTTATAGGTTGTTCCTTGGCGGGTCCCCCAGTATCAAAGGTCGTTCCTTTCTGGCCTCTGTTTTTTCCCATCATTCTTTCCCTCCTATCTTTTATTTTCTTTCTCTCTGGTGGCTTTCACTCGTCAAAAGCACTGATATTTAATTCAGGCAAAGGCCCAAATAAAGAGCATGGTAAAGGACTTAAGGGTTGTGCTAAAGATGTTGCCGCTGATGATGCTAAGAACATCCGCATCCCCACTGTTCTTCCCAGCATGCAAAGCTCTTTCGATCTCATTTTCTCATCCCATCCTCACAACCCTGAGGGTGAGGTGGGTATCATTTTTTGTCATCTTAGATGGAAACCAAGGCTTGGCTAAGTTGATTGATGTGCCTTAGGACCCCACGCCAGGCAAGGGGATGCAATCAGGCTTCAAACCTATGTTTCAGTATCCAAGCCCAGGACTGTATTGCTTTTCTGGAGTGCTGGAAAGAACAGAGGCTGTATCAAAAGATACTTGGCTGCCAGGTAGTACACAGTGGTTAATCTGTCACAAAGCTTTAGATGAATGTAATGGGACAACAAACATTAGCAGGTCAATAAACCACGGAAATTGTTCACTAAAGGAAGTTGCATAATTTCCCCCATCACAGAGGGTTTACTTGAAGCAGCAGGTTCCCAGGTAATTCCTGAAGCTTTCCAGAATGCTTTTCCAGAAGACAGTGTGGCAATATGTATTAAAAACATTGGAGACATGACTAATAGCAATTCCGGACTTCAACTGTGAATAATAGGGTTTGGGGAGGATTAAATCAACTACAGTAATGTGAGTACCTTGGCACAGAGTGCACTCAGTAAATATTGTCAATGTTTAATGATGAAAATGTTTTCTATTGTATGAGGAAATACCAAGCACAGAGATTTAGTGATACACATATTCTTAGCTGTGTTTTTTATAAATGAGAATGGAAAGTTGGAACAATCTAATTCCAGCAATAGACATTAGGCCGGCTGGTACATCTAGGTGCTAGACTATTAGACATTCATTTAAAAAATGATAAAACATGTTATTACAGAATAAGATGTTTGTGATTTATTGTATTTTAAAAGCAGGTTTTAGAATATTAAGAACTCTATGACTTTTCGGTTAAAAAATATATATAACTTTATGTATAGGTATGTATGAATACATACATACACACATACCTTTACATAAAAAGATATATAAACAGATAAAACGATGGGTGGGTTTACATCACTGTACTAACAGCAATTGACTGGGTAGAGAATTATGAATGCTTTCAATTTTCTTATTTTTGCTTATCTGTTTTAAATGTTTCCCCAACAATGAACATGCAGTTTGTTTGAAAAAAAATTATATTCATTTTTTAAATTCTAGGCTTTCTTGCTTCCTCTTCTCTTCCTTGGTTTTTCATATCTATGCTGTAGGGCACTAGAAACAGACAACATTCACTAAACCCTCACCTAACAAGTCTTTTGTGAATATCCACTTTAGACCAGGCACTGGTCTTGGCACCAGATGTAGAGGCAAAGGAAATGGTGTCTAGCTGGTGTGGCTCAGTGGTTGAGCGTCAACCCATGAACCAGGAGGTCATGGTTCTACTCCAGGTCAGGGCACATGATCTTGTTTGCAGGCTTGATCCCCAGTGGGGGTAGTGCAGGAGGTAGTCAACAACTGATTCTCTTTCATCATTGAGGTTTCTATCTTTCTCCTCCCCCCTTCCTCTCTGAAGTCAATAGGAATATTATTTTTAAAAAGGAGATGGACAAAGCGGTCATCAAAGAGCTTACACTTTAGAGGAAAACTCAAAATAAATGCATGAGGAATGTGAGTAGACCCCACATGCAGATGAGTGGCATCCAAGCACTTGCAGTCTGAGTCCAATGTCATGTATTTAGATACAGGCTGCTTACCTCTTGTGAAAGTGCATGATCTCAGGAGTGTCAATAATGGTAACTCATACCTTATTGAGTCATTTTCTGAGAGCAGATTATCTGACCCTGTAGGGGAAAGGGGACAGAGTGAAAGTACACTGAGAGGAGATTGGGGGGAGAGGATGAGGGAAGAAGAAATCTGATTTCACAGTCGTGACACCTTGAGAAAAGTAGAGGACATGAAGCTGGGGGGTGGAGGGGCTGGTAAGCCTTTGACACCGAAGTGGACAATGGGTCACACTTTGTGCACTTTTTTTGGGTTTCCATGAACTGATCTTGGTTCTAGAAGCTTTCTCAGAGACCTGAAAACAAAGTCACCTTCTCTCTTTCCCTCTCCCAGTGCTTCCCCTTCTATTGTTCAGAAGTGATTCATTTTTCTAAGTGTAGTTTGAACATTATCTATGCCATAAGTGTTTGTTGGATGATTTGAATGAATGAACACATGAATGTAAAATTTGCTCTACATGGGGCCCTTCAGTCATCCACACTGGGATTTCATTCAACAGTAAATTACCATGGCAACAGCCAGATGGGATCTCTTGCCATCCTTGTGCTCGATTCACACTCTCCTCTCTGGGCCACAGCACTTGGAAAGAGATGGAGTCTGGAACTAAACTATTGGGTACAGGGGGCTGATGTTTAGCCAGATTGTGGAAGAATCTAGCTGCTAATCTAATAGAGTGGGTGGAGCCAAGATTGTGGCAATCCTGGGATACTCCCATAAATCAAAAGAATTTTGATCTTTCTGAGGGAAGGGGAGAACTAAGAGAAAAAGAAATATACTTGGACGGCAAAAACTTCAAACACCAGTTAGATGTTTAACAACTGAGTTGAATTTCATATATTTCAGTTGAATGCCTGGAAGAGTATGCCTCACAACTCCCACCCCAGTCAAACTCAATTGTTTTTTTTTTTATTTTTTAAATTTCTTTTAAGGCTCTTGAACTCTGGTAAGTACAGAAGCTTGAATATTTATAGACCATTAGAGACATGAGAGCAATCACAATAATTCCTGGAGTGTATAACTGCCCCCAATCCTATCCTAATATATAATAACCCAGGGTCTGTAACATCCAAAATGACCAAAGGCTCGACCAACCATACATGCTGGGTCACTATGGCTCTCTGACCCAAGGGGGCTGCAAATCAGGTCCAGAGAGAGAATTAGGGTCTGATCTGTAGCCTCCTTGGCAGCTGTTGATCAGCATTCGCCTCTCTCTTTCTCTCTGGGCCTGGCCAGCAGCCGTGCCTCTCTTTCTTTCAGGCCTTCACTGGGCTGCTGATCAGCCCCGCCTCTCTGATCAGGCCCATTGATAGGCCTGGAGATGCTGATTGGTGTTGAAACTGACCAATTAGAACCAAATCTGGGTGAAGTGTGAGGAGCCAATGGCTGGTTAGGAAGTGGAGCTTTTGATGCTGACTGGCATAGAAACCAAGCAGTAAGAACCCAATCTGGGTGAACTATGAAGGCAGAACCTAAGGTGGGGGCTGAGGAAAGGTTTTAAGGGCAACAGCTGTTTGGTATAAGGGGTAAGAAAGCAGTTCAATTTTTTCATGACCAGTTTGACAGTATAGTGCATATGGCTGGTTATCAGTCCAGATATAGGGACTATATATTTTTGTCTGCCAAGAGTATCTCCTCCTGCTGAAAAAGGCTCCCCCCCATTTAAGCAATCATATCCTATATAATCTATCTATACTACTAAAAGGGTAATATGCTAATTATACTGGCTCAACTGACCGTCTTCTGGATGTCTGAGTTCCTTTTGGACAAAACCATGGCGGTGGGGGCCAAGGCAGACACAGTTAGGGGTGATCAGGCTGTCAGGGGAGGGCAATTGGGGCAAGATCAGGCTGGCAGGAGAGGGCAGTTAGGGGTGATCAGGCTGGCAGGGGAGAGTAGTTAGGGGCAATAAGGTAGGCAGGCAGAGGCAGTTAGGTGGGATCAGGTCTAAACCAGTGGTGGGACATCCCCCAAGGAGTCCCTGATTGGAGAGGGTGCAGGTTGGGCTGAGAAACGCCCCCATGCATGAATTTCATGCACCAGGCGACTACTCTCTCCATATAAAAGCCTTCATGACCATTATAACTGGATGACCAGTAGCTGTGAGGCACACTGACCACCATGGGGCAGATGCTCAATGCAGGAGCTGCCTTCTGGTGGTCAGTGTGCTCCCAGAGCCAACCTCCCGTGACCAGCCAACCTCCCCCAGTCCTTCCCCCTGCTAGCTGGCCCTGATCGCCCTGATCTACCCTGATGGGGACTGAGTGAGGTGGCCCTGATCAGTAGGGAGGGACCCTACCCATGCACAAATTCGTGCACCTGGCCTCTAGTACTAAATAAGCTTCACCCAGCAACATGGGTATTTTAATCCCTTCCTCACTCAAGCCATTTCTGCCCTTTAGTGTTTCTGTAGAAACTTGGCAGATGGGATGGGAGCCTATAAAAGGAGCAATAGTAAGCAGAATGAAGTACAGCAAAAGTGTGTGGCTGACAGAATTGGCACAGAAGAGGGCAGGCGAAGGGGCTTGATCTGACATGGACTTTTTTGGTATTTCTCATGTTCCTCTCTTCTAAGCCCCTGGGCTGTGTTAGTTCTCACATCTGCACTGGGCACACAGACTTGGCGTTGATAACTTCCAATTTTTGGCAAGATAGTTCAAAGAAGACAAAGAGTGAGGGGTGGCCTTTCTAAAATCATGAGATCATGAGGTTTGATCAACATTATTTTTAGATACTTTGTGTATTTTTACCATTGTTGTTAATTTGTTTCTAGTATTCTAAGGTATGAGTAAGACCATCGGCACCAGGCAACACTGAGAGAACATGATGTTATGTTTTAAAAGGTCTGTTTTGTTGTTTTTAATCCTTAACCAGGGATATTTTCTCATTGATGTTCAAAGAGGATGGGAAGAAGGAGAGAGAGAGAGAGAGAAAGAGAGAGAGAGAGACACACATGGAGTGTGAGACACATCGATTGGCTGCTTCCTACACTTTTCCCAACTGGGGCTAGGGATCAAACCACAATGGAGATACATGCCCTTGACTGGCAGTTGAACCTGAGACTCTTCGGTCAGTATGTGATGCTCTAACCACTAAGCAACCGGCCAGGGCATGTCTGGTCTTAGGGTATGATATAGCTTAGGCATTGGTCCTGTGTTCTACAATTTCCCTCATTCCACTCCATATGTCAGACTTTATTTCTTTGCCAGGACCCTTTTTTGTTGTTGTTCGTTAGTTCCCCATCAAGAGTGAATAAATTATAGAATGAACACCTATGGGTTATCTTGCAATAATATTTAACAATTGTGCAAAAAAAATTTTTTTTAATGGTTTAACATGTATTGTGCAGTAACTGTGTTCCAGGCATTGATCTAGGCCTTTGGAATCCTGAACAGCTGAAAGCCTCTGCATACACTCTAGTTCGGAGGTGAGAAACCATAAATGAACAAAATTATAAGCTATGTCAGAAGGTGACAATTATTGTGAACAATATAAAGTGGAGGTGAGGGGGAGATACAGGGGGGCGTAGCATTTTAATTGTAAAATAGGGTTTGCAGGGTGGGCCACACTGAGAAAGTGACATTTGAGCAAAGGGTAGAAGGAAATGAGAGACAGAGTCATTGTAAGTTCTGTGCAAGCGCCTTCTGAAAGGAGGTAGTAGCCTCAGCAAAGGTCCTTAGATGGGGGCACTGTGGCTGGTGCACTTGAGGAACACATGCAGGTAGCTGGGGCTCAGGCTGGAGCAGAGAATGCATTGGCAAAGGAGTGGGATATGGGGGCTCAGGAGAGGCATAGGGCAGGGTTGTGAGGTAGGGGGAGGACTTTAATTTTGAGGCAAGGAGGAGGACTTAGGCAAAGAAGGGAAGTACATTTTTTATTACCAAAAATCCTAAAGAGCACAGGAAAGCCACTTAGGAGAGTGCTCCAATAATCCCAGCCAGAGGTTGCTGCTGCTCAGACTGGGGTGGCGACTGTGGAGGGCATGAGGGGTCAGGTGCTAGATGTAACATGAAAGAACCGCTAATAGGATTTCCTGATGGGTTGGATGTGGAAAAAAATTTCTAAAAATCTCAATATGATACACGTGTGTGCTTGCTTGGTTGTATTGCAGCGCTGTAGACAGAATCAATACATATGAAACTGTTCGTAATAGTTACCAGAAGGCAGGGAAGGAGAAGAGGGGAGGCGAGTTTGAGCTTTATAGGTGTACATTTCAGTGCTGTTTGGCCTGATGCAAATCACACTTGCCTTTTGTGGTTTGTACAAACAAGTACAAAGATGCTCCTTGGTGAGGCTCATTGAGTGACTTGTCCCAATCCCCAACACCCAAAGCAGAGCTTTGGCTGTCCATGTTGGTGTGTTTTCACCATCTGCCAAGGGCTTGTCACTGCAGCAGTGTGCACTCTTTGGCCGCACATACATTAAACACAAAGAAAGAGAAGCAAGTATCATCCCTTAATACTTCTGCTCTCTCTGATGGCACCACAGGCCGCAGGAGAAGGTCTCAGATAATTTGGGTGGCTTCCTGTCTGTGACTACATAGTTGCTTCTTAATATCTTGTGTCATTAACACAGAAACAAGAAAAAGCATGATTCACCCTAGCCTCTAAGCCAAAAGATGCGGGTGGAAGGATGTCTTACTTCTCTTACTCTCTTTATTAGCTATTGCAGGTTGGATGAAAATCACAGGAGACAGCTGTGGCTTTGTCCTGTGACTGTCCTCCACAGATATCTCCTGCTCCGCTCGCTCACAGAATTATTATCATGGTGAAAGGAAGGAATGCTTTCTAGAGTGTAAGGAGTTCTGTGGCCTTTGCTAATCCTATTCCATGGTGGTGGGGGTGGAGGTGGGGAGTCAGGGAGGGGCAGAGTGCTACCCGCATTCTGCATACGAATATCTCCGTTGTGCTTCACGATATCTGTCACCCACACAGAGACACCCGCACATCCTTCCCTCGGAGTATGGGAAAGGGGAACACAGACATGACTGCTCAGAGGACTTCCTCTCACCAATCTGTCCCAACAGCAATTTAAGAGAAGGCAAGTCCTTGTCTTTGAGGCCAAGATCTTGGCTTTCTGCACTTTGGCACCAGATTTTGCTGTGTGCTGCTTCCTCCACAAAGGCCAACTTGAACGAAACACTGAACACCACTTCCCCATGATCCCAAGATTCTTTTGTGTTTGGGGGCACTTCATACTCAGGGGCAGTTCCAACTGCTCCTGTCAGTTTTTGCCTGGTCTCCATCAAATTTGCCATACTCTCCTAGGTGCCACTTTATGGATGTCATTCATCCAGTCTCTGGACTGAAGGTTCCCCACTGAAGTCCCATTGGCACAATTCTTCTCTCCAGCACTCAAAACATTTCTTTCTAGGATTGTAAATGACTTCAATTTATATGTGTGTGGCTTTTCAAAAGATATTCTAGGTACTGGTTCTGAGGCAAGCATTTTGGAAGTCTTCAGAGAGTGGTGTATCTTCAATGCTGTGTACCTTATCATTAAATAACAACAGAATATGCATTCATGTTGGTGATGTAAACTGTTGTTATCAATTATAATAATCATGTTATAATTATTTATAATAAAGTGATACTATCACTTTACCAGGCCCTCCTCTTGCCACCCCTCCCCCACCTCCCAGTCTTTCAACTTTTGCTTGTAACACTTGGCACCACAGTTTTTCTGAGCATCAACTAAGTTCGCTGTCAGGTGGAAAGAGCCCTGTAGGATCTAATTTGAGTCCTGGCCTTGCCATGAATGCCTGTGAAGTGAAGCAGATTAATTCCTCTTATTTTGCAAGCTATAGAATTCACAATTCAGAACCCCAAATAAGGACGCTATTAGTGATCTGGATGACAAGGCTAGAAAAAGAAAAATTAAAAAAAAGAGAGAGAGAAAGAAAGAGACTTTCACTGATAGAAATATTTTACCTTTTGAGAGAAGAGATTTGGGGGCTAATACCCACATAGTTTCCATGTTAGATAATTATCAACTCCCTACTTTTCTTTTTATTTATTTATTTTACAATATTGGTAAAGACAGCATTAAGTAGCTGTGCATTTATTTATTATTGTTTGTGAAGAACCACACAAAGGAATTTAAATGGAAGAAGATCATTTCTCTCATTTTAGAGACTACTCAGAGTCTAAACATTTTTTTTTTTGAGCAAAATCAGTCTTACCTGAAACTCTCATAAGTTCCTAGCAAATAAAAGTCCCAAATATAGTGGTTAAAAGTGTGGGCTCTTACGCCCCTGTGTTTGGACTCCAAGCCTGGCTATGCTGCTTGGATGACCTTGGAGAAGTTGCTTAATGTCTGTCTTCTCATCTGTAAAGCGGGTCTGAGAACAATAAGTAAGTCACAGGGCAGTCAGAAGGCTTTTACAACCGTCATGTTTCTTGAGCATGTCCTGCTTAGTGATCACTTTCTATTTCTGAGAACGTCATTTCTACAACCACACCAGAGTTCTCCATAGAAGTAAATCCAGCCATGCACATAAAGTCCTTATGACTGTGCCTGGCCAAACTTAGTCTCCATCAAGGCTATATAATGTTTTGTGTCCCCAAAGAGGGTGCAAAGTGAAATCAGCATGCATTTGGAGCAAAATAAATAATTTAACAGGAGGGAGGATGTTTCCATACGAGGCGGTCTCTGTGAATCTTAATTATGAAGTGAGTTCATACGAATTTGTCAAACAACTTCTGCTAAATGAGATCAGCTGGAGAGTTCATACTGAAGGCTCTAATGAAAGGGGGGATTAAAAACAGTGCCAGCAGGGTAGGTGGTGCAGAGGCCTGGCAGGGCGCCATGCACACTGGCTTTTGCTTCCCATGCTTCTAAATGTGACATGAGAAGACAGTGGGTTAAAATGGTGGAAAAGTAATGACTCAGAGCTTGGGCCAGTGCGTGAAGCACGTTGGATAAAAAGCCAAATGATGAAGGGGAATGAAAAACACTAGAGCAATGACTTTTAAACTTTTACGTTTCAGGACACCTCTACACCAGTGGTTCTCAACTTTTTTAATGCTGCAACCCATTAATACAGGTCCTCATGTGTGGTGACCCCCAACATAAAATTATTTTTGTTGCTACTTCATAGCGGTAATTTTGCTACTGTTAATGAGTCATAATGCAAATATCCGTGTTTTCCGGTGGTCTTAGGCTGTACAGCAGCGGTTCTCCTGACCCACAGTTTGAGAACCGCTAGCAGGGTCGCCTAAGACCATCGGAAAACACAGATATTTAAATTATGATTCATAATAGTAGCAAAATTGCAATTATCAAGGAGCAACAAAAATAATTTTATGGTTGGGGGTCACCACAGCATGAGGAGCTGTATTAAAGGGTTGAGGCATTAAAAAGGTTGAGAACCACTGATCTACACTCTTAAAAAAAAATTATTGAGGACCTCAAAGTGCTTTTGTTTATGTGGGCTACCTCCACCATATTTACTGTCTTGAATAGTAGAGCTGAGAACATTGAAAATATTTATTTCACTTCAAAATAATAAAAACCCATTCCTTGCTAGCATAAGTAACATCATTCATAAAATGAAAAATAACTATATTTTTTAAAACAAAAAACTTAGTGAGAAGAGTATTATTGTTTTACAGTTTACAAATCTGTTTAGTGTTTGGATTTTTAGTAAATAGCTGGATTCTCGTATCTGTGTCACATTAAGTCTGTTGTGATGTATCCTTTTAGTAGAACATCTCGCTTGTCACATGTACTAGTAGTTAGTTGGAAAAGGGAGGAGTAATTTAATAGCCTTTCAGAAAATTATGGATATTCTTCTTTAA
The DNA here is from genome assembly GCA_027563665.1 of Antrozous pallidus. Taxonomy (NCBI): domain Eukaryota; kingdom Metazoa; phylum Chordata; class Mammalia; order Chiroptera; family Vespertilionidae; genus Antrozous; species Antrozous pallidus. The sequence continues at coordinate 17,277,870 of CM050517.1, read as the reverse complement.
TAATATGCCAAAATTTGACAGGTGTTTGATTCTTAAAGATTAGTTGCAATGTGAAATTTCGAACTCTATCAATTAATTTTTATACTCTACAAATATGAGAGAATGAAAGTGAAAAGGGAAAATGATTTCTTCTTGTTATTATTCTTAATCTTATTATTATTAAAATAGGTTGTACATTATTATTAAAATAGTTCTTCATCTTATTACTATTAAAATAATTTGTAAAGGTCATTGGGGTCCCGAGAGGTTCCAGGGACATTTTTTTTCTTTTTTTAATCTTTATTGTTCTGTTTATTAATTACATTATTCCCCCTTTTATATCCCCCTATAGCTCCCCTCCACCCTGTACCCATCCCACCCTCCGCTCTCACCTCCCCCTCCCCAATGTCCTCTCCCATTGTTGCAAGATTTTTGTCCAATCTCTTGCTGTACTTCCCACAACCCTTTTCTCCCCAAGAATTGTCAGTCCATTCCCTCTCTATGTCCATGTTTCTGTTATATTCACCAGTTTATCCTGTTCATCAGCCTATCAATTCACTTGATTTTTATGTTCATTTGTTGATAGATGTGTATTTGTTGTTCCTAATTTATACTTTTATCTTTTTCTTCTTCCTCTTCTTAAAGAATATCTTTCAGCATTTCATATAATATTGGTTTGGTGGTGATGAACTCCTTTAGCTTTTTCTTATCTGCGAAGCACTTTATCTGATCTTCAATTCTGAATGATAGCTTTGCTGGATAGAGTAATCTTGGTTGTAGATTCTTGCTCTTCATTATTTTGAATATTTCTTGCCACTCCCGTCTGGCCTGCATCGTTTCTGTTGAGAAATCCACTGACAATCGTATGGGTGCTCCCCTATAGGTAACCAACTGTTTTTCTCTTGCTGCTTTTAATATTCTCTCTTTATCTTTTGCTCTTGGCATTTTAATTATGATGTGCCTTGGTGTGGTCCTCTTTAGATTCCTATATTTTGGGGTTCTGTGTACTTCTTGGGCTTTTAAGTCAGTTTCTTTCACCAGGTGGGGGAAGTTTTCAGTCACTATTTCTTCAAGTAGGTTTTCATTAACTTGCTCTCTCTCTTTTTCTGGCACCCCAATAATTCGGATGTTGGCATGCTTGAGGTTGTCCCAGAGGCCCCTTACGCTATCTTCAATTATCTGAATTCTTTTTGTTTCTTGCTTTTCCAGCTGAGTGGATTTTGCTTCTTTATATTTCAAATCTTTGACTTGGTTCCTGTGGCCCTCTGGACTGCTTTTAGGACTTTGTGTAATATTTTTTATTTCAGTCTGTGTATGCTTGATTTCTAGTTGGTCCTTTTTCATATCCGTGAGGGTCTGGTTCATATCCTCAGAGGTCTTGTTCATTTCTCTGAGGGTCTCATTCATTTCCTTGTAAGTCTCATTCATTTCCTGGTTGGTCTTGTTTATTTCTTCGTAATTCTCATTAAGTTCATTGGCCTTTTGTAGGAGCCTCTTGAAAAGCCTATAACCGTGGTTTTGAACTCTATGTCTTGTCGTCTTTTCTCCTCCATTTCTTTCACACCTGATTTCTTTCCATATCTCTGCATGGTGGCTGCTTTATGTGGTAGATATCCTCAAAGGGACAGTGGCTCAGCCTCCCCAGTTACCTGAGGTGGGTACTCTTACTGCAATCCTTTATGGGTTGTACAGTATTTTTGAATTTAAATCCAGCTTGTTGTTGTTAGCCCTAGGAGGGTTTGACCTCCAGGCTAATTGGCTGTGAAGGGAGACTGTGTTCAGGTTGGATGGGTGGAGTCTCTGAGCTGTGCAGGCAGCCTCAGTATCAGCTACGTCCTATGCAGCGCGTGCGCACGCAGGTCTCTGTTGGATGGGGATGGCTGCAGGCACCTCCAAGAGAAAGCTGCTAGTCTCTTCCCCTTGCCAGACAACTCTGCCTCTCCCCAAATGAGTCTGCACACCCAAAGTCTAGCCCAGGGTTATAAAATAGATGGTTTCAGGGACCAGGAGACAAGTTTCCGGGGGGCAAGTCGAGGGTTTGTGCGACACTTGCGCGCAAACTCCTTTTCCCAGCCTCTGGGTTTCTCCTCAGACTAGGAGACCTCTGACATACCCTGCTTCCAGGGTGCGTCCCCCGGACCTCGGACCTCGCCTGGCACTGGGGAATCTGTGCAGGGGGACGTCTCCACGTACCCCAGATCTCGGACCTTGCCTGGCGCTGGGGAATCCGTGTAGTGGGACATCTCCGCCCTCCCCATTGGCGAAATCCAGCCGGGGTTGCTGCTCCAGCCCTCCAGCCCGCGTGCGCGACCAGGATGGCTCCTAACCTGTTCCCGTCTTCAAGGCTGCGCTCCCACTGCTCCTCTGAGTCTCAGTGTCCCACCTTTACTCTTATTTGTGGAGTTTTCACTCAGCCAGCTTTCTGGCGATTCTAGGTGATGTCTGTTCTGCTGTTATGTTGTAGTTCTTAAATCGTTGCGCGGGGCAGAACAATAGGTGTTTACCTATGCTGCCATTTTGGTTCTCTCCTCCAGGGACACATTTTGAGAACCACTGTCCTAGGTAAAGAATCTCCTCCCCTCTGTTAAAAAAAATTTTTTTTTTAATGTCAGCTCTTGTGGTTGCATAAATGAAGACTTGCTCAGGTTATCTCAGAAAAGGCAGCTGCATTTTATGTATACAAATGGCCTGAACTTGACCTGTGCATTCTCTCTGGTTCACTTTTGTGGTCTACATATTCTCTTTCCCATGACACCTTACCATTAGTCTCCATTCTTTTCTCTCCTTTCTCATACTTTCTGCTTCCTCAACTTCAAAATTAATCATGCCTCCTTCTTAATATTAATACATTTTAGCTTAAGCTCCTATAGATGATTACACATTCTCTTGATGTTTTCAAGCTCATATTTATAAGGGAAGAAATTGGTCTTTTTTTTTTTTTTTACCAATCATGACATATTCACTGGTGACATGGATCAGCTGCCCTTGGGCAAGGCACTGCCTCTGAGCCCATCAGCTATGTGTGGTAGAGTGGGTCACCTGGTACAAAGCATACTTTTCCTGTGTTCTTTTTAAGGTGGCTGAGAATTTACCCAATTCTCATTAAACTTGTACTTTGTTTTGAAACTCTGATGTATTCTCAGTATTCTTCAGGGGCTTCCCCTAAGACTCCAGCTCACTCTGAAATGAAATGCAGCAGTGAAACAACCAGGCTATGGAGAGAACTAATTGCCTTGGAATTCTATTCTATTCTGCTACCTGTGTAAACTTGGGTTATTTCACTTCTTACTCCTAAAATCTAAAGTGAGGACGATAATTGTACCTACCCTTAGGGTTGGGTGGATGGAATCCATGTAAATCACTCAGCGTATAGTAAGCATCCATAGAAGTTATGCTTATCCTTAAGTTGTTTTTTTTTTTTTTCAGCATTAGAGAAATAGATAGAGGTTTTTTTAAATTTTTTAATTTAATCTTTATTGTTCAGTTTATTAATTGCATTGTCCCCCCTTTTGCCCCCCTATAGCTCCCCTCCACCTGGTACCCATCCCACCCTCCGCCCTCACCTCCTCCCCATTGTCTTCTCCCATAGGTGCATGATTTTTGTCCAGTCTCTTGATACACATCCCACACCCCTTTTCTCCCCAAGAATTTTCAGTCCATTCCCTCTCTATGCCCATGATTCTCTTATATTCACCAGTTTATCCTGTTCATCAGATTTTTAATTCACTTGATTTTTAGATTCATTTGTTGATAAATGTGTATTTGTTGTTCATACTTTTTATTTTTACCTTTTCTTCTTCCTCTTCTTAAAGAATACTTTTCAGCATTTCATATAATATTGGTTTGGTGGTGATGAACTTCTTTAGATTTTTATTACTTGTGAAGAACTTTATCTGACCTTCAATTCTGAATGATAGCTTTGCTGGGTAGAATAATCTTGGTTGTAGATTCTTGTTATTTATCATTTTGAATATTTCTTGCCACTCCCATCTGGCCTGTATAGTTTCTGTTGAGAAATCCACTGACAATCATATGGGTACTCCTTTATAGGTAACTAACTCTTTTTCTCTTGCTGCTTTTACTATTCTCTCTTTGTCTTTTGGTCTTGGCATTTTAATTATGATGTGTCTTGGTGTGGTCCTCTTTGGATTCCTATAGTTTGGGGTTTGGTGTGCTTCTTGGACTTTTAAGTCAATTTCTTTCACCAGGTGGAGGAAGTTTTTGGTCACTATTTCTTCAAATAGGTTTTCATTATCTTACTCTCTCTCTTTTTCTAGCACCCCTATAATTCAGATGTTGGTATGCTTGAGGTTGCCCCACAGGCCTCTTATACTATCTTCAATTTTTTGGATTCTTTTGGCTTCTTGCTTTTCCAGCTGAGTGGATTTTGCCTCTTTGTATTTCAAATCTTTGACTTGGCTCTTGAGGTCCTCTAGATTGCTTTTAGGTCTTTGTATAATATTTTTTTTATTTCAGTCAGTGTATGCTTAATTTCTAGTTGGTCCTTTTTCATATCCTCATAGGTCTCATTCACTTCCTCATAAGTCTTGTTCATTTCCTTGAACTCTCATTAAGTTCATTGGACTTTTCTAGGAGCCTTCTGAAGAACCTTATAACCGTGGTTTTGAACTCTATGTCCAGTCGTTTTTTTCCCCCTCCATTTCTTTCACATCTAATTTCTTTCCATGTTTCTGCATGGTGGCTGCTTTCCTGAGTTGGTCGATTAGCTTTGTGTGGTAGATGTCCTCTAAGTGGCAGTGGCTCAGCCTCCCCTGTTACCTGAGGTGAATACTCTTACTGAAGCCCTTTATGGGTTGCACAGTCTTGTTGAAGTTAAGCCTAGATTATTGTTGTTAGCACTAGGAGGGTTTGACCTCCAGGCTAATTGGCTGCAAGGGTCAGCTGTGCTCAGGTTGGATGGGTGGAGTCTTTGGGCTGAGCAGGCAGTATCAGCTCCGCCCTATGTGGCACCTGGGACTTTGTGCCAGATGGTAATGGCTGCAAGCACTTCTGAGAGAAAGCTGCCGCTGAGCTCTACCTGCTACCGGACAATTTAGCTTCTCCCCAAATGAGTCTACAAACCCAAAGTCTCACCCAGGATTTTAAAACAATGCAATCCGGTGGTTTCCTGAACTAGAGAGCAAGTCACAAGTCCTCTCTGCACACTTGTGCACTTTCTGCTGTTCCCAAATTTATGTGCACTCTCCCCAAGCTCACAGACCTTTGCAGTGCCCGAGTTTCAGCGTGCTTCCCTACTGTCCAGTTTTACCCTGTATGAGTGTGGGTTCCCCAGACTTCGGAACTGGGGAATCAGTGCAGCGGGACACCTTTTCTTTGCAGCCGCCCACCCTCTCTGCTTGCTCGCGTGCGCGCGCAGGGTTCCAAACCTCTGACTTTACAGGTATCTTCAATGCTGCCCTCTACCAATCCTCTGAGTCACGGTGTCCTAACTTTACTTTTATTTGTGGGATTTTCACTCAGCCAGCTTTCCGGTGATTCTGGATGATGTTTGTTCTGTAGTTAAGTTATATTTTTGAAATTGCTGTGTGGGGCAGCAAGATAGGTGTTTACCTATGCCGCCATCTTGGTTCCTCCAGTAGATAGAGTTTTACCCAAGAGGATGGAGACCAGCTCCTGGCCATCTCACTAATATGCCTCTTTTTCTCTTGCTGATGGCCTTGATTCAGGCCACCTTTCCCTTATCACCAGATCTGGCTATTTGGAAATAGTCCAACTCTTAATCACTTAAGCACTAGACAGCTTAAGCAGCCTTTTTGTTTTCTTCTCAGCCCAATCTTTCATCCCCTTTTCTGTTTTCCCACTCCCTTCCCTCCCCCTCACTTTCAACATATTCCTCTGCCTTTTCCTTACTTAGAGTATATGATAAGCCCCTACTCCACACCCACATATTCCAGGCAACAGGAAGTGGGGGAAGAGGAAGCAGAGGACAAGCAAATTTTTTTTTATCTGGAAGTTGGCACATTGACCAAGATTTAGTCACAAGGCTACGCGTTCAAGAAAATATGAGGGGTCATCTGGTTAGCCAAAACTCAGCGGAGATCAGAGTCCTAATCTTAAAAGGAAGATGGGACCAATGGGAGACAATTATTAGTTCCTGCCACAACCAAGGTCTATAAGCAGAACTCAACAGGGCATGAAATTTAAGGTTTTTAGCAGCATATTTCCTAAACTGTACAGCAACTGAACATACTCCCTCCCATTCCTCTATTCCTTCTGCCTGAAATGTTTCCACCACTTGCCTCTCCATCTTTGGCCAATTCCTCCTCCTCCTCCTTCAGATCTCAATCTAGATGTCACTTTCTTAATACTGAAGATAGTTACACCATCTCTTAAAGGCACCCCAGAGCATTTATGACAACTCCAAAAATAATGCCCTTCCTTCACTGGAGTGCAGTTGCCAGCCTTGTCTGTCTTGCCTCTGGGTTTGAGGATTGCATCAGGGCTGGTCCTTGGACTTATTCACCACTTCACTTGGAGCTGACAAAGAATGATCACATGCAGTGTGCATTTCAAGATCTAACAAAGATCAAGCAAAGATCTGCTGGATTGCCAAAAATAGAAATGATAGCAGATGTTAGGTACTACATGGCCAATCCTGTATTAAGCACTTTCTATTTTAACTCAATCCTCACATTAAACATGTGAGGTTAGTCCTATTTCCATCCCTATTTTATAAACAAGAAGACTAAACAACAGAGACTAGGTTTCCACCCATGTGTTATAAGGCTCCTTAGATAATAGTTCATAATAAACTACCAACCCTACACACCATCAGGACTCCATTGGAAGGGGTTGATTTAATCACCATATGCTTTGACAAACAAGTGTTGTATTTTCTGTAATAGTTTGGATTTCAGGGTGAATGAAGAGACTGGGTGACTTGGATGACTCCTTGTGATCTTACTGTCCAGTGTGTGTAAGAGGTAGAGTGACCAACGCATCCCTGTTTGCCTTGGACTTTCCAGATTTAGTATGGAAAGTCCCATGAAGCAGGTACCCTCTCAGTCCCTGGTAAATTGGGATGGCTTGTCACTACAGTGTGAGGTTTCTGTGCATGAATTTGAAGCACTCTTGCCACACCCAGGCTAGGTGTACCCAGAAGGGAAGACCACAGTCATGGATCCACATAGGCATACACCCTCTTGCTGTGCTTCTTTTCAACTTTCTTACTGATCTTGTCAGGGCAAGAAGCCCTGATGCTTGCCTCTGAGAGGGCCTTGCCATAAGCCCACTGGCCTGGGAAGTCAGTCTCAGCAAGTCAAATCTGGGATTGCAAACAAGCCTGTTTCTTGTATGGAGTTGAGAGGAGATAAGGGTGTAGATTAGGCTGGACATTGTTTCACTGAGAAACTGTGATTGTCCTTCAGGAATCCATAGCCAGGAAGAAACTCAATTTACTTTGAACATTTATTAGGCTAATATCAACATATTCACAAAGGTTTCCCTCTGCCTCCTTTATAATCATGCTCTCAATCTGGGCAATCGGACATCCTTTTCACCATCCAGGACTGCTGGCTCCAAACTGCTCACCTGCCTGCCTCCCTGATTGCCCTCAACTGCTTCTGCCTGCCAGCCTGATCACCCCCTAACCACTACCTTGCCAGCCTAATTGATTTTTAACTGCTCCCCTGCCAGCCTATTTACCCCCAACTTCCCTCCTCTGCCAGCCTGGTCACCCCTAACTGCCCTCCCCTGCAGGCTTGATTGTCCCCAACTGCTCTCCTTTGCAGGCCTGGTCCCTCCCAGCTGCCCTACCCTGCTGGCCTGATCACCCACAACTGCCCTCCCTTGCAGGGCCTGGAACCTCCCAACGGCCCTGCCCTGCTGGCCATCTTGTGGTGGCCATCTAGTGTCCACATGGGGACAGGATCTTTGACCACATGGGGCCAGCCCTCTTGTGTGCTGGAGTGAAGGTCAATGTGCAAATTACTCTTTTATTAGATAGGATAGAGGCTTGGTGCATGGGTGGGGACCAGCTGGCTTGCCCTGAAGAGTGTCCCAGATCAGGGTGGGGGGTTCCCTTGGGGAGAGGGGCGGCCTGGGCGAGGGGCCTGTGGAGGTTTTCAGGCTGGTCACACCCCCCAGCGACCCAAGTGGAAGCCCTGGGATCTGAGATTAATTTATGTCTACAATTGAAACTTTGTAGCCTGGAGCAGAGCCAAGCCTTCTGCTCGCTCTGGGGCAGCAGCCATTTCTGTTTGAAACATTGTAGCCTAGAGTGGAGGCCTAGGCCAGCAATAGGCAGACTGAAAGCTTGGCTTCCTCCATTGCCAGGGAAACCTAAGCCTCCCTCCTGGTCTCAGTGGCAGCAGCCATTGTGGTTGTGGTTTATTTGCAAAATTTGCTCCTGATTGGCTGGGGGGTGTGGCTGTGGGTGTGGGGAAGGTATGGTCAAATTTGCATATTACTCTTTTATTAAATAGGATTATTTTTCTTTAATTTTTAAAACACTTTCTTATACATGAAAATGCATTAATTTATCAAGAATTTACCAAGCACCCATTATGTGCCAGGCAGAGCAAGATGAACAATCCTCAGCCCTGAAGAGCACTGGGTCTTAGTGAAGTGACACTCCAGAAGGCTGTGGTCTCAGATGGATTTACTACTTACAGATGAACTGTCTCACCGCTTCCTCTTCTCCTTTGAGATGATACAAACCCCAGCACCTGAGTATCAAATCCATCTCAAGAATGCCTAAGGAGAGCAAAGAGAGAGCTACCTCTGAACAATCTCTGTGGGTGATGAAGACTCCGGGGTAAACCCCGTGGGGACCCGCAAATCAGAGGGACAGAGAGGCGCCCTAAGAGCTGGGACTAGGCAGAGGCGGGATCCGCCGGGGCTGCACTCCTAGCCGGGCCTCACTCACCTCTTCCACCTCGACCTCTTTATAATAGATTTCTTCAAAGTTGAGAACTTGGGAGGGGCTTTGATCATGTCACTGGCCGAAGACGAGGAGGAGGAGGAGGAAGCAGCGGAGGCCGTAGACATGTGCTCTCGGGGAGCCCGGGGGATCTGGGGAGGCTGCAGCTCGGACACTCCTGGGAGACCTGCACCCACCCGCCTCTGGACCAGTCTTCAGCCTGGAGCCACTGCGACCCATGGAAGGGACAGGGGCAACGGCCACGGCCGAGTCCCTGCTTCGGCTCCTTTTGAAAATGGCATATTTTTGACTATATTTATGTCAAGTACCAGAGTGATTGGCATGGCTTATGCAACATAAAATATTCAGGAATTTCATTAAGTAATAATGATGTCACCACACTGCTGAAGTTTGAGTAGTGACCTCTGCAACTGTCAACATCCACTTTATGGATTCTCTACTTTCCCTTTAGCCTTAATCTTTGCTCTGGAGCTAGAAAGTTATTATGTAATGAACCCAAATGGGAGCCTCAAGTAGTTGAATGTTATTTTTATATTCTAATTTAATAACGTAGACATTTTTTCTTCTAATGAAATAGCTATTTATATACCTTTTCAATCCAATAAAATTAATTAAATGGGCATTATGAAAATAGATTATAGAATTTTCAATTACTTATACAATACAATGGCTTATTTTCTAAGTAAATAAAACATACATTAACAATATCATCCTGAAGAACCCAGTTGACAAGAAAGAAAATATCTTGGTTTCCCACCTCCTCCAATTCAATACTTCTATCAAACATTTGAGAGGAATTTTAAGTGGCATGATTATCAATTTGGGAATGATATAAAGCTGAGAAGGATGGCTAACAAAAGGTCAGAGTCTAAATTCAAAGTAGTCTCAATAAGTTCCATTAACAGGCATCTACAATTTATATTATACTAGAGGCCCAGTGCATGAAATTTGTGCACAGGAGTACGTGTGTCCCTCAGCCCACCCTGTACCTTCTCCAATCCAGGACATCCCTCTCACAATCCAGGACTGCTGGCTCCCAACCACTTGCCTGCATGCCTGCCTGATCACCCTTTAACCACTCCCCTGCCAGCCTGGTCGACACCTAACTGCTCCCCTGCTGACCCGATTGCCCCTAACTGTCCTCCCTTGTGGGCCTGGTCACCCCAACTTCCCTCCTTTGCCAGCCTGGTTGCCCCCAAATGCCCTCCCCTGCAGGCCTGGTCCCTTCGAACCTCCCTCTCCTGATGGTCATCTTGTGGTGGCCATCTTTTGTCCACATAGGGGCAGCCATCTTTTGTCTTGGAGTAATAGTCAATTTGCATATTACTCTTTTATTAGATAGGATAATTTAACAAGGGCAAATTTTTGCCTTTAGTTGGACAAAAACAAAGTAAAACAAAATAACTAAATTAAAATAAAAAACAACTTGTTTAAAAAAAACAAGTTGAAATTAACCGATAAAAAAGACAATATAAGTCAATGGTGTCTGTCATATTATTGCTCAAAATCCAATGTGGCATTAGGTTGTATTAAGCGGAAATGTGGCCAGCACAGGGTGGGTGGAAGGTCTATTAATTTTTTCAGATCATACTGTATTTAGAGACTTTTCTAAAATTCTAGATGCTGCATTTTCAGAGGCCCATTGAAAAACTAAAATGTATTCAGAGGAGATTGAGTGTTAAGGGTTTTGGAAATAATCATGTATGAGGAAGACTTGATGGAAATGGGGGTGTTCTGCTAAAAAATAGAAAGTTTGCCCTGCTGGCATGGCTCAGTGTCTGAGCGCTGACCTATGAACCTGAAGGTCACAGTTTGATTCCCTGTCAGGGCACATGCCAGGGTTGTGGGCTCAGTTCCCAGTAGGTGGTGGCCAGGCAGCTGATCAATGATTCTCTCTCATCATTGATGTTTCTATCTTTCTCTCTCCCATCCTATCTGAAAGATATGTGTATATGAACTTAGGGTTAACTTTGAAAGAGGGAGCATCATTATTTTCTCTATAATCTCTCTTACAATTTTATTTCCTTTTTCCTTGGAGATTACACTGGAAATAGAAGAAATTTATTTTATTTGAAATATAAATATTAAGAAATTTTGTGTTATCTTGTAATATTTCCTTCCTATTCTTCTAGCTAAGTCCTATGACAAATTATAGCTTTCATAGCAGAGCAGTCCCACCTCATCTTCAGAAACAGTTTTTTTCATATAATGCAACAATTTTCAACTGGTGTATGCAAGAATTTTTAAAACATACAAACCATGACTATTTAGTCAGGGCCACTGGTCTCTTTTCCCTTAGGTTGTTAAATAAAAAAATGATAACAGCCAACACCACACTAGCCACCTGGTGTGAATGAGTCAGAATTATACCAATTTTTTTTTTTTTTGCCAGATTGGCAAGAAATATATTTTTTGGGGTGATTCAGAATTTTAGTAATTAGTTTATGAGTGTCATGTGATCAAAAAAAGGCTGAAAATCACTAACTTAATGAGTTTCATCTTTTCTGGATTTAGAATGATGGTCTAAATGCCTTTGAAAATGACTCTGTGCTGAAGGCTAATGAATCTGCTCTCTTGATATTCCCACATCCTCAAAGTTCTTCAACTTCTTGACTAGCTGATACTATCAGAGACCATGCCTCAGTCATCCAGGCTAAAAAGCACAGAGTCACCTTTAACTTATCTTCTCCCTCATACCTATGATATCATTAAGTGCCAGGCGCCGAGATGCAAGCAGATTTTGTGTGTCACACGGTGGCCAACCCAGGGACATACACTGGAAATTTGTGCTTTCTGTAATATGTGGCAATGACATATGTATTATCAAAGGCTCCTGTTACAAGCAAAGCCAAGAGTCTACACATTAGAGAGAGGCTTGGGAAAATTTGAGAAGGGGCTCCTCTTTTCTGACACGGCATCAGAATGTCCAACCCTGTTTACTTCATATGAAAGCTTCATCTGGAAGGGGTTTGGAAGATGTGTAGGAAAAGTCAAACCCACAAAGCCATGAGCACATTCATGATAGTATCAGCAAGTCAAGAAGTTGAAGAACTTTGAGGATGTGGGAATATCAAGAGAGCAGATTCATTAGCCTTCAGCACAGAGTCATTTTCAAAGTTATTTAGACCATCATTCTAAATCCAGAAAAGATGAAACTCATTAAGTTAGTGATTTTCAGCCTTTTTTTTTTTTTTTTTTAATCACTTGGAGTGTAGCTGCTAGGAGGTAGGGGGATGGCCTGGATGATCCCAGAGGCCTTCCCAGTCTGAGAGATGTGACTGTGAAGCTCTGGCAGGAGAAGAGCTGCAGATGTGACAGGAAATTGTAGGATATGGGAATTCTGCATGAGGCAAAAATGTCTTGTTTTGTTTCCAGACTCCTGGGTCTCCAGGGCTTAGGGCCAAATGTTGGAGACTGGGAACTGAAAGGAAATGTTGTGATATTTGTCTAAGCTCTATTTGTTCAGCTCAAAGCTTAGACAATCAGTTTTCAACATCTATATTGTGAAAACCTTTTCTAGACAGGTCTGTTGGGGTTAGAGAGTAGCTAGAAGTCAATGTTGGCTTTATTTCTTTCTCTGAGGGCTGAGGTTAGTCTAGGGCAGTGGTTGGCAAACCGCAGCTCGCGAGCCACATGCAGCTCTTTGGCCCCTTGAGTGTGGCTCTTCCACAAAATACCACGGCCTAGGCAAGTCTATTTTGAAGAAGTGGCATTAGAAGAAATTTAAGTTTAAAAATTTTGGCTCTCAAAAGAAATTTCAATCATTGTACGGTTGATATTTGGCTCTGTTGACTAGTGAGTTTGCCGACTACTGGTCTAGGGCATTCCAAAGAACATCAAACTGACCTCAGAGACATCCAAAGGTCTCTCCCTCCCCGTTATAGGTAATATACATTGGCCATCCCAGCCAGGAAGTTATCTTTTCACTGGGCCTGATGAAATTAGAGCTGGCTTTCACACCTCCTTAAGGCCCTGTGAGAAGTTTCCAGACAGTAGGAACCCTGGCAGGAATGTCTAGGAGCTGGAACATGTGGAGCCCCCTTTTCCCGGTTCATGTGCTCACAGCTTGTGGTTCTAGGACACAGGGTCAAAGTTGTAGAGTCTGGGAAAATCTGGGTAATGTTGTGAAATTCAGCCCATCTTCCTCATCCTGCCTCAGATTGTCTGCTCTTGATAAACATGTTGTGGGAGCCTCTTCCCAATTGATGTGGGAAATCAATTGGAGGCTTCTCCATTTGGCCCAACTCCATTACTGAAGCGTGCTTTTCAGGAATTTTTACGAAGGGCAGGTAAACTCCTATGACCCGTTGGCCCTGGGGAGTCTATGTGGAGCAGCAGGCCAATCAGAGGTGAAGATTTTAAGGATCCATCATGGAATAGTCACTAAGTCACATCTTCTTAAAGGTCCTTCCCATAGCTTCTGGTCACAGGACTGGCTCTTCATTGGTGGGAAGTTCTGGGTGAGACTGGAAGTGAAGTTTGTCTTGCCATGCTCCTGGAGTCCTCTTTCTACTCAGGAATACAGGCTCTGGCTTTATGGATCTTTTGTTTGTTTGATTTTTGCCATTTCTGTTTAATCAGAAATTCTTTTAAAATATATTTATTAATAGCATTATTTAATTTATAATGGAGACAGATGTTATTTCTGCTCCATCTATATTTCCATGCATGCCAGCCCAATGTTTTCTACATAGCTTTATTGAAATATAATCAATATTTTAAGAAAAAATGCACATATTTAATGAACAAAACTTGATGGGTTTGAACATAATCCTGTGAAACAATCACCACTCTCATGATCATAAACATTTCATGTCCTCCCAAAATTTCCTCTTGTAGGGGCTCTGGCTTTGGAGGGGAACTCCTATAAGGCATCTTTGTAGAGTCACACAGCTACAAAATAACAAAAGAAGGAAGTACCTGATCACAGGTTATCTTCCCTTTAATCACTCCTCTACTTGTCCTGTTCTCCTGACCTTGCCTTTGATTGTCAGATATGAATATACCAGCTGTAATGAATACTTCTATATAAGGTCCTTGGAATTTTAAGAGATAGAAAAGTTTAATTTTTTTCTTAAGCAATAGTTTTTTATATCACCTCATGATTCACTGAAAAAAAAAAGCAGGAAATTTAGCAAATTAGAAGAAAGAAGGAAAGAAAGAAAGAAGAGGAATGAAGAGGAGGAAGGAAGGGGAAAGTCAACATTAAATTACTAATATTTTGAGTTTATTTTTTCTGTAATATTTATCTAAGGCATGCTGTTTGAGGGATAAAAATCCAAGTAAAAATTAAAAAATGTGAATCTTTATTTGAAATAAAAATAGCTTCCTTAACCTGGCTGAGCATGTACAGCTTGCTTAGAAATTCCAATGGGGGCAAAGCTCAACAGGTTACAGGGGCTAAGATTAGAAAACGTGAGTGACTAATAGCATTAAGGAAAGCAGATTTTAGGACCTAGTATTCTGCAAACTGGTCTCATGTGGCTCAGGGCTGTGAGCAGCTGAATGTGCTGAAAATACAAGTGTGGCTCTGGAATGCAGGTGGAGGCCTGGAGCTGTAGTTTGCATTGGAGTCTTGGCATTTCTTCCAAGGAGCTCATGGTCCTGATTAAGTCACATGGACAAAAACAGTAGATATTGTGTTTCTGTCGGTGACAGAGGAATCATAATTTAGCAAGTTGGATCCAGGGTATAGTTAGAGAGAGAAGAGTTGAGATAGAACAGAAACTTTTAAATTACTGGATAATTACTCATTGGCATTCAGCACTTTAGCAATTGTCATTAGCAATGTGGTTTGGGGGTTAGATGGATATAGAAACTAGTGGGACTGGCCATTTTTTTCCTTATATAGCTTGCAGAATATCTCTTCTCTGCAAAACTTGCACATTTTGGTTTAGACTTTGGTGCAGACAATTTTGGCATCTGGTTATCTTCTATAATTTGTGTTATGAAATTTCCTGTGGAAAACAGGGCAATCTGTTTCTTAAATTTCCTGCAAATATAAATTCAATTACACCTAAAAACAAATTTGAGAGCTTTTTTATTTCCACCACTCTGATAGACAATTGTGCAAGATTCTAAAAAGCATACACTTTGTTTTGCTTTCAAAAGATATACTTAATAATGCAAGACATAAAACAAATAATAATTGAATATGTAATAGGTCTCAAAATGGCAAAAGATGGTTGTTTTAGAGATAAGAGACATTGTATCTCAGGACTTCCAATTTGATGGCACTGTCGTGCGCATTTTTCAAATTGTGGGTCTTTACCACTTACTGGATTGCAAAATTAGAGTGTATTATGCCCACCATTAAAAAATATAATAGAAATATGGAAGTGTACTACATTTGGGAAGTTTATGCATTATTTCCTGAACATTGTTTTCAATTATAAACACACACGCACACACTCACACAAGTGTATGTTATGGGGTCATTATACAATGTAGTCCTTCTTATGAACTCAATTAAACAAGTTTCAAAGATACTTCCATTAGCCAAAGTAATCTAAAACCCATATCTTTATTACTACCCCCTTAAATGCCTAACTAATCTCTTCCAGGCCCATTAATAATAATGCTTAAAAACTTTTTAGCAAGTTACGATGACAGCAATCTTAGTACACAAGTCAGCAAGAGGACTGTCCTTATAGTAACAGCAGCTAACATTGACTGAACAGTGTTAATATATTGGGCATTGTGCGAAATATTTTTCATGCATTGTTCAATCCACCTCTCATAACAACAACGCTATGAGATGGCTGCTATTATTGTTCTTGTTTTTCAGATAATATAGCTGAGGCTATAGGAAGAAGAGTAACTAGTCCCAGCTCACACAGCTAGCAAAACAAAATATTTCACCACCAGATTACATTATTTTCAAGAACAAATCCCTAATGGAAATCTTGGAAACTTGTGAAACATCCTTTTGCTGTCTAATTCTTTTGAAATGTTCAGTTATCACTGGCACAATTCAAGCTCCTTTGATCCCTATAGAAGATTTTCAAGGGGCGTTTTTATGATTATGGGTGCAGAAGGTGCAGTGATGGGAAAGATGTTGATTCCCAATTTGATTTGATTCTAAGGAACCTTTTCCCTCCATTCTCCACAGACTCTGGCCAGACAGGCCCAAATTCTTAGGTTCTGATGCAAAACTGCTTACCCCACTGAATAGTGTGATGTTTCCTCATTCCTTCCTTCTACGAAGAACGAAGTTTTGTCCCCACCAGAAAACAACTATTCTAAATTGGGGAGTTCCTGGAACTAGAATGAATTTCTCTGGGTCAGAGATCATTAAGCTTTTTCTACAAAGGACCAGGTAGTAAATATCTTAGGCTTTGAAATCCATATGGCCTCTGTCAACTATTTAATTCAGCCATTGTAATTGGAAGGTGACGTGACTGATACTTAAAAAACAAATGAGTATGGCTGGACTTGGCCTGTGGACTGTGGCTTGTCAGTTCCTGTTAGTTCAGGAGCCTAAAACTGCCTCCTCGCTTATGGCCAATTTTGGGAAAGAAAAGCATAATTTTGTTCTTTTTTTAGTTTTATATTCGCCTGGAATACTTTACACTGTGTGTCCTCGTTCTCCAATATTCAGACAGCCTCCCACCAGCTGTTCTGCAACAAGACCTAATAATCTTCAGAGTCTGGAGTATATCTGAGTTTTGTTCAAGACATCCTCATATCTTTGTAGGTTCACCTGTCATCAGATCATGTAGTGTGGGAGGATCTATCCATTCTATTCCAAAAGAGGGATTGGGGGGGGGGGGTGGAGCGGGGAGGGAACTGTGTCCTTCAAGATTCCTTCCTCATTTACTCAAGAACCAAACTGTAGAACAGTTCTCACCAAATGAGAACATCTACAAATAACTGGTAGTAAAAATGACCCCACATACCTAGTCACTGGTAACATCTGTGCTAAATGAAGACTGTGCTCTCACATAGGAAATTTCCTTAGACTAAGAGAGAGTCTTCTGTACCTAAAATCGCACCAAACCCAGAAGACTGCTGTTTGAATTTTCCCTCTCTGTGACCCCATGCCTTTAACTTTCAGTTTGGCTTCTAATCAAAAAGAAGATAGCTATCCTAATACAGTGTTCAGTTTAAAAATAAGAATGCAGCCTGGCCAGTGTTGCTCAGTGGTTGAACATCAACCCATGAAACAGAAGGTCACAGTTCAGTTCTCCTGGTCAGGGGGCATGCCGGGGCGGTGGGCTCGATGCCTAGTAGGTTGCGTGCAGGAGGCAGCAGGTGAATGATTCTCATTATTGATATTTCTATCTCTCTCTCCTTTTCTGTCTCTGAAATCAATAAAAACAGTGTTAATATGTTGGGCATTGTGACTAAATTAAAAATAAAGATACAAAATCTAGGGTAATATGGCCTGAAAATGATTTTATAAAACAATGTATTATAAAATTGCGTACCTTTCTTTCTTCCTTTTCCTCTTCCTCCCTTCCTTATTTCCTTCCTTTCTTCCTTCTTTCCTGGCTTCTTCCCTTTCTCTCTCCCTTTTTTTGTACTAATATATTCATAATCTCCTACTACTTTCTAAGAGTGTCTAGCCCAAGAACCAGAAGGTCTCTCTCCCACTTAATTAAAGGAGGGATGTGGAGATATTAGCTTGAAGGAATGAAAGATAAGCTACTTCGCTCTGTTAGGAAAGGAAACATGAAGAATCTAGGAGACAGATCTGGGCATGGGGAGGCTGGTGCCAAGGGAAATGAAGTTGGGTAGAGAGTTGAGAGCGATGCTGAAGAGAGAAGATATATTGAGGTGGAAAAAATTATGGTGAGAGCTATGGGTGAGCAAGGTGAGAACCCTTTCCCCTCTCCTCTTTAGAATCTTCTGGAACATCTTCAGTGTAATGCATTATGGCGTTGAGTTTCACTTCCTTGAGTATATAAAGAAGCAAGTTAGTGCAGTGTGAAGACAGATCTCTCTACCATGAGACAGTCAGTATGTGCTATTTTCTCTCCCATACACACTATAAATATTATATATATTTATGGAAACATTTTCCTTATATAGATATGTAATGGATGACAAAAACATATAAAAATCTTTTTTTAAAAAAATATATTTTATTGATTTTCTACAGAGCAGAAGGGAGAGGGATAGAAAGTCAGAAACATCGATGGGAGAGAGACATCGATCAGCTGCCTCTTGCACGCCCCCTACTGGGGATGTGCCCTTAGCCAAGGTACATGCCCTTGACCAGTAATCGAACCTGGGACCCTTCAGTCCGCAGTCCGATGCTCTATCCACTGAGCCAAACCGGTCTCGGCTAAAAATCTTAACAGTTGCTAATCCTTCATGGTGGGATTACCAATCATTTTCATTTTTTAATAGCAACCCCCCCCTTTTTGTATTTTCTAAACTTTGTATAAGAAACATGTGTTAATTTTATCCCCAGAAAAAAATTAAAGCAAATAGCCCTTTGTCAGTTATTCTTGTCGCCATGCTTATACAGACAGAGAAGAAAGGGAGAAAGACTTTTGGGGACATTGAACATTTGCGAAGAGCTAAGTGGGGGTACTAGAAGGAGAAACTGTCTATCTAAAATCTTCCCAAACGCCATTTCTCCTGAGTGAAGCATTGTTAGAACAGTGGAAAAGGGTAAATATAGCACTGCATTTCCTCTCTGAAACCCCTCATGGGAAAAGGCAGGGAGTGGGTGCAGGAGATGCATCGGGCTGATGAGGCTCTTTCCCACGTTCTGTGTTCAGGAGGAGAAAAGAGATTGCTTTATATATTAGAAGATGGGAAAATGGATATTTAAAATAAGCTCCTTTCGCATTTTTGTTGTTCTTTAAAAAAATACTATTAACATACTTTTACATCCTCAGCCTAAGTTGATTTAAGGTAGGCATTTTATGCGCATTTTACAGAGGATTTATTTCATGATTAAATTTTTTTTTTTTTCTTTGAGGAGAGGTGGAGATGTTATACCAGAGACATAGACATATGGAACAGACTGTGGAATCTCAGAGGGAAGGCAGGGGTGGGTGGGAAGAGGCCAATCAAAAAACTTGTATGTTATATGCATAACCCATGGACACAGATAATAGTGTGGTGAAGGCCTGGGGCAGGGGTGGTCTAGAAGGGGTCAATGGGGAAATGAGGGCGGGGGTGGAGAAAGAGGACATATGTAATACTTTCAATAATAAAGTTTAAAAAAATATAGAAGACACACAGAGGGCCTGGGGTCCTCACCCAGTTCAGTGAACATTTAGTAAGTGCTTACCTGAGACTAGCCTGAGGTAGGAGGTGAGGAGTGAGGGCAATCAAAGACTGAGGTGGAAACCCTATCCTTTGGGAGCATCATGTAATACAGTGGCTCTCATCTTTAGGATCACCTGCGGGGGGGGGGGGTCTATTGAAAAACACTAATGCTAGACCCCCATCTCAGGCCACCAATTAGAATCTTAGGGATAGGGTCTGAGCATCAGTATTTAAAAAAATCACACCAAGTGATTCTAAAATGCAGTAAAGGTGAAGAACGGCAGTCTAAAAGCAAAGGCAGAGCGGGCAGGGAGCTGCAGATCCACAGCTATATGCCATGAAAGGAATGTGTAAGTCCCAGTGCATCATGGCAGAGAAGAAGGAAACTAATATAGCCTTGGGGAAGGGATGTTCCAAGAGAGTCAGGAGAAGGGACACTCAAGCTAATCTTAAAGGTCAAATAGGAGTTTACCAAATTACAAAGAGGGTGGGTGGGGTGCATTCCATCCAAAAACATCAGCCAGTGCCGAGGCATAGAGGTATGAAATGTGGGGTGTATCCTGGAGCTATGTAGGGAGTGACAGGCAGTGTATTAGTTTGCTAGGGCTACAGTAACATAATAGCACACTGGGTGCTTAAACAGCATAAATGTATTGTCTCATGTACAATGAGCAAGCACCATGGATTGAGTAGAGGGAAGGGTGAGGAGGATCCTAGGAGTAATGATTTGTTCTTCTAGCACTCCAGGCCCAAGATGTGGGCCATAAAAGAAAGACTTCCCAAAGAAAGACTTGAACCAGCTGATATATCAGGTGGGAGTGGGAAAGGAGGACTGGATCAAAAAGAAACTCAGAAGAGTAGTGTGTGGCTTTTTTTTTTGGTTTTGTTTCATTTTGCACAGAAATGGAGAAGTCCATCTTTCAGGGAGAAGAATGAGTTCAATTTCAGGTTTGGTGAAGAAGAGGGGATAGAGGGCATCCAAATGAAAACAGCAGCAGACCACTAGGAGATAGGGATGAGACTTAGAGAGGAAGCCAACTACCAAGGGAGAATGGTTCACAGTCCAGAGGCAACAGTAACAATGACAAAAATGGGCAAAGGCGGTGGCTCCATTTTGCTCTCCTTGTACATTTATCCTCTCCTGCCCCATCAGTGTGTCTGGAGGCCAGAGATAAGTAATGTCTTCTCTGAGACCACTCGAGGCACTGGCTCTCTCAAAGGCTACAGTGGACGTTGTGAAAGTGTTGGAAACCAGAATACCAGGGCTGGCAGGTATGTTGTCGTTGGAGGATAGGAGATTTGTGCTGCCATCAAAAGCATGGCCATTTAGCCCAGTTGGTGTGGTTCAGTGGCTGAATGTCGACCCAAGAACTAAGAGATCATTGGTTGGATTCCCAGTCAGGGCAAATGTCTGGATTGTGGGCTCAATTGCCAGTAGGGGCGTGCAGGAGGCAGCCAATTGATGATTCTCTCTCATTGATGTTTCTATCTTTCTCCCTCTCTCTTCTCTCTCTCAAGTCAATGATAATTTTTTAAAAATCATGACCATTTAGTTTTCCTCAAAATGTATCTCCACATTTTGCTGGGCTTCCAGGAGAAGACAAATATGGCCTCTGGAAGTGCTGGGTTATTGGGGGAGGACAGACTAACTCTGAGGCTTCCTTGGGAGGTTCCTATTAAAGCTGTCATTCCACTCTTCCCCTCTTTTCCAAAGGTGGATTTAGCCTAAAGCCTGTGCTCCACAATTTGGGACATTAGGCCAGGAAAGCTTCTTGAATGACGTGTGATAAGAGTACTGGATTAGCTATTAGGAGACTCAAGTTCTAATCCTGACTCAGTTCCTGAGACATTCGGCAAGTCTCTTTACAGACACTGAGAATGGAAGAGGTGGATAATATAGTCTCCAAGGCTCATTGAAGTTCCAAGGTGTCTTAGATTTTAGGTCCTAATTGGAGTCCTAGGTAGAGTGATGACCAAGGATATTTAATGCTTGCTGCAGCTTTGATTGAAGGATCAGTCTGAAAGCAATATATTTGTGAGAATGGAGGGATGAGTTGTTCTTTTCTTCTTCTTCTTCTTTTTTTGCCTCTTTTGGCCCTAAAGCTGGTTTTCTTCCCTAAGGTCTTCTGTCACCTAATATTTACTCAGAGAACTATTATCATCAGAAATTGCCAAATGCAATCAGTTTGGGCCAGATTGACTTCTCAGCAATTAAACCAAACAGTTGCTCTGAAGATATATTTGTCCTTTCTCAGCCACTGTGGCACCAAGGACAAACTTCTCCCATGACATTGGGCCCCATTTGCTAATTTGTGCAGGTAACAAGCTATCTTTCTCCTGTTAGTGGGGACCTTCCTGTTAGAGCATGAAAGAAAGGTATTGTCAAGTTTTATTATAATTTTTTCTTTTTCTTAAAATTTTTTTAAAAAATAAAAATGATTTGCATCTTTTTGTTGTTATTTTTAATCCTCACTGGAGGATATTTTTTCCATTGATTTTAGAGAGAGTGGAAGGGAGAGAGGGAAGGAGGGAGAAAGAGAGAGAGAGAAACATTGATGTGAGAGAGACATGTTGATTAATTTCCTCCTTCTTGCACCCTGACTGGGGCCAGGGATGGAACCTGCAACCCAGTTATGTGCCCTCCACAGGGGATCAAACCTGTGACTTTTTGGTGCATTGGTGCATGGGCATCACTCCAACCACTGAGCAATACCAGCCAGGGCTTACTCATTTGTTTTATGACTCCTCCTATAGAACTAGGTGGAATGATGACTAAGTTAAGGGAGGGACTTACAGGGCAAGTGAAGGGATTATTATTATTTTTTTAACAATAATTTGTCCTATTTGCTTGACAAATTTTAGGTAGCTAAAAGGGACAATCATTCCATGTTCCTTTGCTTGAATTTTGGTTCTTGAGATATGAACATGACATTAGAGAATAACAGGGAAGTTCAACACTTCCCTGTTGAACTAATGAGAGGTGAAGTAATGTGCCAAGCATATCTTAGAGTTCACAATAAAGTAGATAAGATTAGAACTTCAGGGGCCCAAACTTAAATCAAGATGCCATACTTCTTCATTTGTGAATATATGCATTTGGTATCTTGTAGAAGATACTGGCTACCTGGCTACAACCTGGTTTTCCTACTAATACTTCATACTTCCTCATTGTCTAATGCAAAGGAGTCGGTCAGAATGTTTCAGGGTACATGTACCTCCAAATACCAGAAACAGTATATTTTTAAGTTCTGAATCCCATTTTCCTATTTCTCCCAGACAGTAGATAGTTTCACTTCTCCATAACACTCTAACAAAAAACATAAAAGAGATTAGATCTGATTGTGAACCTATGGACAATATACCTTCAACATGTGTAAAGCTGTAGGAGGGAGCTGGGGAAAGATTGTTTCTGAACCCTGAGGTTAGATAGAAATTTAAGAACCCATAACATCCATTCCTGTCAGGCAGGAGTGCCTGTAAATGTAGTAAGTGGTGCTAATTGTAGAGATCTCGAGGACCAGTGATTCCACAACTCCCTCCGAAGGGCTTTGCCGGTAGCCTTCATAGCCATTTTTGTCTTTATCTGTTCTAAGTCTCCTTTTCTCTAACCCAGGAGTGGGGCCAGTGAAATCATTTGGTCTGGCCCTGCCAAAGCATTAGAGTTAGTTAATTAAATGTTTGGTCAAATATAACAGGCTCATTTTTAAGTTGATAATTTTTATGGCCTGAGAATGATATTACAAATGCCCAAATGCCCCTTGGCAGAAAAAAATAAGGTTCCCCACCCCTGCACTAGAGCTACATAATCTCCAAAAATAACAACTATTTGAAAAGCAAGATCTGGTCATTCATCAGACTTATTTCTAAGTTAAATAGCACACATTTCATAATCTTTTCTTTAAATCTACAAAAACATTTTTAGACACCAGTGTATTGCTAATTTCCTAGAACTTTCTCATTTTACAACATCCTTCAAATTGTGAAGATTTCCTCCTGGATCAGCTTCTGCATAATTCAGGGCATAAATATACATTTGTATAAAAGCCCCGAGTGACCCCTGCCCTACTTAGGGGGTCTTTGTTTGGCACCCCCATCCCCCTGTTACTCTCCTCTCTCCCTCCCCACCTCCAGTTAGGAGCAAGCCCACTGATAGCAGTAAGCTATAACAGCAATGGAGGTGACAGAAAGGCTATAAAGAACAGACAAAGGACCAGCCAATGCACCAGGACTGGGCCCAGGTATAAAAGGTGCAAGCTGCTCTCTTCACCTTCTTGGCTCCTAGGCAGTCACTGGGTTTAAAATGCCATAAAATGAACAATGTTTTTTGTAATAATGATCAGGAATTATTTAGAAAACACGCTTTTCACAAAGGATAAGAGCAGTACAAGCCGGTTCAAGGGTTGAAATGTGTTTCTTATCCTAGATTGTGTTTCAACCAAAAAATTTCAAGTACATTTCCGCTTGGCATAAAGAGAGCTAGATTCGATAGACATTTTTTATCCATATACACTGTCAGAAAAATGTAAACCAAGAGATTTTCTGTTAGCAACTAAAAAAAAAAAAAAAAAAAAAAAAAAAAAAAAAAAAAAGCGAGGGAGAGGGGACTAAGGGAAGAGACAAGTCCCTTTAGGCAATTAGGAATTGCTGCAGAGGTAGACTAGGAAGGGGGTAGAAAGACCTACGTGGCTATGGGCTTTTATTTGGCATGGGCGTTTATTTTGAACCCTCAATTTGAAATGTACAGCAACTTCTGGGTGCTTGGAATGTGTGTAATAGTATGGAGGCAGGGACATTAAGGTTAGGGTTTCATACCTCCAGGGCCTTGATGGTTGTGTACAGTAACTTCCTGACTTGTAGAGCTAGCCATCCTGTCCAAAGCTGTGTGCATCAGGCTGGAGGACAGGTAAGAGGAAATTCCAGGAAAGCCACCAGCTTGAAATTGTACCTATATTCAGCAACTTACCAGCTTTGATGACGAATTCATCTTTCTCTATCAGGATCACATTTTGTTTGTTTGGATCTTAACCAAATGCAAAGCTGAGGTCATCTCCTCCTGGAGGTCACAGACTTGACCTACTCTAAGCCCTGTAAAGTTCTGCAAATGCTCTTAATAAATTATTCATTCAACATTCACTTAGATATTTGCTGAGTGCCAACTGTGTGCCAGACAAGGCTCTAGACCTGGAAAAAAAAAATAGACCAAAATTTCTATCCTTACAGAAATCACCTTTATGGAGGATATACGTAGTCTTTTGTATGTGTTGTGTTTGTTTGTTTGTTTGTTTTTTGTTTTTGTTTTTGTTTTTGTTTTGGTCTCTAACTAAAATAAAACTAAAGAAAGTGAAATATGAAGCAAGAGCAGCAAACACTGATGAGGAAAGGGCCCAGCTGTGTCAGGAACCCCAGCAGAGACCTCTTCCCAGAAATAGCTAATAAAATACAGAATGCCAGGTCTCATTCACAACTCCTCAGAATTAATGCTCCTGGTGTGAGGGCCAGGAATCTAAATTTCCTTCCTTTCTTCCTTCCTTTTCTTTTTAAAATTGATTTTAGTGAGAAAAAAAGGGCAAGGGAGAGAGAGAAATATTGATTGGTTGTATCCTATATACACCCTGATCCAGGTGAAATCTTCAACCTGGGTATGCGCCCTGATGGGGACTAGAACCACAATCTCTTCATGCATAGGACAATATTCCACCTAACTAAGCTACACTGGCAAAAGTCAGGAATTCATATTTTAAAACAGGTCCCCAGGTGACTCTGAAGTGGCCAGTCCAGAACTCTTCCCAAACTGATGTTTGGAAATCATTGAGCTAAAAGCTTTCTTGAAGTTTGTATCTGTCAGCATTCATGCAGAAAACAAAAGGAACAATCATTTGGATAAATTGAGATTTTTACAAAAGGATGATTGACAAATGTGTGGTCAGGCTGTTGGGAACCGCCAAAGGATGGTGCAGATCTCTGAGGCTGGTTGCAGAGGTCAACTGTTGACATCTCTAACCTGGAGCCAGAAAGGCTGGGTGGAGAGGCCTCTTTTTTTTATTTTTTTTTTAAATATATTTTATTGATTTTTCACAGAGAGCAAGGCAGAGGGATAGAAAGTCAGAAACATCGATGAGAGAGGAACATCAATCAGCTGCCTCTTGCACACCCCCTGCCAGGGATGTGCCCGCAGCCACGGTACATGCCCTTGACCAGAATCGAACCCGGGACCCTTCAGTCCGCAGGCCGACGCTCTATCCACTGAGCCAAACCGGATTAGGCTGGAGAGGCCTCTTAATAGGAGTGTGACCTTCATTTGAGAGAAATAGCCACCTGGTTTGTGCCAAATCAAGTAGAAATTCAGGGGACCAGGAAGTACACTGATATAGACCACATAGCCAGCTTCCAAGGGCACAATAAAGGATGAATAAAAAGATGGAGGAAGAAACTGAGACAGCACATGAAGATATTCACTCCAGGCCTTTTTCAGCTGTGGGGACATGTGAAAATATAATGGTGTCCAAATTCGATCTGAAACTACAGTTCTGGTATTTCATGGCAAAATTGCTTTCATGAGCTGACTGACCCTCAAGACAATAAAATATTAGGTGTTTGTTCTTGCTTTTTTTCTTTTTTATAGAGGTTAATATTTGTTAAGTAATCATATTCCATGTATTGTAATAATTTCACTTTAATTTATAGAATAGCACTTCAAAGTAGAAATTATTTTATTTTTCTATATATATTTTATTGATTTTTTACAGAGAGGAAGGGAGAGGGATAGAGAGCCAGAAACATCAATGAGAGAGAAACATCAATCAGCTGCCTCCTGCATACCCCCTACTGGGGATGTGCCCACAACCAAGGTACATGCTCTTGACTGAAATCGAACCTAGGACCTTTCAGTCCGCAGGCTGATGCTTTATACACTGAGCCAAACTGGTTTCGGCAGAAATTATCCTATATAATAAAAGAGAAACATGTAAATGTGACCGTACCTTGACTCCTGATTGGCTATGCTACCAGCCAATCAAGAGCAGGAGTGGGGCCAAGTGGCTCAAGTGCTGGGCCCTAGGGGTGGAGATGAAACAGTGGTGGTGGTGGTGGTGGTGGTGGTGGTGGCTGCAAGTGCCCAGCCCCCAGGCACTGTGAGGGGAAGTGGTGGCAGCAGTAGCGGTGGTGGTGGTGGTGGTGGCAGCAGGGAGCACTCAGCCCCTGGGCTCTGTGAGCAGAAGTGATGGTGAGCGCCCAGCCCCTGGGGCCCGGTGGTTACAGACAGCCAGGGCTGAGCTTAGCAGGGCGCTGGCTGGATGCTCAAGGCCAGAGGCTTTAGGCCTTGGGCAGGCTGAGGGTGAGCCATCAGTTGGACATCCCCCGAGGGCTCCTAGTATGTGAGAGTGGGCAGGTTGAGTTGAGGGACCACCCACCCCCAGTGCATGAATTTCGTGTACCGGGCCCCTAGTTTTATAGAAGAGAAAATCATTGCACAGAAAGGTTAAAGAATTGACCTTGGGTCACACAGTGTATAAGCTTAAAGCCATGAGTTGAGGTCAGATCTGTCTTGTATCAATGCCCAGGATATAACCTTTATGTGCTTTTGTTAAGCCTCTCCAGGCAAATATAGATCCCAGTCATTCTCAGAAATATGTAAGGGTATGTTCTAGGTATTTTTGTCAAGAACAAGAAACCACAATTTCTTGTCTTCTTGAATGTTCTCAGAGATGGTCTCATATTTATTCATTACTTATCAATATTTGTGTTTGTTAAATACTACCTAACTTCTCATTTATACTCAGGAATGAACTTGGGCCTCATGGGTTGACCAATTATGGTTTTCTGCATTCATGGTTCCGGGCTGAAGCACCAAGTTGGCATACTTCTCTGAGTTCTGCTTCTACTTCTGTGATCAGAACAAAGCTAGGATGATTATCTGCTCCAAGGTGTCCCGGACTGAGGGGTCTCCCAGGATGTGGAATTCCCAGTGCTACAACTGGACCAACCCAGTTAAGCCAGGATGGCTGCTAAATGCCAGGTTTTTCTTTTGTTGATAGCTTCAAAAATCAAAATGATTTTTTAAAAATATGTATTTTTATTAATTTCAGAGAGAGAAAGGAGGAGAGAGAGATAGAGAGAGAGAGAGAGAGAGAGAGAGAGAGAGAGAGAGAGAGAGGTAGAAATATCAATGATAGGAGAGAATCATTGATTGGCTGCTTCCTGCATACCTCACACTGAGGATGAGCCTGCAACCTGTGCCCTGATTGGGAATCAAACTGTGACCTCCTAGTTTATAGGTTGACACTCAACCATTGAGCCACACTGGGTAGGATCAAAATATAATTTAAAAACATTATTTATTTATTTATTTATTTATTTATATGAAATAGGCACAAGGATGTCAATACAACATAAGGTATATGGTCAATAATATTGTATAATAACTACTAGTATGTGCTGAGTAGGTACTGGAATTATTGGAGGGATTTCTTTTTAAAAATATATATTTTATTGATTTTTTTACAGAGCAGAAGGGAGAGGGATAGAAAGTCAGAAACATCCATGAGAGAGACATCGATCAGCTGCCTCTTGCACGCCCCCTACTGGGGATGTGTCCTTGCCGGAATCGAACCCGGGATCCCTCAGTCCGCAGTCTGACGCTCTATCCACTGAGCCAAACCGGTCTCGGCTGGAGGGATTTCTTTATAAATTACATAATTGTCTAACCACTATGATATACATGTAAAATCAACACAATATAATATTGAATGCCTACTGTAATTGAAAAATAAAAAAATAATTTTAAAAAATCATAAAAATTTAAAAGTACTCATTTAAAAATAATTAAAAGGTCTAATTTTTTTCTCTCCCCATTTTCACTCTGTTTAGACCCTGGTGAGATCTATCCCTGAAGTATCCTAAGTCTAGTTTCTGGCCCTTCCTTAAGACAAATAGCTGAGGCATAGAAATTACATGATAGGACAGGGACAGGGAATTCAAAGAAGGCTCAGTGCAGCCATCCAGACAAGACATCCTGGTGGCCAAAGATGGCAAGTGATGAAGATGTGGGTCATCCTCATAGAGCTCAAATCCCTGCCTCTTACAATTTTAGTCCTGGATATGTGATACTTGACCACAAATGCCTATGTTTATTGCACGATGCTGCCATCGCTGTTCATCTCCCTGGTAGACAGAAAGTTCCTTGAGGACAAGGGCCCAGCAGTCTCAGAGGTTAGGACTGGGCCTGCTCCATGGCAGTGACTCAATGACTTGCTGGGGAACATCTAGAATACAAGAGGTGGTACACAGATTCAAGATATTTTTGTGAACTTCCTCTACTCATCATGAAACTTAGCTTTAATATCATCCTTGAAACATACAAGGCACTTGAGGTGGGGAAGGAAGAACAAGGTACTTCACCTTATTGTACATTGCCAATCTCATTCCTCAAAGATTGATCTGTCCTGGGGTGTCTGCCAACTTTCACCAACTCTACAGGAGTCAGAGAACAAACACAAAGGCAGCCCCAGGGCCTCCAGGTTAGCTGGCTTTTTGACGCTCACTTGGCCTTCTTTCTCCCTGGTTGTTTGGGGATACCAGACAATAAAAAATGTTTATTTATTTATTTTTAAGGGGGAAAGAATTAGGTTCATTTAAGTGGCTGAGGCTTTCCCAGGAAAACTTGCAGAAATCTATTCACCCAGTATGGTATTATTACAGGTAGGAAGAAGGATGGTGAAGAAGAAATTAATATTTACAAACCACTTACTTTATCCAGGCAAAATGTTAGCTTTTTATATGCCCCAAAGAATTTATTCCATGTCAAAAAATTATGAAATTAATTACCATTGTCATTTGCAGGTGAGGCTGGGATGTGATTGTATAACTTACCTAAAGTCGTATAGCTAGAAAGAGGCAGAGGTGGGGTCTGGAACCAGATATACTGCGCTCTAAACCCCTGTCCTTGTTTGCTAACAGGTAGTCCTGAAGCATTGCAGCTGCCTCCTGTGGCCCCTGAAACTCTCTGGACTGGCTCTTGGGATGCCAGGTTTCTTCCAGTTTCTGATGTTATCTAGTTACTCCACATGACCTGGAAATGTTGGGTTATTTCCAGAGAGAATCTCCTAGACACATGGAGCTAAGAGTGGGGAGGCAAGGGAACCTCCACAGGAAGACTTGAAGAGCAGCAGCGACCCTGGCTTTGGGACTTCCTTATTTACCTAGGGAAGATACCCTACGTATAAGTGTTAATAAAGTCTAGGGATCAATTTCCTGTCTCCATTATCCACAGACAGTGAACAGCTGCTGAGGCAGGCAGGCTCTCTACTCCCCGCAAGGTAAACAGCTAGGCGAGGTGCAGGGCAGGCCTTGGGGTTTGGGTTCAGTCCTTTGAAGATCAGTGCCCTCTGCAGGTTGAAGTCAGAGAAGCAAATGCAGGAGGATAAAAAGGACACAATTTTCTGCTCCTGCTCCTTATCTAAGTCCCTGCCTCAAAGCATATTAGAACTAAGGAACCGGTACTTTGGAGAAGCATAAAAAAAAAGTGACCCTGAGCATGAGATAGCATGGAACCATTGGGCTAGTGATAACAAACTCACGTGGTTCCTCAAATCTATGCCCAAGGGGCTGACTTGTGACTCATGGTGGATCTTCCTGTGCATTCTGACCTGTTTGCCTGTTCCAAACTGATGGGGCTCAGGAACAACCCTTCACCCAGGGGAAGGGTCTCCTGATGAAAAGGCAGCCTTGCCACTCATGGAGGACTCAGTGCCACCATCTGTGCTGTCTTTGTTAAGAGACAAGAAGGGTGAGAAAGCAAGTCCAGATTAGCTCTGTGGATCTGCTCCAGCAGGAAGCCATAAGTCAATGGCTGCAGGGGCTAGAGAGAAGCAGGCCTAACATTTGTGGAGCACCTATTGAGTGCCGGGTGCTCCTTCAACTCACTGATTTCCTTAAGAAGAGGAGTGCTATCTCTTTAAGTTTTTGGCTGAATTTATTTCTAAATGACTGACCTGTCCCCTACATAGGGTGGCCTGTGAAGGCAGAGCTGCTTCAAGTAAGAGGCAACAGCAAGGAAATAAAGTGGTAGCCCAGTTCCAACAGGGGAGCCTGGTGAATCCTGTGCCTGTGGTTAGGGCTGAAAGGCAGGAAGAAGGAACCTCAGTCACTAAGCTTCCTCCTTTCCCTTCTCAGCAAGAGGGATTTAGGAAGCTCAGACTTACCTCAGCTCTAGGAAGCCGTTGTTACTAGTCTGACCCTGTCTTTCATGCCAGTTTAGATTGCACTTGGATTTTGTTCTTAAGTCTCAATCACCAACTTTTAGCCACAGTTCTGATGAGGAGGTCTGTGCCTCCTTCCTGTGTCTGAGGACTTAGCTTGGAAACGAAGCCAGCGGTTGGTGTCTCCATCCATATCCTCTCAGCCAATACTGTTTCTGAGCTCTCTGGTTCACCTTGCAACCACCAGCACCTGAGTCCACTGGCCTGCTGGCCTTTGAGGCAGGAGCCCACTCTGGTCACGAATTGCCCAGGAGTTGATCTTCACCTCTACAGCAGCCTTCAGCCAACTACTGGTAGGACATTCAGCACATCCTCAACAGAGGAAAGGACAGTACAGCTATAAGATCATGCTGACAAGCAATGCTTAGAGATTTGTTGCTTTAGAATGCTCACGGTTGTAAAAAGTACTCCAAAATGCAATGCCAATTTCAGACAATAATTCTCTAAAACTCATTGGTGTGCTGTTGGGCAAGATGGTATACATAGCATTCATATAAATCTAGGACTCATTCTAAAGAGATTCAAGCCTGGTGGGTTTAGGAGACCATAGTCTTTTCCATTCAATCATGGTGTACCTGAGAATAGGTTTTGTATTAGTTATCTCTTGCTATGCAACAAATTGCCCAAACTTGGTGGCTTAAAACAATAATCATTTGTTATCTCTCACAGCAAGTGTGGGGCAGGAATTCAGGAGTGTCCTTATGGCCTGGTGGTTTTCTCCCGCCCATCCCTCATATCAATCCAAGAGACCAAGGTGGGAGCTGCAATCCCTTTTCTGACTTAGCCTCTGAAATCACATTTCTGCTTCATTCAATTGCTCACACATATGAGTCCTGGTTCAGTGTGAGGCAGGACTACACAAGGGCATGAATAGCATGGGGTGAAGATAACCCAGGGCCAGCTCAGAGGCTTGTTGCCATGGGTTTCAAAGGAAAAGTTCATTTCCTATAAGGTTTTAGGTGAGAAGAATAACAACAGATTCAAATTCCATTGGAAAGTGCCTGTTGGCTAGACAACCAGAAACATTTAAAATGTTTTTCTTACTCTGTAATTTCCCATAATGCTATTTATCACTTTTTTTTGTGTGTGTCAAAGATTCTGCAACCCTCAGTAGTGTCTTTGCGCTGCTATCAAGGAGGAAACTTCCTAGAAAATATAGATCAAACCACACAACAAAACAGAGAGTTTTGCTTGTGATGGGGAAGGTCAGCTCTGCGATGACTGGCTTTCTTCTAAAACCTAAAACCCATGCATTCACAGAGACTCAAGTCAGGATCTTGAGCCCAAGAGTCAGGCTGGGGCACCGGCTGGGTGTTGCTACCTGCGGGTGTTTTTCTGGGCTAGGATGTGGCTGCACAGAGGCGCCCTTTGTTGTGCTCAGAGTGGAGGGAGTCCACTGGCCTGATGGCTTCAGAGCTCATTTCCTGGCCGGGGAAGGTTCTACCACCTGGCGGATGCATCTCTCCAAAAAAAACAGGCCTCGGGCCCCCAAGCCTTGGGCCCAGTGCTAAGCCAGAACACTGGGAAGCAGAGATGACCACGAACTCATGATCATTGGCATCACAGACCAGTGCTTCTTAGAAGTTTTGGTATGCAATAAGTTCTTGCTACCAGAAGTCAAGCTCTTACTGCTGGATGGAAAATAAATAAATAAATAAATAAATAAATAAATAAATAAATAAAACATAAATGACCTGAGAAGGCAGCACTGAAAGAAATCAGGGAATATGAAATGGCAGAGTTGGCACGCTGAGCTTTATTTCCCAGCTGTGGAATAGCCTGAAAATTCTCTTATCTTATGGGAAATAGTCCTTTTAGCATTCAAGCAACAACAACAATAAAAAACCCAACAGTGCTATGGTACTTTGCTATTCTCTTTTAGCTTTCTCACAATAACTTTCTTTAATTTTTATTATTTTACTTTATTTTTCCCATTACCATTTATCCTCTCTATGCCCTCTTTCACCTCCTCTCTCTTCCTGCCCTGCTATTACCACTCTGTTGTCCATGTCCACGAGTTCTTTCTTTTTTTTGCTAAAGCCCCCAGCCCTCCCACTTTCAACTAAAATGGCAAGTCCCCGCACTTTTGCTATCCTGCTTTATTTACTTATTTCTTCACATAGCTTGCTACTAGCTGACATTATATTCCTTGTCTACATATTTGTTTAGCTTCTTACCATCTACTAGTATTTCCCCTTCTAAAAGGTAAGGTCCACAAGAGCAGGGATTTGATGTGTTTTGCTCTTTGCGACATTCCCAGAGCCTGGAGATTCTCCATAAATGATAGCCGGAAAACAATGTTTGCATTGAGTCAGCTCTGAGAGGTTAATTAGCTTCCCAAAGGTCTTTTGAGTCCATATTTCATGTACTTTACATCATGTTGTGCTGCCTCCCTGTTTTCTGTATCAGGAGTCCCCAAACCCAGACTTTTGGAAACTGAAGTCACAAAGTGGCAAAACTGAATGATGGAAGAGTTCACTAGAACCTGGATCTTCTGGAATTTAGTTTCTCAGCCTAGTTTTGCTGCCATGGGCAACCTAAAGACTTTGCCCCAGTTTATGAAGTTAATGCTTAGGTGAGACACTGTCATCTTGCTTTTTTCACCATTGTGATTGGCCTCTTGGTTCATGTGTCTGTAAATGCATTGCTACTTTCCACTCTTATGCCCATTGCATCTCCATGGTCAACAAGACCTATAAGGAAATAGCCAGAAAGCATTTACACATGGCTGCTCTCGTGTATCTATCGAAGTTTCTCATGGGAAGAGCTTACAACTAAAGCTCTAGCAAAACACCTGAATCAGTAAAGGGGTTAAGTCCCATGAAAGTTCAGAATAGATCTCATTTGTCTTATGTATTTTCAGGGTCATTTGACAATACCATATCCATATTTGGCTTAACCCAGGTTTTCTTCTTTGCCAATCACCTGGTCCCCTTCCTTGCCTCTTTGTCTTTGTCTCTCCTGAGAGCTGAGAGTAGCTGTCAGGATTGAGCATGCCTTGTAAACATCGAGAAGCTTTGGTTGCCAACTTGAGGAAGTCTCAGCAATCACTCCCTTATGGCCATTTGCTTGTAGAGCCAAGAACAACCAAAATACATCAGCACAAAGTTGAGTCTCACAAGCAAACAGATTGGTCCAGCTTATATCTCTGAAACAGCTTGTTAG
This sequence comes from Antrozous pallidus, assembly GCA_027563665.1. NCBI lineage: Eukaryota > Metazoa > Chordata > Mammalia > Chiroptera > Vespertilionidae > Antrozous > Antrozous pallidus. The sequence goes on along the minus strand of CM050517.1, from coordinate 17,244,342 downwards.
AGGAGTCTGGTTCTATTGAGGAGAAACACATGTTTACACCCAAACAACTCAGTGCAGCGTGTTCCTCCTGAAAAAAGCACTGGAATTCATGAGGCTATGTCATTCTTGGTGGATTTGTTACCCAGGACCCACCTCAGCCATCCCTGCTGGGCTGAACTGTCTTTCTAAGTCCTCTCTCTGTTCTGTACTTCAGGGGTAGACAAAGCCAGCCCTGTCTGATAAACTACTTGAGAACTGTAGCAATTAGGCAGAAAATAAATGAGGGGATTTTTGTGCCCTGAATACATTGCATCAAGTGATTTTGTACAGTGCAATGTTTTTGCAATAATTTGTCATATTTTCACGTCATTTTTCTTTGGAAAGATAGCATAAAGGACAAAGAATCAACCAAAATAGCATGAGTGTTGGAATGTGGGTTCAAATACTAGGCCTGCCATTTACTAATTGTGAACCCTTGAGTGAGCTAACTTTTCAAAATAGCCTTATATTTGGTTTTCATCTGTAAATTAGGTATAATTATTTAACAGAGTTGTTAATGTTTGAATACTGTGAGTATTGGAACTGAGAGTGCCCAGCAAAGAGCAGGTCTTCATGCATGGCAGTGACTATTACTATTATTGTTTGTTAAGTATCTACTGTGTGATTTAGGATTAGGGCAGCCAGTCTAACCAAAAGACACTGGAGAGGAAGCTGGGGGAAATCTTTGTCACTGCCAATTTTTGGGTTTCTTGAACAAAAGTATAAGATGGGGCTCTAGTTCTTACATCTTAAAAATAGATAAAAATGCCATTCTCCTCACTTAAACACCAATCAATTGGTATTTTGGAGAACACACTGGACCAGACACTATAGCAGTGATGGGCAACCTTTTGAGCTTGGTGTGTCAAAGTTCGCCAAAAAAACGAGCATAACTCGGGTGGTGTGTCACTTTGAGAAAAAAACCATAATTTCATGATATTTATAGTTTAAATAACAAAAATGTATAATTGTAATATATAACTGTATTTAATAAACCAAAAACTAATTATTTAACTTACCTGCTTAGTGACTTCTTTGTTCATCTGTCAGTCGGTTTCTTTTGTTGGTCTTGATATTATTTAACTTGTGTGGGGTGCCATGAATTAAGATAAGTGAGGGGAAGGGGGAATTCTTTAACTAACCTGCCTATTAGTGACTTTTTTGTTCCTGAATTTCATTGGCTAAACCTTCAATTAAAGTTTGGTATTTTGTACACTTTAAGCCCAAGCAAGTGCTACTAACTTCATCTGTCAATCTGTTTCTTTTGTTGTTTTTGATATTATTTAATGCTGAGGATAAGGCCTCACAAAAGTATGTAGAGGGAAAAATTGTGAGTAAAGCCATTGCTATATTTTTCAGGGTGCTAAAAGTGTCTGGTAATGGGTTCCAGGCACTCCAAATTTCCTGTTCGTAGTGGCACTCCTCTTGATTGTCCAAGCAGCACCTTTCCAGATTATCAAGCTTTGACCTCAAGTCCATAAACACCTGAGCCCAGATGCTGTCTTGAAATTCTGCAAGTTGCATCTTCAGATCATCAATTTGCATCCATTGGAAACCATTTAATTCCAAACTACTGTAGACTACTACATCAGGATACTTAATATTTTTATGGTCTGTTCTGGGCTTCTAAATTGATTAAATCTATCACTGAACTGGTCAAGTAATGAGTCTAAAACATGCTGGTACTTTATATGCAAGAGTTCCATTTCATTTTGTACAGCTGCACTGGCCTTCTCAAAATACTTTGTTACTCGAGGAAAATACTTATAAGTTTTAGTTTCTACATCCCGCTTGAAAATTTTTTAAGTTTACTTTCAAAAGCTTTTATGTATTCACACATAATGTCAATACTTTTGCCAAAACCTTGTAACTTTAAGTTCATTTCTTAAATATGAACAGAAAGATCTGTAAAAAATATCAGGGTGTTGACCCACTTATCATAATTGAGCTGAGAAAAGTTTCCCAGATCCTTATCCTCAAGAAATACCTTAATTTCTTCAAAGCACTCCACAAAGTACTCAAGAACTTTGCTTCAGCTCAGCCATCTTACATTATTGTACATCAGCGGTCCACTGTAGGTGGAATCAACCTTCAGTTAAGGGTGCAGAAAATTCTCGCTTGGGAAGGGGGGCAAGCAGCTATTAAATTAACTATTTTTGTAAAAACTGACATTAAGTCATCTAAGTTGGTGAATCCTGCCTTGGCACATAAAACCTACTAATGGATAATACAATGAAAAGGCACAACCGGATGTCCAATAGCTTCTGTAAACAATTTGACAAATCCGACTTTTTTCCCCACTATGTATGGTGTCCCATCTGTCATCACTGACACAACTTTGTATAACAACCTTATATATTTCGCTTCCTGATGTATTTGTCAGCACTGACACTAACTTTATCAACTCTCCTCTCATTGTGAGACCATCAGAATATCGATCAATAATGGCCAACTGAACATGTGATGTGACATCAGTAGTTTCATCAAGAGAGATAGAAAAATATTTACAATTACTTATGTCTCTCTTTAATTGATGTTGTACGTTTGTGTTCAGTCTCATCATTCGATTTTTATAATATTTCTACAGTCTCATTATTTGATTTTATGATATTTCAGATATTCTCTTAATAATTGCATCTTTATTCTGCATATCGTGAAATAGAACTGGTGCACATCTTCGGTGAGTTTCTTTTATAAGTTCTCCCTCACTGAGTACTTTTCCATACTGAGCTATGGAGTGAGCAATGCTCAAACTTGCAGATGTTAAATTTGTAGAACCTTTTATAAATTTAAGGATGGAATTAGATTGGCTCTTATAAATAGGTGTAGCTGCCTGGAAATATATTCCTTCCTTTCATCCTCACTTTTTTTCAAGAGCTGGGAATGATTATTTTCAAAATGTCTATTTATATTCCACATTCTGCTTCTTACTGTTTCAGTACATAGAAAGCAAAATGATCTGCCATTTTTTTCTATAATGCCATACATCTCGGTCCATGTGGCTTGAAAGGGTCGGCTACTATTACTACCACTTCCTGTACTTAACCTTGGTTTTTTATTTTTTGGGTTTTCCATCAGGGGGCAGTGACAGAAGACAGAATTATAGATAGCCTGTTAGCCCTGCAGGCAATTAGGGGTTAACTAGACTAACTGACCACAAGATGGCACATGTAATTGTCTTTTATGAAAGGGCAGTGTTAATAAGCAGAAATAGGGTTAATAAGGATGCACAACAGTAATAGTGGTGAAATGGAGTCTGCACTATGCTGCAAAATGACGTTCCTTATATAAATTAAGATGGCTGCCGCTATTTCTAACGGTGGCAAATGGCACCCATAGCGCAGGCCCTCGCCTCTCCCAGCCTCCTCCTCACTTATCTCAATAATGATGGTCAATTAGAAATCCACGATGTCCCAGAACAGTAGATTGGATGATGGTTGGTGTGGTTATATGGTTGCTGGTAATGGCAATCAGAGGGCACCCAGAGATGTGTCCCCCACGGCATTCTGCTGCTCCCTGCTCCGCCAGCCGAAAGTGAGGTCAAAGATCCCCTAACGGCCTAACCGGAAGTCCCAGAACTAGATGCTCTGTGCCAGAGTTCTATTGTTTAGGCCTATAAACCTCCAGCACAGAATATCTACACTACACTACAGCAAATGTTTCATCCTCGGCTATTGCACCAGGCTGTGCAGTAGCCGAGGATGAAATGTCGTTCTCGGCATGCGACCCTATACTTCTTTGTATGCTACCACATCTGGCTGCGTGTCATTGAAAATGGCTATGTGTGTCAGTGCTGGCACACGTGTCATATGTTTGCCATCATGGCACTATAGAGTAGTCTCCCTTATCTGCAGAGGACACATTCCAAGACCCCCAGTAGATACCTGAAACCTCAGCTAGTACTGAACCTTCTATATATTATGTTTTTTCATATACATACACAACTATGAGAAAGTTTAATTTATAAATTAGGCACTGTAAGAGATTTAATAACAATAATAAAAAAAGCAATTATAACAATATATTGTAATACAAATTGTGATCTCTCTCCCCTGTTCTCTCTCAAAATGTTTTACTGTACTACTAGAGGCTCCGTGCATAAAATTCATGCATGGCTATAGTCCCTAGGCCTGGCCAGCGATTGAAGCTTTAGCATCTGCTGTGGAAGGGCAGATCCCAGTTGACCTTTGGGCTCTGGGAAGCACCTGGGTTCCCCCCACTGCCTTAGTCATCCTGCCCCTGCGTGGCTCTCTCAGTGTCTGGGAGCTGGGCAGCGGCCCCATTCCCTGCTGCCACCACAGGTTGTCCTTGTGTGGGGTGATGGGGGGTGGCGATAGGCAGGGTGCGTAGGCCCCACCCAGCTCCCTCAGCACCTGGGAGCCCTGCTTGCACCTGCCTTAGCCTGGTGCTGTCCACTCATCTGCTCCACCATCCCATGTTGGGGCCTATCAAGGCCGGTAGTGCCTCCACAGCTACCCATTGCCAGTGCTGCATAGCTAATATCCACCATGTTCTGCACTGCCCCCTGGTGATCATCACACATCATAGTGAGTGCTCAAACTTTTGGTCAAGGGGACAATTTGCATATTAGGCTTTTATTACATAGGATATCTACATGGTAGATATGCTGGACAAAGAGATGATCCACGTCCTGTGTGGAATGGAGCAGTGCAACTCCAAATTTTATCACGCTACTTCGATGCAGTTTAAATCTTATGAATTGTTTATTTCTAAAATTTTCCATTTAATATTTTTTGGACCGCAGTTGACCACAGATAACTAAAAGTGCAGAAAGAGAAACTGTGGACAAGAGAGGACTACTGTACTAGGTTTTTCTCAAAATGTAACTTCATTTCTCACAACCCTGGATTGTTCTTCAGGTTTTACATATGAGGAAACTGAATCCTAATGAGGGTAAGTCATTTGGCCAAACTCATGACTCTGATAAGTGGCAGGGTTGGAATTTAAGCCTGGAGTTTTCAACATTTACTTACATACCACTTATAAAGTGAGATATTGTATTAAAATTTAATAAGTAGTGGGTTTATTATTATTATTTCTGTCAAGTGATGATTATGTTATAAATACAGGGCTGGATGATTGAGATCATAGAAAATAAGAAACAATCCTGACATTGAAGGACTGAGAATCTCTTAGGGATTTTGTGTCCCTTGGCATATAAAAATTGCATTCCTAAAATAGAAAAATTTTCTGGTTAAAAAGAAAGATATTTAAAAAATGTAATTAGTATTTCATTGGGAGAAGGAGAAGGAAAATGATGGATGACTCCAAAGTGTGGTGAAGATCACATGAAATAATGACTGAAAATACAAGTTATTTTCAGCCTGAAAAATAAAAGACATGCTTTAGGTGGAGGCATTACTATTGTTTATTATAATTACATTTATTGTTATTATTATTAGACACCACTGCTGCATCTAAGGTGCCGCAATCATTGCAGAAAGACTGAAAAATCATACACACACTAGAAGGGAGTCTGTAAGACCTGCTGAGGAAGGGTTAGAACAACAGGAGTTCAGAGAGGAATGTACCCAGGGTTATGTGTGTAGGTTGCCAGAAACTCAGAGATTCCTAAGTGAAAACCGAAGACTCTGCAGGTGATTCATCCTTAGCATTTGCAATCTGGACCTGAAGTGTTGCAAGGGTCCTTAGGTCATCTGGTCTATCATGGAAAGATGGGGTTGGATTCTTATCTTTACAGACAAGGAAATTTAAGTTTCCTGATGTGCTCAGAGCCAGATAAGAAGGGTGAGGTGGAGACCAGATTTTTCCAAGGTTGCTTAATGGAAATGAAAAGAAACCAGAGTTTAAGAGCCAATTCCTCTCTTTGACTGCAATGTAACTTCGGACAAGTTGGACTGAACTGTTGAGAGCCTCATTTTTCTCATCTATACGAGGGTGAAGAACAGAACATCAGTGAAAGTATTGGGTTGGTATGGAAGGAAAGTGAAATAGCACAAGCAAGGATATATATGGCAGAGAACTGTGTTTCTTTGCACCCATCCGTGTCAGATGTGGCAATGAATTTAACCCTTTCTTTTTCTGGCTGAAGCCAATAAAGAGGCCACATTTTGCAGGCCACAAGGAAGGATTTTCTTTCTCTCTTCACTAAAGGAAAGTGTAAACTGTTTCAAAGGCATGACTGGTGGACTTTATTTATCTTTGTATTCTCAGTAACTGTTACAGTGCCCAGAGCATAGAAGGCACTCCAATAATACTTACGAAGCTGAAAATATCACCAGGTTGTTAATAAAACTTCAAATTGTCCCCCACTCCCACCTACTCTGGCCATCTTGACATTAGAAGAAATATAAAACTAATAGAGTTGAGAGAGTTCAAGTTTGGTCAAGTAGCAAATACTATGAACTTAGGACAAACCATATTTTTAAAAACACACAATTACATGAATGGATTAGAGAGTGAACAAAAGCTTGAAAATGCTGGAACAGAACTGATCCCTGGATCATGGACACTGAAACATTTCACACATCCTTCCCCCACCTTTTTATTTTTTATTTTTTTTAGCTTTCAGCCTAAGGGTGGGCTCCAATCTGTGGCTTGTGGGGGTGAATAACAGTATCCTACAGGCTTGAAAAACCAAAAGTCAGAATTCAGAGCAGTCCAAACTACTGGAAAGTGAAATAAAAATTCTATAAAGGAAAGAATTAAGGAGGGAAAGCCCCAAATTCTTTCTAAATTTTGGTTAAATGTCTTATTTCTCAACCATGCATGAACAAAAAAATAGAGTTAAAAAACATCAATACTTTCCAGAGGAACATAAAAAAATCCAAAATTTCTATAAAATATTTTTTTCATAATGTCTGAGATATAATCAAAATAAATTGATGTGTAAAGAAGCAGATAAACATCACTTATGTGTAAGAAAAAGCAAAATTTATAATATCATGATATGGACTTTTAATGTACATATAAGTAATACATATTTGACTATATCATAAATGATCTGGGTATTTATATTTTACATGAACTCTAAATTGCCTGTGCAATATTAAGACTGTCTATTGTAATTTCTAGAGCAAACATTAAAAAATAATGCAGTCGGTATGGCTAAAAAAATAATAAATACATTAAAATGGAATTCCAAGTTATCTTCATTTGATTCAGATATAAATCTCACTGCAGATTTTCAGTGGGATTTACACAGCAGTTTCAGATTATAGCCATAGAACAAAAGGGTAGCAAATCCGGATTTGAGCATCCAAAAGGGCTCCCCAGTGACTTGATCCCTCTAGCTTCCTTAATGAGAACAGAAAGAGAGAGAGAGAGAGAGAGAGAGAAAGAGAGAGAGAATTCAGAAGGGACTTTCTGGATTTAGGAATGGGAGCAAGACGAGGGGCACATAAACAGAAAAGGGCAGAGTCACTGCAGTGGGAGGATGAGAAATTAATAGGAAGGATAGGGATGGGGGGGGGGGGAGAGCTTGTGTGTTAAGCCTGCTTACTACAGGACCAAGAGGAGGCTGGTAAGGCTGTGGGGGGTGAGAGAACCAGCAACAACCAACCACATCCAGCTCTTTGGACTGATTTGGGTAAACAAGTGGTTAAGCAAGCTGCTAACTACACTCCTGAGATATTACAGAAGGAAGGAACAGAGCAAAACAACATTCTTGTCCCTCTTTAAACGGGTGTTTTTGCACCTGTACTGTGCGTCACAAAGCTGGGGAAGTTGTATAACTAGTTGCCATTAATCCACATTTGTTCACATACCACCTACTCCCTTAGGGAGTCAGTGTTGACCTAGTCAAAATCAAGAGCTGTGACGGAATGAAGTGCCTGAGAAGTCCATAATAAGACAGTCCCAAATCCACATTATTTTTGTCTAAACAAAGACTTGTGAAGACTGAAGAAATCTTAGAAATACAAATTAAATTGGTAGTTCTAAATAATCTCTGCCCACCATGCAGTTTTGGAATCTGCATGTCTAACCCTGTCTTAAAAGTAAAGGCTCCAATTCAGCACCCACAGGAGGAGAAATTGCTAGAAGGAGTAAGAACATATCACTTTCCAAGAGGAATTATGATTTGAGAGAGACCTCCTAATTTGGAGCTGGGGGTGAAAAAAGGGCTGAGAAAAATAATAAAGTTATATGGGCCTTCAGGATTTTAAAGAATGGTACAAGATCCGGCCAGTGCGATTCCATGGTTGGACATCAACCCATGTACTTGGACATCATGGTTCAATTCCCCGTCAGGGGCACACCCCCAGGTTGTGGGCTCAATCCCCAGGAGGGGGCGTGTAGGAGGCAGTTGATCAATGATTCTCTATCATCATTGGTGTTTGTCTCTCTCTCCCCTTTCCTTTCTCTCTTTGAAATAAATAAAAACATATATAAATGACAAAATACTGGCTGGTTATATGGGCTATTGAATCTTTGGGGTCTATAAATGAGTAGGCAGGGATCTGGAATGCCCTTCGATGAAAGGAGCTGTCAGACTACAATGAGCAGTAGCACTGGGAAGAGGGTCAGGTTGGTGAAGCACAATATTTAAGGAGTGCCAGGAAAACCCAGTAATCAAGAGGTTTTTTTTAAAATAAAAATATAATTAAAATGTATGTAAAAATCCATGATGAGTAGAATATAAAAATTTTACATAAAAACAAGCAGTGGTTGTTGGCTTATGACCTTGTGCTGTTGTGCAGAGGGACAACTGCTTTCCAATCAGCCCTTGGTTCTTGGGGCTGCAGTGCTATTGCAGCCCCTGGGTGAGCATATTAGGGGGGTCATAATGGTGAGCAAACAAAGTTGGATGTAGATAATGTACAGATACATTTTAAATTTAACTAAAGCTTTCACTAACGTTTCCATTTGGCTCAGAATCTGGGAGGATATTTTGATAAGCATACAAAGGTGCACATTTATCCTCTGCCTCGGGGTCCAATGAGGCTCAGCCCAGCACTACACTGAGTAGGCTGTGCTGTGAGTGGGGCAGAAGAGAGAAAAGCCAAGAGCGCTCACTGAGAGCTGGTTTCACAGAGGGGCTTTTAAGAATTCAGTCTAAGTTGGTTCATAGGTCTGAGGAATAGCTGGCTGCAAATCCTATCTAATAAAAAAGTAATATGCAAATTGACCATACCTCCAATTAAGCCATGCCCACAAGCCAATCAGAGCAACTATGCAAATTAACCTAACCAAGATGGTGGTTAATTTGCATATCCACGCACAGAAGAAGGAAGCCAAGCACTGTGGAAGGGAGCAAAGCTTCGGAGAAGTAAGCAAGGCAGGGGAGAAGGGAGGGAGCAAGGAAGAGGAGATGGGAGCGAGGCAGAGGAGATGAGAGTGAGCAGGACAGCAGAGACAGGAGAGAGCAGGGTAGTGGAGAAGGAAGCAAGGCAGCAGAGAAGGGAGGGAGCTTCTTCAGGCCGCAGGAAGCTCTATTCTTGCAGGAATCTTCCTGCAATGGGTCTCTAGTTACTATATATAAGGATAAGTGTCTGGAACAAAGGAAACAGAAGAGCTGGGTGTGGTGATGGAGCACAAATAGTGGGAAGAACTTTGGTAATCTGAGTCCCACCACTAACTTCCTATAGGATCTGGCTACAGCCAATCCTTTCTGAGCCCCTGTTTCCACACCAGTAAAATGAAGTGGTTCTCAGACTTGTTTTAGCTGGCAGGCCTTTCCCCAGTACATCTTAATGCAGTTGTATTGGGAGTACAATACAACTTGTCATACAAGTATGGCTGATGTGGTTGAACTTGGGATGTGAAACCAAGACCCTCACCTGTTCACCTTTGACCTCATCCTCACAAGTGCCCCTATGCGAACCTCCTCCACCATCACAGGCTCCTAAGAACACAGCTGGAAAATGGTATTAGGGAAGCTCTAATGTCCATTTTAGTTCTGGCATCCTGTTCTAGCCCTGAAGAAAGCCCTGTCTGTATTTGCATGTTGACAATTTGACAATGAAGTATTTACTCATGTCCAAAAACCAGAGGAGCCTCCAGCCTTTGGATGGCACTTTTGGGTGTGCCCTGCTCTGTTTCTGGGCCCTTGTAGCCTGCGGGGTCTGTTGAATTAGCAGGAGCATCAAGAGGATTTAGTCAGCCTTGCTATGACCTGGGCAATTATACAGTGGAATGAGGCACACCGCCAGGATTTTAACATGAAGCAGGCACCCCTGGCGAACACTGACAAATGACCAGGGGTTGTCTACACATGGCCAGGAGCCAGCAGCAGCCAGCTGAGCCTTGCTTCCTGATGAATGTGCCCGTTCCAGACCTGTGAATATTCCGGGACTGGGAGTGAATGAATCTAGTGGTGTTCAAAACAACAAGGAGGTCTTTGTCACCTTTATTATGGTTGTGAACCTCTCAGTCTGGTGGCTGTTACTCAGTTGTTATGGCTCTCCCAGGATGTAACAGCCTACAGGTGGCAGCAAAGCAATGGGAGCTATAGGAGGGAAAGGGTCTCCAAGGTCTGACAGATCCAAGTTGGAATGAACCCCTGTCTACCTCTTATTAGTCTTGTGATGCTGGTCTAGGTTTTGAACTTGTCTGAGATTCAAGTCTCAGCTATACAATGGAAATTGCTTGACAGAGTTGTTGTGAGGACTGTAAATGTGATTATGTGAATGCAATATATATAGTAGATACTCAGTAAATGTTCCCTTTTGTACTTTTCCTGCAGCTCTCATGTCCTTAAAGAAATAGCTCAAGGAAAGTTTTCTTCTTGAATCAACATCAAAATCTCCTGTGTGGGATTATGTTGATTATTTTTTCATCTTCTGCTTTCTAAGTTTTCTATAAAAACTACCTGTATCAGGATGTTTGAAGTAGTCCAATAGCTGAACAAAATTAGGGTTTAGAAGCAGAATGGGACTCATATCCTCAACAAAAGACTAATTTCCTTAACATGTGCTGGGTGTCTATAAAGTAATAAAAAGACCAGCAGAGTTATGAGTAAAGGAAAAGAATAGGCAATTAGAAAATAGGAAATGCAAAGAACTCTAAAACATGTAAAGTAAGGCTCATCATCATTCCAAGTAAGATAAATAGAAATTCAAATTACGCAAAGATGCATTTTTTTTTTTTTTTACCAATCAGATCTGCAAAACTACAAAAGTTTGAAATATGTTTGGTTGGCAAGGCTCTATGGAGAGCAATCTGTTTAAATGTATCACAGACAAACGTGTCTATGAACTGACAAGGCAAGATCTCCAATATATAAAGTAATAAAGGTAAGGTGTATAGAAGAGCATGGAAAATAAGCTAATTTTTTATGGTAAAAAAAGAGAAAAAAGGAAAATTTATATTTGTATTTGCTCAATATGCAATAAATCCTGGGAAGATATGATAAGAAAAGTCGTGGTAACTGGAAAGATTACATTTTTAAATGTAATCCCAATTTTAAAACATGTTTAACAACAACAACAAAAAAAGTATCCTTGAATAGAAAAGATAGAGAATTTGGTATAGGCAATGACTGCCATAGCATATATTACTTTCTGATCAGATTAAGAACAATAAGAACATTTTAAAAGATAACCATCTCCCATATGTGGAACTTTTTTCCTGCAACACAGGGGGTAGAGCAATCTTTTCATTTGCTATAATTCATATGCTATTCGAGAGTTTATGCAGTACTTTACCAATGCCACAGTCCATCATTCTATCAGTGCATTTTTTAGAACATAATTTTTCTAAATCTATGCACTCCATATAACATAATCTATTTGTAAGATTCATATTGTTATTAAAATTATGGAGCATCCCTAACTCCATCACCCAGAAATAGTGGTGGCTTCAGGATTTTTGTGTAGGAAGGTCTTAAGGACAGCAAACTAGTTGAAAGATGACAAACTAGGAAGACTCATAGTAAAGTTTCACTTGAAAAATATTTTATTTAAATTGAGACATGTTTATTAAAGATTCAGGGCTAAAGGCACTGAAGTAGATATCGGTGCCTAAAGGAGGACATATTTTCCAAAAATGGCTCCCCAATATATCCCATCCCACTTCTTCCTATGATATGACATTGTTCCTTGGCCCATTGATGGTGGTTTCTGTTTCTGTATTCCCTCCTGCCTATTATGTATTGAATTGTGCCTCCATTCCCAACCAATTCATATGTTGAAGTCCTAACACCCAGTACCTCAGAGTCTAACTTTATTTGGAGACACATTTTTTAAAGAGATGATTAATTTAAAATGAAGTCCTTTGAATGGCCCTAACCCCAAATGCTGGTGTCCTTCCAAGAAGAAGAAATTTTGACACAGGGAGAAACATCAGACATGCACACACACATATGACCATGGGAGGACACAGAGAGAAGGTGGTCACCTGCAAATCAAAGAGAGAGGGCTCAGAAGAAAGCAACCTACCAACATCTTAATCTTAGACTTCCAGCCTCCAAACTAATACATCTCCCATTTTAGTTCAAGAGGTTATAACAAAATACCATAGACTGGGAGGTTGAAATAACAGACTTTATATTTTTCACATGTTTGGAGTCTGAGAAGTCTAAGACTAGAGTTCTGATGAGAACTCTCTTCTTAGCTTACAGATGTGCAGATGGCTGCCTTTTTATGTATCCTCACATGGGAGTGTGGTGGAAGGAGAAGGGAAAAGTGGAGAGGATGAGAGAGAGAGAGAGAGAGAGAGAGAGAGAGAGAGAGAGAGAGAGATATCTGTACTCTTCTTATAAGGTACTAATCCCATCATAGAGCTCTATCCTCTTGACCTTATCTAAACCTAATTACCTTTCAAAACACCTACCTCCATTCCTGCTGGGGGTTAGGGCTTCAACACTTAGCCCATAGCACCACCCTTTGAACTAGAGTGGACTTTGATGAGCACCTCCATGAGTAGAACATGGCAGAACTGATACTATGTGACTTCCAAGGCTAGGTCATAAAAACGCCAAGCCTTTCTTCTTCTCCTGAAATGCTCGCTCTTGGAATCCAGAGCCACGAGGAAGCTCAGTAGCCCCATGCAGAAGCCAGGTGTAGGTGTTTCAGTAGGTAGCCAGCCCCAATTGCCAGCTGTGAGTCTTAGATGATTCCAGAACCCAGTTAAGGCACCACCAGTTTTTAAGCTACCCAACTCCTATCATGTAACACAGAGACCGATCGTCCAGATAATCCTAGCTCAAATTGTACATTTCAAAGGAAAATAAATGACTTGTGGCTTTAAGCCAATAAGTTTGGTGTGGCTTGGTAGGCAGAGCCTGGATCCCTTTTACTGAGCCAACGCATCCATCCTGCACCTGCTCTGAGTGTGGACTGTTAACAGCTTATAGCTGATCTCTGCCCTGGGCAGGCTGAAGTCACAAGGAAGGTTTTATCCACCACGCTCAACCCCAGGGTGGCCTGCAACCAATGACTGATGGGTACAAAAATGGTTCCCTTGCCTCAAAGCAGCATTAACTCTGTGGTACAATTCACACTCCCATGGTTCCATGGGCTTGGACTAAAGCTATATCTCCAGTGAAACCACATCCTTATCTAGCTCTTTTCCTGCCCCATTCTCTTCTCTTTCTATCATTCTACTGAGAGTTCCCTATGCTGGAGCCTCTGTCTCAAACTCTACATTTAAGTAGCTGACCTGGAACAGACACTAATGAAAATTTTGGGAAGTCTTGGGGATACATTTTTTTATCCTCTCTTGATGCTTCTGCTGCTCAAGATATATTTGTTAGTGTACATGGAAATATCTAATGCTTGTAGAGCATTTAGCACCTTCCCTGGAAAATAGCAAGCACTCCATAAATGTTAACCATTATTATCATATCCCCTAATAATTTTTCTATATTTCATAATCATTTCTATTTATTGAGCACATATTATGTGTCAGGCAATATGCTAACATATCTCATGTAGAACTCACTTAGTCCTCACAGTAATCCTATCTAATGGGCACTATCATTGCAAATGGGCAACTGAGGCTCAGAGAAGTTTAATAACTGATCCAAGGATATAGAGCTGTAAAGGTTCAGAATAAGTCACCCCAAGATGTGCCTCTGTGGCATGCAGATTATTTTGAGCTAAGGGCAACCAAGACTCTGGAGGCACAGGTGAAACTTCTCACCTACTCCCCTAACTACCTAGAAGAACAGGAATTAGATTATCAGAGATAATCTTTGTTGACCTATCTGCATTGTGTGTGTGTGTGTGTGTGGGGGGGCAAACTTCTAATTACTGGACACAGGCTCTTCTTACATTCTACAATGATCCTCTAAAGCCCAAGGTGTCTTACCTCAACCTTATATCAGAATGCCGTATATACTTTATTTTCCCTTTCTATCTCTGACTTCCTCATGTATGTGGGCTTTCTGTGTGCATGAAATTTAATTTGATTTTCTCTTGTCAACCTGTCTCATGTTGATTATTCAACCAGCCAAAAAGAATCAGAGAAGGTCCAAGCTAGTGTGGCTAGGTGGTTGAGCCTCAACCTATGAGCCAGGATATCACAGTTCAGTCAGGGAACATGCCTGGCTTGCAGGCTCTACCCCCAATGGAGGGCATGCAGGAGGCAGCCAATCAATGATTCCCTCTCATCATTGATGTTTCTATCTCTCTCCTTCTTCCTTCCTTTTTGAAATCAATAAAAATATATTAAAGAAAAGAACCAGAGGATAGTTTCCCCTTTCCTTATAAGAAAATAAATAACATAGCTGGAAGAATTATATATACATCTGCATTATGTTTTTATCATCATTTAATGCTTACTTCTTTGTGGCCAATTGCTTTGATGTGGGGCTGAATACTGCATTTAATTTTAATGTTATTTCAAAATATTTTTATTGATTTCAGAGATGAAGGAAGAGAGAGAGGGAGAGAAAGAGAGAGAGAGAGAGAGAGAGAGAGAGAGAGAGAGAGAGAGAGAGAGAGAGAGAGAAAGGGAAAGAGAGAGAGAGAGAGAGAGAGAAATATTAGTGTGAGAGAGAGTCATTGATCGGCTGCCTTCTGCATGCCCCCTAATGGAAATTGAGCCCACAACCCAGGCATGTGCTTCGACCAGGAATTGAACCGTAGCTTCCTGGTTCATAGGTCAATGCTCAACCACTGAGCAACAGAAGTTTACTCAAACTCAGTTTCTTTCTTTCTGCTGGCATTGATATTAAACATATAGTACAATTAAATATTTTTAAGTCTTTGCTGCATTTTAAAGAACTGCAAGCAGACACAGTGATCCACTCCAGTTGTGACCATTTTTCTCTGTTTTGGGAAGTAGCCAGCTCACACTCTTAAATGGGTTTTTCTTCCCAGAAAGGCCTCACCTCTGTCCTCTAATTATCCATATTTCTAACAACTGTTGAAGAGTCACATCAAATCTTATTTCTCTGTGTAGTTTTCCCTGATCTTGGCTGCATTTGCTCATCTCTTCTGCAATAAACTCCTAAGCATTTATTGGATGTTCAAGCTATTTCTGCCCCCAACAATGTCCTACCATGACCAGCCCTGACATATTTCCTATCTATGGAGCTTATGTTTACCGATGGCTTTGTTTCCATTTGCCAGGCCGCAAGCTTTTTTAAGGACAGATCCAAGCATTATTTACTTGTTATTTTCCCAGCGTGTGGTATATAGTACCTGGTACAAAGTAGATACTTTTAAAAAAGTGTTAGATTAAATGAAATCAATCAGCAAACTATTTCAAGGCTGTGTGTATTTTCTGCTTTGTCTGGATTGTGGAGTCCTTGAGGCCAATATCTGGTGTTCAATTTCTTTTATGACTCGCATGTTTAGAAAATGGTAGGTCGAGGGCAAAAATGTTCATGGAACGGAACTGGAATTGTCTGCCCTGAAGCACTGGTCACACAATGTCTTGCTCTGGGAAAAGAACAGCTCTGTCAAAGGGAAGCAGTCCCATGTGAAATCCTACACGGAATTAGAGGAATTTTAAGTCTCCAAGTTTGTTGCATGGTTGTTCCTACATGTGCTGTTTCCATAACTCTGCATGTGACCAAATGTCCTTGGCTTGACCTTGTGGGAATATGTAAACCGCAAGACTCAAGGAGGGATGTGTGGGAGGAGGGGATCATGTGTTGTGGAGCAAACTTTATTTGCAATTCCCTGACTCAGGAGTGATTTCTGGGAAGTGGCAAGAGGTGACTCCACAAAGAGCCAGGCTGGCCTCTGTAGAGACAAGGCATTTTATGGGATGGCCCTCTGCCAGCCTGACAAGAAGTGGAAAACAAAAGGACAGCTGACTCCAGGGCCCATCCTGACCAGCACCAACTTTTTTTCAGGCTAGTTTTTAGCATAAAGCTTCTCCTTCAGAAAGCTGAACTAAAGGGATACTCACTAGTACTGAAAGAACAAATTCACTTATTTCTAGAACTAAAAGCTAATTTTTAAAACATATTAAGGTGCTTGTAATTCAAAGTATCCCAATGTACACTTTTTCAATATGAACTGACTCCCCTCTCCCAAATTTACCTATTTTGTAAACATACATGATCAATATCAGCGTTTGTTACAAAGAAATACATATTTATCTTCAAAGTATAGGAAAAATGCAGCGATGTGCAAGGGGATTAGGAATGTTTACTATGCTTTGAAGACTATTTTAATATTTATTTTGGTATTTGCTCTCAAAGGGGGCACCCAAATAACTTCAAGTTCAACCTCAAGGTCACTGTGTACACACTGCTTTAAGCCAAAAAGGATGAGGGACCCTGGGGTGGGGTCAGGGTTGGGGTAGGGTAGGGAGAAATTCTGGGCATCCACAGCTGTAGAAAGTACTTGTTCTTTCTTAATTTTGTTTATTTAAGAAGAGAAGAAGAAGCCCACATGTCGCTTTGAAGCCCTGTGGGACTGTTTTCACTTGAGCACACAGAGAAAGCCTGTGATTGTTCCTGGAATGCTGGTCTCACCATTTATTGTCCTTGGATTTAATGCCTGCTTTGCATTTGGGATAAAGATGTATTCATTCCTGTGCCAAAAAAAATAAAGAATCCTATTGTCTTCCAGCCCAAATTGTTCCAGGACCCCTTTTTCAACTGAGGCTGACCAGCACAGATAGTGTCTTGCTCAGCCCCATGATCTGGTGCCTTTTTGTGAGAGCTTTCTTGCCACAATACCGTTACACAGAGCAGAAAGGGCGCCTCAGCACCTGGAACGTCGCCCGCTTCACAAGGATCCTTAACAACCTCTGCGGGTTGCCACCTCAGACTTAATGCAGTTCTCCAGCCCGAGGACAGCTGTGTCACTTGCATACGCAGAGTGATGATGTGACCTCGGTGGCTGCTCACTCGATCCGCAGGGAGAGATGAGCATAGCTGTTTAGCATGTGGTGACATGCCTTCTCCCAGAATATTCCTTGATTATTTACAAGAATAAAGGCCAATTTAATTAAAGTGAACAGAGAAATTGAAAAAATAAAGGGCAAAAGAAGTTCCAAGTGAGTTGGTTATCTCTGCAGAGGAAAATCACCGCAAGGGGCTGCAGCCTAAACCAATTCCTTTTCCACTTCTAACAGAATGTTCTCACTCATTCCAATCATCGTGACAACAGTCAGGTCACGCTGTCTCTTTCACATCTGCCCTCCTAGACCTTCCGCACTCCTGAAAGCCTCCCTCTGCATGCACAACTATTGGCCTCCAACCCAGGAGAGATGGTTAATGTTATGCCCCATCCCACACTTTCCCTTTTCCCCTAGTTTCAAAGGCAGCCTTCCTCTAGTTGACTGCTGGTCCCTCCTTTTGTGTTCTTCACCCACAAATCTCCTCTGGGAACTTATTCCACGTTATTTCTGTTTTGTATTGTATTGTCCTTTTGTTTTCTTTTATAAAACTTTTATCACTGAAAGGATTACATATGTCTTCTTTTCCCCCCATTGACCCTCTCCAGTCCGCCCCCACCTCCTACCCCAGGTCTTCACCACCCTATTGTCTGTGTCTATGGGTTATGCAAACCAGTATATGCATAGTATTATCCTTTTCTTTATCAATCAACTTAATTGCCATGACCAATAAAAATGGGCAGGTCTCTCAAATCTTGTATAAACACTCCCTTAACTGTGTCCTTTCTCTTCTGAGGATGGATGCTTCATATTTGACATATCTACTTTGCATGCTACACTTTTCATGACTGTGACTTTCTCTTTCATTCCTCTACCAAGTGCTCTTTAATAGTTTTAAAGATAAAGTTACAGTTTTTGGTTAGAGAACACGTGAGCAATTTGAGTTTATAAGTTTTGCAAACGCATTTGTATTTGACTTCCATGAACTAGCAGCACAACTGCTTGGAAAGTGCGGTCTGCTAGTTGACATTTGCAAGCACAGCTCACTCCTTGGGAGCTGTGAGGAGCACATTCTCAGGGCCACGTATGTAAAATATTAAGGGGCAGCGATTTAAGAATGATTGTTATTATTTGACTTTCTCAGCGGTCTTTGGCACTTGTTTTTTATGGCTGCTAAACAAATTACTGCAAGTTTAATGACTTTCAACACCACCCATTTATTACCTCAACATTCTGTAGGTTAGAAGTCTGATACAGGTCGTGTTGGGTTAAATTCAAGGTGTTGACAGAACTGTGATCCTTAGTGGAGTCTCTGGGGAAGAATCCACTTCCAATTTATTTAGGTTATTGGCAGAATTCTTTCCTTGTAGTTGTAGGACTTGGCTATTCGCCAGAGGCTGGTGTGTCTGTCCCTCTCACACTTCACATCTTTCTCGCTTCCTATCCTCTTCTCACTCCCTCTTCTGGAGAATGTTCTCTGATTTTAAGGGTTTGTGTGATTAGATTGAGCCCACCCACATAATTATGGTAATCTCCCTATTTTAAGGTAAACTGCAAAGCAGAACTTAAGTCTAGTTGCATCTGCAAAGTTTCTTTGGTCAGGTAAAAAGGTCTGGGGACTAGGGCATGGACATCTCTGGGATGGGAAGGGACATAATTCTGCTGATCATAGCAGTCAACTAGAAAAGAAAGTAGAAGTCAGGTACAGGCTAGCTCTCAGCATTTGTGTCTGCTGATTTCTGTGGGCAGAGCTAAATAACCACTTCAAGTTCTTTGTGCTCAAGGTTTCTTTACTTCATCTTTCTAATGTTTTCTTTCATCTCTCAGAATGACCTGCCATTAACCCCAAGGCCACAAGTTAAAGAAAGAAAGAAAGACTGTATTCTGAATACAAAGACTTTCTTCTCTGTGGCTTCTTTCCACATTTACCTGTCCCCTCACCTTCCAGAGTATTGAAGATTTAAGAAAAAGTCTGGCCATCCAGCATGTGACCATAGATTGGGAGTAAGGAAGAGAAGAAAGGGAGAGAATAAAAAAACAAAAAGGAGAGGGGAAGGGAGAAAGAAAGAATGACTGGGGAAAAGGGTGAGAAAGGAAGAAGGAAAGATAAATCATGGCACTAGGAGAAAAGGGTGCAGTAGAGCAGCTAGTTGTAAGGATGCTATTGACCTTCTATTTGCAAAACTACTCAGCATGGCCATCAGGAGGCACAGACACATGAGTGCACACTGGGCCCACACTACACCTTATGGAGCCTTTGTGCGCATCAGAAGGCAGTTCATTTTCTGATGCTCACAGATGTGGCACATGATTTGGCAAGGGGAGACCGGACTGGGTATCAGCCCTTACTGGCCAGTTGCTCTTGGGAAAACACAACCTGATGATGGCCTCCATGGGCAGCTACCTCTCACTGTATGTTAGGGACAGCATTGGCCTTGGGCTAGTGGTCTCTCTCACCAAAGATCTTCTCCTGCGATGTCTAGGGGAGACCTGGAGGCAAGACAGTCTGGTTACGGATGGGGTCAGGACTCTTTGATCAAAAATCTCCGCCTCATCTCTAGCCAAAAAATGTCTGTTTCTCATTTCTCCTTGAGATTAGTCATCAGGCCAATATTAATTGAAACAGAGAATCTGGCTGTCTCACCCAGAACCCTTACCATTTATAAGAAGTCTAAATGGCAGGGGCTGTCCGGTCATTGCTGGTTAGTTCCTGTGAGACAGTGGCCAGAGGGAGGGGTGGGAGTCCAGGGAGGAAGGAAGAATACTGTTGTTGTTTAACACTGCCGGCTAGCAGATGAAAGCCTGTGGGCTGTTGGCTGAAGATAGCACAGAAAGGGACAGGCAGAGCCAAACTTCAATCATTCCTCATCAGTGTTGACATCAACGAGCCCTGGGCACTGCCCTGCTGGCAGCCTGGGTGCTAGTAGCTGTTGGCTCATGGCCTGATTGCAGACAAATTCCAGATTTTAGAGGGTGAGGAGGGAAATGAGAACAATATGTCCCATTCACTCAGAGGGTATGGAGGCCTCTAGAATGGCCAGATATATAGGACACCTGGCCTTAGGGTGATAGACCTGACAGACCTTCCCACTTCCAGGGCCACGTGTGCAGGAGACCTCAGAGCTAGAGCTGGAAGATGTCTTACATTAAGACATAGAGTTCAGCCCCCTGCCTTCAAATAGGGAAAATGAGATCCAGCCCATTTTACGGATAATGCAACCAAGGCCTGGCTTTAACTTTAGGTTATACAGTTTAAAAGTAGATTGAGGGGGTAGCAGGATAGGGTAGCATTGCAGTCTCTGGTCATCTCTGGTCCCCTTTTGGGGAACATAGTGCTTGCCTATCTGCCTCTTATCCACCTCAATCCACCCTCAGGCCACCACCACTTTATCAGGAGTTGCCAGAGTCAAATAAGTCTAATATATAACACTTAAGTATATGGTGTTCTTTATGGGAAGTAATTCTCATAAGAAAAAGGGAGAAAGTAGTCATGGGGCAGTTGACTTGATTTAGCCTTTAAAGTCTCCTAAGATTTGATGAGATGGAGACAGGGAAATGGACATTCCAGGAAGCTACTTTTTATTTTATTTTAGGAAAGCATTCAGTATATGCTGGTCATTAGCAAAACATTCTACATATAGTATCTCATTTACTCTTCACAGCAAACCTCTGAGGGAGGCATGACTTGGTCTAGGTTTATGAATGAAGCTTGAGAGGTGAAATACCTTGTTCCATATAATTAGTTGATTTAGTGGAACTGGATTCAAGCCTAATTAGTTTCTTCAGCCCTTATTTTTAATCCCATACACTATAGGTCTTCTCATGGTGGAATGGGAGACGTTGAGAAGAAATTGCAAGTAAGGTTTGATTGGCAGAGTGGGTGCAATTAATATACATTTCCTGTGGCCAGGCATGGTTTAGGAGTTCAGTCTTTGTTCATCTGTTGAACTAACACTTGGCCATTATATTAATGTTGGAAAAAATTTGCTGTAATATTATAAATGGGATCCCCCCAAATTCAGTTTCGTCTGATGCAAGGTTAGGTCACTGGTAGGCTGATGAGTCTACTTATCACTAGTCCTGTTAGACCCAAATTACTATTATTCTAGTTGAGGTGGTTTCACTATTATTTGTTGTTGTCTCCTTTATTAATCTTGAAGGTGGGAATTGCTAGTATTTAGCTTAGTTTAGTCCATCGGTAATTGAAAATTCTCTACAATTTCCTAGTCCTCTCCAGTGGCTCTCAGGTTCATTTAATTAAATCAAATTATTCTGTGGTAATCATTTCAGTATACATGTATAGCAATCATCACACACTAGACCTTAAACTTTCACAATGTTATATGTCTATTACATCTGAATAAAGCTGGACAAAATGAAAAAATAAAATAATTTCTTTTCAGCCTTATGATTTTGAATAGAGTTACAAAGAACCTAGACTCAAGGCCTCCATTGCCTCCTTCTCAAATGGCTGAACTCCTTTTAAGACTCTAAAGAAATAATTTATATTCTGTGATCCAAATAAAACTTCGGAGGTGACATTTCTTTTAGCCCACAGGTCCAGAAACTTTTACACACTGGGTATATGGTGGTGGTGGGGCAAGCTTCACGCTTTGAAAATCCCCAAGACTTCTTGTAAAATTTGCTTTAAACCATATACTTAAGGTCTTGTGATTTCTGAATGTGGACAGAGAGGCACCAGGCATGCTTTAAAGATAAATGATGAGAGTTTCAGGAACCCAAGGTGAACAGACCTGATTTCCAAAGTCAGCTTTTCCACTGTTTGTGTGACCTTGGGTGAGCTAGTTAACTTTCAGTCTTGGTTTTATCATCTGCAAAATAGAAGAAAAAATAAAACCCATCAGAGGTGGTGGTTGTGAAATTTAATCAAGAAAATACATGCACATTCCTGGCACTACTTTGTGTTCCATAAATGCAAAGTCAGGAGGTGAAAGAAATTATTGGAACTGTTTCAGTTATTTTTGTTCAAGGCTATTTGTGTCTCCTAGGAAGAAATAGGTAGCAAAGGGGACAAATGAGTGGAGGAAGTCTGAGGTGTATTTGTTGTGGGACAATGGCATGGGAAAGCTGTGTCAACAGGTTCAATGAGTTAGTGGTAGGATTGCACAGGTAGTGTTATGCCCGAAGAGAATTCACTGCCCCTCTTTTCCCAGAGGTAAATGTGAATCTTCACATTTGTCTGAAGGCCAGTCCTCCTTGTTTCTTGGTATAAAACCTTGTTCTGTGAATCATGACACCTCTTTCCAAAGACCAACCAAAATCTTCCTTTCTTTACGTTGGATTTTTGTTTCTTATACCTAATATGCAAGCCAACACTATGAAGTGTCCTAATGACCAGAACAACTAACATGAGAAACTCTCAGTGCATTCCCCATTCCTGAGTGTTCACTCTGGTGCAGCCAGGTTGCTTGATTCTCACAGTGCAGAGGAGACACCTCTACAGCTAGTTTCCTCACCATTACAGTTTGCCCAATGTGGGTGGAGTCCTTCCAGGGCCAATGCTGTTGATGGCATTCATCAGGACCTGCAGGGCATTCTTGTGGGTGAGCAGGTGGATGATCTCAAAAGCATGCTTTGGCAATGCTCATGGTCAGAAGCTTCTTGCCATTGGTGCAGCCACACCTTCTCGTGGAATTGGTGAGCAGAAGCAAATGCCATATATTTTCATATTTCTCTTATGGAAGCTTTTTCTCTTGTTATCAATTTCTGTATTAGTCAATTTAAGCTAAGTTACATGGTAGTAACAATTTCAGAATTTCAGTTGCTTAAAACAAAAAGGTTTATGTTTTGCACATATAACCAATGCACAATTTTAAACAGACACATCCACCACACTTATTGGTGGACTTTTACCTGGCCTCCTATAATCACATATTACAAATAATTCTGTATTGGATATATTTGTATAGATGTCATTCTGTACATGAACAAGTATATCTATAGGTGATATTTCTTGAAAGTAGAATTGTTGGGCCAAATAATATGTAGGTTTTAAAATTTAATAGAGACTTACTGACTAGTATATATGAGACTGTTTTCTCCCACTTGTAACACTATTATCAACCCTTTGATCCTTGCTCACCTGAGAGATGAAAGCTAATACTTAATCAATTCTTTATTCTTCATTTTTCAAGTTATGCTAGATGTTTCTTTGCTTTGCACAGCTTTCAAAACAATCTTTATCCTTATTTTGTTTATTCGTATTGCTTTGTCCATGTGTCTCTTTGGTTGTGTTAAAAATGAAAGGCAAACTTTAAAACTTCATGATG
Source organism: Antrozous pallidus (assembly GCA_027563665.1). Lineage (NCBI taxonomy): Eukaryota > Metazoa > Chordata > Mammalia > Chiroptera > Vespertilionidae > Antrozous > Antrozous pallidus. The sequence goes on along the minus strand of CM050517.1, from coordinate 17,220,811 downwards.
CAGACAGTCTTTATTCAGGGTTGCAAAATGGGGTAGGAAGACAAGAAGCTTTCATAAGGTTAAGAGTAAAGAACAAGGAAGAGAAAAGTACAAGTTATCTGATATGGCTGGGGACACATAGTCTACCTAGTTTGAGGCGAGAAGGAACAAGGAAATAAGTGTAGAGCCAGAGTTGGCTTTCGTTTAGGAATTGGCTGACTGGATATACTGCATTTCTGCTCAGGTGGAGCATTTACAAGACATAAAAGCTACCTAAAAATATTTGGTTTGCTGACATGGCACCCAATGCAGAGCAGCTCCATCTTAAGCCTAGAAAGTGATTTCAACAATTGTCTTTTATTACTGATTTATAAGAACTAATTACATATTTAAGGAAAGAAATCATTAATGATATGAATTAACAATATTTTTCCAGGTAATTATTTATATTTGGATGCTATTCATTGTATTTTTTTTTTTTTTTACCAAGAAGAATTTTCCCCCACTTTTTTTTCTTTTGGTATTTTGGCCAAGTTTTTTCTTTTTGTGATGTCTGGATTATAGTCTTCCTTTAGAAAGATTTTGTTATTAAATCAACAAATTATTTAAGGAATACAACAGAAACAATTGCCTTGATTTCTTGTATTTTTATAGTTTTATATTTCACTAGAGGCCCGGTCCATGAATTCATGAATGGGCAGGGTCCGGCCAGCCCTCCTTGATTGGGCCAATTGGCTGGGCCAACTCGGGGGAGGGGCTGTAGACTGTTGCCGGGTCAAAGTCCCTGTTGAACTCACAGTCAAACTCCTGGTCGAGGGGACAATTTGCATATTAGCCTTTTATTATATAGGATTTAAACATTTAAATCCAGATGCAATGAATATTGGTGTATAGTGTGGTGCATGTAGTGATGCAGTTTCTGACTGGTAACAGTGGATGCCTTTGTGGATGATGATTTATTGGTTGTGGAATAAGAGTAGTGGGAGACTAGATTTTCAATACATGTATTTTTGTAATTTTGAGTTTTGTACCCTGTTCATATGAAATATACCCCAAATTCATCGAAATAAGTAACTTTTGTGCTGTTATGATAAAAGGTTACAGAAAGTAGGCAGCCTCTACTCAAAGACTTAGCTCCAGTTAAATATCATCGGGCAAGAATATGGAAACTGTTGTCAGATCGTCCTATTTTTTCAAAAGTAGCTGAAATCTGGATTCTCATATGAAATCCCCTGATGTTTAAATGTCAGCAACTAATTCAGAGTTTTAAAAACATTGAATTGGGCCAAGAAAAACACATCTGCATGCCAGATGGGGTGCACAGGGTGCCAGTTTGAGACCTGTGGTTTAGACATTTCTTCCTCTCATCCTCTAAGATTCATCTACATGCCTTTTCTATAGTAGATAGTGGGCTTCTCTACTATGATGTGGCCAGCTCTTATCATAATGTATTTGAACTGATTATTGGTGGGCCAGTGTTTCTATTAATGTATAAGATCCTAGAAGGCAGTATTTATAGATTTTGAGGTCCTCAGGGCCTAGTAATGTCTTGCACCTAGTAGACATTTAATATAAATGTTTGTTGACTGAATAAATAAATTAATAAATGAATTCCATTGAAAGTTGAATCCCTGCCAAACATCTGGGCAAAGTAGCTCAAGGTCTCAGAAGTTACCTGGTTTAGACCACGCCCCTTCCCTGCCAAGTCCCCGGTACACTATGCAATTAAACCTTTATACCCCACAGCAATTATGAATCTTGGCCACTAGGTGTCTCCCTTTGCTTAAAGGACATTTCGAAGCCCTGGGGTTCATTTACAGTTAGCTAAAAAGAATATTTCAGTAAGAAGAATGTCTTAATCTCAGGCCACATCTTCTTTAGATGTTTGTCCCCATGAGTAGGTTCAGTACAGCACAATGTCAAAGAAAAAGTGTGCAGGGACAGCATGAGAATTATTTTGTTCTGGTAGAGCTTTTCATCCACCAGAATGCACTGTGGGGCACTGAGTGGCCTAGTCTATTGGATTTTATCCTCTAATCCAACAGACCCAGCACTATTCTCCTGAAGGCTGTTCGTGTTACTTTTCTCTGCTGCTTAAGGCCAGCTGTGCAGAATTGCATGTTGCTGTTAAAGGCCATGGCACTCTAGACCTGTCTATTAAGAGCAGGATTCTTGTGAGGTCTATCTAGACAACTTCTCCACTGAGGGTGTCATGTCCCAACGTGAATTCGTGCATCAGAGAACACGGGGTATGTGTTCAGTTGCCTGTGGTTGTGACTTTTGTGTCACCCCAGGAAGGTTTGCTGAGCTTGGAGAGGTGGGCTATGTGGTGCTATATAATTATTATTTTAAAGATAGGTGGAATGAAAAGAAAAGCTCATTACTCTAGTAGTCCATAGCTTCCTCTTCTCAGCATTATCTCTGATGTTTAAATATGTATGTTCTGAACTGATTCATGGCAATGGATGAATCCTGCCAGGTTCTGTTAAATCGAGCCAGGGCCTTGCATTTAGTGACTTATGAAGCTTCATTTGTTGAATGAAATGGAAATGTGGATTCTGTAGTGTTCCGGTGGCTCTCCAAATTATTATGGAAACCTCAGATGATAAGAATGCTATGTCTCACTAATATTTGAGACATAGTCTTGCCTTTTCTTTGGTTATTTTGCAAGGGTTGGATATTTCCACTTGTATTGCTCATCTGTCTTTGAGAAGCAGTACAATATAGGTTAGGAACACAGACTCTGAAGTCAGACTGTGTTGGGGCCCTGGCCCATCATTTACTTCACTACCCTGTACCTCGATTTCTTATGAAGTGGGAATGATCATGGTAACTGCCTCACAGGTTGCTAGGAGTATAAAAGCAGATGGAAACTGCTCAGACAGTACTTGGAACATAGTAAGTATTCAACAAATGTGAGCTGATACTAAGTGCTTGGTAGTTCATATCTTTTCCTAATTGTTTTCCAGGTCACTTTTTGTGTCTACAAGTATACCTTGTTAGCCTTGTCACTGATATGGATAAGATTTCCTACAGTTTTGTGAACTTTCCCTTTGTTCATTTGGATGCCCTTTATTTTAATGGTAAACAGCAATACAATTATTATGCAATGCCATCTCCACCCCCCCAAAAAAGTCTCTATGTTACATGGACCAAGCATTGCCCCCAAATGGTCTAATAATTCCCCATCCACCTTTTAAAGTCTCAGTTCTGAGTGTTAAAGAGACTACATCAGTTTTGATTGTCTTACTATATTAGGAAAAACTCACTCTAATTTATGTTTTATTCTCAATTCTTCCCCTCTTTGCTCCTCCTCTCAGGTTTCTTAACAACTTTACTTGAAATATTTTTTATTGGATTTAACCATTTCACAACTATGGAATGAAGCCATTTGAAACAGTTTAGGGCCTAGCACACCCTTGAATTACTACATCATTCAAGGTGTCCATTTGTTTTTGCAGCCTCTGGAACGGAGTTTTTGTAAGACCAAGCACTACTGAGTATAGACACTGCCATTCAGACACTGCTTTGGGTGGGTTCATCCCTCCCCTCAACAGCCCCCCCCCCCCCCCAGGTTTGCCTCCTGATCTGTCTAATTCAGATATTGCCTCACACCCAGCAGTCTCTCAGGGAATCTCGGTTGACATGAGAAGAATCAGACAGAGGACTAGTTCCAATAACTTATTTATGTTACATTTTCCTTCCTTTGGGGCCTCAGGTTTGTTCTGTTTACTCCAGTGACTCTGCTCAGTTGCTGGGAAATCAAGCAACCAGACCATTCAGGAATCCAACACAAACAGATGAAGCAGGAAGGCTTGAAGCTCTTCTTCAGCCTCAGGTCTTCCTTCCTGTAGCATCTGTTGAATGCTGGGCCTTGCCTTGCTAAGGAAGCTCTGATGTCAAGATCTCCAGAGAAAGAGATGTGAAGTAGACCAGATGGATCGAAACATATTGGTTTAGCTGACAATGTGTACTCAGGTGAGTAGTGTGCTCCTGCTTAGTGTGTGTGAGATTTTGTGGCAGAAAGAGCTTTATAATCACACTAGAGGAGCAATGCTTCCATTGGTGCTCAAACTCATGCTGCTCCCCCTGCTGTATTTTATGCATTAGCACTTAAGCCGCCTTGGCAGGGACTGAGGAGCCCCAAAACCAAACCAGGAAGTACTAAGAAATTCAGCATCAGATGCTTTAAGAGATTATTAGGAAGAAACTAGAAGGGGTGAGTAAGCAGTTTATTGATGAGTCACCAGTAATTGAAAAGCATACCCTATTTGTTAACCTAAATATTGGGCATACTATGATCTCCTTCTATTAAATATGGAATTCACAAACTAGTAAATGTATTCATTCATTTGGATTTAGATTGTCACCCCCAGTCAGTGTACTCATAGAAACATTGATGTTTACTGATTGCCTTATTTTCTAGAATCTGCTAAAGTGTTTTTGGGTTAATAAGAAACTGTAGGGGGTCCCTTTGATTCTGAGGGCCAGTCCTTAGGACATTTCTGGGCTTCACAACATAGTGAGCTGTAGGTGAGTATCAGAGCTTCCATCTGCTTTCAAGCCTTTATCACCTTAAGCTCTATGTTGATTAGCCATTTTGTCTGCCCCACTACAGGTTTAGTCCTCCCTCCGGGCCCACTCCAGCTCCACAGCCACTTTTCTCTCTAAGTAAGTAGTAAATTATTTAGTCACATTTTATAAACATATTTCCACTAAGGTGCCAGTGACTCCTGTGCTCCTACATGAACTTGCATTTTAATAGAGACAATAGGAAAAGGGCAGTCCTGGGCTGAAAAGAAACTCTTGACCAACCTTTTGTATTGAAAGTATATAGTTTGTATATCTACTTAAGATCGGGTGGATCCTGAAAACAGGCAAAAGCCAGTGGAAAAGGCAACAAGAAGAATGGAGTTCACTTCATTAAATTGTGAGATTAACTCTATTCTGCCGGGGTTAGTTGATGGACAAAGGAGCAATGGTTGATGACCTTAAACAACTAGGGGTTGTCAAGAAGGCTTTATTCTCTTTAGAACTTTCCACTGGACCAGATGCAAACCTGATTGTGAAGAATTATGATATAGACCAAGGGGCTCAGCTGGTATTGGACAAAAGAGAATAACATTGTGTTTAAGGTTGGTTAGCACTAAAGGTCTTCAACCTGAAATTACGGGCTCCTATCTATTAACCGTTCACACAAAAAAAGATTTCTATGGAATTGTGTTCTCCAAGGACCATTTTCTCCTTCCTGAGAAGATGGAAGCATGCTTCCTTTGTTCTGATAAGAACAATGTGCCTGATCAGCTTTTTCTTTTCTTTGACTGCTAAGAAGCTCCCTCCCTAGAGGTGAGTGTCAAACTTACACAACACTATAGATAACTCATAGATTTTTATTTTCATTTTTTTCTTAATTGACTCTACTTTCATAGTTTTTCCCTTTTCATAATTTATTTATTTTATATAGAACTTTTATGGTTTGTGTTCCTTTATTTCTATTCTAATATAATTTTACTTTATGCATTAGCATGTAAGATACTTAAAGTAATTTGTAAAATATGCAAAGGCTTCAAGTGTAAACCACCTCAATCATTTGCACACATGGAGTGCTTATTTTCATAGTTGATGACTCCTTAGAAAGGAAGAAACCTGTGATAAAGAAGTTACTAAGGGTTCGCTCAAGGTTTTATAAGGACAAAGAACATACTGAAACATTCACCCAGGGGCAGACATGCACACTGCTCTTCTCTTTTGTCTGGCTCCACTCCATATTAGCCCACCAGGAAGTTCAGGGTTCCTTTTTCTGGGAAAGTATTAAGTTAATTCTTCAGCCTTGAATGAGAAAGTTGGAAAAAAATAATAATGTCTGCCCCTACCCTCATCCCCTTGGAATTACCCACCTCTCCTCTTTGGAATCATGGGCTAAGGGCTGCATTCCTTTTGCTTTATGGGGTATGACTACGGGTATCCAGAGGCTGTACATGAAAGTTCAATGGAGTGGCATTTTGTAGAAAACAGATCGAGGACAGAAGTGTTCCTCATTCCCCTAGAACATGCTCCTTCTGTGGTTTGAGAAATCTATCTGTACCTGCCGGGGGAATCATCAAGTTTTTGACTCTGAACTGCTTCCTCTTACCTGGCTGATATAGACTCAAAGGGGGAGGGAGAGTCAGCAGAAAAGTATTTCCCTTTTCCTTCTTGAAGAGGGTGTGTCCTGGACTCCTTGGTGCACTAGGAATTGGTCATGAATCCGTGACCTGTATGCATGCCAGAGAGCTGCTGTAATTCAGATATTAAGATCGTCTTTCCAAACAGCTTAAGAAGTGATTGAGCCACAAGTACACTGGAGGAAGGGCTCCCTCGGGCTGTGATGTGAGCAGAGAATCACCAGGTAAGCCCAATAGCGACGATTTGATTCCTTAGAACTTGTATCACTATCACAGGTACTTTCTGTTAATTTGAGATCATTTTTTCCTTCTGGGGAAGATTCTCAATATCTCATTTTTTGAAGAGAGGTGAAATGAAGGAACATAGAGTGGAAGGAGCAATGAGCAGCGATAACAGAATTTCATGTCTTGGTGACTACATAAATTGAGGTATTGGCTTGAGACTCAAACTCCAGGTTTTCAGACTCAAGGTGCAGCCTTCTCAATTATAAGATAGCACCCCTATTCTTTAGATATGCTGGGAGGTAGACAACTGGAATAAAGAAGGCTCCATTAAAGATAATTGTTAAAAATATTAATCTTAAGGATTTCATTAGTTAGAAATATGTTAATCTTAGCAATCTGTTTAAAAATACACTTGAGATATTTAAGTTTATTTTCACTTTAGGATGGATTTATTTAAGCTTTGACTGAATCAATATACATCTGGGAAGTATTTCTCAGTTTAACTCCCTTCCTGGACTCTGAAAAATCCCAAAATTGATCCTTATAACCATTTCCTCTGCTATTATCCCCAAGTAAATATGAAGCAGTATACTGTATTTTTAACTGACAGGCCTTGAAAATTCATAATTTTTCTTTTCCTTTTTTTCATGAAAAATCTATTTATGTAAACCTGATGTCCTATGTAATTTACCTGTGCCAGAAATTAAATGATGGGAAGTTACTTAAGGAGGTATAGAAAGAAGGTCAAGGTGGAAGAGGAATGAAGAGATGATGACTTTGGTTTTTCCATAGTGATATCTATTAATTAAACGAAACCTGATAACGCACATAGGCTGGAGATCACAGGCATCAGAGAACAAAAAATAGATAAAAATATATCCGATAATTTGTCAGAATATTAACACAGCCTTTTGTTATGCTCTCTTTTGCTATAATAAAACCACTACTAATTATTTATAAGCATAACTAAAATTAAAAACAGCTTTACAATAATAGCCTCATAATACTTGACTCATCTATTAATAAATAATATAACTTTGGGCAAATTATTTCACTTTTCTTGTTTCAGTTGATTAATTTGCAACAAACATGGAGACTTAAAATGGGCATGTATACACTTTGAGTCTTGGAATCTTGACTTACAAATACTTCCATTTTGTGTACAACCACAAGTTGATATAAATTGTTACTGACATGCTTCATATATTATGTATGTCTTGCTTCTCTAAAAAAAATGGCACATTTAAAAAAAATCAGGGGCAGGGTCTACATTACAGGGTGTCTCTTGCTGTGCTGAGTAAGGGTAAGGGAAACACCATGCTTTTGTACCCATATACCCTCTGATGTAATTCATTTCTCGATTAAATAAATGCAAATATCTTCCTAGAAAAAATAACTGGATGCATTCATGAAAACCCGTGTATCAGTGACTGATTTTAGCACTTTGGTGTGAGCCAGTGTAAATGGGAAGAAGTGAGAGAGTGCTGGGTACCCAAGGCCATTAACAGTGGGTGAGTGCTTGTCACAGTGGTAAATGGCCCTGGAAGTGGAGGGTGGCCTCCTCTGGAAAACTGTCCCAGTTTTGCCAAAGACCACTACTTGTAAAATCATGTTCCACCCAATCTAAACACATGTATTTGCTACTTTCAACGTATCTTGCCTTGTTCCCCTTTAGTTCTTTGGCAGGAAATACCCATAGCTACAGAGAAGGGAAAACCCTATTCCCAGACATATTATGGTGTTTTCTTAGATTGAGCTTGTGTAGAAAAGTGCTTAAGGGATGTCAAGGTCTTCACAGTTCTGCACTGGATAGCTACACATTTGTAATAGCGGTGAAAATTATTGAGAGAACTGGAGGGGTAGTGCAAAAAGTCTATAGCAAGCATGTCAAACTCAAAGGCTAACATGGTCCAAATAAATGAGGCATGTGGTCCACAGGCCACGAGTTTGACATGCTTGGACTCTATAATGTAGAATATACACAGCTGGTTCTAATCTTGCTGAGTTCCACCACTGTAGGGCACTAAACCAGTGCGGAGCTGAGGCCATCTTACCAAACCAGCTCTCAGTAAGCCACGGGTAACCTCATAAAGGCCTTATCCAGTGGTAGATGGAAAGCTGGGCGCTGACATGCTAAGAAGGAAAATCCTTAAGAATTAATACGTGTGAAAGTGCCCCGGCATTTCGTAAAAGTATGGTGACATCCCTGGGTAGAGTCAGTTGAATAAATAAAGTGCACGGAGGTGAGCAGTGGCAATGAGATATGTAGCTCTCAAACTGTGCAAAATTGAGCTAAATCTTGTTGGTGAGGGTTATTAGGTCCTCGTGGGCCATGGGGCCATCATTGCCAATGTCAGTTTTTACTCTCTAAAGGCCCACACGACTTAGGAACTCTAGATTTTTGGTTTGGGTTTAAATAAAGCCTTTTAAAAAATAAACACTTTAAATGAAATCTTTAAGATAGTTCATTTTTCTTATAAAATTAAAAAAATGAGTTCCTTTATTGTTTAAGGATAAGTAGGCATTAATTATAAATTAGTGGTGTTAGGACAGCTTGTTACAATGGAACAGATTCATGCCTTCAAAGTTTTGGGTAAAGAGACTTTGTATTAAGCAGATTTTATTTTCTATGAAAACCTTCTGCACTAGTGTTTATATTTCAGCCAAATTTTGCTTGACGACTTCTCTATGCTCAATCTTTTAGAGTCAGGCTAATTCTTTATCTTTTTTTAATGTTGAATTTTCTTTATTTTTTATTTTTTATTGTTGACAGTATTACATATGTCCCCTATTCCCTTCTTTCCCCCCTAATCCTTTCTAATAAAAAATTTAGTGATAAACCTCTTAGACATGTTTTTGTCCAAAATACCAACTAAGCTAGTAACTGGCAAGGGAAATGGTACAGAAAGCAATAGAATAAAAAAAAATTATTTGTCAGAATTTTATTATATGACAAAGTGGCCTTTAAAATTGATAAAATTCATCAAGATGATCTTGATAAAGAATATTTAGTCAAGAAACATAATTGCAAAAACTGATTATTCATTTGGAGGAAAATAAAAGTAAATCCTTAGTTCATACGAAAACCTGAAATAACTCTAGAAGGAATGAAAATCTAAGTGCATTAAAAAATTAAAGAAGAAAATATAGGATGATATCATTATAATCTTTCTATAGAAAAAATTTAAATCCATAAAGACAGATTTGATTTAATAAATATTTTAAACTTTTGTGCAGAACAAACATAAACATAAAAACTTAAAAAAAAAAACAAAGACCAATGATGACTAAGTACTTATAACCCATGACAGAGCTTATATTCACACTATATAAAAGCTCCTAAAAAGCAGTTCTTAGGGGAAAAGAATGAACATTCTAATAGAAAAACTTAGAATGACTTAATTAGGCATTTCTATACCTTACCAGGGAGCTTATACAGGTACAAATTTGGAGGGCAATTTGGATATGTCTATAAAAAGCCAAAATGTAGCCCTGCTGGTGTGGTTAGACCATCAATTCTGAGCACTGAAGGTTTGAGAGTTCGATTTCTCATCAAGGGTTGCAGGCTCCATCCCTGATCTCAGTTGGACCATTTGTGGAAGGCAATCAATCAGTATCTCTCTCTCTCTCTCTCTCTCTCTCTCTCTCTCTCTCTCTCTCTCTCTCTCTCCCCCCCCCCCTTCATCCCCCTCCTTTCCACTCTCACTAAAAATCAATGGGCGGGAGGGAGCGGGGGGGGGGAGGCTCCAGGTGAGGATTACCAAAAAATATTTTTAAAAAACAACTCAAAATGTCTAAACCTTTTAAAGCTGCACTTTCATTCTAACCTAGAAAAATAGCAGTTTGGCTGGAATTAAGGATGCACAAGAAGAAGCTGCATTGAAGGAACATTTGAGGGCAGATTCAAGGAGTCCAAAAGATGAATTTGCCTTAATAGCATGTTTGCTCTTCGTCTGTACATAGTGTTAGCCCAGAAGGTCTTGTGTATAGATTGACATAATGTTTGCAGGACAGGTGGGAATGCTGGACAACTTATTCTACTTATAGGATCATTTAGGAATGAAAAACTGGCTCTACACAGTAGGAAAGTATGATGAAAATACTGTTAATATGAATAGAAAAACTTAAAGAATGTTTTTTGTAGACTTGAAATAATTGAAGTTTAATCAGTATAAGCACTGCATGAAAAGTCAGGCATTTGGCCTTGGCCAGGTGCTCAGTTGGTTGGAGCATCATCTCATACACCGAAAGGTCATGGGTTCGATTCCTGGTCAGTTTACACATCTAGGTTTTGGGTTTGATCCCTGGTTGGGGTGCATACCAGAGGCAACCAATTGATGTTTCTCTCTCACATCTATGTTTCTCTTACCCCCTTCCTTTCTCTCTAAAATGAATAAGCATATCCTCAGGTGAGGATTAACAAAGTCAGATATTTGGTTTACTCTTATTTAAAACAGACCACCCAAGAAAAGCTTGTAACATATTTACCTTAGTGCTCACATATGAAGACCCCACAAAGCCACTGTCAGTTCACCCAACTGTCAGTTCATTCTCTGTATTTATGAGTCTGTGGCTATATAATTATTAAACCTCTTTCAAGATAGGCTGAGAATCTACCAAGAATTAAATCATTAGAACCAGCTGTGTATATTCTACGTTATACACCTGTTTTGTTGGTTCTTTCCAGTAGGCCTGATGAATTGTGTTTTTATCTTAAAAGAGCTGAGTATCCTTAGACACACAATAACATTCAAATTTATTAGGATACCAGCTTTGAAATATTTCTCCTCCTCCTTCTTTTAGCAGAGAGTTCATTTTTAAAGAACTTAATAAAAATTACATTAACAATCATGACTTTATTAAAATCATTCCCTGAGCAACAAAATGAACTGACCCATAGTTTAAGAGAAATATTAGATTTTTTGGAGAAAGAAATTTAGGGAAATATAATTTAAGTTTATTTTCATTTTCTGCAAGTGTGAAAAGGAAATAACTCCCATGTAATTGGCAAGCTTGCCAAACAATAGTACCACGGCATATGAAAGCATTTTATAAATTAGAAAGAATTATTCTTATTTTTTCTTATTATAAAACTATCACCACCCTTGAGTTGCTGTTCAGATACTTTTTCAAGCAAACAATCCAAAAGGAAGCCCACATTCTCTGGGCTCTCCCCACTCTGTAAGCAAAGTGGAGTGGGGAAGGTGGGAAATGAGCCTGACCTGGGAGTTCCCGGGAGGCTGGGGCCCAGGTGCTGAGCTGGAGGCGTGGCTGGAAGAAAGAGCTTGGCACCTTCTCTGGAGGCCATTTATTATCTCTCAGGGCTTGGTGGTAACTTGTGCTCTACTGAACTGAGAGTGACAGGAGAAAATCTTCAGTTACAAGAGGTTGGACTGGAGCCAGCCCTTGAAACTGGCAGGATGTTTAGAAAGGAATTGAGCTGGACTTGTCGTGACTGGTCCTCATCTGTGAGACATGGACTAGCTACTAGGACAAGAGAAGAAGTACGAGGCAATGAGCTAAGAACAAAGTAGCATCCTGGGTCTCTTCTAAGCTACAAAGTGCAGTCTAAATAAATTAAAAACAAAACAAAACACCCAACCCAAATCCTTGTTAGAAGGTAACTGAAAGTTGGTTGAGGCTGCCGGCTAACCCAGAAAAGCTCTCAAGCTGAAGTTCCAATAAATGGCGAAGGATATACAGACTTCTAAAATTTGTACCTCAATTTTTGGATCAAAAGAGGTCAGTTGAGGGGGGTAATAGGGTCATAAACTGGACTCTGAGGGAGAGCCAGTCAATGAAACATCGAAGTTTAAATAGGGACCCTGGAACAGAAAGGACCCCAGCAACCAGCACTTGTTCTCAAAAGTAGGTCTAGGTCCCTGCTTTGGGGTTTCTCTTAGTGAGTGGAGCTATAGTGAAGGAACACCCTGCAGGAAGATGTGCCTGGCACAGTGCTTGGGAAATTGGAAGTTCTCATTGCATAGTGGCTGACCAAATTAAAGTTGAGTAAAGTGTCACAGGGAAGGGACTTAGCTAAGTAATTCCTTTGTGCTCTTCCAGCCTTCTATTTCCAGAATTCTTAAAAATTATACCTCTATTCTCAACCCAAGGATTTAATTCTTGGTAGATTCTCAGCCTATCTTGAAAGAGGTTTAATAATTATATAGCCACAGACTCATAAATACAGAGAATGAACTGACAGTTGGGTGAAAAAGGTGAAGGCATTAAGCAAAAACAGAACAGAACAAAACAAAACAAAACAAAACAAAACTCTCATAAACACAGGCAACTGGTGATTACCAGAGGGGAAGAGGTGTGGAGAGGTAGGAGAGGGTAAAGGGGTGACAGAAGGAGACTTGACTTTGGACAGTAAATACATAATACAGTATACAGATGATGCATTTTGAATTGTACACCTAAAATCTATATAATTTTATTAACTAATGTTACCCCAATATATTCAACAAAATATTTTAAAAATACTCCAGAAAAAGAAAAGAATTACAATAACCAGTTTGAGAAGAAAACAGGAGTAAAGCCCCATAAAAGCTTTTAATCTGTCCAGGTTTAAATTTGATGGCTGATGAACACGAATAAAAAGAACAATGAAAGAAATAAAGTGTAAAGAGAAATGGAGAAACGGGCATGTAAAGTAGAACTGAATGTGAATGGATCTGAGGTCCCCTTAACTTATAGAGGAGGAAACTGACTTTCACAAGTTCTAACAGATGAGGGACAGACTTGGGGTTAGGGTCAAATTCATTTTGGTTTCTTTCTACTATGTTTATACCATATAAACATACTAACACATGCTAAAATATAAAATTGTATTTAAAATTTTACTGTGTACAAATGTTTATGCAGACACTCAATAGCTTTACATTATAGTCCTTCCAGAAGAAGTTTGTCTAGCTCATAAAGTTGACCAAACTTCCAAATTTTTTTTCAGATATAAAATTGGTTGTCTTTTCTGTTTCCCATTTATATTTCCACCTGTCTTCTCTACTGTATCTGCCTACTTAAAAAGATATAAAGTCAATTTTAAAGGCAAATGGCCCAAGGATTTCCATGCAAAGACAGATCCCAATGCAAAAGTTACAAAAAACATAAGATAAGAGGTACAATAAAACCAAGGTTTGATAGGTCCCTTGCCTTTAAAACTATCAGCTATATTTGAGTCATGATTTTGTTTAGATCCCAGCTGGAGACCTGCTCTTTCCATTAGTCTGTGACTGAGAGGAGAGAGACAACTCTACTGGAAATTCTATTTATAGGAAAAGAAACATAATTCCATCAATATTGATGCCAGGGAAGCAACCCAAGAGTTCAACTGTGCCTAAGATTAGATTGTTGCTAAAAGTGTTGGAAAATGTAGGTGTGTGCACCACTGTTGATAAGGAGACCTCTGTTGATGAAAATAAGTGATGTTTGAAGACCATAAATATATAACTGGAAGAATGGGAAGACAATGGTCAGCCTTCTCCAAGGGCTTAGTAGAGAATTCTAATGATTGTTTTCTGTAAACTGAAGGACAGGAATTATCAGGAGTGAATTTACTTGAATGAATTCAAGGAAGTGGGCAGTGTGTGTGTGTGTGTGTGTGTGTGTGTGGAGGTGTCTTACCAGTATCAAGCCTTTCCAGGAAGCCAGTGTCAACACAGGCTCCACTGGCCCTGGGGGATGAGCTGCCTCAGAGGAGGTGTGGTATAAACATGCTTACTCTGATGACAACATCTCCTCACCTGTGGCAAGGACACACAGATTTTGAGAGTTATCTATATTCTAGAGGTCCAGTGCATGAAAATTTGTGCACTCCATGGCAGGGTGGGGGGTGGTTCCCTCAGCCCAGCCTGCATCCTCTCACAACCTGGTACCCCACAGGTTGGGTTTCTAGGCCTGGCCTGAGATCAGGGCCTGTTGAGGCTTTCCTATCCCAAGCTGCAGGCAGCTGGCCTCACCCCTGCCACTGCCACTGCTTGCCATCTGTGCAGCACTGCTCCCCCTCCCATGCCACCAGTGGCCTCCCTCTGCAGGTGACAGGCTGGGATGCGATGGCTTGACTGGCCTGGGTCTCCCTCTTTCTTTGCTAGAGGTTGGGGCCAACCCAGCAAGGGTCTATCTGCCTACTTGATCTCCCCTAACCACTGGCCTGCCTACCTGATCAACCCTAACCACTGGTCTGCCTACCTGATCAACCCTAACCACTGGTCTGCCTACCTGATCAACCCTAACCACTTGCCTGACTACCTAATCACCCCTAACCACTGTCTATATTATCCTATTTAATAAAAGAGTAATATGCAAATTTGACTGCACCTTTGCTACACCCACAAGCCATGCCCACAGCCATGCCCACCAGCCAATCAGGAGCAGATTATGCAAATAAACCCCAACCAAGATGGCTGCCGCCACTGAGAGCAGGAGGAAGGCTTGGGTTTCCCCAGCAACAGAGGAAGCCAAGCTTTCCGCCTACAGTTGCCTGCCTAGGCCTCCACTCTAGGTTACAAAGTTTCAAACAGAAATGGCTGCTGCCACGGAGTGAGCAGAAGGCTTGGCTCTGCTTCAGGCTACAAAGTTTCAATTGTAGACATAGATTAATCGTGGATACCAGGGCCTCCACCTGGGTCCCTGGAGGGCGTGGCTGGCCTGCAAACCTCCACAGGCCCCTGGCCCAGGCCACCCCTCACCCCAAGGGAACCCCCACCCTGATCTGGGACACTCTTCAGGGCAAACCAGCTGGCCCCCACCCATGCACCAGGCCTCTAACCTACTTAATAAAAGAGTAATTTGCAGATTGACCATCACTGCAACACACAAGAGGGCTGCCCCCATGTGGTCAAAGATCCTGCCCCCATGTGGATACAAGATGGCCACCACAAGATGGCCAGCAGGGTAGGGCTGTTGGGAGGTTCCAAAAAGGGAGGGCAGTTGTGGGTGATCAGGCCAGCAGGGGAGGGCAGTTGGGAGGGACCAGGCCTGCAGAGGAGGACAGTTAGGGGTGACCAGGCCAGCAGAGGAGGGAAGTTGGGGGCAAACAGGCTGGCAGGGGAGCAATTAGGGGCAATTAGGAAGGCAGGCAGGCAGGCAAGCAGATGGGAGCCAGCAGTCCTGGATTGTGAGAGGGATGTCCAACTGCTCCTTTAGGCCCGATCCTACCTGGGTCGGGCTTAAAAGGGTACTCGGACATCCCCGGGGGGTTCCAAATTGGAGAGGGTGCAGGGTGGGCTGAGGGACACCCCCCCCAATGCATGAATTTCGTGCACCGGGCCTCTAGTTGTGTTATAACCATAAACTTGACAGTTTGTTGCAAACTACATTAATTATAAAGAAGGAAATTGGCTGGATTGGTTCATGATTATTTTTTATGCTTAAATACTTAGATTCTATTCATGTATTAGTGGTTCTAAGAGTCCTTGGTTATTTTAATGATTTTATTTATTTGTTTATTTATTTATTTTTTTACTGAGATGAAAAAAGAAACCTCAGGGAAATATAAAAGGCTGGATATTAAATACACCTGATTGTAAAGTTAATCAAGTTATGATTGTAAAATAGTGTAACCTATATGAATGTCTCCCTGCTGTGCTGTACCCCTGAAGCTAATACAGAAAAATATTGAATACAAATTATAGTCAAAAATTATTATAAATAATATTTATAGAAATCTCAGATTTCTAAAGATGTAGCACACATAAATAGTAATTTCTATGGGTTTTAGAATTATGAATTGAGTTTTATTCTTATTTTCATTTATCCCTATGTTCTATTTTTCTTTTTTACACTGAGTATTACTTTGCAATAAACAACAAAGTTTTTTTTTGCTGAAAGGGAAAAAATACAAGCTGACCCAGAAAAACAAAAACTAAACTGTGTTCAATCAAATTTGGTCACCTAGAAGAAAGCTCTTGAGGAATTCTCTAGTAAGTTTGTAAAGACAGATATTTACTACTTTTCAATGGAAATCATAGTATCTCAGGCTGGGTCCATGAAGTGGAAAAATTATTAAACTCTTAGGGTTTTTGATTAGTCCATTTAGGCCCTACTATTGTGTGCATTAAATTTTTTAGTTAGAATCACTTGTTTTGTGCCTCAGCCTTGCCTGGTATACCTAATCTAGTCACAGACTGTGACCCAGCTGTTTATGTCTAGACCAGGGATCCGCTGATGATGAAAGTCCTGGTCTTGTGGCTCATCTCACTCTTCACAATCACTGAAGGCAATGATGGCGTCTTTGGGGTGAGTTGGCTTATGTCCTGTTTTTCTTCCCTACCTCCTCCCCTCTTTCCTCTGGCACTTCTAGAATCCATCTCTCTCTAGGTAACTGAATCCAGGAAATGTAATAGACTTGAAATCAGAAGTTCTGGGTTCTTGTCTCAACATTAGCAGCATTAGCTGTGTGGCCTTAGAGCTTAGATGAATTAACTGCAAAATGAGGATCTTGGACTAAATCATTGGAAATCTCTTCCAGCTCAACTCATCCACTCCTATGGCCTCTTTTATATAGAATGAGCATAAAGATTGGCATTAGCTAACATTGGACTATCTCATTCCTGTCTATACATACTTTCTTGATGCTTTTATCTAGGGTCACAATTTTAATATTCTTTATACTCTGGTGACTCCCAAATTTATATTTCCATCTCAGGCCGCTCCCTTGAACTCCACATTCATATACATACTACCTACTTGACATCTCCAGTTGGGTGCCCAATAGGACCTTCAGCTTCATATGTCTCCTATTAAACTCTTGACTCTTTTTTTCTCACCAAACTTATTCCTCATTTTCTATCTCAGCAAGTAGTATCACCATCTCTTCAGCTGCTTAGGCACAAAATTTATTTTTATGCTTGACTCTTTTCATAATCCATACCTAAACCATTGGCTCTTTTTTGTTTGTTTTGGTTCTATCCTTAAAATATATCCAGGATTTAAACACTTCTCACCACATCCTTGGCTACTATGTTGTTCCACACTTTATCTCTCACTTGTATTATTTCAGTAACTCCTGGAATGCTCTCCTTGCTTCTGTGCTTGACTATTCCCAATATGGCCGCAAGACTGAGCCTTCTGGAAAATAAAGTAGAGCATGTCTTTTCTCTGTTCAGAACTCTCCAGTGGGTTCTGATCTCACCGAAGTAAAAGCTAAGCCCTTGCCATAGCCTATAAAGATCTACACAACCTGCCTCCCCGGAGACGCTCTCTGACCTCACTTTCTGCCCTCTTCCCCTCACCCCCTCCCTTTAGCTACTTTGGCCTCCTGGCTCTGGCTGAGCATGTTCTCATCTTAGGACGTTTGAATGTGCTGTTCCTTCTGCCTGGAAAATTCTTTCTCCGGGGATCCTCAGTTCCCTACCCCCTTCAGGTTTGTGCTAAAAATCTGCTTCAGTGAAATCTTTTCTTGCCATTTCCCCATTGCCCCTGACTTGGATTTTAGGTGCAGGATTTCAGTTTATTGGGGAAATCTCAAAAGGCCTTATGAAATATAATGTTACAAAGCCTTGTCATAATTGTTCTTTTTTATTTTTAACAGAGAAATGATGGCATCAAGACAAAAAGAGAACTCACAGTGAATAAGGAAAAGCACCCTGGTGAGACACTGCTGCCAAGAGAATGGGATTCTAACCCCAATAGTGTTTCTGACTGATTGTATGATCATTGGCACATTATTAAACACCCCAAATCTATAAAATGAAAATAACAGTAATCCCTTCTGTCAAAGCATTTGTGAGGATTAAACAGTATAACAGAAGCATAGTATGCTGCAGCATACCTGGCAAGTTGTTGCTCCATATTCTTCTTTTCCTTCCTTGTCTTGATCCCAACAATGCAATTAATGGGCACAGCCCTCAGTCTGTGGTCTGAAACCTAACTTGTGAATCTGATGTTTTAAGCACTGAACGTGTTTCTTCATGGAAGCAGTGATGCACACAGATGGTTGTTAAATTCCTAGGTCAGTTCACAAGCCTTTCTTTGGTAAATTTGCCAAAAACAATGACATGCCAAACAATACAGTGCCATAGAATTTACCACCATCTGAAGCTGAGATTCTTCAGAAAAATGAAATAAAACTTGAAGTTGGATTGCCATGGATACATTTTCCCTGACAGTAATAATACAGCTAGTATTTATATTACTATATGCCAGGCATAATTTAAAATGCACTAGATGAATTCAATTCTCACACTGACTTTCTGAGTTAGGTGTAATGGTCATTTTTATTTGGTGAAATTAAGATAGGAGCAGGGAGCATGATTCAGACCCTGTCAATCTGGCTCCACATTAACATTTAATATTTCCTTAGTTTTAGGTGTACAGCACAGTAGTTGTAAAAATTATGTAGTGATCCCCTATGTCATTCAATCTGGCCCCAGCAATGAGCCCCTGACAATGTGACCAAGGTCAACTGCTCTCTCATTCCATACTTCTTACCTGCTTGGGCTGTAGGAATGGAATCCTATTAGCTCCCCCTACATGGGGTGACTCCCAAGCCTGGTCTGAGGTTCTGGTCTGCAAGATGGGGGCAGTAAGTGATGGAGTGAGGCTCTATGGTGTAATATGTGGGAGTTACAGCAGACAAGGGTCTCTTGTAAATCCTGGGATATGCCTGAGCCTCAGCTAGCTTCCTGTTGACCTCTTTATTGCCTTATGAGAAGCTTGAGTTGGGTGAGCTGCCTTTCTTCACTATAAATCTCCTTTCTGCCTACCCCCTAAGAAATGAGACAGTCTCATAAAAGCTCTTCATGTCATCTGTCCCTGCAAAAGCACAGAAGTATCCTGAGAATCTATTAGATTTCTAAGAAATTTTATTGCTAGTGGCAATAAAGTGAGACCAGGAGAAAAGGATGTTCATCTTTTGCCTCTTTTTCTCTAAGGTCCTTCACATCCTTAATCTTGGGTCCATAGAGGATCTTGAAATACCATGGTACTTCGTGCTGATTTCATGTGACTATACCTAAATCACTTGTGGTGGGAGAAGACTCATAGGATTCTTCTCCCAGCCAAAAACACTTAACAGCTTCTCCTTATGGAAACAAAAGGTGCTGCTTAGAAATGATAAGGTGGACCTAGAACATATGATAATGAGTGAAATAAGTCAAACAGAGAAAGACAAATACCATGTGATTTTACTTTTCTTATAAAATCTGAAAAACAAAATCAACAAACAAAATAGAAATAGACTCAAGATACAACGAACAAACTTATGGTTGCCTGATAGGATGGTAGTTGAATGGCTGGGTGAAAAAGGTGAAGGGATTAAGAAGTATAAATTGGTAGTTACTAAGTAGTCTGGGATGTAAAGTAAAGAATAGAAAATATGTTCAATGTAATAACTATATATGGTGTCACCTGCATGCAAGACTTACTGGGGAGGGGGGTGGTCATTATGTAAGTCATACAAAAGTCTAATTACTATGCTGCCCAACTGCAACTAATATATTAAATGCCAACTCTAATTGAAAACCTTTAAAATAAAATAAAACACCTAAAATGATAAGGTACAGATGAGGATATATAAGTGCTCAAGTAAAATTTGTATTATTTTTGAATTTGATGTAAATACATTTTATAGGAGAAGGAAGGGCTCTTTGGAGGGGAAAATGTGAGACCAGAGCTGGGGGAGAGAAGAGCGGCTAGGATTTTTTCGCCTCTTCTCCCTTTGGTCTTAATGCCTTGATGCCTTGATGCCTTGATGCCTTGATGCCTTGACTCTGGATGTGTCCTGAGGAAGTACATCCAGTCAGGAGGGCAGTGCAGGAGTGGGTCAGAGAGTGCAGGAGCAGCTGGCTTGGCAGAAGTGAGAGGGTGGACATTGTCAGGCACATGTGTGCTTGTCCTGGATGCTCATTTTTAGTAAATGTCTGGGTGGACAGAAGTCATTGACAAGCAGTGTGGCATCATCCAGGACCTTGAGGCTGAATCTGCTGATAGTCCCTTGGTCACTGCTTCTGCAGTATTTCCCTCCCAGACTGAGATAGGAGGGGTCTGACGGTCTTCCTGTCTTTAAACCCAGTGCAGGAATATGAGCTGTTGCTTCAGGTGCCCTATAGAGATTCCAAGGAGAAAAGAGACTTGAAGAAATTGCTGAAACTTCTGAAGCGTCCATCATTATGGCTCCATGGGCCAATGAAGATCATCAGAGTGAAGGCGACCACATGTAAGCCAGCTCTCTGGGGACAGAGATTGGAAGTGGGGAAGGTGGGCATATCAGTTGGGATAAGTTAGGCTATGCTATGGAAACGATCATTCCTGCAGCATCTGTGGTTTACAAGAATAAGTGTCATTGCTTCTTCATACTACATGTTCATTGCAAGTTGCAAAGGAGTTGAGACTGTGGTGGTCACTTGGGGACCTAGGATAATGAATCAGACACTATCACAAATACACTCATTCTGAACAAAAAGCAAGCAAACAAACAAATAAATAAAAGGAGCACTAGAGGATTTGACATTGCCAGTTAAATTTTCTAACTCAGGAATGACACACATTAATTCTGTTCATCACTTATTGGTCAGAGCTGGTTCCATGCTTCCACCCAACCTCAGGGGCCAGGGTATACAATTATGGAAGTCATCAAGCAGTATCTGGCAAACAGCAGTAATGACCACAACGGTGGGGTTCAGAGAAGTTAAATGCTTTGTTGAAAGCAAGAGTTCTCAGTGTCCTGTCCTGTATGACAGTAGCAGCAGCACCAGGGCTCCATCTTTCTGCCTTTTGATGCGAAATACTTGCTTCAGATTCTAAGTCAGAGCTGAGGATCAGAATTCAGCCGAGGATCATAATTAACCAGACCCTGTGAATCCAAGCTCTGTTTTTGTGTGTGCAGACTGTGGCCACCAGAATGGGGTTCTACGGTGTGCCTGTGAAGATGGCTATACCTGGTTTCCTCCTGCATGCCTTGATCCCCAGAAGTGCTACCTTCACACGGCTGAACCACTCCAGACTTGTGACTGTCATCTCAAGAACCTCACCAGGAGTGTCAATTTCTGTGAGAGAACAAGTAAGCACATAAGGATACCAGGAGGGAGCTCTGGACCGGGTTCTCTCCCACTCCCACATGTGATAGAGAGGAACTCTATCTAGCTCTTTGCCCACATGTTTCTCTGTCTCCCCAAGCAGAGCTAGTGTTTGCAGGGAGATTGAAGGACACTGTTGACATCCCCGCTAGGTTTGGCTGAACACAGGGAGAGCTGCTTTGGTGCAGAAAATTCAGGAATGCAAGTTGATATTTGGGCACCACTTCAACCTTGCTCCAGCTCAGCTCAGCAAATATATGCTTCTTTGGAGATTTAACAAGATTCACTGAAATCCCAAGTTGGGGAACTGCTTGAGTAAATGCAATTTTTCTCCCTACCTTCTTTTCACTTATTTCACCAACATCAATTTTCAAGAAAGAGAAGTCTAGAGGTATGAGAGCAAAGAGGAATGCATAGTGATTATACTGAAAGTAATGCTCAAAATTGCTAATGAGATTTGCATGCATGCATATGAGCATAACCAATGGATGCAAGACACTGGGGTCGGGGGGGGGCAGGTAGGAACATATGCTAGGGGGTAGGGGAGGCTGGGGGTAGGACAATAGGGGGGAAAAAGGAAAACATATGTACTACTATTAAATCTAAGTTATACTGCAAAAAAATAAAATAAAATATTTAAAAAATTGCTAATGAACTTGTGTACTGAATGCAATACCAATACAAAACAAATTTAGCTTTGGAAACCAGTGGGAGCTTAGGGAGCTCCAGTTGGCTTAGGTGTATGTTCAGTGGATGATGAGGTGAGCTAAATGATGTTGGGTCCAGGGCTTGAAAGACTCTCAGAAGTTTTCCCAAAGTCTAGTCCAGTTCTCCTGAAGCTCTGGCTTTTGGTAGAGCTGAGAAAAGAGCAAGAGAGGACATGAAACCATTTCCTGGGTATCCCTGGCTCCCTTTCACAGGACTGCAGCAATTCAGATTAAGGTGACATGTATTTATTAAGCACCATCTTTATGCCCAGATTGGGGGCAAATTCTGGCAGGTCCCAATGAAGCATTTCTCTTGTGATCGATGAACTGGCAGGCTACATGGGGAGGCCAGGATGTTGATGCAAGAAAGACAATGTCATTTCTTCAGCAATGTTGATGAAAACCCACATTTTGGTCCATGTCTGATCAATCATTAGAAAGGAATCACATTCATAAGGAGCTTCCCAGAGTAGAGTGGGGACACATACATGAGACGTGTTCACAAATATATGTGCAGGTGCAAGAGGTGTAGGGAGCTATGGATAAAGTCCTGCAGGAATTTGGAGGAGGGAAAGACTCTGTATTTGGGGAACAGGGAAAGCCTTGGAGAGGAGATGCTTTGACTAGGCCCTGAATGAAGGATAAACAAGATATGTCCAGACAGAGATGGGAAACAAGCAGTCCCAGGGCAGAAAAGCAAGGTAAGAAAAAGATAGGTAAGCAAGGGGTATGTTGGAGTTAGCAAATAGTGATTTATCAAAAAATTCAATAGGGCAATCTTTAAGCTATGTGGGGATATATTTTAGTATGAAGTGACTGCCTATTTATTATTATTATTTTTTAAAATATATTTTTATTGATTTCAGAGAGGGAGAGAGAGATAGAAATACCAATGATGAGAGAGAATCATTGATCAGCTGCTTTCTGTATACCCTCTTCCCCACAGTGGGGATATAGCCCACAACCCAGGAATGTGCCCTGACTGGGAATCAAATCATGATTTCCTGGTTCATAGTTTGACACTCAACCACTGAGCCACATCAGCCAGGCTATTATTATTATTTCAGTCATAACCCAAGGATATGGTAAGAGAGGAAGGGAGGAGGAGGAAGAAAAGAGAGAGAGAGAGAGAGAGAGAGAGAGAGAGAGAGAGAGAGAGAGAGAGAGAGAAACAATGTGAGAAGACACATCGGTTAGTTGCCTTCCTTATGCTCTCTGACTGGAGATCAAACCAGCAATCCAGATTATGTGCCCTGACCAAGAATTGAACTGGCAACCTTTTGGTGCACGGGATGACATTCAACCAACTTAACTTCTCCAGCTGGGCTGACTGCCTTTTAAATCACATATGAATGGCCACACGTTTTCCTACTTTAAGGTTGCCTGAATTATCAGTTCTTTCCCCATAATGTTCCAAATCAACGACTGAAAATTCTTGTTGTACGCTTCCTATATTACTTGAGGTGAACATTCATCATAAAAATACATTGAAGATTAATGTTGAAAAATGGGCTCCAAGTTGTACTTCTATAATTCTATGCTATAATAAAACCAAGTGAATAATTTTTATACCTATATGTTTTTCTGTTTCTCATAGAAATTTGGGGCACTTTCAAAATTAATGAAAGATTTACAAAAGACCTTCTGAATTCATCTTCTGCTATATACTCCAAATATAGCACTGAAATCAAAATTCAAGTAAGTACCTTCTACTTATGGCATAAGAAATTACTGGCTAAACATAGGTTCAGATGTTTCCAATTCAACATGTCTATTTAATACCTATTGTTAATCACTCATTTTCAATAGATTATTACATAGTAGTTAATCACTCTGCCCACAGCTGATGTACTTTGAACATTTTATTTCTAGGAGAGTTTAGCAATTGAATACTTTCCATATCTTTTGTGTTCAGTTTTGTTCATCTACTTGGGTAATATTATGCCAAAGCTTCTTGGTTATTTTTCTTTTTTTTTATCTGTCAAAAGAAATTTTTCATGATCCGAGCTCAATTGTCAGCATCTGGGATTTATTCCATAAAGAAGCCTTTCTTGTTAGAGGCTAGACAGAGTTACTGAGCAAAAATTCTGACCTTTATAACGAAGTCACATAAAACTAGATCAGTGTGCCTCTGCTAGGATGAGGTGCGGGTGTTGGTTTCACTGAAGACATATAGAAATCCTTGGCTCAGTTTAAGCATCTATAAAAATGGCTCATTTGGGGGAAGGATAAAATAGATTTTGGTTGAATTTATAATATTATCTGCCATCTAATTCATCTTTGAGTCTAAGCAGTTGATTCTTAATTATTTATAATCAATCTCAAAAATAAATTATGTGCATATGTGCACATTCTCAATTGTCATTTTAACCATATTTTTATAACATGCAACTACCTCCTGCTGTATCTTTTTTCCTTTGCTTAGTGTTTCTGTTTATTTAGTGTCTGCATCCATGTTTTGCTCAAATGTTTTCCTTGTGTGGGGACAAAAATCAACATTTCTACCTTTGTTTATCTGTGTATTTTTTTTTGTAAGCTTAAAGAAGCATACAAAAGAATTCAAGGTTTTGAGTCAATTCGTGTCACTCAGTTTCGGTAAGTACCACAATGCCCAAGTCAAGGCCATCCCTAGATTTACGCATCAGTCCCGAAGAATGCCGAGTGTTGTTTGCCAACTGTCTTTGACAGAATATAGGTCAGATCTGTTCTTTATAGTCTGATTCTTACCAAAAACTAGACAAAAGTCTGAAGGAAAAGTCTATATTCTTATCTAAGTGAGCTTAGGAATGTAAATATTAAATGGTATTCTCAAAGCTATGGAGCAGAGAATAGAACTGGAAACCCCAATTTAGACTTTAGAAGGATGCAGATCTTGTGTGTGTGTATGGGAAGGAGTGATGGGTAGGGATGAGGGTTGTAGAGGGATGGATTTTCTTCTATAACCACAGCGGGGTATGGTGTATCATTGGGAGCCAGAAGGGAGCCTTGGGTAAAATCATATAGTTTTGTGTAGATATCATCCATACATCATAGCTCAAAACCCCATAGTCATTGTCTACAGAAAATAAAGAGATATTTAGTAAATCATTCTTTTGTTTATATTTTAATTCCAAAGTTACTTGGTTAGTTAGCCATGTGTGCACTGATTACCAGCTATTTGTAATCTACTTACTGGAAGAAGTGGCTTAGAGGTCACAAACCTTGACTTCTTCTATGGTTTTTTCATAGTTAACTTGAACAACAGCTAGAGGAAATTTTCATTTGCTATAAATATATTGTACTGGGCATTATCCTTTAGTTACTTATGAATTTATAATGTCTTTATAATTCAATGTTAGGGAAAAACACCATTTTTTTCTTAAATCTGTATTTATATAATTAATCATTTCCTCTTTGACTTTGCTGTCATTAAACTCTTAAACAAAACTGAAACCTGATCATAACAATTTTTGTATTCAATATTCATATTTTTATTTTCTGTTGTCACGGTTTCCCATTTATATTTCTAACACATATTCCATCATATACATCTTATAAGCTGTCTCCAATAATTTGTAGACAAAATCACAGTTAAGATAGGCATAAGTCTATAAAATACAATGATTTTTTTCCTCTTTACTTTATGAGTTAATTTCCCACTGTCTCCATTTATTATTTGTTGAACAGGATTGTTAATATTTGTAAAAACTGATTTAACTTAATTAAATCAAATGAAATAATAGGCAGAAAAATACTTTGTAAAGAATTAAAAGGGCCATATCAATGTAAGGATATTATGTCCAACATTACATGAAAGGGTATTTGGATTTATTTATACATTGTGAGTGGTAATTCAATATATTTGAGCTTTGGCATGTCAGAGATTCTAATACATTAATTAATAAATTAATAATGACTCAAATTCTCCTTGGGACTCAGTTCCCTTATTTACAAAATGATGATAATATAGTGTTCACCTCATAAAATTATTGCAGAATTAACTTAATTAGTACATGTAATCTCACTTGTTTTCATAATTTTAAACACAATCTGTAAGCTGATGGTTTCTAAGTATCTTGAGCTTTGGTCTCTCTCCTAAATGTCTGACCTAAATATCCAATTGCTTATTACCATCTCCACTTGATTTTCTAGAAGGCATGTCAAACAAAATATGTTGAAAACAGGAGTCCTCCAACTCTGCTCCTCATAACCTTAAACCTACTTCCCCATCTCTTACAGCAATGCAATTTTCCCAGTTGGACAGACCCAAACCTTGGAGTCATCCTTTAACTTTTTATTGAGGTATACCTTATATCAGTGATATGCTTTGACTTTAAATATACGGATTAACAAACTCTGACAAATGGTGGAGTGGATGAGGGTATGGGGGGGATAAATGGTGATGGGAAAAAATAAAATAAAATGATTTGTCACTGTAAAAAAGAAAAGAAACTCTGACAAATGCTTGTACAAACTGCCACCTATCAACACAAAATATTTCCATCACCTTCAAAGTTCCCTTGTGCCTCCTTTCAATGCCCACCTCTGCCTGCACCATAAATAATCACTGATCTTATTTCAGTAAGCATAGGCTAGTTTTGCTTATTCTAGATCTGCACATAAGTGTTGTCAGATCATTATGATCTCTGAACGCAGTGTGTAATATTTGTATGTCTGGCTTCTTTTGCTCAGCATAATATCTTTGAGAGTCATCCTTTTTTTTTTGAGTATCAGTGCTTCCTTTCTTTTTATTGCCCAATAATCCTCCATTGTATGCATATACTACAATTGGTCCATTCCTTGCAATTATGCTTGACTGGTTTCTTTCTCTGGTACCTGAAATCTGCTCCATTAGCAATTCCTGTGGCTCAGTCTTCAAGTACAACATGAATCTGACCACTTCTCCCACATGCTGCTACCCAACTAGTTCTTGCTGTCATCTCCTCTTTCCTAATCAGCCTTTCTGCTTCCCTCCCTTCTATTTTCTACAGCAGCCAGAGTGATTATCTTAAACAATATATCTAATCATGTCACTGACTTTTAATAAAGAATAAAACCTTCTAATAAAAAATAACATTCAAAACTCAAAGGACCTCTGTGATCTAGTTCCTGATTACTTCTCCAACATCATCTCCTACTCATCTCTCTCTCACACATTGAACATTAGTTATTCTAGTCTCTCTTCCTTCCTTTCCTTTTTTATTTTGTCTTCTAACTTAAATTGACTTTATTCAGCTCTTAACTTATTCTCACCTGAGGTTCTTAAAACCCACATTGAAACCTTTAAGCACTGAAAAGCACTCCAAATTGTTGAACTGAAACCTAATCTTTAATTTGTCACACTCATAGAAATTTTCCTGTCAGGCCCTTTGCATGTGCTGGCATACCACACCAGTGGTCTTTGCATTACTGGCCTTTTCTTCTCATTATTCAGATCTCAGCTTCAAAGACCCTCCACATAAAGAAAGCTTTCCTCACCAGTCTTATTGTAATGGGTCCCATATCTATCTGCTATTCTTATCACTATACCTATCTCACATAACACTTAAAACAATATACACTGAGTGGCCAGATTATTATGACCTCTGAACACATAATAATCTGGCCACTCAGTGTATATCTTATATAATAAAAGGCTAATATGCAAATTGTCCCCTCGACCAAGAGTTCAACCAGCAGGCAGGCTGGCTAACTGCCCATGTCCCCTCCCCTTGGCCAGACTGGCTGGACTCCACCTATGCATGAATTCATGCACTGGGTATACACACACACACACACACACACACACACACACACACACACAAATACACTGAGTGGCCAGATTATTATGTGTTCAGAAATCATAATAATTTGGCCACTCAGTGTATAGTACATAAATTACATAAATACTTATATATAGAGGTTATTTATTTTGTCTTCTTTGTCAAGAATGTATGCTCCATGAAAGCAAGAACCAAATCTGTTTCCTTTATTCCCAAGGACCCAATGCTAGGCCCTGAATGACTGAAAAATTAATCTCATTTTTCTTTCCACATAATCGTTAAAGAAGTGGAAGCATTATTGCTGGGTATGAAGTTATTGGCTCTAGCAGTACATCTGAGCTGCTGTCAGCCATTGAACAGGTGGCTGAGAAGGCTGAGGAAGGTCTTAAGAAACTGTTTCCACTGGAAGATGACTCTTTGAGAGTATTTGAAAAAGGTAAATTTCCACCCTCTGCCTATGTAAGTTCTTTAATTAGTTGCTCATTCGTGTCTTTAGGAGGTAGATTGGAGAGGTTTCTGATACAGAATTCTTGTAAGATTGACTTTCAGTAGAAACAGGCAACTGTTTATGATGAAACAAAATTTCAGTCTGATCAGTTCAGATCCTTGCTAATCAGCAATCTGATCTCCACTGTAAATGCTGTGGAAGACTGATTTCACTGCAGGCTCTGTTGGAATGATTCAGCAATAGTTTACTGGTATTCATGTTGAAATATCTCTGGAATTGGAAATTCCTGAATAATAATTTAAAGAACCAAGAGAAGAATGAATATATCTAGGTCTTTAACTCTCACACAGACACACACACACACACACACACACACACACACACACACACACACACACACACTACTTCATATTTTTCCGGTTTACTTCTATACATCCAATCTTAAATCTCTGCTATTAAAATGGGTTCCATTTTCAGCAACACTCATTCAATAAATATCTACTAAGTGTTTAAAGTGTCTAGCCACTTAGGACACAGCAATGAGGAAAACAAACCAAAAACACAGCTCTTGTTGATTGTCCATTCAAGGTCTCCTTTTCCGAGGCCTAATCATGGGAAGACTGTGTTATTACGGGTCAGTTGCAAGAATAACTAGTGTCTAGTTACAATGTGAGAAGCTTTTACAGGGTACAAAGTAGGATATGTCACCCCAAAATGGCAACTTCCCATTATTGTTACTGCTTGATTCCATAGCATTTTGAAGATTTTTCTGGTTTTTTAGCACTCCCTTAAAGAGTGAAAATATTACCTGGGAATGGTCAACCCTGTCTTATTTTCACCTAATACATATTAGTTGATAGCTCACTAAAAGTAAGATCATTGGCAAAGGTCAGACACCTGGAGGAAGAAGGGCCAGATCCAGAGAGGGCAGGGCATGGAGAAGGAGAAAAGGGAGTTGATAGGGATGAAACTGGGTATCAAAGACAAGCTTCTTCTACTCCTGAATGGTTTTGGGTATTGTCTCTAAGAATATGATTTCTAATGCACAACTATATGGTAAATAGAGAGTGCCAGGATATTCAGAGACATTTTTCCCCTCTGTTTCCATTCTCTTCCAGTTCAGTGTAATAGCATTGCCTTTGGATTTGGGTTTAAGAATGATGAGTATACTTTTCCCTGTAGCAGTGGCTACACAGGGAACATCACAGCCAAGTGCCAGCCCTCTGGGTGGCAGATCATCAGGGAGACATGTGTGCTTTCTCAGCTGGAAGAACTAAAGAAGGTAAAACATTTCCACCTTGTATACTTACCCGGGTTTTGAGTTTCACAGTGGGCACCTACCACTTAGCATGGCTAGGTGGAGGGTAAAATATGTCAAATTGTCTCATTTGTCAACATGCAGAACATGAGGGTGACATCAGACCCTGGTAAATCCGAGGCATTTGGGCATGAATAGCAGGCTAGGTGGCAGCTGAGAAGACCAGAAAGTGTCGGAGTTGATGGTTTTAATGTGGAGTGGTGCTGCAATAGAGTGAACAAATGCTGAAGGAGTCTGCAATAGATGGCAGAACAGCAATTAAGCTGGACTCAGAAGTCCAGAAAGCCTGGGAATCAAAGACCCAAGTGAAAGTGTGAGTCCAAAGTTATAGACTTAGTACAAGTGAGAATGTCAGAAACCAGGGCAAGGGTTGCGATGGGCCAAAGGTAAGCCATATAGAGCAATAGAACTGCAATAGATACTAAGGGTCATCTGGTTTATCAAACTCCTTTTATAGATTAGGAAATGAAAGACTAAGGGACTAACAGTTGGTCCCTCTGGTAGCAATAGTGTTGAATTAGAAACATGGTCCTTTGATTCCCAGTCCAGGATTGTGACCTTCACATGATACTATCTTTGGAAAGTTCAAGTACTTATGACTAGGCAGATATATAGAAGCAAGTGGTGAGGAATTAGAATTCAAGTCACAGGAAAAAGGGGCTCCAAGACTAATTCACATACACTGCTCTGCAGATAAATCTCCATAGTGAGCAGAATTTCTGTTTCTGTCCTAGCCCTAGATTCTGCTAGTGCAGTAGGGAAACTCAGAAAGGTATATCTTAAAGGGCTGTGGAATGTTCACTTCTCTCTCTTTGGAACTCAGTTTCCTCATTTGTAAACTGGGGAGGGAGATTGGACCAGATGGCTTATGGGGATTTATCCTTGCTCTTGCCTTCTTTGCCTCAGATATGGACATGGACCATTCTATGTGAGGATGTGAGGGTGAAGGCAGGCAGATCCCAGGTACCTTGGGCTGAGAACAGCACTGTCAGCCAAAAAGAGCTAAAAGGAAACCATACAGGATCTGAATTCCTTGATTGACTTGTTTGACTGAAAGGGAATATCCCTTCTTGGCTGTCTTCCAAGCTAGCCCAGCGTAGTGGAAGCATCTGGAAGTTTTAAGGAAGAAGTAAAATTCCAAATGTAGTGGCAAAGTGTAGTCAAATTTCCCTATATGTCCCTCTGTCTTCCCATCCTACAAGGATGTCTCAGTACAGTACAGTGATTCTAGTAGGGTTTAGTGCTGCTTCCTAGCTGGATACAGTTTGGAAAGTTACTGAATCTCACTGAACACCAGTATCTGTATAATTAGGATAAATAATTCATCTGAAAATGCATTTTAATAAATCTCTTCAAGTTTCTATGTTCTTAATGATACCTAGCTCAAAGGGTGGTATAAGAATTAAATCAACGAGTCCCTGGTAAAGCATTTATCACAGAGTAACAACTCTGAAATACAAAAAGCACTGAGTGAAAGCCATCGTGTTATCATTTTTATATGATATCCTACATTACAATGCACCATACACAATAGTGATGTAGCCCAGAATTCTGATTTAAATTTGATGAAACATAAGCATATGTTGGTTTTTTTTTGTAGAACTTAACCATTTTTATTTTTAGAATTTCACTGTGATTGCAAGCAATGCCACTGAGGCAGCCATGTCATCCTTGGTGAGAAATCTTTCAGTCCTCATTCAGCAAAACCCATCAACCACAGCTGGGAATCTGGCTTCAGTGGTGTCAATTCTGGGCAATGTCTCATCTCTGTCACTGGCAAGCCATTTCAGTGTGTCCAATTCAACAATGGAGGTATGGTCTGCCTGTGTTTGAAGGGCCAATTTATTGATTATTATTATTTAAAAATTTGTTTTAATTATTCAATTACAGTTGATATTCAATATTATATTATTCGCAGGTATATAGTATACTGGTTTGACATTTATATAACTTACAAAGTAACCCCCAATACCATATATAGTTATTATAATACTAGAGGCCCGATGCATAAAAATTTGGGCAAAAGTAAGCCTTCCTTTCCATGGCTGGTGACACTAGATTCCCTCCAGCCCTGGCTTCATCAGGGAAGACATCTGGAATGACGTTCTGAAGATGTTCGGCCTAATTAGCATATTACCTTTTTATTATTATAGATTGCTAACTATATTCCCTATAACATACTTTACATTCCTGTGACTCTTTTGCAACTGCCAACTGTACTCCTTAATCCTTTCACCGTTTTCACCCAGCCCCTATCACCATCCCATCTGGCAGTCATCATTTGTTCTCTGTATCTATGAGTTTGTTTCTTTTTGTTTGTTCATTTGTGAAATCATATGGTATTTGTCTTTCTCTGTCTGACTTATTTCACTTAGCATAGTACCCTCTAGACCCTTCCACGTTGTTGCAAATAGTAAGGTTTCATTCTTTTTATGGTCAATTAATATTCAATTTTATATGTACCACATCTTCTGTATTCAACCGTCTATCAATAGACACTTAGGTTGCTTTCATATATTTTTTATTTATTAATTATTTATTTAAAAAATCCTCACTCAAGTATATTTTTCCATTGAGTTTTAGAGAGAATGGAGAGGAGGGAGAAGTGGGAGGAGAGAGGGATTGACAGAGAGAGAAACATCAATGTGAAAGAGATATATTGATTGGTTGCCTCCTGCAGGCGCCTAGACCTAGACCAGGGATAGAACCTGTGACCCTTCAGTCCATGTGCCAATACTTGAACCACTAAACAACACTGGACAGGCTGCTTCCATATTTTGACTATTGTAAATAATGCTGTAGTGATCATGGGGATGCATATATCTTTTAAATGAGTGTTTTGGATTTCTTCAGATATATATCCGTAAGTGGGATTGCTGGGTCATATGATAGTTCTATTGTTAACTTTTTGAGGAAACTCCATACTGTTTTCCTTAATGGTTGCACCAATTTGCAATCCTACCAACAATGCATGAGGATTTTGAAGGGCCCACTTTAAAATTACTTCATAAGGAGGAATGACAAAAGCCTGAGTTGGAGGGGTACTGTTGAAAAGACTGGAGAGGCATGTAACAGCCTTTGTGTGATTTTTACTGCTTCCTCTGCCATGTGCAAGGACTTCATGGGATCAACTGTGTGAGTTCAAAGTAACAGGGAGCATCCTCTAGGCAGGTTATCGAGGCAGCACGTGGTTTAGAAAAAGGGAAGAGCCTCTGCATCCAATGTCATTGTGTTGACACAGGTGCCAACTTTTCAATACTTGCTTTCAGTCTGCAGTTGTTCTTTCCTGTGGGCAAGAAATCTGGCTTTAGTCATTTATACTTTTAAGAACTTCCTCTTTTTTTTGACTGGGAAATCCATGCTTTAATTTGGATTTTTGAAAATTAACTCAAGCCCTAGCTGGTTTGGCTCAGTGGAGAGAGCATCGGCTTGCAGACTGAAGAGTCCCAGGTTTGATTCTGGTCAAGGACACATGCCTAGGTTGTGGGCTCGATCCCCAGTGTGGGGCGTGCAGGAAGCAGCCGATCAATGATTCTTTGATATTTCTCTTTCTCTCCCTCTTCCTTCCTCCCTGCAATCAATAAAAATATATTCTAAAAAATTAACTTAAAATTACAGAAATAAGACTTGGTCACTAAAAAAAGTTCAAATAAGCAAAAGGAAAAAAAAAAAGATCTGTAATCTAGTCACATTAGAATAGACACAGTTTACATTTCAGGTATCCTGTCAGTGCCTAGAGGAATGACAAGTGATATGTAGCAGGTACTCAATAAATATTTATTAAATAAATATCCTTGGATGTATGTATTTTATGTTAAGAATGTAATATTTTGCAGAATTGAATTATATAATGTATAATGTTACATAATCACACAATTATACTTAACCTCATATAAGGTGACCATTGTGTCAGAAATGACACTAAATATGAATAAATGAACCACCCTGAATCAAAGAAAAGATGCTCAGATTTTTACAGTTTGACCATGTGTTGTTTGCAAGAGACAAACTAAAACCAAATGACATAAAGAGGATAAAAATTAATTAAAGGGAAACATAGAGCAGGCAAACAATGGCAGGAGATCCTAGAGGCAGCAGAAGAAACTAACTATGGGATCCTGGGCCAGAAACCACAGAGGGCTTGGTTAGGGTAAATACTGGCCCAGAGTGATAGACACTGGGAACTAGAGTCCTAAGAAAGACAGAGGATGACGAGGGACAAAGTGGCCATTTTCAAGCACTGGTTTGGAAAAGGTATCTCTCAAACTAAGACTGACCATTAAAACCGACGGCAATTCACTACTTCCTTGTGCTTGCCTCCAGTTTTTAAGGATTTTTACTTTATATTTCTCTCTTCTATTACACAAAAATAATAAATACACATAAACTAAAACGCGAACATCCATGACATGAATTTAGAACTTCTAATGTTAGCAAAACAAGCATAGCATGGGAAGCAGTTAATAGTCATGTCACACTCTGAGCTGAGGAGTAATGCAGTCATGTATGCCGCCTCAGGGGAAGGAAGAGCACACCACTGCAGCCCAATTGCAGGATTCATTCTCATCCACGCCGAAACCTTGGCATGCCCAGGAGTGCCCTGGGGCAATCACTCCACAACTGACATGATCCTGTTGACTCATGTTGTTTAACCCAAACGAGCTGAATTTCACTGATGAGTTTTAAAGTAATCATCAACTGAGCCAATTCTCAGAACAATTTTCCTTTATTTAGTACTAATGACTATCCACTGTTAGTCCCATTGCCCACTTATTCAAAATACAAACTGACTCTTTTCCTTGCATTTCAGGATGTCATCAGTATAGCTGACCACATCCTTAATTCAACATCAATAACCAACTGGACAGTATTATTGCAGGAAGAAAAGCATGCCAGCTCCCAGTTACTAGAGACATTGGAAAACATCAGCATTCTGGTACCTCCAACAGCTCTGCCTCTGAATTTTTCTCGGGAATTTATTAACTGGAAAGGGATTCCAGTGTCCGAAAGCCAACGTATGACTGGTTATAACTATCAACCTGAAATGTTCTCCCCAAATACCTTAATTCCCATCAGAGGGCGTGTGTTAATTGGGTCAGACCAATTCCAGGCTACCCTTCCAGAAACTATTATCAGCATGGCCTCATTGTCCTTGGGAACCATTTTACCCATTACCCAAATTGGAAATGCTCAGGTCAATGGACCTGTGATATCCACGGTTATCCAAAACTATTCCATAAATGAAGTCTTCCTGTTTTTTTCCAAGATAGAGTCAAATCTGAGCCAGCCTCATTGTGTGTTTTGGGATTTTAGTCATTTACAGTGGAATGAGGCAGGCTGCCACCTAGTGAATGAAACTGCAGACACAGTGATGTGCCGATGTACTCACCTGACCTCATTCTCCATGCTGATGTCACCCTTTGTCCCCCCTGCTATCATTCCGGTTGTGAAATGGATCACCTTTGTGGGGCTGGGCGTCTCCATTGGAAGTCTGATCTTATGCCTGATCATTGAGGCTCTGTATTGGAAGCAGGTCAAGAAAAACCAAACGTCGCACACACGTCATATTTGCATGGTCAACATATCCCTATGCCTCCTGATTGCAGATGTTTGGTTTATTGTTGCTGCCACTGTGGATGCCACGGTCAACCCTTCTGGAGTCTGCGTGGCTGCAGTGTTCTTTACACACTTTTTCTACCTCTCCTTGTTCTTTTGGATGCTCCTGCTCGGCCTCCTGCTGGCTTATCGGATCGTCCTCGTGTTCCATCACCTGGCCATGCCTTTAATGATGGCTGTCGGGTTCTGCCTTGGCTACGGGTGTCCTCTCATTATATCTGTCGTCACTATTGCAGTCACAAAACCTAGCAATGGCTACGAAAGGAAAGACGTGTGTTGGCTGAATTGGTCCGGTGGAAGCAAACCCCTCTTGGCCCTTGCTGTTCCCGTGCTGACAATTGTGGCTGTGAATCTGGTGGTGGTGTTCTTAGTTCTCACGAAGCTCTGGAGGCCCGCGGTTGGAGAAAGGCTGAGTCAGGACAACAAGGCCACTATCGTCCGCATGGGGAAGAGCATCCTCATTCTGACCCCTCTGCTGGGGCTCACCTGGGGCTTTGGCATAGGAGTAGTGGTGGACAGCCAGAATCTGGCATGGCATGTTATTTTTGCATTGCTCAATGCCTTCCAGGTGAGAATAATCTATCATACCATCAGGTAACTGGAATAGTTGTAGAAAACTGAGGTTGGCAAGACAACTCTTGACGCTATCTTATCTCCCTGCCCCCAGCAGAACTGTAACCAAAACTGCTTGGCAACAGTGAATAAAATAAAAGTTCCATTTCCCCAACAGTTGCTCTTATACTGAAGCAGAATATTAAACTTCTTCAGTAGCCCATTCCAGCACTTTAAATCTGCGAGGCTTCACGAGCTAACATTAATCTCTCTTGCTGCTGACTCAGTCCTCTTTCCCTAGGGTGACCTGTGTGAAAGCACACAGGGAGAGGGAACTAAATCAAGAGCCCTTGTTGACTCTGAACGGTGCAAAGGTAGTCCCCCGAGTGAGATAGAGAAGAAGCTGGCAAACTGCAGCTAGTGCAGTTTTTGTAAATAAAGTTTTATTGGAACAGAACCACACCTCTTTGTTTACATATGATCTGTGGCTGCTTTCATTATGCCAGCAGAGTTCAGCAGTTGTAACAGAGACTGTGTGACCTTTAAAACCTAAATATTTACTATCTGGCTCTTTACAGGAAATGTTTGCCAACCCCTGTTGCAAAGAATGGGTTTTACTTACCCCAGTCAGAAAGTGTTTCAGGAGTAGGTGGACAGAGTAATTCCTAGGTTTTAATGAATCTAAAAGAGAGCCTTCAATACTGGCTCAATGATGGTTTGCTGGGCTACCCCTGCACAATGACTCAGAACCGTAGTGATGTACTGCCTGTACTGAGGGTGCCCTGCCTGGAAGGAGGAACCTTCAAAGTCAAAGAAGGCCTCTGCCAAGGGTTCCCCAAGGGCTGGATTTAATGGAAAGGGTGCTGACAGAGGTCAACTCCCTCCAGTTGGCCTTAGGGTTGGACCACAGTGCCTCTGCCATCAGAGATGCTCAGCAAATATTTACTTGATGCCTGTCCTAAAGAAAGGCTAAAATATAGAAGCAAATGGAATTTATTTGCTTTGGGTTTATGATGACACAAAGGGGAAAATGAAGCTCTGCATGCATTTAAAACATTTTTTCACTCAATTTATTTATTTATACATTTGATTAAAAATTTTTGAGCACTTTGTGGCATGCTAGGCATTGAGCCCTCAGTCTAGTGGGCAGACAACTACAATGTTGGATGATAGGATAGAATATAGTATTAGATATGCTTTCTTTTCTGGAAAAAATAAAACATTTGATTTTTTTAGGGTTTTTTCATCTTATGCTTTGGAATGCTCTTGGATAGTAAGGTATGTGTATTCATTTCTCTCTTTACCCCCTAACTGAGGCAGCTAACCTTTCCTAGTTCTGAGGGCCTTATTTATGTACTATAACAGGCCAGATTATGGGTACTTTTGTAATAAAATTCTGTAACTTTACAAAAGGTGGGCGCAGTCAGGCGACAAAGGAACTAAACACTCACTGCTGATGATACACTCTATAGAACTAATCACAACCTATAATGTGACATCATAGAAAGAAACAGAAAAGTATTTTTACTTTAAATTTTTGTAACTTACAAATGGTTTGGCAATCATTAAAGAGCAAAAGTACTTCCCTTAGGAGAAAATTCCCCTTTGTTCCTTTAATTTATCAATTCACTTAGAATATACTGAAAGACATATTTACTTCTATATTTCCAGAGTTTTAAATATTAAATAGCTTATACAATTTAATAATCTAGAAAGGATGACCAATGTAAGTAAAAGATAATAGAAAAAATTTAATAATCTCATTTTTTATTTTTCCCAGGCATTGAGCAATTCTTTTGAGAGTGGTAAAGGCAATAAGCTAATAGATATAGGCTTTGTTTTAATAAGAACTAAAGAATATTTTATAATTAGCACATGCACAAAACTGCTAATTACAAAAAAGCAATTTGCTGTTCTTAATTGGCCTAAATAATTCTCTCATGGTTAGTAAACTCTTCAATTTCAAAGGTAAACTTCAGTTTAGCAATTATTTCCAATTACTAATGTCTAGAATCTGAATTATTATGGCTTTTGTTTCTGTTGTTGTTTAATTTTAGATTTGTTGACAGATAAATAAAATAAACAGGAGAAGTAAAAGAAGATAAATCATTTCATCAGATAGACATTGTTATAGTCTGTTAGCTTCCAGGAAATATTACTACTAAACTACAGTTTCAATCTGCAGTTTTGTTTTTGCTTCCCCTATGTATGGTTGTATATGTGCATCTTAGCATTTCTCTGTTGCCCTTATAGCTGCGACAATTGCTGTTCAACAAGTTGTCTCCTTTAAGCTCTTTGAAGCAACCATCAAAGGTAATTATCTCATACTGCCATGCATTCAAAGTATGAAGTTCCACTTTTCCATTTTCCTTTTTTTACAGCCCCACAGAAAGACCACTTTTGTGTAAACCCCTTGTGTTTCTGTCACCATTATATTATGGTTATCTGTCACGGTGTCCAGCACATGGTCAATACTCATTATAGAGTTGAGTGAGAGAGGAAATGAATGAATGTATGAATGAATGAATGAATGAATGAGAAGACATGGAAAGCTTTGGGACATTCAAGGTTCCAGGTCTGTGGGGGCTATTGTGAACAAATACCTTTGAACAATGTCATTTGCTTTAGTCTATCTTGTCTCCCAACTGCGAGAGTCAGTTAAGCTTTTTCTCTGCCGGTTCAGCTTTCCTGTAAAAAATTTCTCCCTCTCTAGGAAACTAAAGGGTGAAGTGTTGACTAACTTCTAATATATAAAACGCAGTCTCTTATTTTCTTTCTTAAGCTGGTATAATGCAGTTCTGCTTTTATTTCTATAAGCTGACATTTGCATGGAAATAGAGGATTCCAGTTTCATGGCTCGCCACAAAGGTGCCATTCTTATAAGG
This sequence comes from Antrozous pallidus, assembly GCA_027563665.1. NCBI lineage: Eukaryota > Metazoa > Chordata > Mammalia > Chiroptera > Vespertilionidae > Antrozous > Antrozous pallidus. The sequence goes on along the minus strand of CM050517.1, from coordinate 17,182,159 downwards.
AGAGTATACTTAGAAACAAAAGTATTTAGTCCATGTATTGTATTTCTGCAGTTAATTTTGACTTTCATCTTTCAGCAAAATACTAAGGGCTTTCAGAAAATTTTCTAAAGTAGAGATTTCTGTGTTTGACAAAAGTTTACTGACTTAAGTACATGAAAACCTATGTGGATGTTTAGAGATTTTTACAAGGGACAAAATAACCTTTGAAATAACAAACAGTGAATTAGCTTCTGACATTAAACATTTTCCTAAGTGTGCATTTCATAGTAGATGAAGAGCATGGCTAAAAATTAGGGATCAGAGTTCCATGGGCTGGGAGACCTCCACTATATTTTCTCCCCCACCCCACACACTTTTCTTTTCTTCTTCTTATTTTTAAATTTAAAATAATACTAACATTATATAGGTTTCAGTGTACAGTTCTATAATATATCATCTTTGTATTGTATTGTGTGCTCACCACCCAAGAGGATCAAATACATGGTGATGGAGGAACACTAGACTTGGGGTGATGTGCCCTGTATTTCTGTAACTGGTGGTACAATCTTAGGAAAGTTACTTAGTACCTTTTGGTTTCTATTTTCTCAGTGTTAAAACTCAGTGTTGGACTAGTTCCTCAAAGCAGAAGTGCTAACGTTCTGTGATTTTGAGTTTATGTCTTGAAGAACTGAAATCCCTTGAGCCATACATGTGAAACTAATAAATAATTCACTACTATTAAGAAAAGGAGGAAACTACAGCATATACGACTGCATTGAAGGAAACCTTACCTTGATAAAGTGAGACAGGACACTCTTCACCCTGTAAAGCAAAGAGAAAAAAATGCCCCCAAACAAAACAAAACAAAAACAAAAGCAGAGATCCCTGACAGTGTCTTTTTTGCCTGTTTCTAATGTAGTGTTGCACTTCTCGGAAGGCCACGGTGATCAGTGAGGGGTTTTCGTCTCCTGGATTGGACCCATCTCCAATTGTGTTCTCAAACCAAGTGATAAAAATGGGATTTTGTTTTTTGGTTAGGTCACTTATTCGCTTTAAAACAAAAGTACATTGAGCAGAAGAGATGAGTATTTGTAATTTCCTGAGGGAGTTTGAATGAACCCGCAGCACTCTGATTACACTGGTTGAGGAATGATGAGAAGAAGTAGAAGAGATGACACTGGGGATGAATCCTCCTGTAAAGATTCTTTCGTGGGAGAGAAAAGAGAGTGAAGGTGGAAGACATAGAACCATGAGGATGAGGGAGAGCTGAGTTGCCAGGATGTGAACAAGTCCATGTGTTGGAGGAGCCAGCAAGAGAAAACAATGAGAAAGGAAGGGTAATTGACAGAAGAAGATTCCTGGGAAGTCCGGTTAGGTGGCTGGACTGCAGATGGAGGGATCGGGCTCCTCCCTGACACAGGAAGTTTCAGGCTGGTACAATCAGGGCCACATGTACAAATTGGGGACATGATGTGGGACAATTCAGACCTGGGTTTTGTTTTGTTGTTTTTTAAGTAGGAGGCAAGGCCATCCATTGAGCAATGAGCAAAGGGTTGGTGAGTAGAAAATCCTGAAAGCAGTAGACATTTGAATAGTTAGCTGAAGGGAATGGAAGCAGAAACCAATGATGTTCTCAGCAAATGCCAGCCCTCAAGCCACCAGAACTCTGTGTGGATTCACAATGAGGTTTCTCTCAAAATCACCCCGCTGCCCTCTGCTGAGGGCTCAGGGTCTCTTCTTGGACCTTCCATTGTCCCAAGCCACATTCTACAACTCTGAGCCAAGAGCCAGACTCTAGTGACCTCTACAGGTATCCTCTCCATAAAGAAGGGGTTTATTTATTCCTATTTTCCATGACTCAGGTACTGCTTTCAAGTAACAGTGGAAACGTATGTAACTTACATGCCCAAGAGGCTGCTTTTTCCCAACTCTGTAGAGTCCATGAGTGTGTTGTAATCTAAGACTCTTTTCTCCAAATGGGGCAGGATGTAGTTTAAATGGCAATGATCACGACCTTAGAATTTTTCTTTAGGGTTATAGTAGTATGTGTTTATGAACTGTGAATTCCAGAAAAGTTACTTTGGAACTTTTAGACATTTCTGATTCTTGTCTCTTTTAGACATTCTGATACTTATATATATATATATACATACACACACACACACACACACACACACACACACACACACGCCCCCCCCCACACATACTAGAGGCCTGGTGCACGGAATTTATGCACATGGGGAGCGGGGAGTGGTTGTCTCTCAGCCCAGCCTGCATTCTCTCCAATCTGAGACCCCTGTGGGATTGGGGGATTGGACCTAAACTGGAAGTCAGATAACCCCCTCGCAATCTGGGACTGCTGGCTCCTAACACTTACCTGCCTGACTGCTTGATCACTCCTAACCACTCTGCCTGTTGGCCTGATTGCCCCAACTGGTTCACTCTGCCAGCCTGCTGGGCTCCAATGGCCCCCTCACCAACCTGATCACCCTCAACTCCCCTCCCCTCCTGGCCTGATCACCCCTAACCACCTCTGCCTCAGCTGCAGCTGGGCTGTAATTGGGACCCTCACCCTGGGAGGCGGGGGGCTGGGCTGGAGCCCCTTCTGCAGCTTGTGCTGCCCGCAGTGCTGCCATGGCTGGCTAGGGGTGAAAGGGGCCCGCCCAACATCTTGCTTGGAGGTTAATTTGCATATTGCTCCTATTGGCTGGTAGCGTAGCAAAGGTATGGTCTATTTGCATGTTTCTCCTTTATTAGATAGGATATTTTTTCAGAGCTTGATGTGGGGTAGGCACTTTTAAATTTCAATGAAAATCAGGAGACTATCACTGGTCTGTCTACTACCTATAAGAACCTATTTCTTCTATCTTGATTTAACTTCCTCATGACATGAACTGCAACAAGAAATTGAGCTTACTCCTTTTGCTATTCATGGTGTCTAAAATGGTATGTGGCATACAACAGCACTCAACATGAGATGTTAAGTTAATGAATAAATTAATTAACGAGTGGGTAAAGGACATAATGTGTCTTAATACTTTTACCTGTCCCAGTAAGTGCATGTTGTTTATTTTAAATATTTTATTTCAGTTTGATAATTTAGTTTAAAAATTTTTAATTCTGTTTAGCCTCTGCATCAATAACAGAGACATTCTTCTCAAAGAGATTTGAATACTAAGAGGAGGCAGAATAAAACAAAGCTTTACTGGAGACTATTTTTTATGAGAGGTATTGTTTTTCCATCATAGGTTTTTCTAGTGATTAATATGTGAACCAAGAAATGTAAGCCTGGGCATGAAAAAGGATAACATATCCTTTAGAGCTGTTTTGTTTTGTTTTGTTTTTAGTTTGTTGTTAGAAGTCCCAAGAATAAATAGGAACAAAAATTCACTTAGAAATAAGTTTTAAGCATTTCAAATTGATTAAAGCAGAATAAAGAATAAAGAAGTGAGAATTCAAATTTCTTAAAAGGATAATAATGTACTACGTAGCTAGAATAAAGGGTTGTTAATGACATCAAGAAGCTAGGAAATGTTCACTGTCACCAAAAGGATACCATTAATGCCCAAATGACTCATTTTTCTTTTGTGCAGCAAAACTCATCAGAATTATCTGCCAAACCCAAATTTGCAAAGTCTTTCAACCCAGTGCAACACAAAGGTGAGTCACAATAAACCAAAGGATATAAAAGGTAAGAAGAGACTATGAATACATCAAATAAAAAAATTCAATGGCAACTTAAAAATACATATCTATATATATCTTATTGATTTCAGAGAGGAAGGAAGAGAGAGAGAGATAGAAACATAGATAATGACAATGAATCATTGATTGACTGCCTCCTCCACATCCCCCACTGGGGATCCAACCCACAACCCAGGCATGTACTCTGATCAGGAATTGAACTGTGACCCCCTGGTTCTGGGTTGACCCTCACCTACTGAGCCATGCTAACTGGGCTCAATGGCAACTTTTTAAAAATTCATGTGAGAAGTGTGAGAGTATCAGCTAGCTGTGTGTCCAGAGTTTGTCTGAATGGTACTCAGGGTTGACACAATAATATTGGGGATTTGACATTCCTGGAGACCAGCGACTATCACATTTAATTTCATCACAAAATACTAGTATTTTCTCAATGAGACAATATATAAATCTGTGACATTGATCACTGAGGCCATGGGGTGAAGGAGTGTCGTTAAACTAACAGCAATTGTGTCCTTACCAGAGAGTCTCTCCTTCTGTGCTAGCTGCTGAGCAATGGGCCTGGACCAGTTGCTTATGTCCTAGTGTTGGACATATCCTCCTCCCGAGAGTGTTCCTGGAAAAGGAGGAACCACTATCTGCTTTGGGGAAGAGAGCACTGTCTCCTCTGCCTTGTTTCTATGCTCAGTTATTGGCTATTGCAAATACTGGCTGTTGTGAATGACACTGAGCTCCCAGAAGATTGGTATGTAAGCATTGCAAATAGTTGCAGTATTGCTGGAGGAGAAAGGAACATGCAGCTTCGAGGCTCAGGGAGAGACACCACGTTATAAGTTAAGCTGAAGTCATACTTAAAAGTCCCATTTCATGTTAAAATTACAGTAGTACCTTATTAAGGTAGGGTAACAGGCAACTCATTTAGATTCCAATCAAAATTATTTGAACTCAGTCTCCAGATGAAGTTCAAGTGTCTGAATTTGAAAAGATACTTCTTTCCCAAAATGTTTAATTCAGGAGCCTTGGGTCCCAATATTACTGCCACCAACCAGCCTGAGGGCTTTTGACAAACTTCTTTACTTTTTGGATTTTGTTCGTCATCAGTAAAATGAACAAACAAACAAACAAACAAACAAAAACAAAGAGGTCACCAAGGCTCCTCCCAACAATAACATTCTGTGATCTCAAATCTGCTTTTTCTCATTTCCCAGTATTATCTGAAAAGCCTGGTGCTTCTCTGGTCAAACGAGAGATGTCTGACAAACCCATTTCTGTGGCATTAAGGAAATGCTGTTCCTATTGGTCAGCTATATTCTAGTTCTTTCTCTACTGTCTCTCTATAACTGTCCAGAGTTGTAAGAAATTGCATCAGCTCCTTTTCATTTTGGTCTCATGCTTGATTCTAATTTCGTATCCAGAGTTCTAATGATCTTTTCCCTCTCTAAGGCACTTACGCATTTTCTCATACTGCAGAGTCCTCAAATGACATCATGCTAACTCAGTTTTTATCAACTGAATGAGGCTGGAAACAATAAAATCAAGAAAAACTAAGTTTTGGAGCAATCTGACATTTCCGGATAAATGTCAGTGAAGAAATTAGCTCAATAGTAGATGGAATTTTCTGATTGAGAAACCTGGGACTAAAAGAAGGAGGTTCCAGTAGCTTCGTCACTGCACTCTTTATATTCAATGAAATGGAAAGATTGATTTTTATGTGGTTTGACTCAAAGGGATTGCTACATAAATGCAGAAGAGTAGGTTTTCTCGGAAATTGTGTCAGTTGTACCAGTCTCTCACTGCCACAAGCTGCCTGTCCTTTTTCATAAAATAGCACTTTTCATATGACACATCCAATCCTCTGAATCAGAGTAGGAAAATGTCATGAAATTGCCTTAGATACATTGATAGGCCATGTTCATAGTCTTACCAAAAAGTCATTGGTATAAATTTCCTAAGGAAAAAAGTAATTTCCCTTCCACATTTTCCAGTTGGATCTTATGCTTACTTTTGCTTTTTAGGTTCAGTTATTTAACTTTGAAAGTTAATCAGAAATAAAATGAAAACTTCCATTTCATACTTAATGCAGTATTTTCAGTTGGCAAGGCACTTTCATCTGGTCCCCAATCCAGCAATGTGAGGTGTGCAGGCAGACTGAGTACAGAGATGAGGACATGGAAGCTTGGACAGGTGACATGACTGGCCAATGACTATAAAGCCAATGAAAGGTCATTGGGGACTTTTAGGACTTTTGCTTCCTAGTCCTTTTGTATAGTCCCATAATAGCTTTGAAAATTACCTTCGATCCTAAGAAAGCTTTATGAGGTTATACATGTGGTTCATTAATCCCAGAATTTTCTCTATGTAAGCAGCAAAAATGTGGGAGAGTTTGGTTGCCAGCTTCCAGGGAGATACTTTAAAACATCCTGGATTTCTTTCATCATACATTGAAGGTACTTTCTGGAAGTTATTTACGCATATAGCCAGTGCCACCTTTATGTGCAATACAGAACAGCAAGCAAATAGACACTGTGTGAAGTGACATTTTCTTCCATATTTTCATCTCTATTGGCTCACTTGAGTCCCAGCCCCGGAAGAACCAAGGCCTTTGATTCCTCCTTGTTTCCAGAGTCTCCTAGAGATTTGCACTGTAGTTTTGAAGGCAAGAGTTGATTTCTTTTGACAATAATTTTGATGATGATGGTGGTGGTGGTGGTGGTGTGATGATGATGACAAGGATGGTAAGAAGTCAAAGAAGAAGAACCAACATTTACAGAGTACTCCCTATGTGCCAGGCACTATTCTGATTGCTCTGCATAGATTAATTCACTGTGTTAAAAGCAGGATGGAGTAAGAGACTCTTCTTGCCGGCTTAATGACATAAGTGGCCATGTTGGAGAATCCCATGTGACAAGGAAGTGTAGGTGACCATGAGAGTTTCAGGTAGCCTCTCACCAAAGGTCAACAAAAATCCAAGGTTCTTAATCTCACAACTGCAATGTAGCGAGTTCTATCAACAAATCCGAATGAGCTGTAAGTTGGGTTTCCAGAAAAGAGATGGTGCTTAAAGCCATGGGACTAGATATCACACAGTGGATATAGGGAGAGAAGTAAGAGGCTCCAAGCACTGAGCCAGGCACCCCATCATCATGAGGGAGGGAGGGAGAGGAGGAAGACCCAGTACAGGGGAACCAGAAGGAGAAGCTTGTGAAGGAAGTAGGAAGCCAGGGAACCTGTTGTCCCAGAAGCTAAGAAGAGCATTTTGAGGATTTCAGGGCACAATGGGATTAAATACTGCTGAGAGTCAGGGAAGAGAAAGCACCTGACTTGCCTATCTCAATTTGAAACCTGAAGGTCTTGGATATAGGAGTATAATAGCTACTTAGAGTAAGAAATCTCACTATTGGGATGTTTCACAATAGAATGGGATTATGTTTAGACTGCCTAGACTTTTATCAGATAAGCTCTTCCAGATCTGTAACTTGCTATTTTAGAAATATTAATTTCAAGTTTTTCTCATGCTTTCAGGACAAATAAAGATACCGACAAATAGTCATTCAATGGCACCTAGAAAGTTTTTCAGACTGATGCAGATTTCTCCAAAAGCCCTAGACCTATTTCCTTCTAAACAATTATTTTTTAAAGAATATATTTTATTTATTTATTTTTACAGGGAGGAAGGGAGAGGGATAGAGATTTAGTAACATGGATCAATTGCCTCCTGCACACCTTCACTGGGGATGTGCCCACAACCAAGGTACATGCAATCGGCCGGAATCAAACCTGAGACCTTTCAGTCCGCAGGCTGATGCTCTATTGAGCCAAACTGGTTAGGGCCAATTTTTAATTAGAAAGACTGTTTGCCTTTTTGTTAAGATGGCAGAAGGACTGTGCTGTAATTACCTTTATCAAACTTTAGGGGGCGAACTCGGCCCGAGAAATAAATCCTGGACAAATTGCTGGGAGAGTAGACACACCTGTAATCTATTCTGAAATTTGGGGGTTTGAAACACTCCCAACTTCTCTAATTAGGAACATTTTACAGTGTTCCTGATGTAATTTGTATAGTAAAATAAATTAGGGAGTTAGAGAATAATAGCTCTGTTTCAGAACAGCAAACAATACCTCTGTTTCCTGAGTTTATGCCCAAGGGCACTGGTAAACAGTGAAGGCTGTTTCTAAGCAAAGCAGGAATTAGCCATGGCTGGTGTGGAATTTTCACCTGCTAGGAAACCAGTTAATTCAAACACGTGGTGCAAAACAGATTGGGAGCACTCTGAAAAATTTTCTTTCTTTCTTTCTTTCTTTCTTTCTTTCTTTCTTTCTTTCTTTCTTTCTTTCTTTCTTTCTCCTTCCTTCCTTCCTTCCTTCCTTCCTTCCTTCCTTCCTTCCTTCCTTCCTTCCTTCCTCCCTCCCTCCCTCCCTCCCTCCCTCCCTCCTTCTTTCTTTCTTTCTTTCTTTCTTTCTTTCTTTCTTTCTTTCTTTCTTTCTTTCTTTCTTTCTTTCCTCCTTCCTTCCTTCCTTCCTTCCTTCCTTCCTTCCTTCCTTCCTTCCTTCCTTCCTTCCTTCCTTCCTTCCTTTTTACTTTATTTTTTAATTCATCTCTTCCTGTGGTAGAAAATAGTTTGGCAAATTGTATACTTTTGTCAGACACGAGCCACATTTCAATGACTGAGTTACCCAAACTCTAGAGATTCCATTTTGTACCCAGGGTCTCTAGGATGGAGAGAGCAAAACAGAACACACGAACATAGATCAGTGACTGCATTTAGAAGAGGGATTTAGTAGGTCCTTCAAGGTGGTCAGGAAGGACCAGAGCTGATTGCAATTTGCTGCTCAGCCCTCATCTTCCTATCAAGAGTCATAGGTCACTGTTTCCACAAATTCTCCGGGAATTGGTCTGCATTTTGCTTGGCTTGCTCCTAACCCAGTGTGCCCAAATGACTCCCTCTGGGGCTTGTGTGGCAGGTTCTCTCCAGGGTGGAGTCCTTGGGAGGCCCAGCCTCCACCTTGCCTCAGTCATTCCTCAGATGCTTTCCAGTTTCCCATCAATAAAACAACAGATCTGTATTCGTTAGATAAGCTCTGAGATCCTTCCAGTCCTAACTTTCTCCGATTCTGTGTCTCTTAATAGGTAACACCCCGGGAGAAGAGAAATTTATCACCAGAGAGTACCAGCCCAAGTAGGTTTGGCAAGACCTTATCTTGCTGGGTAGGAATCACAGATAAAGCATTGCCAACAGCGACATTTATGCCAACCAGATGGAAGGCAACACCCCTTTGGAATTCTGACCTGATGCTTGAAACCAGAGCCAAGGAGTGCCCTAGTGTGATGTTTTGCCAAGGGACACACTGCTTTTGTGGATAAGATTTCCTGGTTTTTAGATCTCAGGCATGTCCCCCAACAGGGCGCAGGCAAGGCACCTGTAGATTCCATGACAACATGAGCTGGGCACTGCCAAGGACAACGCTCTGGCCTGCAAGCTTCGCCTGGTGATATGTGATTTTGTTTCCCTGAAGTCAGCTGGGTGGGGAAGCCAGCCCCATCTGTCCGCTATTTCACCTAATTGTGGAAAATACTATGGTATACAGCCCCCTACTTTCTGTGAATTAAATAATAAATAAGTAAGTTGCATTTATGGAATCACTCCTAGAATTTATGTTGACGAAATTTTATACAGTAAAGTTTGTACCACGTGAAATGCTCATGTCTTACTTTCTCTTAAAGTAATGACTCTCTAATGTACCCCCTTACCCTCCATCCTCAGCAGTGTCAGCCTGACCTGGAACTTGTTAGAAATGCCAATTCTTGGACCTACCCCAGATCTCCTAAATCAGAAACATAGGAATGAGGTTCAGGGTCACCTGTTTTTTTGTTTTGTTTGTTTTTTAATCCTTACCTGAGGATATGTTTTTATTGATTTTAGATAGAGGAAAGGATTAAGAGAGAGAAACATCAATGTGAGAAACAAAATCCATATGCCATGCCTGGGGATGGAACCCTCAGCCTAGGTGTGTGCCTTTACTGGGAATTGAACAAACCCTCCAGATGACTCTAACACAGCAATTTTCAACTGGTGTGCCACAAGAGTTTTTGAAATCTGTGATACTTGACTATTTAGTCAAGGGCATGGACCTTTTTTCCCTTAGATTGTAAAAAAAAAAAAAAAAAAATGACGACAGCCAACACAACAATAGCCATCTGGTGTGAATGAATCAAAATTATAACTTTTCTTTGGTATTAATGTCAAAAAAGCATCTTACCTAATAATAGACAAACATGTAAATTGACCATAGATCTGCTATGCCACCAGCCAATCAGGAGTACAAAGATGGCAGTTAATTTGCATACATAGGCACCAAGTGACTGGGGGTGAGGAGGAATGTGGGAGGCTTACTTGCAAGCCTTCTGCCCCTTCCCTGTCTCTCAGGGCCTCTGGGAAGGTGGGGCCAGAGTGGAAAGGCAGTGCCGGCAGCCAGGGAAAGGAAAGCTCATTCTAGCACAAATCATTGTGCATTGGGCTTCTACCCTGTTTCTCCGAAAATAAGACAGTGTTTTATATTAAATTTTGCTCCCAAAGATGTGCTTGGTCTTATTTTCAGGGGATGTCTTTTTTTTTTTTTCCATGAAGAAGAATACGGTACACATTTATTGTTGAACAACAACAACAACAAAAATGGAAATTTATTACCTGTATACGGTACGGTAGTAGTTGTCATCACAAACTAGCATAAGTAGACAAACTGTGAATCCTACGGTATCAAGAATTTCTTATTACTGCCATTATTTCTATGTACAAAATCTATAGTACATTTACTGATACTGATATTTATCGGTATGAACACAAAGTAAGATTTATTCAATGACAGTCATGTCATCATCTTCTGGAACATCATCATAACAATCCAAACCCTGAATTTCCTGGTGAATTTCTTGTGACTCCATTTCTTTCAGAATCAGTGGACCAAATCTCTCATGTTTAGCAATAGCACTGTCCTTAAATGAGTACTTCTTGTCAAGATAGCCTGCTCATAGTGCATTTGCAATGCCACTGTCAGTGATTTTCTCCCATGAATTCTTCACCCAAGTCATAACCTCTTGCAGTTTAGGTTTTACAAAGTTTTCACGCTGATTTCTCTCCATCCTATTTTCAATGTAGTCATTAATTTCCATGCGCAAATTGTCCTTGAAAGGCTTCTTTATTGCAATATCAAGAGTCTGGAGATAGGCTGTCATTCCTGCGGGAATCATTATTTGATCTATTTTTCTTTTGTGAAGAAATTTCTCCATGTCTTTAGCGTGGTGAGTGCTGGCTGCATCCCAGACTAGCAGACCTCTTTGGCTCCCTCGCATAACAAGCGGCAGCATTAAATCAACCCACTTACTTATAACTGTTAGTGTGGCCCAGGCTTTTTCAGTTTCAAGAATAAAAATACCGTATTATCAGGGAGGTTTTATTTTCAGGGGATGCCATTTTACAGCAAGAGGCAAAACTGGAAGTAGGTCTTATTTTGGGGGTATGTCTTACTTTCGGGGAAACAGGGTAGTAATATACATACATTTAAATATATTTTTATTGATTTCGGAGAGGAATGAAGCGGGGGAGGGGAGAGAGAGAGAGAGAGAGAGAGAGAGAGAGAGAGAGAGAGAGAGAGAGAAACATCAATAATGAGGGAGAATCATTTGACTGGCTGCCTCCTGCACACCGCCCACTGGGGATCGTGTTCACAATCTGGGCATGTGCCCTGACCGCGAATCGAATTGGGACCTTCTGGTTCATAGGTCAATGCTCATCCACTGAACCATGCCAGCTGGGCACATAATATATTTTTTGGGTTCTGGCAGAATTTTAATAATTAGGTTATGTGTACCATGAGATAAAAATTTTGAAAATCACTGCTCCAATGCCTGCTCAAATTTGAAAATCACTGTCTTAGAGAACTGAGAGAGGGAATTTTGAGACAGGCTCCTAGCCTCCCCTTATGCAGGAGGGTGGTGAGGAGGGGTGGGAGTGAGGACCTCCTGCAGTTAGTTTCTTTGTCTGTTGCCAACACTTCTGTGACCCTCAGGAATGAAGCAAGTCTATGGAATGGTGTGAGCAGAGATGTGTTTAGCGCTGATGGCAGTGCTCTGGGCGCTGTACTCTAACTGTTAGGAAGGAAAGGGTTGGAGGCCTGGCTCCAACACTTACTAAGTGCATCAACTTGGTTACATGATCAAACCTTAGTCACTCCATCTGTCAGCGAAGTCATTGTTGGGAGAACATGAGAGAAGCCTGAACATTTCTAGTATACTTCCTGGTATTTGAGAAGCATCTAACAAATAGTGGCTAATAATAATATTCAGAATGTTAATAATGAATGAAGCATGAAGTCTCTAGGACATTGTTACTGCTTCAAAGCAGTGAGCTTAGAGGAAAGATCAGTCTTCAGGGACCATAGACAAAGGTTCAAATCGCAGTCTTGCTACTGACACTTGGATGGGCTACCTGATCTCCCTCACTTGGTAAAATGGGACAGCTGACAGTTAATTTACAGGTTTCACTGGGAGGCATTGGTAGAGAAGGAAGTAAAACAGCCTGAATACTAGAGGTGTTCGATACTTTTTCTTTTCTCTTCCTCTTTTTGTGTGGGAAAATACACTCAAATTATTAGGAGTATGAAGGTCAGCATGCCAGGGATTTACTCAAGCAAACACATTGAGGCATTCTATCTAGATGACTTAGAAAATACCTGTTATAAGCTGAGGGGAAAGACTGTAAGGGGCTGAGAAAGAGGCAGGAACCCTTTTGTATATTGTTCTTTCTTGTTCATTATCCTAAAGAAAATTCAATGACTTTGACAAGTAGAAAATTAGCCCAGGCAAAGAAGTTTGTATGAGGAAGAATACTGAAGTCCAACTAACCAAAATAAGTTTCTAATTATTTTTTTCCTTATTAACATACCATAGAACTTAAAGTATATCCAAGTGCATTGCTGTGACTTCTAAAGAGGGCATTTCCAACTGTGCAGTGCTCCCAGGTTCCTGAACACCAACCGCTTTCTGGCCCCTCTCTTCCTCTGCCCTTTGTTTTTTACTTGAAGGAAGACCAGCCACCAGCCTGAGATGTCCTTTTCCGGCCTCTCTTCCTTCTACCCCGCCTGCCACCAGTGTGTACACGTTGCCTCATCCGGGCCTTGCAGCTGTTGGGAGGGGCTGTGTAGTTCAGCAATATTCATTTGATTGAGCATTTAAATGAACCAAAGTTTATATGCAAGTATAAGCACAAGATGTATAGGAGGTGTGACTATGAGGTGGTGAAATTGATTCTTGTTTCAGAAAAAGGAATCTTAAGTTTTATTTTTTTATTCATTGGGGAAGTGTGGTACAGTGGCCAGGAGTATAGAGTCTGGACTTCACATTTGCGTTATAGCCCTGCACTTAGCCTAACGTCCTCTGGCAGGGAATGGAGACCCTCCAAGGCCTCGATTTCCTCAATGGGAAAAATTGAGATGGTGGTGAAACAACCTTGGGGTTGTTATGAAAATTAAATGCAATAGTGCATGAAGCAAAATTCCTAGAACATAGTATTTGCTCCATAAATCTTAGCTATTATTACTTTTCACATTTATTTTATTATAAATATATTAGTATTTAAGAAAGAAATAAAATAAAAATTATTTCCCTGTCCTAGCTGGTTTTGCTCGGTGGATAGAGCACTAGGACTTTGGACTAAAGGGTCCTGGGTTTGATTCTGGTCAAGGGCACATGCCCATGTTGTGAGCTCAATCCCAGGAGGGGGTATACAGGACACAGCTGGTCACTGATCTCTCTTATCATTGATGTTTCTATCTCCCTCTCTCTTCCTCTCTGAAATCAATAAAAAATATTAATAAAAATAAAAATTCTTTCCCTTATTATATTTTTGCCTCCCCAATTTCCCCCCACCATCAAATAATCATCATTAAACATTAGAAATACATCTTTCAAGTATTTATCCTGCCACATAAATGGGACCCACTTTATACAAGTATGTATTCTGCCTTTTAAACTTATATTTACTTTCTATTTCAAAAATTCACAAAAGAAATTTGGAAATTTTCTCTGAGACTGAACTATGTATGAAATACAAAGGGACAGATCTCAGAACTTTAGGGCACTTATAACTAATTTTCAAAATAAAAATCTACCTTATTCCACATGGTTACTTCTATTTATGCACACACAAGAAGTGGGTCTGGATGGATTTTATTTTGTCAAAAACTTTACAACCCTCCCAAAGATGCTGATAGTGTGATCATAGCTGATATGCGGAAGACTATGATGCTGGCCTGAAGGTAACTGGAAGGAAAGTGTTAAGTCTGCACACACCACCCTCCTCCCCATGTCTCTGCCAGCTCAGAAGAGCTATAATGTCCCATATATCAGTGTTCACTCTAGGGTTCTCCCCACAGTGCAGTCAATCACCCACCCTCACTGCAAAGATACACAGCAGACACAATACGGGCAATGAGCAACTCTGTTCAGAATTTGGCATTACCTGTCCCTTGGTAGGAACCAGCAACTTCTTTATAATTCCCCTCTCAGATCTACTAAATGGAAACAGAGGCCAAGTTCAACTAGAGAGTAACAAAAGTGAGTAAACCCACGTATCTCACACTCCAAAGCCCGTACTATTTCTGCTCCAAAAACTACTCAAGACCCCAGAATGACTGAAGTGATAGTGAGGGAGTGGAAGTTACCAAGATGCCCCTTGATATCTATCACATTATTTTACTTTAATTTCTTCCTGTCCCCTTGTTAATTTAGTTGTATCAGGAAATGTCATTACTTATCCTCTAAAATGTAGGTTATGAAATTCATGATTGACAGGTCTTTTTAAAATATATTTTTATAGAGAGGGGGAAAGAGAGAGGAAGAGATAGAAATATCAATATAAATCATTGATTGGCTGCCACATCCCCCACTGAGGATCATCCCTGCAACTCAGGCCTGTGCCTTGACCGTGAATCGAACTGGTGACCTCTTGGTGTCTGGGAAGAGGTCTACTACTGGTTCTACCTATGTCCTTTGCAGGTGGTGTAGCTATTTCAGGAGACAGAGGCTGTAATCTTTGCTTCCCCAGCCATAACTTCCACAATCTGTGGACAATGAGAATGTCAGGAATGTCAAACAGCCTCCCAGGAGACTTCCTAGGAGTGTCAGTGAGAACACTCTCAGGAAGCCCAGCTTCCAGGCTGAATTTCTTGAATGAGAAGATAACTGCTCTTTCTCCCACAGTGCAGAAGTCAAAAGTCACATCACATGAAAAGCCCCTCAGAAATCCTCCATGTTCATTCTCAGCCCATCTTCAGGGGAACAGGGGGCAGGGTAGACCTGTCCAATAAACAATCAAGAGAACAAACAAATAAGCAAGCAAGCAAACAAACAAACAACTTTATTGGATATTAGAAAGCATGAGGGGCAGAAAAAAAAGTAAAAAGGAAGAGAAAAAGAAATTTTATATTTCTACTGCTACTGAAAGCATGTTGTAGAGAAATTACAAAGGGTTTTATATTCCTACAAGGCAAACAAAATGCAGACAGAAAAGGTTACTGTCTGAGGGACATTGACCTTCTTATTTTTCTGAAGGGCTTATGAGACCACACAAGGAAAAAGGAGATGCCTACTGAGTTGGATCTCTTTAATTTACTCAACTTGTCTGAAGTAAAAGTCAAGGTGGAAGAGGTGGAAAGCATGACAGGAAAGGGCCATTTTCAGACAAAAGTGACATATCGCAGTTATCCCCAATTTATAGGATAAAGAGTAAAACGTATTCTGCTTTCTATTTTCATCATATGAAATGACATCTTAACTTATTCCTTTTTTCTTAGTTGGAGCATGTTCTTTCTTTGTATGTAGTTGAAACTAAATCAGGGGATTTGACTAGATTTGAAGCCATTATGCACAAGAAACTCTACCACACCTAGTCACTCTTCAGCCTGCACAGGTGAGATAAGAAAAATAAATATCTGGCTTGTTTGTAAAGTGCTGACCTTTAACCTTGATAGTCAGGCAAACTTTGGAATGAGCAAGCATACTTCAGGCTTCTAGGCAGGGTACAGCTGGGCTTAGAAAGAACCTGACCCTCACACACTTCTGAGGGGAAGAGAGCGTTCCTGGAATTCTTTCACCTTTACTCGAATGGGGAAACGGACTTGTATTTATAGCAAACACCATTAAACTCAGCTCTATTCGTCTCTGAAATGGTTCTGCTGGGAAGTGTGTGACCCTGGGTCTCATTTGGAGCCTTTCCAAGATTCATTCATCCACTCAACAAAAGTCCAGGCACATTCTAGGTATTAGGGACACAGTGGTGAAAAGGAGGAACAAGCCAGATGAGGTTCCTGCCCATATAGAACCTATGTATCTCTCATCCATCATGCATATGGTTACAAACCCATCACAAGTCTACAACTTTTCAGCTTGCCTGGTTGGTTTCTTTTTCCTCTCTCCTAACCTCTGCTATCTTGCACTTGCAAGGTGGATTTTTTAATTTCTTTGGAGGACTTAGGTCCTGTCAATAAATAACTTGATATTCATTGACTTTTATGCTCCAGTTCTAAAAAAAGAAAGAAAGAAAACCACTTACTAGTTGTTTCACTCACCTTGAAAGTCCACCACACTTTTCCACCTTTGCAAATCTCCCTGGTTATTCAAGGTTCTTTGGGTATCTTATGTCCTGCATTGAAGACATTCTTGTCTGCTCCCTCTTCTATCAACCCCCCTCTCCTCTAAACCTTGTGGTGCTTAAGTAGCCACCAATATGTTACAGGAATGTATTTACTGACTACTTCTTCTATCATTTGCTGTTTTTCATCTCCATCTATCTTGTTTCACCTGATAGATTGTACATTCTTTGCTACTGAGGACTGTACTTTAATCTTGGATGGTAGAGCTAGATTATTGGCATTCAATTTGAATATGAATTGTGTATATTTGAAACACACCTCTTCATATATTACTTTAAATGCTTTTAATCATTGAGATGTCCTGAGTCATATATATTCATTCAACACATTCTGAGTTCCTATTATGTCCAAAATAATGTGGTGCTGTGGTGGATAGGAAGGAAGTTGAAAACACAATATATGCTCTTGAGGTGTGCATGTTCTCTTAAATGAACCAAGAAAGGCCAAGAAATAATTCAACAATTTTGAAATTAAAAATAACACCATGCTGTAATTTTTGGCTTCAGTAACTATAAATTGCTTGTGTGTGTGTGTGTATGTATGTGTGTAAGTGTATCCAGGAGTGTGTGTGGTGTATATCACATTTGGTTTGTAAGAGGAAAGGTCGGCTTTACAATATTTCAGAGAACTTTTATATTATGCTGAAATTGTCCACAGAGGAGCAAGATGACTGAGTAAAAGCTAGAAAAGATTCAGTTGACCATCAGATGTGAAAATGTAGAGGAGAAACCACAGGAAGATTAACCTGCATTTTCTCAACAATTACCAATTAACTTGTGAACTAGCTCTAATTCATCAGTTGCTAACAGACATTTCCTTTTCATGCAATTTGAAACACGGGCATGGCTCTGCTCCAAACAATTTTACCTTCTCTATTATTCATTTGTAAATCTAGTGTAAGAAAAAAGTAGCTGTGGATGTGATAGAGAAACTATGGTTGGAGGAGATGAGGATGGATAGGCCCATTCATTTAATATGACTTTATATCGATCTCAACACACCATGATCCAGAGCCACTCACATCTCCCTGTTTTTCTTTTAAACAGACAAATAAGCACATCAATTAGCTTTTTGATATTTCCCCATTTTAGTTTTTCCCATTGTTTGCCAAGCCCTTCAGGACAAGCCAAAACAACATGCATTTCCTTCTTGATGGTCTATGGAACTGTGTGCGTGTGCTTGCGTGTGTACTGCCCGGCTGGCAGGTGGACAGATTTCCCCACGCCCTGAGTTTAAAAGGAGCAGAAAGTGAGCATGTTTTCTGACTTGGTAATAACAATGATGACTAATGGAGTGCTTGAGAAAATATCAAAAGCTGCATTGAAAACAGCTGACCTAGATGTTATACATAGTGGCTGTGAGTACCATTAAAATGGGGGCAAAGTCCATTTTTATGGGTCCTAGAACCAAATAACATTGGCGGGTTTGAGGCAGATTCAGTGTGCGAGGGGATGGGAAGTGACATTTTTTTCTTAAGCGAGATGTGCTGATATTGTTCCTGTATTTCTATAGTGTTTTTTCCTGATGCACAATCTTTTCCACTTTGTGTGTATGTATGTACACCTATATATAGAGGGTGTCCCAAAAATGTATGCATACACTTAGGATAATTATAAAGACAGTGTTTATGAAAATATGTTTCATTTTCAAAATTGAATTATCACCTATTAAAGTGTTTATATATTTTGGGAAAGACTGCCTTGTATTTTAAAATATTTATAATTTACTAGGGGTCCGGTGCATGAAATTTGTGCACTGTAGAGGGATCCCTCAGCCCAGCCTGCCCCCATCACATACTGGGAGCCCTCAAGAGATGTCCTACTGATGGCTTAAGCCAGATCCCTGTTGGGAGCGGGCCTAAGCCATAATCTGGCCTTCCTTTGTGGGAGGTGACCAGACTGATCAGGGAAAGGCACCAGCTCCATGACCCTGCTTCAGCAGACATGGCCAGTCACCACAGCTGCCAAGGTATTTTCATCAATACAGACTCCAATCTCTTTACCATAAAAAAATGACAACTTTTTTAGGCATTTTCAAGATGTGTCTTTCACAGGATATGATATTTTTAAATTTTTCTTTTTATCCTCACCTGAGGATAAGTCCCCCCCCCCTCCACTTCCCTCTGATCACAAGCTTGGCCCCTTCCCAAGCCTAAAGCCTAAAGTCCCTCCAAGACCAGCTGGGAGTGACCTGGGTACCAAGGAGGTTCCTGGAATCCAGATGTGTATGCAAATTAACCACCATATTTGTTGGGTTAATTTGCATACTCACTCTGATTGGTGGTAGGCATAGCAGAGGTATGATCAATTTACATGTTTCTTTATTATTAGGTAATATTATTTCACTCAGTCAATCCTTTTTTTTTGATGGAAAATAACTCATGTTTTATTTAGTTTTTATTAGTTTTGTTTATTTTTCTCTATAATAAATGACAAAGCCAGAAATGGTTCCAGGTAAATTACTGTGAAATCACTAAAGATTAAGTGTGGAGGCATTTCCCATAGGTGTCTGTCCTGCTATTCTAATGTCTTGAATAGCAATGCAATGTGCCTTTTGAGTCTGAGAGTTGAAAGGGGAGAAAGAGGTCAAATTCCTAAGTAAACAGAAGAAAAGATAATTGGATTTTCAGTCCATGAAGTGGCAGATGCCTGAGCCCCCAACCTAATACCACACCCCAGGATCTGTCTGTGACCTGGAAGGAGAAAGGGTCTGTGGTAAGTGCCCCACCTCTATGGCTCCAGCTAGAGTAGAACTCTCCATTGCTTTTCTAAGTTTCTAGATGGAAACATGCTGAAGCACTTTGAGTTTTCATGGGGTTAGAGGACATCTTTATCATATATGGTAGCTTACTCGTTATATCTTTTGTTCTGTCACCAGAGTCCCAGCACTTTGAGTATAAGACCACATGGCTCATTCATCTATCTGACCCCATCTGTAGCATTTATAGCACAAATTCTATCAGGTTTGTTCAATGAATGAAAGAATGAAATAATAAATTTAATAGGCAGAGAAATGAGAGAATTCTTAGGGAGAACTCTATTCTCTCAACAACTGACTTTCCAAGGTGAATTTTCCTTCTTCTATGTTAAACATTAAAGGCCTGCTTGGGAATAAAGGTAATAAGAAGGTAGAAGGAGCCTCTGATATTCTGTAAGAAAATGCAGAACCTGAATGGGGAATAAAAAATGCATTTCATGGAAACTGCTTGTGGACAATTGAAAAAAAAATCATTAAAGCAGAATAATGTAACTGTATTATTGGTTAGCTAAAAGACGTCTCATACACACAGGTACACACACACAATGTAAAAGATACACATAAAACTATGCTCTGCACAATTCCCCAGGGCATAAGTAAGTTTCAAAACAATTGTAATGAGCTTCATGCTCTTCCATCATGCTGTTGTAGTTTCAATCGGGGAACTCTGTAGTAAAAAAATAATCTTACTCAAAGAAAGGTTTGGCTTCTGACTTTGGCTCCTGGGAGGTTTTTTCTCTTGGCTTTTGGGATGCCCTGCCCAATATGAGTGTCTTGACTTACTTTAGGATCTCATGCCACACTGGACAATTAAACAATGAGATTTATGATGGGGGGTGGGTGGGGGAGGACAGGGGAAGGAGGCATGCAGCATCTACTCTACTTCCAGAGGAGTGATAACTAGGTAGAATATGACAGTCACACAGGAGTCAATCATGTCTATGTGATTGAACCCCAATAACACTCTGAACACCCAAGAACCAGGTGGCTTTCTCAGGTTGACAGCACTCTGTGTGTATTGTCACATATCATTGCCAGAGGACCTCATGCTATCCGCGATTCCATTGGGTGAGGACAAATGGAAGCTCCACATTTGAAATTTTCTGGAGCTCTGCTCTATGCACATCTTCCCTTGGCTGATTTTATCCATGTTCTATCACTTAATAAACTATAACTGAAAATATAATAGTTTTTAGTGAGCTCTGCAAGTCCTTCTAGTGAATTATCAAACCAAGGGTGACTTTGAGAATCCCCAAACTTTGCAGCTGGTGATAGAAGTCAGGTTGGTTTCATGAACTGTGCTCCTTAGCTTCACAGGAGTGTTAATGAAGTTCCTTTTATACTAAGTTGTAAAAAGAAGGTGAAGGGATTAGCCAAAGAACATATATGTATAACCCACAGACACAAACAACAGTGTGGTGATGGCCAGAGGGAAGCAGGGCAGGGGCTGTGGAGGGGAGCAAAGGGGAGAAATGGGAATACCTATAATAAAAATACAGCATGGAGGGACCTGGAGAGTATTATGCTAAGCAGAATATGGTAAACCAGTCAGAGAAAGACAAGTATCATATAATCTCACTCATACGTGGAACCTAATGAACAAAATAAAGTGATTAATAAAATAGATCTAGAGACACAGAAGCATGGAAACAGACTGTGGAATCTCAAAGGGAAAGCAGGGGAGGGGGGGTGGGGAGGGAGAGACTAACCAAATAATGTATATGCATATACCCATAACCCATGGTCACAGACAATAGTGTGGTAAAGGCCTGGGGGTAGGAGCAGAGGCAGGTACAGGATGGAGGGGTTAAATCAGGGAAAAGGGAGACAGCTGTGATACTTGCAACAATAACGATCAGTCTAAGCCTAAGTGATCATTGCAACCAAAATAACCAAATGAACAACCAAACAGGCTGCATGGGATGACCAGGCTGGCAGGGGTGTTAGTAAGGGGTGACCAAATGAGTAAACAGCAGGCTGCATGGGGTGACCAGGCCCATGGGGGGGGACAGCTGGGGGCAACTAGACTGATGGGGGGGCAGTGAGGGGTGGCCAGGCTGGGCGGGGCAGTTGGGGGTGACTATGCTGAGGCGGGGACAGGGGCAGTGGGAAGTGATTAGGCGGGGGGGGGGGAGGGGACAGTTAGGGGTGATCAGGCAGGCAGGCAGGTAAGTAGTTAGGAGTCAGTGGTTCCAGATTGTGAAAGGAATGTCAGACTGCCAATTTAGGCCTGACCCACAGAATGGAGCCTAAACCAGCAGTCAGACAACTCTTGAGGGATCTGGATTGGGGAGAGTGTAGGCTGGGGGCTGACGGGAACCCCCGAGCACAAATTTTGTGGACTGGGCCTCTAGTTAAAAATAAAACCATAAAGATAAAAATAACGTTTTCTAAAATAAAGAAAATATTACATTCAGTGTTCATTATTTTATAATATGCATTAGAAAGATTAAATGTGTTAAAAAGCATGGCTCTAACTATTAATTAAGGCAAAGTATTTTAATTTTTATAATGTAAATCATATAGTAATATATAGTATACACATGTATATGTAACTTTGATCATTTCTTTTTACTAAATTAATAAAAGTAGGTTTAATGGAGTAAAAGGCCTGGACATTAGGCTTTAAGAATGTGAAGCCTTTGTATGTATTGAATGAGATAAGGGAAGGGAGAGAAGAGCCTTACTGGTGAGAAGAGACAAATGCATGGAGGCAAGGAGGCATACATTTTTCTGAAGGTCAGTGAGAATGATCTGTGCTAAACAGAGTGAAATCTTGGACAGGTGAGGATTTGAGAAAATGGATCATTCAGGTACATTTCATTACCAAAAGTGAAATCATCAAAGATACTTAAAGGCCTGCAAGGTAGGGGATAGTGAGACTCTCGGGCCTTTATAAAGCTAGATGTCATCGAACCTCAGTTCACAAAGAATACAAAGGAGCTGATACTCCTATAAAAGGCTGAATTTAAAAGTTGGACATTTTAGGACGTCCAGAGGAAATCGGTAGCAAGCTGATCATATGTAATATGGGCAGAGAGCAGGCTCAGAGGCTTCTTAATATAAGGGTTAATGCTTAAGAATTGGAAGATTTTATTCTTACACACAATCTGAAACAATGCTAGACTCTCTTCAGAAAAATAATAGTAAGAAATTGGTTCTAAAACTTTGCTATGAGGAGTATTAACACTTTGAATGGAATCTTCTAGCTAGTTTCCCAGCTCCCAGGATAGACTCTTGAGCATAGTGAATACTTGATAAATGCTATACTAAATATCAAATAGATGGCTGATGGAAGCTATTACCCAAATTATAGACCTAGTATGACCTTCCAAAAGCATAATGTGGGACAGGAAAAAGTTATGTGACTTTTTAACAATTTGGTTCATCCTCACTCAAGGCTAATATAGCCTTACTCACTGCCAGTGTAGCCCAGGAGACAATTCTGCTCTCTGGTTATTCCTACCTGGGCCAGATCCAAGGTGTGGGCACTGTGAGGTGCACAGGGTCCTGCATTTAGAAGAGCCCATGCTCAGTGTACTAGGTGTACCAGTCAATCATGCAGATTTTTTCAATAGATGAAGTTACGCGTATGTTGATATATATGTGATTTGATATGTGTGCTATTTTGTTGTATTGACAGCAAGCTTCAAAACTTCATATGTCAAATTTGCTGAAGGTGTAAACATAGATATTTTTATGCTTAAGAATGTCAAATATTGTGCCAAAAAAGAGCATTTGCAGGAAGTTTCAATTCATTATTTTGAAGAAAAGTGCTGCTGAAAGTTATCATATACTTTGGGAAGCTTATGGTTAACATGCTCCATCTCAAGATACTTGTAAACACTGGTTTAAATGCTTTGAAAGTGATGATTTTGATGTGAAAGACAAAGGACATTCAGGTCAACTGAAAAAGTTTGAAGACCAATAATTACAAGCATTATTGGATGAAGATGCATGTCAAACTCAAAAACAACTTGCAAAAAGATTAAACATTGCTCAGCCAACAATTTCTGATCATTTACAAGCAATGGGAAAGATTTTAAAGGAAGGAAAATGGGTGACACATAAACTGAACAAACGACAAATGGAAAATCAAAAAGTCACCAGTAAAATGTTGCTTCAACACCATGAAAAAAAGTCTTTATTTTTGCATTGAATTATGATTGGCAATGAAAAGTGGATTTATTTTGAGAATGCACAAAATCATGGGTTGATCCAGGTCAACAATCAATATCCGATTGCAAGGCCAAATTGCTTCAGAAAGAAGACAATGCTTTGCATCTGGTGGGATCAGGAAGGTGTGGTGTATTATGTGCTTTTAAAACCAGGTGAAACCATTAATACTGATTACTGCCAACAACAAATAATCAATTTGAACCACACTTTGATCGTGAAACGACCAGAATGGGCCAGAAGGCATGGCACAGTAACTTTGCTTCATGATGATGCACCATCAAACACTTCAAAACCAGTTAAAATACATTAAAAGATCTTGCCTGGGAAGTTTTAACCAACCCGCCATATTCATCAGACCTTGCTCCTTCAGATTGCCACTCGTTCTGATTGATGGCACACTCACTTTCTAAGCAGCACTTCAAAACATATGAAGAACTGGAAAATTGGGTCTCTGAATGGTTTGCCTCAAAACAAGAAAAGTTCTATTGGGATGGTATCCACAAATAAAGATGGGGGAAATGTGTAGCTAGCAATGGACATTACTTTGAATAAAATACATTTGATGTTTTTTCTTGAAATTATCGTGTTTTCTTTGATTACAAAAATCCGCCATTATTAGCTGGTACATCTGGTAATGCTCTGCTGTAACTGATTTGAAGTTCTAATAAGAAGCTGGCATTTTCCTTTTGCACTGGGCTCAGAAACTATGCACCAGGTCCTGGCTCCTATTGAGAGGTGATCCTCTAAAGGTTTTACTGATTAGAGCAGCTGAAAGTTGCCAACAATGCTAACTTGTTAATAAGCATTTCTAAAGTTGCTATAATTATATAAAGAAATAGGATCTTTTTTAAAAAATAAATCTTTATTGTTCAGATTATTACAGGTGTTCCTCCCTCCCCACCTTAGATCCCCTCCACCCGATCCCCCACCCCATCCCATGCTACTGTCTTCATTCATAGGTTTATGATTTTTGTCCAGTCTCTTTCCGCATCCCTCACACCCTCTTCCCCCTGAAAATTGTCAGTCCACTCCCTTTCTATGTCCCTGATTCTATTACATTCATCAGTCCATTCTTTTCATCAGATTTTTCATCCACTTGGTTTTTAGATTCACTTGTTGGTAGGTATGTATTTGTTGTCATTTTGTTGTTCATAGTTTTTATCTTTACCTTTTTCTTCTTCTTCCTCTTCTTAAAGTATACCCTTCAGCATTTCATATAATCCTGGTTTGGTAGTGATGAACTCCTTTAGCTTTTTCTTGTCTGTGAAGCTTTTTATCTGACCTTCAATTCTAAATGATAGCCTTGCTGGGTAGAATAAGCTTGGTTGCAGGTTCTTGCTGTTCATCACTTTGAATATTTCTTGCCACTCCCATCTGGCATGCATAGTTTCTGTTGAGAAATCAGTGGAGAAATCAGTTGTAAGGGTACTCCCTTGTAGGTAACCAACTGTTTTTCTCTTGCTGCTTTCAAGATTCTCTCTTTGTCTTTTGCCCTTGGCATTTTAATTATGATGTGTGTTGGTATGGTCCTTTTTGGATTCCTCTTGTTTTGGATTGTCTGCACTTCCTGGACTTGTAAGTCTATTTCTTTCACCAGGTAAGGAAAGTTTTCAGTCATTATTTCTTCTAATAGGTTTTCAATATTTTACTCTCTCTCTTCTTCTGGCACCCCAATAATTTGAATGTTGGTATGTTGAAGTTGTCCCAGAGGCTCCTTACACTATTTTCATATTTTTGGGTTCTTTTTTCTTTTTGTTCTTAAGGTTGGGTGTTTTTTGTCTTCTCATATTTCAGATATTTGGTTTGATTCTTGGAGTCCTTTGATCTACCATTGAATTTCTGTATATTCTTTATTTCAGACAGTATATGCTTAATTTCAGAGTGGTCCTTTTCCATTTTCTTGGCATTCTCATGAAGACCCTTGAAAGTCCCATCAAGTTTCTCAGTGTTTTTTAAAAGATTCTTGAGTAACCTTATAAATGTGGTGCTGAATTCTATGCCCTCCATTTCTTTCATTTGTGATATGTTTCTTTGTCTCCACAGTTCTGCTATTTCCCTGAGTTGGTAGGATAGCTTTGTGTGCTAGGTGTCTCAGCCTCCCCTGTTACCTGAGGTGGACACTCTTGGTGCACCCCTTTGTGGACTGTGTGTACAGCTTTGTTGTAGTTAAGTCTTGGTTGTTGTTGGTATCACTGGGAGGAATTGACCTCCAGGCCAATTGGTTGTGGGGATCATCTGTGTCTATGCTGGGAGACAGCCTTATGCAACAAGACTTGCAAAATTCCACAAGCCTCTGTGCTCAGCTTGGATGGGGCGGAGTTTCAGGGTGGAGCTGACAGCCTTGATATATAGTCAGCCCCGCCCCAGGAGGTTCCTAGGTCTCTGTGTCCACAGGCAATTGCTGCAAACACTTCTGAGAGGAAGGTGCCTTTGACCTTTGCCTGCTGCCAAAAATCCAGTCTCTTCCCAATGAATCTAGAATCCTAGATTCTTGCCAGGCACTGGGGTTCAGTGAAGTAGGAACTGGGGTTCAGGCTGTCCAAAGCCCTTGTCTCCTTTCCACTAGATCAGGCCAGCAGCACATTTAACAAGAGTCCATCCTCTTTGTGCAAACTCACATGCACGCCTCTGGATCTCTGCTCTTTACCCCTACCCTGAGATTTTGCCTTACAGTCCAGATTCCAATCCCCGCTCCCCATATGAGCCTGGGTCCCCAGTGTTTCACCCAGAACTGGGGTTCAGTGTAGTTGGAACTGGAGTTCAGCACAGTCTGGAGCTCTTGTCTCCTTCCCACTAGAGCACGCCAACCAGGTACTCAGCCTCCCCATCCTCTCCAGCCATGTCATCTCCAAGTGCTTACCTGTCTCTCTACCTCAGGATTTGCAGCTCCTCTGATTCTCTGTGTGCATTCCTCTTTCCTTCTAGTTGTAGAATTTTGAGTCAGCCAGCTTTCCTCTGGTTCCGGATGATGTTCATTTTTGTCTTTTAGTTGTGTTTTTGAAATTTTTGTGCAAGCAACAATTTAGGTGTTTACCTATGCCACCATCTTGGTTTCAAGAAATAGGATCTTAACAAGGAAGTTTTCTTTACTTAGATTAAAACTTTGAAACTTACTAGAGATTTTGTTTGTTTGTTTTTGTGTATGTGTGTTGTTTTTGTTTTTTCAGTCTCCTTACTCCCATGTCTTAATATCTGAATGATTTTCACTCTGTGCTTATCTAGGTCTGCCTTCCCTTTCTTTATTCTTAGATTTTTTTAGTTTTCTTTTCCTTTTCTCTATATTTCTGCTTTCAGAATTCATTCTTGTCTTTACTATAGTGAAAAAAACCCCAGCTATATTTAGTACCAAATTTGAATTTATTTAAAGAAAGTATTAACATTTCTCATTTTATTTTTTAAATAAGTTAATATTCTATATTTTTACAATTTCACAAAAACTTTAATTATAATATTTTTTTACTCTTTAAATTTAGGATTTGAACTAAAGCAAAACTAAAATAAAAAACAAATACAAGCAAACAGAAACAACAATAAACATTCTAAACAAAGCTAAACGATCTCATAATTCTTTAAAAAGATGGTTCATTTTAGACTCCCTAATATAGACTTTTCTAGAGAATTTTATTATTTTTGGGAAATACATACATATTGTCTCTTTGTACATTTGCTCATATCTTACCTCTTTTTGAAAAACACATAAAGAATACATTATTTATATGTATCAGTGTTCTATCACTTCATAACACATTACTGCAAATTTAGCAGCTTAAATCAATACCCATTTATTAACTCGTAGTTGTCAATGTCAGAAGCCTGGCATGGCAAGGCAGGGTTCTCTGCTCAGGCTGATGCCAAGATCAACGTGTCAGCAACAAAATGGAAAAATATCTTGTGCTCATGAATAGGAAGAATCAACATAGTTAGAATGGCCATATTACTCAAAGCAATATACAGATTTTATGCAATTCCCATCAAAATTCCAATGTCATTTTTTAAAGAAGTAGAATGAGAAATCACCAAGTTTGTATGGAACCACAAAAGACCCAGAATAGCCAAAGAAATCTTGAGAAAATAGAACGAAGCTGGAAGTATCACCTGACTTCACATTATACTACAGAGCTACAATAATCAAAACAGCATGGTATTGGCAGAGAAATGGACACACAGATCAATGAAAGAGAATAAAGAGCCAGCTATAAAACCACATGTATATGGACAAATACTATTGTTACAAGGGAGCCAGAAACACATAATGGAGTAAAGGTAGTCTCTTCAATAAATGGTGTTGGAAAACTGGAAAGCCACACACAAACAAATGGCATTGGGTTACAGTTTGTCCCCTTGTACAAAAATTAATTCAAAATGGATCAAAGACCTAAATATAAGACCTGAAACAATAAATTACATAGAAGAAAACATAGGTACTAAACTCATGGACCTTGGTCATAGAGAACATTTTATGAATTTGACCCCAATGGCAAGGGAAGTAAAGGCAAAAACAAAGAATGGGACTATGTCAAACTGAAAAATGTATGCACCACAAAAGAAAATGACAACAAAACAAAGAGGCAGCTAACCAGATGGGGGATCATATTTGCAAATAGCAGTTCCAACAAAACTTTAATTTCCAAAATATATAAAGAACTAATAAAACTCAACACCAAACAACCCAATCAAAAAGTGGGTGGAGGACCCGAAAATACACCTCTCCCAAGAAGTCATACAAACAGCTAATAGATATATGAAAAGATGTTCAACCTCACTGGTAGTTAGGGAAATGCAAATCAAAACTACAATGAGATACCACCTCACACCTGTTAGAGTGGCCATTATCAATAAAACAAATGTTGGAGCGGTTGTGGGAAAAGGGAACCCTCATTCACTGTTGATGGGAATGTAGACTGGCACAACCACTATGGAAAGCAGTCTGGCAATTCCCCCCAAAAACTAAGACTAGAGCTACCATACAACCAGAAATCCCTCTCCTGGATATATAACCAAAATACTCAAAATTGTGTATTTGCAAAGATATATTCATCCTTATGTTCATTACAGCATTATTCATGGTGGTGAAAGCATGGAAACAACCAAAGTGTCCTGTGATAGAGGACTGAATAAAGATGTGGTACATACACACAATGGAATATTACTCAGTCATAAGAATGGGTAAAATACACCATTTGCAATGACATGGATGGACCTTGCAATAAGTCAATCAGAAAAAGCTAAGAAGCATATGATTTCACTCATCCTATCTAATAAAAGAGTAATATGCAAATTGACCATACCTCTTATCAAGCCACTCCCACCAGCCAATCAGGAGCAAATAAATCCCAACCAAGATGGCTGCGGCCACAGAGCAGGAGGGAGGTTTAGGTTTCCTCAGCAACAAAGGAAGCCAAGTTTTTGCAGCCCTAGCACCCAGGCCTCCACTCTAGGCTACAAAGTTTCAATTATAGAAGGTAAATGTCCCAACAGAAATGGGGAGCGAGCAGAAGGCTTGGTTCCACTCCAGGCTACAAAGTTTCAATTGTAGAACATCAATTAATCCCAGATCCCAGGGTCTCCACTTGGTTCGTTGGAGGGTGTGGTCAGCCTGAAAACCACCACAGGTCCCTCTCCCAGGCCACCTCATGTCCCAAGGGAACCGCCACCCTGATCCAGGACACTCTTCAGGGCAAACCAGCTGGCCCCCACCCATGCACCAGGTCTCTATGCTATCCAAAGAGTAATTAAAAGAGTAATTTTCAGATTAACCATCACTCCAACACACAAGAGGGCTGCCCCCATGTGGTCAAAGATCCTGCCCCCATGTGGACACAAGATGGCCACCACAAGATGGCCAGCAGGAGAGGGCCTTTGGGAGGTTCCAGGCCTGCAAGGGAGGGCAGTTGTGGGTGATCAGGCCAGCAGGTGAGGGCAGTTGGGAGGGACCAGTCCTACAAGGGAGGGTAGTTGGGGGTGATTAAGCCTGCAGGGGAGGGCAGTTAGGGGTGACCAGGCTGGCAGAGGAGGGAAGTTGGGGCCAAAAAGACTGGCAGGGGAGCAGTTAGACATCAAGTAGGCTGTTAGGGTAGTGGTTAGGGGGGATCAGGCTAGCAGGCAGAAGCGGTTAGGGGCAATCAGGGAGGCAGGCAGGTGAGCAGTTTGGAGCCAGCAGTCCTGGATTGTGAGAAGGATGTCCGACTGCCTGTTTAGCCCCGATCCCAGTAGGACATCCCTTGAGGATCCAGATTAGAGAGGGTACAGGCTTGCCTGAGGGATATCCCCCACCTCCCATGCATGAATTTCGGGCACTTGGCCTATAATATGTGTGTGTGTGTGTGTGTGTGTGTGTGTGTATAGTAACATAGAAACCCATACCTGAAACCTATATAATGCATGTTGTCCAATGTCTCCTCAATACATTTAATGAATTAATAAAAAAAAATATTAAGGTATCAGCTAGATGCAGTCTCATGTTCTTCTAAGGAAAAGCTGCTTTTTCTTACTGGCTGTTGTCTGGGGTCTACTCTTAGCAACTCAAAGCTATCTCAGTTCCTTGCAGGAGAGTTCCCTCCATCTTGCTTTTCAAAACTCTCCTCTGTTCTCAGCTAAAGAAAACACGTGAATACTCAAGAAAATCTAAGTGTACTGGACAAAAAACTTTTCCTAAAACATTAACTAAAATATCTATTAGTAGTTCAGCTCACTGTAAAATTGCCTAACATCCAAAGAACCTAAAGCAGTAATATTTGTGTGCAAAAATTAAAATTTAAAATTACCAAGGCTGAAAGATAAAATTTCCAAAAGCCCCCATTAACCCATTAACCAAAAAAGGGGGGGACAGTGGGGTAATATCATGTAAGGAAAAATATCTAGTAAGTAAAATACATCTAGAAAATTCTTACTCCAGAAAAGTAACTTCCATTTGTAATGCCAACAGCAGGACACCCATGAAAAACACACATGGTGTCAAAATAAGCCAAAGGAAAATAATTTGGCCAAAAATAAAAAGAATCCCAAGTCTATTTTGCAGAGACGATCCCTTTGTTAACTTTTGGTCGAGAATGTGTTTGTGTGTTTGCAGAGAACAACTCCAAGACCATGTGGGTTCCTGTGACAGTGAGGAACTGATGGGTCTGTTCCAGCCACGAGAACGGTCCAGAGATGGTGGATGCTGACGACACCTTGCCATGCTAGCAGTCGGCAGCTGTGTGTGGCTGCAGGTGGCCCAGGACCATACCAGAGAGGATGGATCTTGCATTGCCACGATGTGTCCACCATCTGGATAGCATTGCTGACATGTACACATGAAGAACTATTTGACATTGAAACTGGGACTCAGAACAGTTGGACATTGAAACTGACACTCAAACATTTTTTTTGCTCTTATACGTTTGTTTCTAGTATGCAGAGGCAAGATATTTTTGAAGAAAAGAAATGGGGAGGGGGTGATTGATATAGAGGCAGGGTAGCCTTGAACAGGCTGTCCAGCTACAGGGGGAAGGCTGGAGTGGATGGGAGGTGGATGCTGGGGGAGATCAACCGAAGGTCTTGTATGCATACATATGAGCATAATCAATGAATGAAAGACACTGGGGTGGGGAGGGGGCCAGGTGGGGACATGTACTGGGGGGTAAGGGAGGCTGGGGGGAGGATATTGGGGGGGAAAAAGGAAAACGTATGTACTACTATTAAATATAAGTTATATTGTAAATAATAAAAAAAGAAAAACAAAGAAAAACAAAACAAAAAACAACAACAACAAAAAAGAAAACACGCTGTTTTTAAGGGACTCGTGCCATTAGGTTAGGTGCACTAGAAAATCTTTCTTAAGGTTTTCCATGTAAAATAACCCGATCCCTTGAGTTAGCAGCATGCGGGCACTCATGGCGGCTATCTTGGAATTCAGTGTAGGTCAGGATAGACTAAAACCGGTTCAAAGAAGGACCCCCTGAGAGGAGCATATAAAGACCGGCAGTGAGCCAGAGATTCTCAAAGTATGGTCCAGCTATCAGAGTCCCGGAGCAGCCCAGAAGGGCAAAACCATTTTCAAAACAATATTAAAATATAATTTGCCCCTTTTACTCTTGTGTACAAGGAGGCGTTCCAAAGGCTGCATGGTGTGTGATAAAAGCACAGATGGATACAGAAGCGACTATGAGGATGCAGTTTTCTTCTATTGTAGATGATAAAGAGGTTTGCATCCTAAACAGGTGGCTAAGTTGATTGGAAATTGTCCTGTATACCTAAAGGTTGTGGGTTTGGTCCTGGGTCAGGGCACATGCCCAGGTTGTGGGCTGGATCCCCAATTGGGGTGAGTGTGGGAAGCAAATATTCATCCTCTCTCTCTTTTCCTCCCTCCCTTCCTCTCTTTAAAATCAACAAAAACATAACCTCATGTGAGGATTGCAAAAATAGAACAGGTTATATTGCAAAAATATAAAATAATGCCACCCCTGTAATTCAATTTTTGTTTTAGAAAGCATGATTATTTTTTACAAAAATGTTATTTTTATGAACATTTAATAGGGTTATTGATGCCATTTAAAATAAATTACTAAATGTAGTTTTAAAATTTTCTAACTTAATTCCTAATATGGCTAATATTTATAATGCTCACACTATATTAACATAACATAAACACAAAGAGTGAAGAGATCCTGAGGCTAACAAAACACTAGTTTAAACAACAGAAATGTTTTGAGCAAAACTTATTAGGACAAAACGTATTTTATCCCATTGGATTATTTGGATAGATAAAATTTCCCCACCCTCCTACTGTTAGCATTATGGGGAAAAAAGCTCATTCAACTGAGTTTCCCAGAATAGTGACTTAGTAAATACTTCCCCACTTAAGGAGACAGAGAATAAAAATGTCATTAGCAGACTGCACTCTTCCCGGACGTCGCAACCTTGAGAACCAGGAAGAGACAGCCGGAAGCACATTTGGAACCTTGGTCAAGTTTACAGTGCTTCTACTCTGTGCTCCTACATAGCTAGGGAGAAACACATCATCTTCCCAGGCATGTGTGTCCCTTAACCAAGATCTCAGTCTCAAAGGAAGACCTTGTCTTCTGTCCGTTTTCATGATCATCTCTCTGTCACTTGAATGTATTTAAAAGGATTTAAGAAGCATTAGCTACATGAGGGCTGTGTGTAGAACACAACTGCCTTATTTGGAAGGTGACATAGTCTTATAGTTCCCAATTTCCATAAGAGCAACAGCATGGTTCAAATGCCAGTTCCATCACTGTGTGACTGACTTTGGGCAAGTATTTAATTTCTCTCTCAATTAAAAATGCACATATTCACTTCCATCTTGACAAGTCATTATTAACTCGAAATAAGAACACGTACTAGTATGTGAAGTACTTATCACAGTGCTCGCTACACAATATATTTTAACCATTTTAATTGTAATAATATTAAAAGAATACATGAAGCATGATTTTCCAATTTTTGTTTATTTCATAAAAACTAAGTATTATGTTTCTAAGTCTATTTAAAAAGTAAATAATAAGTATAATAACGATATTAAAAATATATGGAGAGAGCACTTACTGTGTGTTAAAAACCGATTTAAGTACTTTACATATATTAACTCATTTAACCCTCACAGTAGCTCCATAGAGAAGTATAAAATATTAATCCCTATTTTATAGATGAGGAAACTGAGGTACAGAGAGGTTGAGAAACTTGCCTAATATATCACATGCAGAGGTAGGGCTCCCCTGATAAGCTCCTTCTTCATTTCTGTCTACACAACTCAGTCCTCGGTCTAGGTTTACATTCTTCCAGGTGGAAAAAGCTTTCTGAAGTCAAGGCCTGTGCCTTACACGTATCTTACCTTTTAGACAGTTGAAGGTGCAGCCCAGGGTTTCTTGAATAATTGACTTTTTCTTGATGCAATCTTTACATTTTAGTTTAGGAGAAAGTTTTGATTTTTAAAGAAATATATGTAGTATTCCAAACAAATCATTATCTAGCCCAGTGGTTGGCAAACGGCAGCTCTCAAGCCACATGCTGCTCTTTGGCCCCTTGAGTGTGGCTCTTCCACAAAATACCATGAGCAGGCACGCATGTATAGTGCGACTGAAACTCTGTGGCCCATGCGCAGAAGTCAGTTTTCAACATGGGTGAGTCTATTTTGAAGAAGTGGCATAGGAAGAAGTGGGGGTGTCGGGAGCAGGTGGGCCACGAGATACGCAGGGCATGGGGGGTGGGGGAAGGGGGAGGCGCAGGCAATTCATGCAGGAGTTGAGTGAGCCAGGCAGCCAGCAGTCTCATTGTGCAGTGGTCAGTGCTAGTTGTGTCCACAAATCTCGTGCGGGTGACAAAAGTACCTACTCGAAGCATAAAGTTACCTGTATTTTTCCAACCAGCTGTAAATCCCACAAGTATTTTTGTCATCAATTTTAGAATTATAATTATTTTGTGATGATGGCTTTATTATTATAAAATGAAACTTTTTTTAAGGTGGCCTGTTTGACATGGCTACAAAGAAGAAGCAAAGAAAAACAAAAGACGAAAACCGTGAATTTAAAGTTGAATGGACGGAGACTTTCGCATTTATTCAAAACTTAAATGGCCTTCTGATCTCTCTTATTTGTCAGGAAAAATTGGTGCATAGCAAGAAATCAAATTTGGAGAGACACTTTACAACTAAACAAGTGTCATTTAGTACTAAATATCCTGTCGGTGATGCAAGGAAGAAAGCAGTTGAGGAACTTTAGAAGAGTCAAGAAAAATCAAGTTTTGTATTTAATTACTGGATGCAATCTTCCAACAATGTTAATAGTACAAATTTTGTGTTTAGTCAAGATATTGCTGAGAGAGGAAAACCATATACAGACCATGAATACATAAAAAGTTGTTTTATAAATACATCTGAAGAGCTATTTCAGGATTTTAAGAACAACAACAACAACAAATTAAAGAGTTACCATTGTCTGCTAAAACAGTGAAAGATAGAACAGTCAAAATGTCTTCAAATATAACCAACCAGTGAGTTGAAGATTTTAAATTGATTTCAGCTTTATCAATAGCAGTTGACAAGTCTTGTGGCATAAATGATGCAGTGCAAGTTTCACTTTTTGCATGATTTATTTAATCTACAGGTCCAAAAGAAGAACTTTTAGGATTACTGTCACTCAAAGGTTAAACACGTGGAGAAGATATAGCAAAATGTGTAACTGAGTACATTGAAAAACATTATATTGATAAAATTGTCTCAATTTCAACAGACAGGGCGAAAAGTATGATCAGTGTAAGAAACAACTTTGTTGCTTTTTTTTTTCCTTTGCTCTTTTTTTTCCCTTTATTGTTCAGTTTATTAATTACATTGTTTCCCCTTTTTTATCCCCCTATATCTTCCCTCCCCCCTGTACCTATCCCACCCTCCACCCTCACCTCCCCCTCCCCAATGTCCTCTCCCATTGTTGCAAGATTTTTGTCCAATCTCTTGCTGTACTTCCCACAACCCTTTTCTCCCCAAGAATTGTCAGTCCATTCCCTCTCTATGACCATGTTTCTGTTATAGTCACCAGTTTATCTTGTTCATCAGCCTATCAATTCACTTGAGTTTTATGTTCATTTGTTGATAGATGTGTATTTGTTGTTCATAATTTATATTTTTACCTTTTTCTTCTTCCTCTTCTTAAAGAATATCTTTCAGCATTTCATATAATACTGGTTTGGTGGTGATGAACTCCTTTAGCTTTTTCTTACCTGCGAAGCACTTTATCTGATCCTCAATTCTGAATGATAGCTTTGCTGGATAGAATAATTTTGGTTGTATATTCTTGCCGTTCATTATTTTGAATATTTCTTGCCACTCCCGTCTGGCCTGCATCGTTTCTGTTGAGAAATCCACTGACAATCATATGGGTGCTCCCCTGTAGGTAACCAACTGTTTTTCTCTTGCTGCTTTTAATATTCTCTCTTTGTCTTTTGCTCTTGGCATTTTAATTATGATATGTCTTGGTGTGGTCCTCTTTAGATTCCTCTATTTTGGGGTTCTGTGTACTTCTTGGGCTTTTAAGGCAGTTTCTTTCACCAGGTGGGGGAAGTTTTCAGTCACTATTTCTTCAAGTAGGTTTTCATTAACTTGCTCTCTCTCTTTTTCTGGCACCCCAATAATTCAAATGTTGGCATGCTTGAGGTTGTCCCAGAGGCCCCTTACACTATCTTCAATTATCTGAATTCTTTTTGTTTCTTGCTTTTCCAGCTGAGTGGATTTTGCTTCTTTGTATTTCAAATTTTTGACTTGGTTCTTGTGGCCCTCTGGACTGCTTTTAGGACTTTGTGTATTATTTTTTATTTCAGTCTGTGTAAGCTTGATTTCTAGTTGGTCCTTTTTTTTTATCCATGAGGGTCTGGTTCGTATCCTCAGAGGACTTGTTCATTTCCTTGAGGGTCTCATTCATTTGCTTGAGGTTCTCATTCATTTCCTTGTAATTCTCATTCATTTGCTGGTTGGTCTTGTTTATTTCCTGGTAATTCTCATTAAGTTGATCGGCCTTTTGTAGGAGCCTCTTGAAAAGCCTTATAACCGTGGTTTTGAACTCTATGTCTTGTCTTTTCTCCTCCATTTCTTTCACACCTGATTTCTTTCCATGTCTCTGCATGGTGGCTGCTTTATGTGGTGGATATCCTCAAAGGGACAGTGGCTCAGCCTCCCCAGTTACCTGAGGTGGGTGCTCTTACTGCAATCCTTTATGGGTTGTATTCAGTATTTTTGAATTTAAACCCAGCTTTTTGTTGTTAGCCCTAGGAGGGTTTGACCTCCAGGCCAATTGGCTGTGAAGGGAGACTGTGTTCAGGTTGGATGGGTGGAGTCTCTGAGCTGCGCAGGTAGCGTCAGCGTCAGCTGCGTCTTATGCGTCCCTCTCGCGCGCGGGTCTCTGTTGGATGGGGATGGCTGCAGACACCTCCAAGAGAAAGCCGCTAGTCTCTTCCCCTTGCCAGACCACTCCGCCTTTCCCCAAATGTGCCTGCACACCAAAAGTCTAGCCCAGGATTGTAAAAATAAATGGTTTCCAGACCCAGGAGACAAGTTTCCAGGGGGCAAGTCGCGGGTTTGCGCGACCCTTTCGCGGAAACTCGCAGTTCAGGAGCCTCTGCCGCGCCCCGCTTCCAGGGTGCGTCCCCCGGACCTCTGCCAGACCTCGCCCAGCGCTGGGGGATCCGGGCAGTGGGAGGGACCTCGGCCGGATCTTGCCTGGTGCTGGGGGATCCAGGCAGTGGGAGGGATCTCTCCTGGCGCTGGGAAATCTGGGCAGTGGGACGGGCGTTGCTGCTCCAGCCCCAGCCCGTGCGCGCGAGACCAGGACGGCTCCTAACCTGTTTCCGTCTGAAAGACTGCGCTCCCGCCGCTTCTGAGTCTCAGTGTCCCACCTCCACTCCAGTTAGTGGATTTTTCATTCAGCCAGCTTTCTGGCGATTCTGGATGCTGTCTGTTCTGCTGTTATGTTGTAGTTCCTAAATCGTTGCGCGGGGCAGAACAATAGGTGTTCACCTATGCCGCCATCTTTGCTTCTCAAGTTTGTTGCTTTTTTGAAAGAAAAAATTAATCACAAGATACTTATTTATCATTACATCAGTCATCAAGAAGCTCTTTGTGCACAGACATTTCCAGAAGAAATTTGCAAAATTATGGAATTTGTGATTAACATTATCAACTCCATTATAGCTAAAGCTCTTAATCATCACCAATTTAAAGAATTTTTAGTTGAGTGAGGACACAGATCTTCTGCTGCATAACAAGGTACATTGGTTATCAAGAGGAAATGTTTTAAATGTTTTGCTTCCTTATTAACAGAAATTAAAGCATTTCTCCTAGAGAAGGGTGATCACTATCCAGAACTAATTAAGTTAATAACAATGTACCTATCTATATAGTTTAAGTTTAAAAATTTTGGCTCTCAAAAGAAATTTCAATCGTTGTACTGTTGATATTTGGCTCTGCCGACCACTGATGTAGCCTAAGTTTGAAAATCTTTAAGTTCTCCCCCTCATACTTTGTCTAGGTATTTTCCATGTCCTCACTTTATTATGATTCTAGTTTATTCCACCTTTGAACATTGCTCTCCATTATGATACGCATTCCTCTCTTTTTCATTGATTTTTTTTTTCATGGTCTCATTTCTGGTTAACTTTGGCTTTTCTACATCAGTTGAGCTAGATCATTAGCAGCACCAAAACAACAGCTGACATTTCTTCAGAAATAAAAGTATCTGGATGCATCCTTCCAACAGAAAAGATAGTCCGTATGTTTTCGATTACATGTGACTAGTCTTGAATGAAGACTTAGTTCTCTTTGAGTGTTTGCTGCCCTATTTTTCAAATCTCCTCCAGAAAATCTCAATTACTGGCTCATTTTCACGGGCTCTTGTAGATCCTGCCACACTATCTTCCTCCCTAACAGTTAGGTGCTGGGATACTGGCTATGAAGCACCAGAATAATCCAGTTTCATCAGAAGTGGCATGGCCTCCTATTGAAGCTTCGATTCGGGTCGCAGGGGTTATATTGCTGAGATTAAGGCTGCCTATGAAGGTTCTTTTGTGACTTTTTAACCAAACAGCAGAGGACCCAGTTTTTATAATGGGATTTTAAGACTTGTCTTTTTGTCTTATTTTCTTTCCCTTCTCTATAAATATATTTATCTTATGCTCAAAGCATTTACTTGTCTGATCTAATCAATCAATTTGAAATTAGGTAAATAAGAGGGCTGGTAATGGATGCTCTTGCCATTCTGAAATACCTGGCAAAGAAATAAAATGTCTACTTTATCCCATGCCTCTGATTTTCCTTCCAATTGAGATCAAACCCAAATAATCTCACACTTTTCCCCTTCACAGTTCAATGACCAGCATAAGGGCTACAGTCACCAGAAGGCCTGGCAGTCTTTTTTTTTTTTTTAAATCAGCATGTACATGTGAATAGAGTGAAAATAAAATATAGTCAAAATTAACCTTGAAAAATCCCTTTATAAGGTATAGATAGCTATGCAAATGGCCGTACTGACAGGTCAGACTGGAGACAGACTGAACATATAAGTCCAGTGATTTCTCAGGGATGGAAGTAACCTACTTGGTATCAGATGACAAAACTGACTTGCATTTAGGAACAATGTGATATGAGTAATGGGCATCCCAGTCCTAAAAACATACCCAGTGTGGCAAGAGTCACTCTCAGTGTGAGTGCAGCATGGGCAGTAAGTCCACCTGAGGAAATAACTGATTCAAATCTCCCTTCTCCAGACTCTATCCTGAGTGTTTGTGGAACTTGGAACAACAACGCAGATAAAGGCTCATAGAGTCTACATATTTTGAAGTTATAAACCAAGAAAACAAACTGTTAAATAAAATGAATTTCATCTTTTTCTCCTTGACCAACAGATGTTTATAATGGCCTGGAAGGGCAGTTTCAAATTATGAATTTTTTAAGACTCCTGTAATTTTGTACCAGATTATGGCAGTGCTTAGAGAGTTCATCGCCAGCTATACTTCTCCCAGGGCCAAAGGAACAAGCCCATTCAGAGCCCATGTTCCCTACCCTCTAGACTTTACCTAGCAACTAACTCCTTGCTGAAGATCCCAATCTAGTTTTCTCAGACTGTGTAGGCTTCTTCCTTGGAATGGAATGTACCACTGTTGTGCACACCTCTAGCACAAAAGAATGACTGAAGGGTGGTTGTTTGTAACTCTATGGTTAGAGTTTAGATGTGCTGACCCTATCCAGAGGGATGTCCATACTCCTATGCATGAGACCCCTTGTGGTCCATGAGGAGCTAGGAGTGGATACATTTCATGTGAGGTTGGGCAAGTCTCTTCCTGCTCATATCTAGTATGGTCATCTTTGACTTAGTAGGAGGCCTATTTTGATTGAGTAAGATGGCAGGCAGAATCCACTCAACTGTTTAAATGATTTCTCCCTCTTTATTCTTCTGATGGATGGTGTATAGCTGAATCAGTTTAACTTCAGCAGATAAATGACCCATCTGGCTAGGCTGAGGGCACAGGAAGTGACGCAGGTGGAATATGAGGTAGTGGGGGTGGTGGAGAGCTCACCTTATTTCCAGATTTTGTGCTAATGTCTTTCATCCTCACCGCTTATGGAGGAAGCCTTTGGTAATGAGTGAAGCATCTGTGATTCTTTTCTGATCTTAAACACTAAGCAGGATCCTCCCTTTATTTTTCCTGTGTCAGGAAATGTCCCCATCATTGATCTTCTCAGCCCCTCTAAACAACTAAATCATGGTCTTCAGCTCCTTCCTCTCTACATTATATTTTCTCCCAACCAGTTTACCAGCAAATCCTCTTTACCTCCTAAATATTTCTCACATCTGTCCCCTCCTCCTTACCCCCAGTTAAGAAAAGGACACTGGAGATTAGTGGCATAAAGCCTGACATAGTTTTAGCTCAAGGTTCTCAAACTGAGGGCTAGGGATTACTAAGGTGGTCAAGAATTAAACAACAGTTCAAGGTTATACTGTTCTTGCTTTGTTCCATTGCTTTTTACAGTTGTGTTATACTGTTGTTTCTGCAAATATTTTGTATTATGTCAGAACTCTGCATGATGGAGTCCAGTATAAATCATGCAAGATAATAAATGACTGTGGATATTTACATTTTTCATTTTTTCTTTAAAATTTTGTACCATGTTGTTTGAAAACCCCATTTCTTCAAACTAAGAATTCTGTGTAAGAAAAAAATATCTTCTTTCCAAATTTTTACAGAGTCCCCCAAATACCCATGTATTTGCTCTTTTATAACTTTCCTTTCTAAGACTGCTATGTATGTGAAAAATCAATTTTGTGTTGGCCACAGTTGTATTTCCTGATGGCTTGGGTAAATATTTGCCTTAATGTTTTAGAAGAATAGGAGCAAAATGTTGAAATAAATTTATCATTTACCTTCAATGTGAATTGCCCTAGTAAATCTCAAAATGTTTGCTTTCTTGAGGCAGGGACTTCTCAGTTATGTCAGGTGATCCACACCTTATCAGGAGGTATCTATACTTTGGGGGCAAATAAGAGGATTGGAGAAAATACTCACCTTGGTGAAATAAGAATTGTATTATGAGGATTGAATTAATTATCTTCCATTAACAACATGTCACATTTATGGCTTGACAAGAAGATTAGCTTTAGGGAAAAAGATACTTCCATTTTTCCCAGGCTCAAGCATTGTTCTCTCCTTTCTCCTTCCAGAGGACAGAATGTGCCTCAGCATGGACACAAGCAGACCAGGTAGCCAAAATATCTTAGAACATTCTCATTTAAACAAACAGGAACAAACATGTTTAGAGGGAGTTTCTCCTGTTTGGTGCTGTGGTTCCTGTTAAGATTTTTCAAACAAAAGTTTTGAAAACAAATGTAATTTCTCCATCTCTCACCCCTGCAAAGCAAAGCTATTCCTTTTCTACATGCATTTTTCACCCATGAAAACTGAAGGATCATTTCCTGAATCAGCAGATTGTTAGCCTTGAGTGTGTGTTCTTTTTTTAAAATTTTTTTATTCTTTAAAGTATTACAAATAGTAGTACATATGTTTTCCTTTCCCCCGCCACCCCAACCCTCCAGCACATGTCCTCACCGCCTTCCCCCTCCCCCGCCACCCCAACCCTCCAGCACATGTCCTCACCGCCTTCCCCCTCCCCCCAGCCACCCCAACCCTCCAGCACATGTCCTCACCGCCTTCCCCCTCCCCCGCCGCCCCAGTGTCTTGTATCCATGGTTATGCTTATATATATGCATACAAGTCCTTGGGTTCATCTCTTACAGCCCCCGCCCCCCACCCTCCCCTGCCTTTCCCCTGTAGTTTGACAGACTGTTCAATGCTTCTTTGCCTCTATATCAATCTTTTCCCCCTGTTTCTTTTCTTTAAAAGATCTTGCATCTACATACTGGAAATAAATGTATAAAAACAAAAAATATTTGAATCTCAGTTTCAATGTCCAATTGTTCTGAGTCCCAGTTTCAATGTCAAGTAGTTCCTTATGTATACATGTCAGCAATGGTATCTGGATGGTGGAGATATGGTGGAAACGCAGGTTCCACCCTCTCTGGTTTGGTCTTTGCTGCCTGCAGTGATGCACAGCTGCTGACTGCTAGCATGGCAAGGTGTCGTCAGCGTCTTCCATCTCTGGACTGTCTTCGTGGTTGGAACAGACCTGTCAGTTCCTCCTTTTGCAGGAACCTGTATGGTCTTGGAGTTGTTTTCTGAAAATATACAAACATATTCTCAACCAAAAGTTAATAAAGAAATCTTTTCTGTAAATTAGATTTGGGATACTTTTTATTTTTGCCCAAATGACTCCTTTGGCTTATTTTGACACCATATGTGTTTTTCATGGGTGTCCTGCTGTTGGCATTACAAATGGAAGTTACTTTTCTCGAGTAAGAATTTTCTAAATGTAATTTACTTACAGGATATTTTTCCTTATATAATATTACCCCACTATCCCCCCCCCCTTTTTTATTAATGGGGCTTTTGGAAATTTTATCTTGCAGTCTTGGTAACTTTAAATTTTAACTTTTGCACACAAATATTACTGCTTTAGGTTCTTTGGATGTTAGGCAATTTTACAATGAGATGAACTACTAATAGAAATTTTAGTTAATATTTTAGGAACAGCTTTTTGTCCAGTACAATTAGATTTTCTTGAGTATTCACTTATTTCAATTGGCCAATTTAAATTAATTTGAAAACTTGATTATTATTTTATTGTCAAATTTAATACTCAAGCGAAAATCTTAGTTTACCCTGTAAATATTAGTGGAAAAGATTATTTGCGTTCTTGAGTAAGCCTGAGCATTCCTGGTACTAGACTGCATTTAGATATAGGGCAGCTGTTGCTGGCTAAGTCTCTGTCTGTAACCTGGGTCCTGATCTGAGCTGTGTGTGGGAGGCGAAGCAGCCTTGGGGGCAGGAGACCTCTCTCAGAAGGGGTGAGAGTTCAGGCACCTGCAAGGTTAGTGGGTGAGGGTCTGTGCCCCACCTCTGTTGACCTTTTAGTTCTCTCCTGCTGGCCCCTCTGCAACTGTGCCTGTCTTAGGTTGTTCCTTCCCTGAGGAATCTTACCCTCCTCTAGCTAATCAGCCATCCTCCGGGGCCAAACAGAGTGATGTGAGGTTCAGTTCTGTCTCCTTTGTAGTCTATGCCCCTTGGCCTCCACACCCAGCACCTACCTTGGGATCCCCTTTGCCTGCTGGCAGGGTCCCGGTACTTATCACATATCTTGGGCTGAGTATGTGTTCTTTAGGAGTCATTGTCTCTCCAAACTGGACAGTGTAATTATCAGTGGCATCAGGCATGACTGTATATATCAATCTGAGCTCCCTGAAGTAGACATGGAACTTCTCTCTACATCCAAAATGCTTGATTCTTGCTCAGCTTACATTCTCAGGGAGCTAGGTGTCTTAAAAACAGTTATTTCCATTTTCTGAGGTCCCCTGTCCTCATCTATGAGACAAGAAAGGTTGAGCTGGATTTAGTTCATCAAGTGTACTGTGAACTTTCTCCTTTTCCTCCTCCTCCTCCCCCCCCCCCCTCCTCCTCCTCCTCCTCCTCCTCCTCCTCCTCCTCCTCCTCCTCCTCCTCCATGCCACTGGCAGATACAACTAATCCATCACTGATCTCAATTTCTCTTACCACTGAATATTTACCTCAATATTTATCTATTAAATGGTTTAGGCAGCTTTTACCAACTGAGTAATTGAGTAGTCTTGATATGCTTAAGATGTAACCCATTTATCACTTCAAGGCTAGATATTAATTATCAAAGGGACTTAACAGTCCAGAATTTTTTATTATTATTGATTTTTATATTTTATTGTAAGAAAGAGACATTTGTTGTATATTTATTTATGCATTCAGTGGTTGATTATTGTATGTACCCTGACTGGAGATCAAATCTACAGCTTTGGTTTATAGGGATAATACTTTACCCAACTGAATCTCGATCAGGGCCTCCAGTCGAGGATTCTTTTTTTCATCATCGTTGTTGTTAATAGACTTTGGAAAAAGTTTATTGTACTCTATGGAGTTTTTAGTGTATTCCTTAAATTTAAGTAATTGTACATAATGGGGAGGCAATCAAAACTTTTACAACTACTTTATTACATTAGACTAAAAAGAGTTAAAAGAGTTTGTCAACAGATCTAGAATTTGAGTCATCGCATACAATGGGGAGCTGTAAAGAAAGATTGCCTTTAATTCCACAGAGGAAGTTCTATTTGAGTCATATATCTCTGGCTATTCAAGACAGAGAAATACTTTTAATGAAAAATTCAATCTGATTAGATATTAAAGTTAACTCATTTAGAGAGAAGGTGTCCATATATCCTTGTTTAATATAGTTCAGCAAAATTTTGGTGATATTGTCTGTGTGTATGATATCATGTAAGGAATACAAGGGACAAAGAATAGTGAGACCAAAACTTGGCCTACAGAAGCACACCCTTTAGTAAGGAGAATAAGAGAAGTAATCCAACAACAACAAAGTAAGAAGAGTATTCTTCCTAGAAAGGATTAGGAGATCCAAAGAGGAACGTATCTGAGTTGGGTGAAGCACCATGGAAGAGGAAGCAACTGAGCTTGACTTTAAAGAATGTGTAGGATGCCCACAAATGAAAGTCAGACTGAGACTTTGAAGAATGAATATGGTACCAGTGGGTGTTTTGACTTGAGGAGGAGAGAGCCTAAGAAGATGGTGCTTACTTTGGCAGCTTATTGAAATGTCTAGGCATGACAGTGTTAATAGAGACTAAAAAAGCAGAGGACAAACAGGAGAGACATTGATGAACTAAGACTATTAGGATTTGGAAGCTGACACCCATCTTGAAGTAAAGGAGAATGAGTCAAAGAACTAAGTTTGCAGCCAAAGAACTAAGTATGCAGCCTAAGAGGAATGGCCCATGTTATTAGCAAAAGGGCTTCATGATTACATTTGAAATAAGCTAGAATTCCAGAGTTGCAGGCAAAATAATTTCTAAAATGGATATCTCATCTTTATAAATAAGCAGAACTACCACTGCAAAAACATAACTTTTACCTTAGTCCTTGATAATTTGAATGGTGTAATAAAATGGCTTTTGTCTTCCAAATCTACTTATTCACATATCTAAACCATGGGCTGGATTTTAATGCATCCGATTAGAAATGTCCTTTAACTTTTATTGACAGCCAACTTTGCAGGACAGTTTCTGGGTATTTAAAAAAAAAACCATTATATCATAAGTTAAAAGACCAAGTGTTTTGATACTACTGGTGCATGTTTTACAATCCATTTTCAAGATCAGCTTTGG
The DNA here is from genome assembly GCA_027563665.1 of Antrozous pallidus. Lineage (NCBI taxonomy): Eukaryota > Metazoa > Chordata > Mammalia > Chiroptera > Vespertilionidae > Antrozous > Antrozous pallidus. Next base: position 17,137,541 of record CM050517.1, on the reverse strand, counting down.
TCAATGAAAGTACCTGTGACTGGAAACACTTAGGCTTTCAATAAAAAGAGCATAAATGATGCACCAAAAAAAAGTAAATCATAAAGAGCAATTATTAGAACTGGGAAAAAAAAAAAGACTGAGTAAATGGAAAACAATTGATATATTTAGTTACTAAAATAGAATACTGGGCATTGGGTGATATTATTAGAAGAACAATATTATGTCCAATAGTTATCTGAGCATAATGTTGTTAGTGTCAATAACTGAACAATATTTACAGAAAACAATGGAAAACTTCTAGGTTAATAAGAAAGGATTTTAAAATTTGTTGCTAAAATGGCCAAACACAGATAAAAAACACAGATAAAAAATAATGAAACAAATTATTGCTCACTATCTAGAATGGAAAAATTTAAAGGGGTTTTTTAATCATGAGTAACAAAATAAAAATATTTAATACATAAAAATTTTAAGTATGCATATCTCAGGTCAACTGTATTATACTAGTGACAAAAGTCTTATAAACCTGCATTTCTCATACAAATGATTGAAAACTACTAAATAAAGAAACAAGTCAAAGTGTATAAATGTTTTGTTATTTTTAACATCTTTTGCCATTTATGAAAAGCTGAAGAACAACTTTCAGTTTTAGGTACTGATTTAAAATTTTGTTGATAATTGTGTTCAGGTAAAAAAAAAAAAACAAGTAAACAAAAATAGTCAACATAGTTGAATCTGTTCCCAGGAGACAAGGTGTCAATTTGTGGATAACAATGACATTCTCTGAAACAATTTAAAGATTATATAGTTATTGTCTGTACTTATCAAAAGATATAAAATCAAAGAAACCAATATAAAATTCGGCCATGTGACCATTCTGAGACATGTCATAGCAATGCTGACTGAATGTTGTTTAGAGCAGTAATATTTAATTTAGGCAAGATATCAGATGTATAGGAGAATTAAGTGAAACCCCAAAAGAGCTTCAAATAAACAGCAAACTGTGATGTTCAGCAGAGAAATTAATTTTGAACATGAGCTCCCCACTTATTTTGTTATTTGAAACACACATTGTTTATTTGGTATAAACAGCCAAAATATAAAAAGAAAAGATCAGAGTTTGAACATTTCACTTATAAAGAGGTACAAATGTTTTTAAAATTTTAAAAGAAAAAGTGTTTTTATAAATCAAAAGAAACTGAACTTACATGTACAACACAATTACATTCTAATAAAGTACACATTAATTAGGACAAGGAAAAAAACGTATGCATGAATATAAAGAAGATTAATTCCAAAAGATATTTCTGTAAGGTTGATTTTCTGGTCATTATGAGTCACTGTATATTCTATATTAAAGAGAGATTTGAATAAATATAGGAACACAGTGCTATTTTCAGGTTTTTAAAAATACTATCTTTAATTTGGAAAATTTAAAGTAACAGAAGATTTAAAAATATCATATGGCCCAACTAGAATGGTTCAGTGCTTGAGCATCAAACCAGGCGGTCACTGTTGGGTTCCCAGTCAGAACATATGTCCAGGTTGTGGGTGTGAGTATGCGGGAGGCAGCTGATAATGATTCTCTCTCATCATAGATGTTTCTATCTCTCCTACTCACTTCCTCTCTAAAATCAATAAAAATATATTTAAAAAAATACCATATAGACCTAAATTTGCTTTAAGTGATAGTTAAAATCATAATATAAGATAATTTATAGATAGGATTAAAATATCTTTTAGTATTTTCTATGGTAAATCTAATTTATCAATTGTGATTGAACAAGATATGTAAATTCATGCTAATTTCTTATCTAAATATTTCTTTAAGACATTTATTGATAGATCTAGTTGACACTTCCACTACAGAGCAAAATGTCTCGTAATTTAATTCACTTTACAAAACGGCCTAGAAGATCTAATGACTTAGAAAGTGTGTCTTAGTTGACATTACATCAACAGAATAAATTTGGATTTTTACAACATAATTAGTAAGTTTGTTAAAATTAAGGCAAGAAAAAGAAACTTTATGAAATAAACATAAAATTTATAAATTACATATTTATTTTATTAATCATCCCAATTTCACTGATTGATCAAGAGAACACCCAGAAATGGGCAATAAAAATTACTTTAAGGCATTTTGTTTCATATGACAGATGAAATTTGTCATGATGGTAAAAGTAATGAAGAGAAATACTAGTATCAAGGAACAGTGAAGCCAGTTTTTATTTTATTTTAATTGTTTTTTAGTGTTTAAAGTATTACAAATAGTAGTACATATGTTTCCTTTTTTTTCCCCATTGACCTACCCCCAGCCTCCCCTACTCTTCAGCACATGCCCTCACCTGCCCCTGCAGTGTCTTGTATCCATTGATTATGCTATATGCATGTATATAAGTCATTCGGTTCATCTCTTATAGCCCCCACCCCCCAATCTCTCCTGCCTTCCTACCATAGTTTGACAGTCTGTTCATGCTTCTTTGCCTCTGCATCTATTTCCCCCAGTTTCTTTTCTTTAAAAAAATATTCCATCTGCATACTAGAAATAAATATATAAGAACAAAAATTGTTTGAGTCTCAATTTCAATGTCCAACAGTTTTGAGTCCCAGTTTCAATGTCAATAGTATGTGTACATCTGGATGGTGGACAAATGGTGGCAATGCAGGTCCCATCCTCTCTGGTTTGGTTCTGGGCAACCTGCAGTGATGCACAGCTGCTGACTGCTAGCATGGCAAGGTGTCGTCAGCATCTTCCATCTCTGGACTGTCTTCGTAGTTGGAACAGATCTGTTAGTTCCTCTTTGTTGCAGGAATCCATATGGTCTTGGAGTTGTTTTCTGAAAATGTACAAACATATTCCCAACCAACCAAAAGTTAATAAATTTGACTTGAGATTCTTTTTATTTTTGCCCAAATGATTTTACTTTGGCTTATTTTGACACCATGTGTGTTTTTTATGGGTATCCTGCTGTTAGCATTACAAAAGGATATTAATTTTTTGAAGTAAGAATTTTCTAGATGTAATTTACTTACAGGATATTTTCCTTACATGATATTACCCCACTATCCCCCCGCCCCTTTTTGATTAATGGGGCTTTTGAAAATTTTATGGTGCAGTCTTGGTAACTTTAAATTTTATTTTTTGCACACAAATATGACTGCTTTAGTTTCTTTGGATGAACTACTAATGAGATGAACTACTAATAGAAATTTTAGTTAATATTTTAGGAATAGCTTTTTGTCCAGTACAATTAAATTTCTTGAGTATTCACTTATTTCAATTGGCCAATTTAAATTAATCTGAAAACTTGATTACTATTTTACTGTCAAGTTTAATACTCAAACAATAATCTTAGTTTGCCTGTAAATGTTAGTGGAAAGGATTATTTGCATTCTTGAGTAGGCCCTGAGCATTCCTGGTACTAGACTGCATTTAGATATAGGGCAGCTGTTGCTAGCTGAGTCTTTGTCTGTAACCTGGGTCACAATCTGAGCCAAGAATGGGGGGCAAATCAGCCTTGGGGGCACGAGACCTTTCTCAGAAGGGGTGAGAATTCAGGCCCCTGAAAGGTTAGGGGTGTGAGGATCTATGTCCCACCTCTGTTGACCTTCAAATTCTGTGACTGTGCCTGTCTTAAGTTGTTCCTTCCCTGAGGAATCTTACCCAACTCTGGCTAACCAGCCATCCTTTAGGGAAGCCAAAGTTTTTGAGTAAAATTCCAAAGTGATTAGAATTATCTCCCCAAAATGTTTATATCCTCCCTCTATTTAAATCAGTGTCCATCAAACATTGGACTTCAAAGTAAAAAATATTTTTTATCCAAAATTACTGATTTTCTGCCTAATATTATCACTAAGGTAACTATTTTTGTGTGCTTATTTTTCTTTGCATATGGAGAATTACATTGTTCCCAGAAGTAACTGGTTCATATGGTTAATCACTGTTTCTCTCATTCATTTATTCAGTATTTACTATGAAAGCCAAAAAGTCACTCTGTATTTTTATACCCCAGCTAAGTGACCATGACAAAGATACAGAACCACTCTGAGCTTACAGTTCCTATGAAGAATGTAAGTCCTCATAGCCACCTTTCAGAGTTGTTATCAGTATGATAGAAGGATACTTGACTAGGGATGGTGAACGCACAATGCAATATACAGATGATGTATTATAGAATTGTACACCTGAAATCTATACAAGTTTATTAATCAATATTGCCCCAATAAATTCAATAAAAACTGTAAGAAAAGAATTGAATGGGATATCATTCAACCTATTGTATTGTATCTAGTATATAAGTACTCAATAAATGACAACCATTGTTGTTATTATTTTAGAAATTTTGTTTTACTGCATTCCCAAATAAATGACTGTGTTTTGGAACAGAGCCTTTCTGTGGTTTCTAAATAACCGGATCCACATTTCTATCCTATTTCTATCAGATATGGGGTTATGGGGAGGACAGTAGAGATAATAGGTCAACATTCTGAGTGTTTCTAAATTTAAGTAGTTATGAAGCTCAACATTCTGAGTGTTTCTAAATTTAAGTAGTTATGAAATTATGAAGTGCTTGAACTGTGGGCCTTTTGGGTCTCTAATGCTGGGAACAAAGCCTGAGACATAGACTGGAACAGGACAGTCAATCCTTGGTGGTGTTGGCAAGTTTTCTCCCTAAAATAGCTGGGGGAGATAGGAAACAAAGCATGTTAAATGAAGAGTCTTTGTGATTGTCAGAGAGAAATAAAAAACATGATTTTATAAATTCCAGTTGACCTGAAGAATTAATAGCTGGGAAAATGACTGTTTCTGTGAGAACAAATGACAGCTTATTGAGACAGAGAGAATGGTAGTCTTCCCTTGGGAATGAGCAATGATAAACTAGAGGAAGTGGTTCAACTGAGCACTGCCCACGCCCTGGCCCAAAGGTTCAGTCCAGGGAGACCTCATGACAGTTTATTTTTCCTACATTTCTCATTGTAGAAAAAAGGATTTGGGGGAGCATGCTTCACGTCATTTCCTAAGATGTCAATATTTACAGAATACATTTTGTAATCTAGGTCCAAGTAAAGAGGCAGTGCACTCTGGAAGGACAAGTACAGACCTTTCAAGACCTTGCTGAATTACCCTTCTGTGCATGTTTCTATCTCCCAGTTTTGGGTCATCGGCAACTATGGAAACAAGGCCTTCTAAGTTTTCCCAATCATTGCTAGAAATCAGTCTTCTCTTCTCTTTATCCATCCTAAAAGTCATTGTCTTCATGCTTTCTATCATTTTCTTATTAATGTATTTATTCAACAAGTATGCAGCACAAAGAGTGATACAAAACTGAAATATAAAAGGTACAGTCAAGATGCTTAGTATACAAATAAAACATGCATATATCAGGAAGATAAGATATACACAGATGAGGAATAAAAATAAAATATTGCTATTTAAGTGGATAAAAGTACTGCAGCCTTCGAAGGGGGTGGCATAAAGTTGGAATCTTATTTCAAAGACTAGAGGCTCGGTGCACAAAATTCATGGACAGGTAGGGGGTGCATCCCTCAGCCCAGCCTGCACCCTCTCCAATCTGAGACCCCTCAAGGGATGTCCTACTGCCCATTTAGGCCCGATAGAATTCCAGTAAGATCGGTCGTAAACGGGCAGTCTGACATCCCTGTCACAATCCAGGACTGCTGGATCCCAACTGTTCACCTGCCTGCCTTCTGAATTGCCCCTGACTGCTTCTGCCTGCCAGTCTCATAACCCCCTAACCACTCCCCTGCCAGCTTGATTGATGCCTAACTGCTCCCCTGTCAGCCTGTTTGCCCCTAACTGCCCTCTCTTGCAGGCCTGGTCCTCCCCAATTACTCTCCCCTACAGGCCTGAGTCCCCCCCCCCCACCCCAACTGCCCTTTCCTGCAGGCCCAGTCGCCCTCAACTTCCCTCCTCTGCTGGCCTGTTCACCCCTAACTGCCCACTCCTGCAGGCTTGATCACCCCCAACTGCCCTCCCTTGCAGGCCTGGTTTCTCCCAACTGCCCTCCCCTGATGACCTGATCACCCACTATTGCCCTCCCTTGCAGGCCTGATTTCTCCCAGCTGCCCCCCCCCCCCCCTGCTTGCCATCTTGCTGTGGCCATCTTGTGCCCACATGGGGGTAACCATCTTTGACCAAATGGGGGCAGCCATCTTGTGTGTTGGAATGATGGTCAATTTGCATATTACTCTTTTATTAGATAGGATAGAGGCCTGGTGCATGGGTGGGGGCCAGCTGGTTAGCCCTGAAGAGTGTCCCAGATCAGGGTGGGGGTTCCCTTGGAGAGTGGAGCAGCCTGGGTGAGGAGTTTGTGGTGGTTTGCAGGCCAACCACAACCCCTGGTGACCCAAGTGGAGGCCCTGGTACCTGGAGTTTATTTTCTATAATTGAAACTTTGTAGCCTTGAGCTGAGCCAACCCTCCTGCTGGCTCTTGGCTGCAGAAATTTTGGGGGGGATTTATTTATCTTCTATAATTGAAACTTTGTAGCCTTGAATGGAGTCCTGGGCCAGCCAGGGTGTGTGGGAAGTTTGGCTTACTCCATTGCCTGGGAAACCCAAGCCTCCTGCTCGCTCCATGACTGCAGCCATCTTGGTTGGATTAATTTGCAAACTCACTCCTGATTGGGTGGTGGGCATGGCTTGTGGGGGTAGGGGAGGTAGGATCAATTTGCATATTATTTTTATTAGATAGGATACCTCACTTGGGTCATTTTGGAGGTGAAAGCTGAAACCTCCTGGCTATTTGGATGAGCAGGAAAAAAACCAGAAGAGCAATGAACTTCTCTGCAGCATGCAGTGAGAATTAAGAATTTATACTGCAATGAGAATGGAGGACCCAGGAGAAAGGGAGGATGGCGACATCAGGCTCTGGGAGGGACGCAGAGCCCCAGTATCTGATGTAGGTGGAATCTGCAAGAGAACACTGGCTGGAAAAATTCCCTGTGGGTGGTGGCAGAGGGACTTTAGGGCAATGATTTCAGTGATCAACATAAATTGTTTTTTGAGCTTTGATGCACTACCCTCTCCCTTTTCTCAGACCTCATAAAAACAACTATTCCACCCAACAAAACTATGCTAATAGGGTTTGGGAAATTTAAGGATGTGGGTTCAAAGGCAGAAACCAAGAGCAAGAACTTGGCAGAAGCCATTTGATGCTGGTTGAAGGGCAGCACCCAGTGGAGGATGGCTCAGAAGATAACAGCTCTTCCCCACCTCACCTTCTCTAGGATCCTAGGGGAATAAAGGGTGGGAGGGTTGGGCTTTGATGATTTTCCCATAATACATGGGGTGGAAACTCCAGCCATTCTTTTTGCTTGGCTCAACCACAATAGATGTGGACATATAGAAAAGGCTAAAATCATCCCATAGAATTTTGTTGGGAGAATACAACAAGTTAATATGTCAAGGACTTGGCATACAGTCAACACTCAATGAGTTTTTGGTATTATTTGTATTTGTGTCTGCTGAGCTATGAAATTTTAAAGATAGATAATACATAAGACATGAAAGAGCTGCTGAAGTTATACAGACAATATGCGTCCAAGGATTTTAGAACTCCAGAGAGATTCTTTCTGTCATCATTTACCAGAGAAAAGTTTGGGTGGAGATAGACTCCATGCTGGGCATGGGAACCCATTGAAGACTCTGGTGGGTGACTTCAGCCCAAAGCCCAGCTCTTTGCAAGAAGAAAAAAGATGAGGCTTGTTGGAAGGAGAGGAGACTCATTTGGATCTGCAGCCAGAGCTAAGTACAGAAGAGCAGACATTAAACTGGAAAGGTAGATGGAATATAGACTGGGAGGGCTTTGAGCAACAATCTAGAGAGTAAGGCCTCCTGATAAGCTGTGTGTGCCCGCAGCACAGGTGTCATGGGAAGATTTTTGAGAAGGGAATATCACAATCATAGCAGTGTTTTAAGGAAATTAACCTGACAGTGAGTTGACCTGGGTGATAGACAAGTACAGAAGGAATGGAGGAGTAACAGGGACAGAGGTGAATTAAGAAATGTTCACATTAAGTAAGATCACTATCATGTGCTCTCTTGGAAAATGAAGGTGTCAGAAAAACTAAAGAAGCAGGAAAGAGAGAGTGAGAGAGAAAGGAGGAAGGAAGGTAGAGTGGGACAGAGGGAGGGAGAGAGAGATAGGCATAAGTTCACCTTTACTGTGGTGGAGCCAAGCTGGCATGACTGACTCTTCCCTCCTGAGGCACTGGGCTCCCTCAGAGGGCCCCCACGTTTGTGGTAAGTACTGCATGTGGGTGGGAGGTGATCTCTGAGCATCTAAATGGTCATTGTCCTGCCTTTTGTCATGATCCCTTATATGTCTCACATTTCCTCCAAAAGCAGAAATCGTTCTTCTCAGGAAAGCATCCAAATCCCACATTGAACTGTTAGGTGAGTTACTTTGCTGCCTCCAAATGGAATTCGTTACAAATTTCATTTCAAAATCAAAAACAACAACAACAACAAAAGACTTTTTTATTTTCCTGATTGTCTGGTCCTAAGAGCTTTAGGGAACAGATTGGACTGTTGACCAGACAATTCCTTAAAGATAAATGATTTTATGTACTTGATATTAAAAATATATGCTGTAAGCCACATCAGGTAACAACAGAAAAATATTGACATTAAAGAGAAACCGAACCACCCAAGTATGTTGATATATTCTGGGTTCTTCCTGACAAAGTGCCACTGTCCCAGTTGTTGAAGCGTTTGCTGTTGCTGGTTGATAGTAAGATATTCCCAGGTAGCTGTCTGTGCAGCTAGGATCCCCAAAAATGCTGTTTTAGAGAACCATTGAACACCTGAAATACATGCCTTTTGCTTCTCAAGCTCTTCTCCCTCCAAGGTACTAGTTTCAATGAGTTTGGGCCTCAGCACCTTTGCCCACTTGGTAACCCTGTGTTCAGTCACAGTTTTGCACACTTTGGGTTTTGTCTTTACTTCTGCCTAGTTGAAACCTGTATCCTATACAGCAGAGGCAGTTTTATCATTTGCTTTGACCATCACTATGCTTCATTATTTTCCGTTTTTATTTTATGTATTCAGGGAATTTAGAAAACTAAGCAAAATAGTGAAGACAACAGTCTGCCCCTTCAAATTGCCACTACAATGTCCTGTAGTCACTTTTTCTCACCTGACTTCTGTTTAGAAATCATTTTCAAAAAGGTGAAATCATCACTCTCATACAAATATCAATGAACAGCAGATGGAGATTTTATTTAACTCATTAATTAATGAAGGGATGTTAAGATGTTAAAACAAGTTCAAACGGAAATCTCAAGAATAAAATTTATATAAGCAATCAGGAATTCTGAATTGAATTTGTTAAAATGCAAATACAGGGTGTCCCCAAAATGTATGCACACTTTGAATTGTTATTAATTCCAATGCTTTAAATCTGAAAAGAGAAAAACATCCATTGAGCTATCAGCTGTAGAGTGTATATTCATTTTTTTGGGAGGTACACTCTATATAGAGAGCCTAATATCATGTGGGGCACTGAAATATCATATTTGAGATAATCATTTCTACAGGGTGGAAATCAATAATGTATCCCCACTGGGGGAAATTAATTTGTATTTCTGTGATAAGAATTGTTTGCAATATAGTTGTGTAATTGCCTCACTCTGTTGGCCAGAGTTTAAATTGTGATAAAACCATAACAACAGTCTTGTTTTCCTGAGACATATGATTCCCCTTAATCAAAAAGGGGATAACTGTATGGAATGCTCCTGCTATTAACACTAACCTCACATGCATCACACCCTCCTGGTCCTCGACCTAGGGACGGCCTGTTGAGCCAGACATGGTCCTTGCCTTCTCAGAGTCTACAGCCCTGCAGGCGACAAGGGCAAATGGACTGGTTTCCACTGCTTTGAGTTAATGAGTGTTGAGAGAGTGATCGCATGGTTTGTTAAGGAGATACACCAAAGTGGCTCAGGGATCTGATAATTATTTTCTGGAGGATGTGATATTTGAAGGACAGGGGTTTGAGAGAGAGCATGGTTCACAGAGTGATCTCCTGGAGTGAGAAAGGTGAAGGAAGGAGCGGAGGAGAAGGGGTGGAGGGCAGAGAAGGTGGAGGTGGGCTGTGAAGTAACGTGAGAGAGGCAAGCCAGTGCCAAGTCTTGAGGGGCTGGAGGCCACGTTAAAGTGTTTAGCCTTTATGCTGATTTTACTGAACGTTTTTATTTTATTTTATTGATTTTTATGCAGTATAATAGTAGTACATGTTTTCCTTTCCCCCTCCCCCTTATCCTCCCCCCAGCCTCCCCTACCCCCCAGCACATATCCCCACCTTCCCCCCCCTCCCCGCCCCAGTGTCTTTCATTCATTGGTTATGTTCATATGCATGCATACAAGTCCTTCAGTTGATCTCCCCCCGCATCTGCCTCCCATCCACCCAAGCCTTCCCCTGTAGCTTGACATCCTGTTCAAGACCATCCTGCCTCTATATCAATCACTCTCCCCTGTTTCTTTTCTTCAAAAATATCTTGCCTCTGCATACTAGATATAAATGTATAAGAACAAAAAATGTTTCAGTCTCAGTTTCAATGTCCAACTGTTCTGAGTCCCAGTTTCAGTGTCAAATAATTCTTTATGTGTATAAGTCAGCAATGGTATCCAGATGATGGACACATCGTGTCAATGCAAGATCCATCCTCTCTGGTTTGGTCCTGGGCTGCCTGAAGACATGCACAGCTGCCCACTGCTAGCATGGCAAGGTGTCGTCAGTGTCCCCCATCTCTGGATCATTACTGAAAGTTTTTAATCAGGCGAATCATGTCATGATGCTTACAGTTGGTGGTGATTGCTCTGACTGTGGAGAGGAGACTGAAATGGAGGTGAGTGGGAAATCAGCAAGGAGACCTCTGATCCTTTAAGTCAATGATAAAGCTGTGGTCTTTGTCCACTCACATGCTCAAGCCAGAATTCCTCCCTTGCCCCAGCTCCAGCCGCACTGCTTCTCAGGCAGGACTGTTGCCCAGCAGAACACAATGCAACAGGCCTTTTGATAACACAGCTACTTAAAACCAACGCACCCACAGTTCTACCTTTCTTCCCTAGCCAGGACTGGCTCCAAGGATGCACAAATCAAACAGGGCATATAGACCCATACTCAACGCAGAAGGGTCCCCCCTATTGGTTTCATGATCTGGTGCCACCATCTTCAAATCCTTAATTTTTGAATGGCCTTGTATTTTTCATCTCACCCCGAGGCTCACTGATGACACAGGGAGTCCTGCTTCCAGCAATCGATAGATGGTAGCCTTGACAATAATTCTTTAAACACCAGGATAAGATGGCCTGAAAACTTTAGGAGCTGTCCAAGAATGTCATCAGCAGTTCCAAAGACAGAACCCAGCAGGTCTTGCTCCATGCTGCGAGTAGACTCTTCTCAGACCTGTGACTCGTTCTCACTAGCACCTCTGGGGCAGGACTTCTGGATAGTAGCCAGGCAATGTTTTAGTTCCAAGGAAGAAGACGAGGGTGTTCTTGACTTTTGCAGAGTTAAACACTTGGGGGAAACTTCAGGAAGCAAGCACTTGGTAAAAGGTAAAGCTAGCTGGCTGGTCAGCTCTGCCCTTCAGCTCCCTGCCTGCTGCCCCGCTCATTCTCATTTTCATGGTTCTTAGCATGTTTATTCTCTTCTTTCAGTGGCCAAAGGACAAGTTTGAATTTCTTATTTCCTCTAGGGAGCCTGGAGAGAGGCAACAGGCACCAAATACAGGAAGTCATGTGAAGAGGATCTCTTATTTATTACGGCTCCCATATTACTTCCCTTCCCCCAGCCTCCGCCCCCACCCCCAGCCACACCGAGTCTCCCAGTTCTTTCCTGCAGCAGAGAACAGAAGGCAGTCTTCACCTCTGCTCCCTCGGGTCTGTGGGCATCCTGAGGATCTGGAGGCTGCCTCTGGGAATCCCACCCTGTGTGGCTGTGTGATTGAATGGAAGGCCCTTACATTTCATCTCACATAGGAGGGCCTTAGGAAGATCTCTGGGACAGGGATCAGTTTCAGGAGCCTGAACACCACTGAGGAGAAAGGTAGGTCCCTGTGTTACCGTGTTTTGTTCTGCTGCCTGTGATTTGAGCTGTTCTGAAGTAGATGTGACTGTTCACCTGGTTTTTTGATTGAGCTGCATACCTTCCACTGGGGTCTTATTGATGTAGACTGATTTACAGAATTGTGAGCAAAAGGGTGAAAGGGGAGGTGGTATTTGAATTTGTACATCTTTGGATAAAGAATGCCAACCAGCATAGTACATAGAGCATGATGCTGATTATTATTCTTTTTGGAGGACCAATTTCATTAGAAGTTGCTTTTTTTTTTTTTTAGCTTCTGCTAAAAGGAAAAAGGTTTATCACTTGCCTTTCCCCCTACCTCCCAATAATGTAGACCCTTCTCTTTATTTGTTTATTTATGTATTTATTTTAATCTTTTCTGAGTTTTTCCTTTTGGTTAAAGGTATACGCAAGCTAACAGGATTTTCTAACAGGGATAGAAACCAGTGTTTTAATGTTGGGAGCCTATGGGTTGTGAATAAATGAACAAGAACTTTTCTCAGGATCTGGTGGACTTCCATGTTACTTTCCAGAATTTTCTGTGAAACAATTGCTCTTTCTGAGGTTTCCTGAAATTGAATACATGTAGTGACCACATATGTCAAAGGATATCTGTGAAGAATGGCTTATTTACTCTGCTGTAATCATTGACTGCAGGGATGGTGCTTACCCTAAAGCGGGCTACTTTTTGGGGTCAGTGGGGTCACTCTTGGGGTTCAAGATAATGTGTCCACTGAGACCTGGATCAGGGTCAAGACATTTAAATAATATTACCTGTTCTCTGAAATTCCTCCTCTGTCTCTTATGGTTTTTTGTTTGTTTATTTGTTTGTTTAATTTTTGTCCTCATAGTCTTCCTCTCGGGGAAATATTTTATAGCAACTTCATAGAATACCAGCTAATTTACACCTACTTATTGAACATAGGCTATTTTTCCTTAGCTTATTTAGTTCAGCTGTTCAAAATTTCTTGCCACTCATGGTTTTAACCTCAACACAGTCTCCCTCCATTCTGTCCTCCATGTCCTGCCACAGGGTTCTTGAGAAAATGCAGTTCTGACAATGTCATTCTCCACAGTGAACTAGTTCCATCATGCTCCTGCTGCCTAAAGGGCCCTCTGGAGTCAGCAGCATTAGCATCACTTGGGCTGTCAGAGGGGCAGGCTCTCCATCCCCTCCTCAGACTTCCAGAATCTGCATTTTAACCAGGTCCCTGAACATTAAACTTTGAGAAACCCCAACTTTAAGAAGGTAAAGAAGACTTTCAAGGTCTGCTCCTTATCATCATGCTCAGCCTCACCTTTCCCAACCTGAGCTTTCAGCTGTACTAAATACCTTTCATCTCCTCAGGACATGAGAACTCTCTGCCCACCTATGTGTATGGGTGCTGTTCTCTCTGGCCAGGTCACTGCCAGTCATCTTCTCCACCCAACTATCCACTGCAGCCTGATTTCTTTCCCTCCTTCCCCCTCATCCAGTCCACCTCACGCTGAGTGTCCCTTGGGTCTGTGGTTTGATGGCGCTCTGTGAAATGTGCTGCATAGCCCTTAGCACATTAAATGATGGTTGCTATGTTTATTTCATCCTTGAGGAGTTACCAGTCTTTGATTTCTGAATCCATAGCACTTGAAACAATGCCAGGTGCACAGCTTTTGCTTAATCAATGTTTATTGAATTTGTGAGCACATGAATGAATTCGTTGTCTAAAGAACCCCAATTTATTACCAGATCAATAGTTTGAAGCTTTCTAAGGAGATTGCTGATCCCTCTAACATGTTCCTGAACTCTCCTTTATGAGACTTTGCTAGGTTCATTTTTTTCACCAATTGTTTTGAGTACCTACCTTGTAACATACCTTTTTAGAATTGACTTCTTTATGTCTATATAGTTAGCCTCTCCATTAGGTGTTTCTCTATCAGTGCCCCTCACTCTCCACCCCTCCAAGTCAGAGACTTACATATTTATTTTATTTTCAGTTTTTATTTATTGATTGAGAAGGAAACATCTATTTGTTGTTGTTCCACTTATTTATGCATTAATTTGTCAATTCTTGTGTGTCCCCTGACTATGGACTTACATACTTTTGGCAAATACATGTATACTGAACACCTTCCATGGAAACACTAGGCTCTGTGCTAGGGATACAATGGTAAGTGACACAGATGTGAGTCCTGCCTCCATCCAAGTCTCTTTGGAGAAGATGAATGAACATTTTCTCATCTTCAGCCCTGCTTCTCTCTAAAAAGTATTAAAGAAAACTCAAAGTCTGATCTCTAATACATGTTAGCACATCCAAGTACATATATCAGGAGCTTGAAGTCTGATTTAGTAAAAAGCTTTGGGGCCCTGACTTAGTCCTGCACCTGTAACTCCCTTGCCATGGGAACATGGCTAAGTCCACATCCATTCTTTGAACCTTGATTTTTCCCAAGTGGTAAGCAAGACAGGAGCAACAAGGAAGAGGAGCATCGGCCTTCATGTGTACACATAGAAGACAGTATCACAGGAGCCTCTGCACTCACCTTCTCTCATGCAGATTGATTACTTGAAGGACATTGTTCTGTAGTTTTCTGAGTCAAACTGGCAAAAAAGATCTTAAGGGAGTCATTTTACTACTATGCCCAGGTGCTCAGCCATAGACATTAATATTGTCCATTGGTACCTTCTATGGAGCACAATGAGGCAGTGGCTCATAGGGAGGAGTGGCCTACAGCATACTTTAATCCACTGGGCATTCATTGTTGGGTATAGAACTACTTTGAAAAGGTGCAGATGAGGGCAGAGGCAGTGTCATCCTCAGGCAATTTCTGCTTTTGGAAAGCAGCCAGGAGAAAGAAAGGAAGTAACCCTACCAAGTGGTGTGGGGAAAATGTAGAAGCCTATAGACATAGAGCCAGTCCCTGACCCTCAGTGTGGCAGAGCTACAAAGGACTCTCTTTCTGACTACTTGCAGGCTTTTTGTTTTTCCACTGAAAGGTGTGGATTACCCAGATTCCACCTAGAATCAGATTTTAAACATAGTATTCTTTGTCCTCAAACTTCGCATTCCCGTAGAGTGCATGATCAGCTGGGGGAAAAACAAATATTTTATATTTATTCTGTAGACACAACCATGGGGCTTGGGCTAAAGCAAACTGTTTAGGCACTCCTATGCAACCACTTTCCCCCTCTTTGAACCCTGTTGTCTTGTTCTCCTACCACCTGAAGTTTCCATAACAAGGTGCCTCCTGGTCTCCTAAATTCTTTGCTTCCTGTTGCACATGCATCTCTTGACCTTTATACCTCCTGCACACCCACCTTGTCTATAGTTGCCCTTCAGCAGCCAAAGTGTTTTTTTTTCACTTCCTAACTATTCAAATTAACATTAATTTCTGGCTTTTGTTTTTATTTTTTAAAAAGACAAGAATTAACAAGTGTTGGTGAGGATGTGGAGAAGAGGGAACCCTTGTGCGCTGTTGGTGGAAATGTAAATTGGTGCAGCCACTTTGGAAAACAACTGAAAGTTCCTCAGACAACTGAAAATAAAACTATCTTATGATCTGTTAATTCTACTGCTAGGTATTTATCCAAAGAAAAAGAAAACATATGCACCCCTATGTTCATTGTAGTTTTAACAGCAAGACTCAGAGTTATACCCCTGCTATCTGTTCTATTTTAAAAAAGGGAAACACCACTATATGGATATGCGTTCTTAGTAACTCAAAAATCTAATTTTAAAGAGTACAATGTAAATGATACTACCTTGTAATAGCCAAGGTATGGAAGTACCTTACGTGTCCATCAATAGATGAGTGGATAAAGAAGATAAGGTACATATATATAGTGGGATATACTCAGCCATAAAAAGAATGAAATCTTGCCATTTGTGATAACGTGAATGAACCTTGAGGGAATTATGCTAAGCGAAATAAATTAGAGATAGATAAATACCATGTGATTTCACTTACTTGTGGAATCTAAAACTAAAACAAAAAACACTAAAAAAAACCCACTCATAAATACAGAGAAAAGACAAGTAGTTGCTAAAGGGGAAGGAAATAGAGGGCTGGGCAAAATGGGTGAAGGGGGTCAAGAGGTAGAAGCTTCTAATTATAAAAAGAAGTAATTATGGGGATGAAATGTACAGCATAGTATCTGTAGTCAATAATATTGTAATGCATGGTTGAAAGTTGTCAATGGTAAGTCTTAAAAGTTCTCAACACAGGGAAAAAAGAGTTTTGTAATTTTGTATAATAATGTATGGTATAACTTAGGCTTATTGTGATGATCACATCTCAGTGTATACCAATATCGAATATTACATTGTACCCTGGAACTAATGTAATTGTACATGTCATTTATACCTCAATAAAAATGAAAAATTTACCCATTAATCTCTATTAGTAAATACAACTTGTAGCAACAAGAGGAATGTTAATGTGCATAGGAGTATTCTAGTAGCCACAGATCTCAGAATGTATCTGAGATCAACCTTAGCTATACCTGGTTCAACATTTCTTTTTTAATCAGAAACATGTGGAGGGCAAGAAAGAGGTAGATCTGGTTTTGAATTCCCCATCTGCCACTTCTTTGAGTTAGTAATTGTATCTTGTCAAGTTTTAGTTTTGTTTCTGAAAATGCAGATAATATCTAGCTCACAAGATTATAGAGAAGATTAATTATCTAAAGTACTTAAAATGTTGCCTTAAGAAATACATCAGATCTTAAAAGAGGAGGCTGGCCAAGATGGTGAAAATGAGAAAGTTGTGATTTGCAGAATAGTTGAAGGAACCAGGGGGCATTTGAAGTAAGAAGTCTATCTTGTGGCACATGAAGGCTAACCTCAAATATTTAAAGACTGACCTGTGTAGGAAAAGAGGTCAACAGAGGATTGATGAGTGGAAATTATAGGGTAACAGGTTTTAGCTCAATGTGTGAAAGGATTTGCCCACTATCAGAATTGTCTAAAACTAGTGGTTTGGTAAACGTCCTGTTCTGGGCCCTGTGCCAGCACCCTGCAAGCTCATAGGCAGGGTGTTCCCAAAGGGATGCTGCACTAGGTGGGGTCCGGGTGATGACCTGAAGGTCCTTCCCGCTCAAAGCCACCAAGAGACTTGTGATGTCAGGCCCCCAATCCAAAGCTACCAAATGAAGGTCTGGAAAAAAAAATCATCAGGCTAGAGAGTGACTGTAGCTGTCCTTTTGTTAATTAACTCTACCTATCTGCTTGACCATTTAAAACTAGGGTCTTTGCAACAATAGAGTTAGGTTGGACTTCCAGGAAAAAGCAAACAAGGAATGAGAACAATGAGGCAGCAAAAGTTCACTCAAAACCACTCTTCTTCGGTTACTCTTTAACTAGATTGTGGGTTACTTGTTGTTCTGCAAACACATTCCGATTTGATGGAAAACTGACACAATTTGGCCCATTTTTCAGTCAAACCAGGGTCAGGCAAGTAACAGCAAGACTCAGAGCTATACCCCTGCTATCTATTCTATTTATAAAAGGGAAACACCACTATATGGATATGTGTTCTTAGTAACTCAAAAATCTAATTTTAAAGAGTACAATGTAAATGATACTACCATCTTCTAAAGTGTAAGGACTGTGAATAATATATTTGCCTTTTGGGGAGAGAAGAGAGGTGGTTGAAGCTATCTGCCTGCTCTGAGTCAAGTTCATGGTCCACTGTTGACTTACCTTTCTTTTTCTCCTAAATGACCTAGTTAATAACAGCCTCTCTGCCAGCTATTACCTGGAGACTTAGGGAAGGGAGAATTTTGTTACAGGGGGTCCCACACAGGTCACCCACTGCTCCAGGCCAGCCCAGGGTTCTTTGCTAATATTTTATCCTTCCTGCACTGGGAAGAACTGACTGGTCTTGTGGTTTTGGATGCTCCTATCTTTCTGCAGTTGCTTGGACAGCATCCCAGCATGCCTTTGCTTTCTTGAACCTTGTTTTGAAATCCTCTGGCAAAAAAGCAATCACCCTTTCAAAGAAATGGGTATCAGCAAATGGTACATTTTATTAAATCGAAAGGAAGCCATGATATATTTTAGTCTTCATGCTTACCTAAGTTGGCTTTCTTAAAAACATTTTAAAAGCTCCCTTTGAAATGTAATCCAAAATCATAGAACCCCATACAGGGCAAAATCATAGACCCCCATGCAGACCAGCATGTTTATTTTTAGGCACACATCAGCCTGCCCAGCATAGCAAAGCAACTGCCTCACGTCCAAACTCTGTCCCTGGGAATTTCCTCTAACAAGCCCGTGTTTCCGAGCATTGTTACAGTACAAAGGGCAGAGGGAGGACTAAGTGGAAGGCTCATGGTAACCCCGCCCAGAGTGAAATCTGCAACCTGTCATTGCCTCAGTCTACAGGGTCCGAGTCTGGGGTCATGATGGAGGTCACCCACCAGCTCTGGGCAGATGCAAATGAGTAGACATGTATGATTATTTAATCTAAAAATATCCCAAGACCAGTGATGGCATTTCAGAAATAAAGACTCAGCTTTCTATTGACATTTGAGGATCTAACCCTCGCCCATGCTTCGAAGTGGACTCTAGTCTGGCCCAGAAACAGGAATTTGAAGATCCTAGACTGCAATTAGTAAAGGGTGGTTAAGCATTTTATAGTAACAAAAACACACATGCACATGCACACAATCCTGACACACACACCACACATGCACACCACATACCACACACATTACATACCATACCACACACTATATACCACATACCACACAATACACCACACACTCCACACTATATACCACACACACCCACCACACACCACACCACACACACACATCACACCACACATGCACCCACATACACACACAAGCAGCTACCAGAAATATGAATCAACCAAATCTTTACTGTTAATGTTTCCTAGGCCAGTTTCTGATCCGTGACTTATTCATCTACAGAATGGGTGCAATAATCCTCACATCCTAATGGTTTGGCCATAAATAAGGTACATTATTACCAATAAACTGTCCCACACTAGATTTGGATTCCTTATGAGAAATTACTGTATAAATATTTACCAAGATTTCAGAGATTTTTGTTGCTGTTGTTTGGGTTTACTGTTTTGTTCTGGTGAGAGAGAGAGAGAGAGAGAGAGAGAGAGAGAGAGAGAGAGAGAGAGAGTGTGTGTGTGTGTGTTGTATCTTGCCATTACAGAAAAAGAAGCCTAATCTGTTATGTAATCAACACACTTTTTAGCTGGGTTTTCACTCCTTTGCCAGGCCTTCCCACTCCTGGGGAAGGCCATTGCATTAGGTTATAAAGTTCAAGATTGTGTCTAGGAGTCATTCCAGAAGATGCTAAGTTGGGTCTCTGGTCTGCAGGCAGGGTCCATATCCAACCTGGAAGGGATCTGCAGTCTAGATTCCAGTGGCCCCATGTGAGCATGGGGCTCCCACACAATCAAAGACCCAAGAGGCAAAGGTACCTGCATGGACAGACGCCATACAAAGGGTGGAGGGAGGGGCAAAAAGCCCTGAGCTGGGGCAGGATTGTTGGGCTCTGCCAGCAGGTGGATGTCCAGGCCCCCTCCAGATCCACAGAGGCAGGAAAATGTGCTCCAGCCCTTTGGTGAAAATGCGAGAACACTAGTAAAAATGCTTTTATGGATTGTTTTGTTTGCAAGTGTTTATCATCAGACACTCCTCCGGGGTTCACAGGGCAGGTTGCGAATGTCCGAAGTGGGGCCTGGGAATTTCCTTCCACAAAGGCTGTGCTTCCTCTCTTTGTTACTCCTTGGAGAGCAAGTGGAAGCATTGCTAGAGATCCTTAGTTAACCCTTTCTCCTGTCCAGTGCTCCTATGTCCTCACATCACACAACAATCATGTTTCTGGCCTTCTAAGAAGTAGAAAGATTTCAGACTTGGGTTGTGGCTTGCACCAGTAGGTTTGTGCGGATATGTGCATGCGAGTGTGTCTATGAGTGTGTGTGTGTGTATATATGAGTGTGTGTGAGAGTATGTATGTGTGAGTGTGTGTGTGTGTGTGTGTGTGTGGAGAGGAAATAGTGTTAACTTCAATATCATAACATGCATTAAACTTTTGCATTATTTACTATAATATGCTTTCCTATAAAAATGCTGGTCAGTTTCAGTTCCCTGTCCCCAGGACAGGATACACCTAGAACAGTGGTGGGCAAACAGTGGCTCATGAGCCACATGTAGATCTTCGGTCCCTTGAGTGTGGCCCTTCCACAAAATACCACGGCCTGGGTGAGTCTATTTTGAAGAAGTAGTGTTAGAAGAAATTTAAGTTTAAAAAATTTGGCTCTCAAAAGAAATTTCAATCGTTGTCCAGTTGCTATTTGGCTCTGTAGACTATTGAGTTCACCGACCACTGACCTAGAATAATAGTTGCTTCTCCACATTGGCATCTGCTTTTACTGGATAAACAGGGACATGACCAGTTGAAGATCTTTCAATCAGTGAAGTTATTTACTGAGCATATGATGCATGTGGTCTACTAGACCCCAAGAGAAACTTTAAGAACATGTGAAATATTTAAATGCATACACACTCATGCAGTGTGAGAGTGCCCAGAAGCCAGAAAACTGTATGTTCTAATCCCAGGAGGATCAGAAGAGGCACAAAACCCCTCACCTAGCCGGAGACTAATTATATGCAAAGACAGTTGCATCTGGTTTCCACCATCCTCACATGTCCAAGCACTAGTGCGGTCAAGTGCATTCGCACACATGGACATACACATGTACACACATGTACACATACCTCATCTCAGGAAGCAGCTTTGCCTTCTCAGAGGACATAGCTCTCTTGGCCTCTCACCACCAACTCCATAAAAATATCTGCTTCAATACCCATTTCTCTCCTCCTTTCCAGTCTCCAAGGAAGAGCCAGCCCTTTCATGCCTCCAGAGCTCAGCTCTCTCCTCCTCCCACCCTCCCAATGGCCTCACTCCACTCCTCTCTGATTGATTCTTTCCCATTATCATTTCATTCTACTTAGGTCCTTCTCATCTCAAGCAATACTTTACCTTCACTCAAAATCAAAATCACAATTCTAACACTTCTGATTTGAGTTTTCAATCCCTGTTTAAAAGCAAAAAATAAAAATAAATGACAACATGAATTTCACAGTGAATTTAAATTTCCCTTCAGGGAGAATTTCTGAATGTATCACCAATGACACTGTGTTCTCATGCACCCCAGTGGGGTTGCCACGGCGGAGCAGAACTAATGTTTTGTCAAGGTCATCACCTCACAGTGGAGCTGGCATTGCATAAACTACCCACGCCTGCACCTGCAACTCTTCTGAAGCCACAGAGGTAGATTTGCTGAGTTGTTTGAAGGAGACCCTCGAGACCACAAGAGGATGAGCCTGAACAGGAGTCAGTACAAAATCCACAGCCTCCCGCCTCCCAGGAGTGTGGAGGGCAGGGCTGGGTCTTGGAGGGTAGGGCCAGAGGCTCACCCAACCCTGGGTGGTAACAGTGCGCTTCATTCTCTCTTGGGTGAACAGGAGAAAATATCTGAGCTGTTATTTATTTTGAAACATCTCATCCCTCTACGATGTCTATTTTGGGGTTTTGTAATAATGTATGTAAACTATTAGTGCAAGAAAACAGTAAAATGACACTCAAAATACTGACAATACAGAGTGTGGTTCATCCATGTGTGGTCTAGAGATCACCAGTGGACAACCTGGCTGGGGTGCTAGTCAAATTCAGATTGCCAGGCCCTGCCTGCCCTATAAAATCAGAATGTGCACATGTGAAGGGGGGGATGGGGGCACGGAAGGGAAGCCATACGTACACACTTTTCATCAGCACCTTAGATGTTTCTTCCAAAGTCTGATGCACATTTAATTATGCATAAGTAACAATAGTTAGAAAACGTCAGCCAGTTTGTGTTTAGAAAAGTGTTTACACTGGTGGCTTAAGGGGCTCCTCCCTGCATTCCTCTGGGTAGGTTAATGATCTTGCCAGCTGGCTCCTCTTTGCAGGGACATCCTTCCTGCTGAATTTGTAACCCTCTTTGGGCCATAAGTTTGGAAGAGAACCCAACCCTGCTTTGTACCATCAGGTGTTGACCTTTTTGTTCGCTTATGTCTCAGCAGCCTATCTTATCCAGGCCATAAAATATAGTGGTAAGAGCTGGGTTTGGGGTTCAGAATCTGCTTTAAATCTTCAGTTTGTTTGACCTCCAATATAGAGAGTTTTCAATTGAGGCTTGGCAGATTGCTAAGCCTTTCTAAGCTTCCCTCTCTAAAATGGGAGCAGCCAACTAGTTCATAGAAGACTGAAAATTTAGTGACATTGTACATAAGCAAGTTTTTAAAAAGTACTCGGCACAGACCCTATGATAGATTTGTTTCTGGGAAAGAGGCAGCAATTAATAACAACAACAGGATTATCATCACCACCAACAATGGTGACAATAAACTTGGGGAGTTTGGGAAGCACATGGATAATTTGTTTTTACAGAACCTGTAAAACAATATTCTGTATAAAAGAGGCCTTAAAACGTTCATCCAGTAAGTGAATATATTGTAATTTATCGGTAAAAATAGTATTTAAAAAAAAGTAAATATGTAAGTAAACTGCTGATGTAATTAGACATGTGACTGGAAATCAGACTTTGTCTGCTCTTGATTCAATTTGAATAATTTTGCACAAAAATAATCTGCTTTCCCACATGTTGTCTGCAACTTCTCCTAACTTTATCAGAAAATTCTGTCTACTGCTGGTATATTTAAATTCCATATCTGCTATAAACTACTAAGTCTGTTTTTCCCTCTTTTTACTTGAACCACACCTTATTTCAATAATTTTATAAATGATAACTTTCAAGAGCTTGTAGGTTTTATTTATTGTTATGAATTATCCTTCAAAATTTTTGGAATTGGTTAATGCCTATTTCCTAATTGCTGATATACCTTAGTTCTGTTTCTAACTTCAGAAACTAAACCAACAAACCATGTCTACACACACACACATACACACATACACACATACACACATACACACACACACACACACACACACACACACACACACACTTCTAATGATTATAAATGTGAGATGTTATTTCTTAGAGAGCACTGTATCAAAGAAAGAAGAGAAAGGAGAAAGAAATATTGGCAGCCTAGAGAAGAAATATGAAAATTTGGAGAAAGAAGGGGGGAGTGCCTTTCTAACTACTGGAGTATCTTAGGACCCTTGTTGATCCTTTTTGTTGCATCAAGGTTTTAATATGCATCAGGTCCTGCTCTAAGTATTTAAAACAACAATCCTGTGAGGTAATTGCACCCCTATCTCAATTTTATACAGGAGAACACTGAGGAAAGAGAGGTTAAGTAACTCTCACAAACAAACATAGCTAGAAAATGGTACAACTAAGACTTGAACCCATACAATCTTGTGCCATAGCCCATGCCCTTCACCTCATAGTGCTCTAATAATGTGCCATCTTGAGAACTTATTCATAACAAACATTGATTGAGTACCTGTACCTGACTTGGGGCTAGGATACAGGGTACAGAAGAGTAGACAGATGAGGCACTGCTTTGGGGGTGTGGGTGGAGAGTGGGGGGGAATCATAGGATAGCAGAAGGGCTCACAAATAGACCATTATGCTGCATTTCAGTAAGTGCTTTGACAGAGGAAAGTGAGAGGTGGAAGTATACACACAACTAGAGTGAGTCAAAGGCAGCTTTTTGAAGGAAGTGACCTTGACTTGGACCCTAAAGGACAATGGAGTTAGATACATGACAATAAAGGTAGGAGACAGTTCCAGGCAGAGGCTGGAGAACACTGTGTTTGTAGGGCATGAGGGGGTTCAGAGAGGGAAGAGTAAAATGAGAAGAAAGTGAGAGAGAGAAGTGAAGTTGGATGTGTAAGCAGTTGCCACAATGATTTAAGGTTTTAGCTTGAAGATAGTTATGCCATTTTGGAGACAGGACAGACTCCCCATGAAGGAACCCAGCAGCTCACCTATCTGCCAGTGTTTCTTTGAAATGTATGAGGAGCTTCTGATGCAACTGGTAGTTTTTCAGTGTGAGGACCCTATGTTAACATATAATCATACTATATAAATCCTAGTGGTTATCCAACTTTGTGCACATCATAATCTGCTCTGGAGAACTATTTAAACAATGATAACTGGGTCCAACGCCTCTAGTTCTAGATTCCAGAGGTCTGGGTGGGCTCAAGAATCTGAATTTCTCTCAAGTTCCAGGTGGTGCTAACATTGGTCTGCAGCCCTCTAGAGAGCAGAATGTGAGTGTGAAGCCTGGGACTTAGGCAAAATGATTTAGGTGATTCCTGGGATGTGGGGTGAATGATTAAATCTCTTACCTTCTTTGCAGTAATGTTTCTTTGATTTTTAAATATTTATGTAGTTTAAGAAAACCTAACCCAGCTATTCCTGATAATCTGTTTCACTTTGGCCTGTAAGTTGTCAAAATGTGACTTGTAAGGTTCTTTGGAATTTTAAAAATCAGCCCTCTGACACTCTTGTTTGCAAAGCAGGAAGTCACTTGTTACCCAGAGCAAACACACTCAAGTAAAGGATTTACCCTTCCAGAGGGCTTTCAAGCTGGGGCTTTTGAGCAAGTTCCTTTGCATTTTGGAGCAATTTGAATCCAAGCCTTTAGAGAATGGACTGTGAATGTGGAGATATGAGATTGGTGTTTCTAAGTGTGGCCAAGTAGAGAAGGCTGAACTGTATCCCAGGTTGTTAATTCCTCTTGGATAGATGAAACAGGAAGAAGCTGGAAATCCAAGGGCACCTTGAACAAGGGTGGAGTCAAAGGATGGATGGAAAGAAAAGTTTCTGGGTTCTTCATGTTTCCCTTTGCTTAAAAAAAACCAAAAAACCTACCATTTTTTATGTCATGGTCACAGACTAAATTTCTCACACCAAAGACTCAGAAGAAAAAGGATCATGTGAAAAACAGCAAGTGGCCAAATCAACAACATTATTTAACACATGGCTGATGAGCCAAAAGGAAGCTTCAGGAAGCAGAAATAATTACAAATTATAAAAAACCTAGTTCCTGTGTGGGAAACTTACATTCCTGTATTTATAGCATCAAAATGCAAGTACCATTCTGAATATCTAGAAGCATCTGGAAATCCTTATTCATCCAAAGTAGAGTCAGTCCCATTAACTGTCTGTTTCATATAGAAGAAATGGGCTTGAGGATTTTTGAATACCACATAATTTGTCGCCTTAGTTTACCAGTGAAATTAGGTAGGAGAACCCCTCATTCCGTATTCTGGGGACAAAGTTCAACCTTTACTGAAAGTGACTTTTGAGATTTGAAACAATGGGTTTAAAGGGAAGTTGCGTAAAATAGTTGAAATTAACAGTGATTGTATCAAAGGGAAATAAGCAGAAAACTACTTTCATCAAACAATTGACTTTTATTAACTTGCTCTTTCCCCTCATTTGGTTAATTTTCTCATAAGGATTTTAGTTGAAGTCCTGCATTACACCAACTGATTGTCTATTAATTTACTATATACCTCCACCAGTTAATGGGGCAGTCAGTGCCCTCTCATTTCCTGATGTTTCCCCTACCCCCACCTTTGAGCCCACTAGATTCCAACCCCAGCTCAGCCCTGCCCACACTCAAGTCAACTGACCATATTAAAGCAAGATTCCCACACATACAGATAGAAAAGAATCACTTAAAGGGAGAAGTGGTGAGTCCCTAAGCCTTTTGCTTTGAAAGAATCAGAAAAAGGGGAAACAAAATGAAAAAATGAGGAGAATTCTGGGGAAAGAAGAAGGCCCTGAGAAGCTCTTTGTAGCAGCACATGGGTGGCAGTGTCTAGAACAATAGACTTCAGAGTTCAGTTTGCGTAAGAGTCACTTTGAGAGTTTATAAATAAATGAAGATTCTGGAGCCCACCCTGAGACTCTGGTGAGAAAGTCACAGGCAGGACCTGAAAGTCCTGGTCAGTGAACACCCCCAGGACTTATAAGCACTCTGCCCATGAGAATTGCAGGTCAAGTATCTCCTAGGGTGAGAAGAGCAGATGGGCTGCAAGGATTCATCCATGGCTTGGAGGGGAAGGGAAGGAAAAGTGTTCCTCCACCCTGTTAGAGTCCTTTGCAAGATCTGAGAATTAGACTGATAGAATGAGGTTAACAGGAGAGAAGCATACACATTTGTTTAACATAAGCTTTATGTGATAAGAGTAGACTTCATAAAGAAAGGAGGACCTGACTGTTTTTATGCAAGGTTTGAAAAAGTGGACAGTCGAGAAAAGCTGTGATAGCACAAAGAGTATGTGATGAATATAGTAAACTGGGGGAAAGTGCACAAGATCAGCCGTTCAGATTCTTCTTGGCATGTCTCTATCATGGCAATGAGGATTCTCCTCTCTTCTGGGTGTAGGAAGGGCACCTCTCCTCTTCTTCCAGGGAGAAGGGGGTGTGTGGGTAGAAACCAGAGAGGCCTTCCTGTTTCTGTCATTTTCTCAAACTCCTTCAGCCTAAATGTCCAATATGCTAAGGTGCCATATTTTGGGGTATCATGTCCAAAACTCTGTCAGAGAACAACACACCTCCAGTGACCTCATCTACCAGAACCTCACTTTCCTTATTGACAATAACCCCCCCTCCCCCAAATTGCTCATCATCAATGGCTTCCTAGCTGCTTGACAGAACAACAACAACAAAAAAACAGAAATCAACAAGCATTACTTGTCTGTCAGCAGTGTTTGTCAAGGATTGGAGGAACATGGGAGGGAAGTCATCATACTCAGCTCTGATTTTCTGCTTATGGGATGGGATGGCAGGTGGCAGAGTCCGAGGCTAGGAAAAGAGACGATGATACTTTAGAAGACACCCCGAGCATTGTCATTTTCCCAGCAAAGAATTTGCAGAGCAAGCATTGGACTTGTTCTGCAGGCTTTTGGTGGTTAAAGAGTACACATGCTTGCTAAACACGCAACATTAAACTCTTTCATGTTTCTTCACCAACTACATGTAATGAAAAATATTTCTGGTTGTCGATGACTGCTAATATCACCTTGCAGTTAAGATGAGCACAGAAAGCACTCTGCTTGGGAGACTGAGATACACATTCAAGGCAGGAGCCGTGATTGGCCTGCAATGCTTTGTTTAAAGCAGATAAGAAAAACTGAGAACCCAGTAGAACACCCAAGAACATGAAATCTGAGCTAGTGAGGCCGGGAGCAGCCAGATAAGGGTCAGAAAGGGGATTTTCAGTAACATGAAAGAAAGAGGGATGAAATGCCACCTCACTAACATACGTGCACTCCTGTAGCCCTGACTCTGCTTTATGTTGCTATACAGCATTTTTGCTCACCTAATATATGTTATTTATTTGTTTATTGTCTATATTACTTTATCAGTTGGAGGCATAAAAGAAAAGACTCTCTCAAAGGTTAACCAAAATGGTGTAGGCAGCCAAGTCAACAGGAGATTGGCAGGACTGAGGAGCCCTTGATCGCCTTCCTTAGGGCAGAAAGAGACAAAAGGTTTGGGTGGAGTGTCAGAGGAGCCTGGCAAGATTGGTGGATGTAGGAGAGGATATTCCTCAGAATCTGTGGCTGAGGATGGAGGAACACAGTCACTGCCCAAACGGTAGCCTGGACCCCCTTTCCTCCAACCTTCAGTCTCCTGCTGGGCTTTCCCTTTGCATTTTCTTCCTATTGCCCTCCAACATGACAAAGATGTGGGTTTGGGTCTCCTCCTGGGGCACAGAGCAAGGGCAGATATGGGTCTGGAGGAGAGACAGCACTCTCCCTCAACTAGAATGTAAACTTCTGGGGACAGTGTTAGTTACTGCTTATCTCCAGGGTCCAGATTAGTTCCTTGTGCATAGATTTTCAACAAATATTTGATGGAAAAAAATGAATGATGCATGACTCAATTAAGAGACATATTATTGTATCATGTCTTCTAACTGTAGGTAGGTGACATGACACAAACTTGCCCACTAACCCTATGATTGTATTTAGCTAAATTCACCTACTCTTAAGGCTTTCCTGAGCAGGACTTATTTTGAAGGGCAGGGACAACAGGCAGACCTGGATAAAAAGAATGAGGAGATACCTGGCATTTGATTACACATAGATTATACTAATAAGTTATCTAAACATTCATTCTGCACATTTCTGTTTCTTGCTTTGTGAGCAGCTGGGCTGAATTAGCCATAGATGGCCCCCAACACCCTCCATCCAGCAGCATGACCACAGTGGTGAAGGTTAAGCTTCTGATATCTACACCCGCTTCAGTCACAGGAGGACTCATCCCCAAGTAGCCCACCCTAAAAGGGACAGAATGCCCAGACACCAGGCAGTCTTAGGTTCCATCCTCCCATTTCAGCTGCTCAGAGATGGAGTTTCCTCTCTGTGAAGTGGGGATGGCAGGGCCTCCTATCACGCACAGTTGTGAGGCTCGGTCAGTATGAACACTTAGTAGTAACCATCAGGACTATTTCTTGTACTGGACAAAGTTGCTAATCTTGAGAGAGGTGTGGAAAGTGCTGTGGGGCTCTGCCTTCTGCAACTCACTCCATGTTCTTGATTAGGGAGGGTCAGGAGGTAATAGCACAGCCAGTTCCCAAGCAGGGCTTCCTGCTTCCTTCCTTCAGGGTCAAGTGCAGAGGAGGCTGGTTTCCCTCTGACCCTCCTCCCCCTCAGTACCACACACCACAAAGTATTTTTCTTTCAGGTGGCCTGGTGGGCCTAGAACTACACACACACACACTGAGAGTTATGCAGCTCTTCCTTCCTCCAGTCAAGGAGATGTTTCCAGAAGGACCGGGAACGAGGGACAGATGGGGGACCTGGGAAGGAGAGGGCAAGATCCAGCTTCCCTTGGTGAAGATGGGAAATGCATTCACACGGCCGCCCTTTCCAAAGGGTGCACCTGCACTTCAGCTTGCTAGTGGCAAGTCCCTCCTCCCTCTTTGGGTCAATAGTCCTGAAGGATGGCTCTGAGTTAAAAAGGATGGGTTGATGTAAAGAGAAATGGGTGACTCTCGAACACAAAGGTCTCTGTGCCTGAGTGACAGCTTAGCAGATACTGGAATTGGTGGCTCCGAGGTTGGGGAGAGGTCCCCCCTGGGTTCAGGCAATAAGTGGTTCTTGTCTGTAGAGAACTTAAAATCAATAATAAAATTAATTAACTAATTAAAAGTTCTTTCTAAAAATTATGTGGTAGCCATCCCAAACAATGTCAGTGATAATATACTCTTCCTAAAAATAGTTTTGTTGATCTAAGTGCTAAACAATCATTGCCCTCACTGGTAAATTTCAATAATACAACATAAGCTCATACTTAATATTTTTTATTTCTTATATTTTAATGGACATTGAATTCTACATAGAAGTCAAGTTAGAAAAAAACTCAGTTGTATACTGGCCCCTGACAGAGGGCCTTGGCTATGCATGCTTGCTTCAGGATTAAGTTCCTACTGGCTTGCAAATATGTGGCCATGCTTTATGTGTGTCCAAGCCCTCGGTATGATGGCATGTCCTTGGTCTTGAACAGTAGATTAATAGTAAGCACTGTGGGCAGGTGGTTGTAAAGACAAAGAAACTGAACAGGAGTTGCTTCCATTCTGTCATTCTATGGGACCACGCAGAGTTTTTATTCGTGTTCAAAAGTTAAAACAGTGAAGGACAGTGCAACCTGCAAAGTGTAATCTTTTTCTTGACTGATACACATTTTGGTTTACAATGAAACGTTTTACTGCATTTTAGTAATATTTCAAAGTGAAATGTTTTATTTTTTCCATTGTTTTAAACATAAAGATTAATCAATAAAATAAGGATTATTAATGAAAATTGTGTTTCATCTAAAAGAAGGGGAAGTTAATAAAAGACATGGTTCAGGTGTCACCTCCCTGGTAGATGCCTCCCTGGTCCAGAACTACGTGTGCTGATTACTGCTTTCTTTACCCCTCTGGTACTGCAATGCAGAGAAGTATAAGTGTGTGTGTGATGTGTTGTTATAGGTATACAGATGCATGTGTGTGTGTGTATGTGTGTGTATTTGTTCGTTTAAGAGACCAGTTTTCTCTCTTTAAATCATTACACAATTCCTAGAGAATTCTATGATTTTAGACATAGAAGTATATTTATATATTTCTCTTGTTAGTTCATAGAAATAATCCCAGGGCACCTGATGTGTAAGGTGAACCTGGCACTTAGGAAGGGACCATTTCTAATTTAGGCTAGTAAGTGATCTAAGGATGAGAGGTAACTTACATGGGTGCCCATATTTAGATTCCAATAAAGTGTCCCAATCAGAGATTATACATTAAGAGTATGCACATATTACCATGTAAAACACAGGCCAGATTTCAGTGACCCTAAATAAAATGGAAAATAGAAGGACATTTGAGGAATTTAGGAAGAGACTAAAAATATATGAGGTTTTCTTCTCAGTGTTTCAGGTCAGATGAGGCAAACTGGAGGGGTGTGGTCCCGGAATAATCCTGTATTGTTGATATGTAGCTGTGTTTTGTGTATTATGTCTCAACTCTAAAAATAGTTTCGAGGTCCTGAGAGGCAAACTTTGAATGATAGAAGGCAATGTTGTCTGGAGAGGTCTTGAGCTTGAAAAACTCGACCCCTCATTGTCCTGGGATGGGCCATCAGAGGGAGCTATGGAGGTTGGGCAATTTCATTCACCAACGCAAGAGTCTGCAGGATGCTGGGCAATATCCAAGGGCAGTAGCAGCCACTGTGAACATATTTCCCTAATCTCTTACTCCATCTATTTCTGGAAAACTCAAAAAGTACAGTACCCAGGCAACCAGCCTTAGGGTTTATCAACTTAATTACCAGGCTGACTAGATGCTCAGACAGACGCTTAGTTGGCCATTATCACAAGAAACAACAGACCAGTGAATAAAGAGGGTGCCAAAGCAATACCTTATCCAAGGCTCAGGTATGAGGAGCTGGGAATTCAATACATCTATAGGTAAGCCATCCAAAGTGAACAAATAATGCTTCTCCCCAATAATAAAGCAGGCAAGTTGTTTTGAATAGGAGCAAGTTTACCAAGTAATATGTATGGTATTCAGAAGTATTGTACCCTTCCATTTTCTTTAAAAATAACTTACTACAGGTAAAATAAAATGTGGTGTTTACGGTCTAGCAAGATCTTGCTACTATCAAATATTTAATTTCCCCCAAGCTCTGTTGTTTTTCAGCATTCCATATCTCCATGCTTTTAGAAGGCACATTCTTCCTTCTCCCCAAGGAGCTGAACTTTAGGAATTTTGATTAATTTTCACTTGTGCTTCATTTTCCATTCTCACCACCACTGCCCCCAACTTTATTGTTTGATTCTCTTAGACCCAGGCGTCAGCCAGTCTTTTTCCGATTTCATTCTCAAGCAAACATTGTCACTGTCTTGACATATTATGTATTCTTGAAACGGCATTTAAAAGAGAATACATCATTGCTCTGAAGAACTTGGAGAAGTGTTAGTCTGGGGAAATATCTAGTACTCTTGTAGCAGAAACTAATGAGCAGAGACTCTGCAGGGACATGGAATGCATATTGTGTGTGTGTGGGGGGGGTGGTGTGACAATTTTTATCACAGACGTGGACTTCTCTGGTTGACCAGAAAGTTATATTGACTTATAAGTATTATCTTCACATTGTAGATCTTGCAAAATTTATTGAGCATCTATTATATCCTGGGAATAGCTAGCTCTACTTCAAAAATTACTTCCACTCTTTGGCTAAGATGATGGAGTACCTCCCCAGACATGTAGGTGACCTCCTATAATGCTATTATTAACAAGAATGCAGGGGACATCAGTGTGTACAGTGTATTAGTAATCAAAGCCATGCTGTGCTTTTGGAAGTAAGGGTTCCCATGATGGTGTAGATACCTTAGCCAGCTGAAAAAGAAATGAGAGGTAAAGCAAAATCTCCCCTTGATTAAGTTATTCATTATAAAAGTATTAATTGAGCACCTACTGTGCTCCTTTTCACAAGAACCTTCAAATTAATAATTTTAACTAGTAATTTAAAAAGTAATAGTTAAAGAATAGTTTTTAAATGGTTGGTTCTCATGTTTAATTTTCTTCTTTCTCAAATATGTCTTTAACCTATGTTAATGTGTACCATATGAATAAAATTCAGGAGGTCCATGAAATTTATAATTTTCTTTCATTAGGAACACAAGTAATAAACCACAGCAGTATTAGCAGTACCTATGATTTGTTACCAATAGAAATCATAAATATTTTTCTATCATATTTACTATGTTGCAGATCCTAAAAAAATCTAATTTATCTCCATCACCATTTAAAACTTGTGATAGTTATTAAACCTGTCTCATTAAATATTTTAGTTGAATAGATTGATAAAGTAATAAATACTCAATAACATCGTGTTTTAATATTTCAGTAAGTATATTTCAATAGAGTGTAATCCTATGTATTTTACATTATGCATTTAAAAAACACTATTCTGAGAATGAGTCAATGGGATCTAGCAGATGGCCAAAAAAATCCATGGCACAAAAGCTTTTTTTTTTTAGTAGTCTCTTCAGCCAGGACCAGTGAGGTACAAACCTTCACAGTCTTCATATGCTAAAAATATCTTTATTTTGCTCTTATCCATGAATGTTCTTTGAAGTATGGAACTAGATGAGTTCACCCTGGAATAAAGCAGGTGTAATGTACAGTGGGGCATACCAACATTTAGGAATCAGGTAAGGGAAGAAAGGTCACTTTGAGACTAAGAGGAGGGATGAGTGGGGAAGGAAGAACATAAGAAGAGTGGGTGCCACAGAAGCCAGAAGAATAGGAGGTTTTAGGGAGGAAAAAGTGACTGACTCAGTTCAATGGTGCTGCAGGGTCAAGGAAGATGAAAACAGAAAATGTGCCATTGACTGTGGTGACATGGAAGCATCATGACCAGCAAAGGAGCCGCTTTGTGCAATGCTAGGGAAGAAACAATGATTTGGTTGACTCTGAGGCCAAAGAAGAGGGCTGCAGAAGTGGAGACAAATGTATTCAGCTCTTTGTTCAAGACTTATGGGAGCAAAAACCTGATGTAGTCAATGGGGAGAGAGGAAGGCATAAGTCCAGAAAGGCATTTAAAGAGACATTCTAGAGCATGTTTGTGTGTGGATGGGACTGATCCAGTGCTGAGGAAGTAAGAGGAAACAAGACCCAGAGACAAGTGGAGGAAGAGGCAAGTCATCAGGAGGAGCAGGGACACGTCATCCTCTCAAACCAGAGGGTAAGGCAGAAAGGGCAGAGCAGGTGTAAGAGTGTTAGAAGTTCCTGCATAGGAGCAGGAAAATTAGCATTTAATTGACTGTTTTCTCAATACTGTATGAGGCAAGGCTGCTGCTAAGACTGAGGAGAGGAGAAAATATGAAATGGTCATTTTGAAGACTGAGAAAACTAAAATAATGGGGTTGGTGGCTAGGTGATTATAGCAATTCCATCAACAATTGCAGCAGGATGATTTAATTTTTTTATTTTCATTTTTTTTAGGTTTTTTTTTGTTCTTGTTGCTAGCAGGATGATTTTAATGAATGAGCTGAATGCCCTCAAATAGTTAAGAAATGCTGTCTGCAATACCACCCCCTCTCTATTATTCCTCACCTTTCTCTAACTTTATTGCCCTCCTGTTGTCTCTACTCTTTCCCAATATAAAAGCATACCTTTGATGTCTTAAATTAATTCATGTTTATGTACAACTCATTGGAAATGGAAAATATGTCAACCTTCCAAATGTATTTGAGTCAGAATCTATTCCTTAATTTACAGTAATTTGTATCTAAAAGTATAATTTTAGGAATTAGAGGTGGACATGATTTTTTGTTGTTGCTATTGCTTCTCAAATCCTGTCACAGGTTTACAGCCAATATTACTAATGTCACTTGGTATCATATTTTTTAGACTACCATGGTGCCATTCACCACAATTTTAGTTCAACTACATTCTAATATGTTAAAAAGAGTGGTTTAACATTCTTCCATTTAAGTGCTGGAAAAATTGGGTTTCATTTCTGGCACTAATTTAAGTTTTGAACCAAACATCACTTAAAAAAAAACCCACAAGTTTAACACAAGTTTAATACTGTCTCTTTCTCTACTGAGAAATCATTACTCCATCTGAGACATTAGGTGTAGAGATAAACTCCCTATCTGTACCTGTGGAATTACCCCACAGGTGAGAGGGAAATTATCTTAACAGTATCCTGGGAGCACAGGGGGGCAGGGAGGCAGGCACCAGACCATAATGTTAAAAGGATTTCCTGCCAGATTAGCCTGAAGGCCACCTGGGAGCCCAAACAAAGACAGAAAATCTAAATTCTAATTCTAGCTCTGACACTAATGGTGTTGTGACCTTGGTTAAGCCTCTCAACTCCCCTCTAACACAAGGTAGCTGGAATGAATGAGTGGAGGCTTTCTTTAACTCTTTGATTTTGATATCTCCTGGCCTGGATGAATTTTTGGATCATATTTGCCCAGAGGTTTTGGTATCATAGTTGCTCACTCTTTGACTTGGTGAAATTACCTCTATAATAAGAAGCAGAAATGGCGGCAAGAAGGGCTGGGAGACCTTTCTTTTGAAGTCAAAGGAAATGCTGGAGAGCTGAAAACAGTAGAGAACAATGGACTCTAACTGAGAGGTGGCTCTAAACTAGGGTCTGCCAGATCCCTGCAGATCACACTCACTGTCAGAGGTATACAACATCTGCCAGTGAAGAGCACCTGCACCAGGGTGAACAATTAGGGAGAGAGGTTAGAATAGGAGTGACTATCCAGAGTTCATGGACAGAAGAACACCTGTCCTTTAGAGAAATGCAGCTTCATTCTAAATAGATTCCTTCCCAGACCAAGACAAGAAGGAATGCCCATGTCTTCAAATATCTTGCTTTTCTCCATAATACTGAGAGAAGGGAGTGAGGAAGGAGAAATCATTGATACATGTTGTCAATTAATAACTCTGATATCAAATGCATCCCCGCTGCAGCCTGAGGATGACATATTTCATGCTGTGGGCATCAGTAGGTATATCTGCTGCATGGTAGAACCTGGAGGCTGGGAATGGCTCTGTGCTTCACTCTTCTGGGCAAAGGCAGGGAAAGTAGTGCTGGGAGTGGTATCCAAACAAGCAGAATTCCACTTGGAAGGTGTTTTGGGTTTCTGCCAGAAGCATAAGTAGGTGAGTAGAATGGAGCTATCAACAGTATCCAATGGGTTTATAAGATGGGAGCTTTGGTATCTTTCATAGCAAAATAACCCCATTATCTTATGTACACAAAGAAGGTGTAATATCTCTGTCTATGGGTGGAATGAGTCCAGTAACAGCAAGTACAAATAAAACTTGAGAGGCTGCAGCTGAGCACAAATACAACCAACTCCAATTAACAGAGACTCTGCCAAGGTATACACACAGAAGATAAGAACAAGACCATTTGTATACTATAAAACTGCCCAATTATTTTTTGGTTCCTTCCTTGCATAAGGACAAGTCAATGCTAGAGGGCAATTTTGCTGGCCGTGAAATAGAAATACCAAACAAGAGCTGACCCTGGGCCACACTGAGCCAAAAGTGTTACCAACATCTTATTGTGAATTAAAAAACAAACCAAGACTTAACCTGTCTATACATGGAGGTCAGCGTGCT
Source organism: Antrozous pallidus (assembly GCA_027563665.1). Taxonomy (NCBI): domain Eukaryota; kingdom Metazoa; phylum Chordata; class Mammalia; order Chiroptera; family Vespertilionidae; genus Antrozous; species Antrozous pallidus. Next base: position 17,101,837 of record CM050517.1, on the reverse strand, counting down.
TCAAAAGGTGACGTGTTGTATACTTTTGCATATACTTCTGCTATGTATGTGCTAATGCTGTGGCATTAGTAACTTTATGTATGTGTTACACTTCCAAATACTCTTCTTTACTGAACGAAACAAGCATTTCTGCCTTCAGAGGGCTTACGTTCTAGTTGGGGATGGAAGGTGGAGACAGCCAATGAACAAAATAAATAAGTACATTATCATATGTTAGAGATGATATATAATATGGAAAAATAATCAGGGAAATAGGAGTGGGAGGCTAAAATGTGAAATATGGCAGTCAGCTAAGTCTTTTCTAAGAAAATAATGATTGGGCAAAGATGGGAAGGGAATGGGGAGAGAGACACGAGGGTATCTGGACAAAGATAATTCCAGAGAGAAGAGCAAAGTAGGAAGACTCTGAGCTGGAATTGAATCTGGCTCACAAGGAGGCCGGCACGCTGGGGCAATGTGAGTGAGGGGAAGAGAAGTAAAAGAGGAAATAAATGGTGGGAGGAGCAGGGATGCTGATGGGGAGGTGCAGGACTTACAGGCAATTGCAAGGACTTTCACCCTGACTGTGTAAGATGGGAGTGCCTGAGGGTTGGGCATAGGTAATGGACATGATATAGCTTATGTTTTATGAGGACCATCTAACTGCAGTCTTGAACCAAGACCAAGTAGAAGCAATAATACCCAATAAAGAGACAGTAATTGCTTGAATGAGAATGATAGCAGTGGAAGAGGTAAGAGCTGCTTAGATATGCATATATTTTGAAGGTAGAGTTGACAGGACTTGATGGCAAATTAAACATAATGTGTGCAAGGGAAGACTCAAGGATGACTCTTAAGGTTTTAGTCTGAGTTCATTGGAAGGATGAAGACACCCTTTACTAAGATAGGAGAGACTATTAGGATAGTTTGGGAGGGAAAACTCAGAAGCTTAGTTTTGGATATGTTCACTGTGAGATCCTATCCAGCATCTAAGTGGGGATATTAAGTAGGCAGTTGGATATATGTGTCAGGAATTCAGGTGAAATGCCCCTGATAAAGGTACACATTTGGAGGCCATCAGCCCAAGGATTTAAAACAGCAATTTTCAACTAATGTGCTGCAAGAACTTTTAAAACATGCAATACCTGACTTCTTTTCCCTTAGATTGTCAAACAAGAAATATGACAACAGCCAATACAACAACAGCCATCTGGTCTGAATGAATTAAAATTATACCTATATTTTTATCAGATTTGCAAAAAATGTAATATTTTTGGTGTGTTGAAGAATTTCAGTAATTAGTTTATGGTGCCATGAGATGAAAAAGGTTGAAATGCGCTGATTTAAATACTGAAACTTGTAGCGATCATCTGGGAATAAGCATCAACAGAGAAGAGTTCCAATGACTGAGCCACAGTGCATTGTAATGCTGAGAGGGAACCAGCAATTGAGTGAGACGGATCAGTTTCATGTTGTCTGCATTTGTTGATGAGCTACAATATTCCGGCACTATGCTAGGAGGTGGGCAAACAATAAATGAGACTAGCCCCTGCCATCAAGGAGCTCACAGTCAATGCAGGAAAGGAGTCATCTGAATGCAGTGTGGTGACTGCAAAAGACGCACATAGTAGGGTGGGACCAGGGAGACAGAACTCTTGGCCCAGGCTGGGAGGGCTACAAGGGTCTTTGGAAAACATAACACCTGTAGTTTAAAGAGCCACCAAAAGTGAGCTGAGTGATGAAGGAGAAAGGGCAGAAGGGCGAAACAGCCTGGAACATGCTGAGAAATACACACTTATTTGGTGCCCATATCTCTGCCTCTGAAAATAGCTCTGTCTCTAATGAGGTTAGGCCCTCAAGTGCTAAGAGACACGTCAAACGAACACAAACATAGATAACACAGCTAGAAATTTAGTTACTCTGGCTACACCGCTGCGTCAGATTGAAGTCTGGGGTCAACTTGCCACCAACTTTAATATCTTAAAATGTGGAGATGGGCAGGGCTCCTGTCAGAGACCACATATCTGTAGCTGCAATGGGGCAAAGTCTCCTCATCAGCAGTTAATTTTCGGTTGCAGCGGAGACCATATGGTGGTTCCATTCTTTATTTGTCTTTGTTTTCATTGTAAAGTGAGTGTGACAAGCACAGAGTGTTCCTAGCCACAAACAGACTGTGGGTGAGAGAGGAATTGCTCCTTGGGGAAGCTCTGGGACAGCCACTTGGACAACGCCCCTTTCCATGTCAGAGAGCCAACTGCCACTAATACCCACAGCAAGTGAAGAGGGGGGCCTGGGGAGGGGAGAAAGAACAGTTGGAAAAGAAGCCCTTTCCCAAGCTCGCTCTGACAGCAGGTATTTGCTAAGGCAAGAAGTGCCCAAGTCCAGTCCCCCTACATTGTGCACCTTTTTGTAAATATCAAGGACTGCAGCCTCCCTTTCTCCAGCTTTGTGCGAACTCTGTCCCCAGACATTTACCTCCCAAACCCTTCAGCCTGCTGAGTAGTTCTTTTTGCATCATTTCCCATTGTGTTAATGCCCAGTATCCTCCTACATTTTCTTCATTCTTCCCCAATACAGCTGCCATCGGGTATCTACATTTATACCAAGCCACTCAGCTTACTCTCAAAGGAGCCAAATCTCATGACAGAGACAATAGGATATATTTCGGAAGCACCTGGAAAGGGCCAATCAATCCATGCTGCACCTGAGGCAAAGCTAGCATAAAGCAAAGGCAAAGACAATATCCAAACCATATGCTACTATTATTACAACAGAAATTTCTTCTCTGCAAAAATAACAATAGCTAACACACCTGCTCAGTATGTGCCACGCACTGGTCTAAGCATTTTTATGTATATTTAATCTTGACAGCAACCCTGAAATAGGTAATATTATTTTACAGATAAGGAAACTGAGGCCCAGAAAGATTCAGTAATCTGAGTTTCTGCGGAGCCACTGTTTTGCAGATCTGGCTTTTTGGGCTACTCTTAAGCTCTGGCTATTCTGTGTTTTTAAAACCCAGGTGATTTTCCAGGACTTATATTAATATTAAAGATTTTTAGTGTAAGAAGAATTTGGAGTATTTTAGTCCATTTCTATAGAACATGTCAATACCACACATATTTAGCATAAGAATAAATTGGAATATTTTAGAATATGATTTAAGTCATTTGGCTCTGTATACATTTTGATTTTTCCAATTTTATTTAGACCAAGGGTAGTATTTTATATGGACTCAAAAGATTTATTTCTTATAGTGATTCACCAGTTCATTATAATGGCTTTTAGCTATAAATAACAGAAAACCCAATTAGAGCCAGAATAATAACAAGAACTTTATTATGCCACTAACAGTAAATACAGAGGTAAATGTGATTCCATGATCAGCCACATACCCAAGCTTACCTCAATGCCCCCAAAGAGAATGAGATCACCTTGCTTAGATCAATCTGAGCTCACCTACTAGTTATGCGTGAGTTCCCCAGGAAAGAGCGTCCGCTGTGGGTGGGCAGCCTCCATGGTCTCCCTCCCAGTGACTGCAGGGAGTAGGCTGGAGAATACAATTGAGAATCAGTGCCAAGAAATAAAAGAATGATATTTTGAAGGTTCATCCTCCTTTTCTCGAAATACTTAAACTTTTGTCTCAAGCCTGAGTTCCTTTGGTGGTGGCTGACAGCCAGAAGGGAAGACAGGCAAGGTAAGAAGGTGACAGACGTGTACAGCAGGGAAGAATTATGAGCTAAGAGGACTGGATCCCAGGTCTCCAGATAGTAATGGACGGTTCTTGAGCTCCTCCTCTATCTCAGGCTCTCACTTGTGCTCAGCAGCATTATTACCTATTTGCATACATAATAAAACTGAGTTTCAGTGAAGAGATGTTGGTGGGACCATGGCTTGACTGATTCCGGTGTCCTTGCTTTGAAACTACACTGGCTTCTCTACCCTCAGAAGGGGATTAGCTGTGTCAGGCTCAACTGGAGCACTTCCTTGCAATGCAGATTTTCTGCTCCAGGCCAGTCCTCATTCAGCAAGCCATCTGTGCACCCAGCTCTTGGACAGGCAGTCTGAGCAGCATTCCCCCAGGCTAAAGTTGAAGATGGATGGGTGATAATCTGTTGTTACCCTGATCAGACCTTGGCCAAGTCCTTGTTTCCCCTTGGGCCTCATTTGCCTCACGTATAAAATCAGTATGGGTAGGTCACTTGCAGCTCAAAAATTAATTAGAATTCATCTTTAAACCAAACAACCTGACTACAGCTATCCAACTGGCCCTTTTCTATGGATCTTCTTATCTTTCTATAGTAATGTTATTAAAATGATATTTTAAGTGACACAGAGTTTAAACTTTGATGCACAAATTTTCATAGAGCTTCCCTGGAAATCTGGAAGAACTAGCTTCCCTCCTTGAAGCATATTGGAAGTTCCTGACCCTGAAGCCCTGGTAGTAGACTGAACTTCTTTAGGTGTTCCCATTCTCTAACTTTTAGGCACTGCTTGGAAAGGAAATCATCAATAATTTTAATTTCCTTTCTGCTCTGAAATCACAGTGAACATCTTTCCGAGATTTAAACCAGGACATCCTACACCCGTCATTAGCTCAAACCCATTTGGGTTTGCTTTGGTTTCAGTTTGCTGATTCTTTTCTTTGGAGAAAGGAAAACAAGAGCGAGGGGCATTGGCCAAACAAGTCAGGCCTCTCAGCGGTGAGGTTTCCAGATAAGAAGGATCTGAAGGACTTCCCATGGGTGTGAGGGAAATCACACACGCCATCCGGGGAAGGAGACCAGGAAATCACTTCTTGTTTTTGAAACAGCAGCAGGCTCTGAGGAATGGCTCTGTGAGGCTCCGAGTACAAGGCAGGGAGGCACTGGCAGGAGGGACGCCAAGCTTGGAGGCAGCTGCCTGAACCTCGCAATGAGTCCTGTTCGGATCTTTCTTCAGCCGTGAGGCCTTTGAGGAGACTGAAGGGCAAATGGCCTTCTAGTGGAAACCGAGAAGTGTTGAGGTGTCTGGTGCAACAGGAGCAGGTCTGGGGACTTCAGTGCTGGACAGGTAACAGGAATTTCTCCTCCTGGGGTCCGACTCCCTTTGCAGCAAGACCTCAGCGACACTCCTCTTAAGGCATCTTCCAATTATGAATCTCTTTGCCTGATTTTCTCTTTTGTAGGATATGTGCAGCTGTGACGTGTATGTTGGATATGTATAGCTGTGGCATACATATTGGATTGTACAGCTGTGATATATATGTTGGATATGTGCATCTGTATGTATGTAGGTCGTGCATGTCTGTGGCATGTATGTTGGGAGCGCAAAGCATGTGTAATCAAGAGCATTGTGCAGCTTGTTGATTAAGTTGAGACTGTGTTTAGGGAGACTGAGTATCAGACAATTAGCTGGGATCTTTTTAGGATTTTCTGTATAATGGAATTCTCTTCTCCTTCACATCTTTTTTTGGTTAATTAATTTTCCTGTCTCTGCACCAGAAAATACCATAAAGATCAGGGCATAGATGAATCAGTATTGAGCGTTTCCATGGCCGGGCAGCCATGTTGTGGTTGTGTTGACCAAGGCGACCACTGTAGCCGTGTGTAGCCAGAGCATGGACATTCTGTCAGCTCAGTCCAGACAAGGGTGATCTCTGAAATGTTAAGAGTAAGTGCTACCTCCCACCCACTGACTGCGGGGACAGGAGTTTGAAGGCAGCCCTGGGAAGGAAGTCAGGCTGAGTAGTGCTGGGATTAAGAGCAGGCAGACTTGCCTGGAGCATTCAAGAGTGGAGGAAAAGTTCTCTGATGTGTGGTTGCTTGAACCTTGTTTTCTTATACACTGTAGAAAGCCAGGCCACGCCACTACTGCAGCTCAGTTTTTCCTGACACGAAAGTTTTGGTCATTTGCTTTGAATTTATACCTAATACATGAGTATTTTGTACTATAACAGAATATCTCCAACTTCCAATACGCATTGTTTCTTCCCTCCCCCCAAATTAGATCATCAATAGTTTGCTATGTACCTTACTAATTAAATGACTTATTTTCTCCCTTCCTAACTCTTAGGACAAGCCAGGGCACACAGAAGTAGAGTAAATTTTCCTTGTCAAATTAATGTATTGATCCTTAAAAACAGCTTCCCATTGGAAACATAAAATAATACATGGGGAGTGTGAACAAGTCTTTTAACACTTAAAAAAGTTTGAAAGAGTTTTACTCATTTTTACCTTTATTATTTTTGTGTTGGCTTTGGCTTTAGCAATTAATGATATCAAAAACAACTTCTCATGGATCAAACTCTAGATTTGCAAACTTGAGGTTTAGATTTTTCTCTTGAAGACTATCAAAAGTGGCCTTATTCTGGAAATGAAAGGGGGGGGGGGAAGGAAGGAAAGTTAATTGGAGAACAGATAGACCCCTAGATTACATGGTTGGCTCAGGGAATATAGGAGAGTGTGGGAGAGACTCAATTTTTTATTTCATGGATAAGACCTGTGTTGAACAGGGATTTATTTTTATCTCTTTCAGCTGTCTGTAAAAATAAAAAGGTGGCCATTGATCCCTTTTTTGCCCCTTATATTGTTATGAGACAAGTGAAAAAGAAAAACATTCACTGTTAACAAGCCCATGTAGCTCATGCAAAGAAAGTACAAATAAGCAATGTCAAATCCAAGAATAATTGCAAAATACTTTCAGTTGCTATTTGGTATTTTCTTGTCCTTATCAATGTTTCTCCACTCTAAACTCGAGGGTCATTGGCCCTACTGATTTTGGACAACTGGTGCTGCCTTCTTGACCATCCTGCCTTGGTGCTTCTCCTCATCTCTGGCTAGTAGGATTAATCACTTCTCCTTACTGCAAAGATTCAGCCCAGACCGAGACTTCCCCTTCCCTCACCACGTCACAGGTGAAGCAGGTATCTTGTTCCCATTTTGTGGAATAAAAAAAAGAGATGTTCTGGGGCACTGAGATGAGAAGAAACCCAGCTGTCTGGCTTTGGTCAGTGATATGAGGATAAAAGGTGTGACAGAGAATTAAAGTGATAGAATTCTGGCAGTGTTGTAGCAACATGGAGTCCAGTTTTGCTAGGAATCTGTTAACTAGATCAAGCTATCACCTGGTCTAGGTTTGGGCCAATATTAACACCTGCTATATAGTCATATCTCTGCAGAAACCTAACCCCCACCCCACCCCACCTGCCAAAAGGAACAATGCCCAGACACCTCCCAGGAGCAACTGAATCAGAATCTCTGGGGAAAGGGCATGGGCATGGGAATGGAATTAATATGTATTTTACTCTCTGAAGCGATTCATTTACACAGCTAGGGTTGAGAACGCTTGAGTCCTAACTATAAGAGAGAAAATGGCTAAACTGGGCAGTAGAAGCAATCCCTGTATCTGTGCTGTGCCTGAAAGTTGGGCCAGAAGTGCCGTCTCTGAGAGCATCATGGAGGGGTTCTGGCTGCTGCTGCTGCTGCTGCTGTTGCTGCTGAGAAGAGCAGGCCCCCCTCACAACTGCCTGTGAGAGCCAGGAGTTTCCCAGCTCCTGGCCAGCGCTCTGCCTTTCAAATTTAGATTGGAACAGCCCCCTGACTTTACTGCAGATACTGTGGCTCCTGTAACTTGCAGATTTTACAAAATCCGATGAAATGTTCTAGGTAAACAGGATGTGCTCTTTTAGTGCCAAGTGACCATGGGAGGTTATAGATTTTACTCAGTGTCGCTTTAACATGTTTCTTCCTGATTCCAAGAAAAAGGGGAAAAGAAATACTAATTACACTTTGCTGATCTGCCACTTTCTCTATTGACCTAAATATGGATAGACAATAAAGCAGGGCTGCTTTTGAATCATAAAGTGTGGCCGTAGAACCTCTCCACCCCAACATTTCTTGTTAAGTGTAATTGTTGCCTCCTCTATAGAGGCACTGGGAATCCCCTCTCAGCTTCTCTGAGTTCCTCCCCTCCCCCTGCTACCTCGGTGCCTGTGAGTTTGGGCACGGAATAGGAGCTACAAGAAAGGCTTGTTGGGTGAAAAGTATGTGTTGGTTGTGGGTACATTGTGAATTCACGAGTTAGTTACCAGCTCAGCATTTCAGCCCATATTGTATGACTCTGGTTGTAATGGTTAAAATAATTAGAATATTGCCTATTTCTTAAAGGTATTACAACAGTAAAAAATTTTAATTCACAGCATAGTGCAGGAATCTCCACAGGAGAGACTTGTTATAGAATTAAAATATCAAATAATCCTTTCCTTTAAGCTTATACTCTTAATGGGAGGCAAGGCTCAGGCATTGAATAATTTAATAACAGGCAATAATTACTGAGTGTGCTCAGTGCTCTATAAAGATGAACTCATTTAGTTATTCCAATCATCCTATACCTCAGCTGCTATTCTAATCCCTGTTATTTTTAGATGAGGGGACATAATTCTAAGTAAGGTGCCTGAGATACACACAGCTAGCAAGTAGAAGAGTCAGGGTTCCAGCTCAGAGAGTCTGACTTGAGTCCATGCACTCATTACCATGCTGTGCTGGAAATCCACAACAGTTTTGTAGAAAGACCTGCATGGCAGGGGCAGAGGAGTATCTGAGGAGGAAATCGCAGTATATTCCGCAGAAAGGTATATCGAGGGAAAGAAAAGAGGCAGCATACTCTAAAGGTGAGGAGTTCAGACTTTGGCAGCAGACTCAGCTACTTACTGATTGACCTGCATATGTTATTTCATTTACCCAAACCTCAGTTTCTTCACCCGTAAAATGGGGATAATGTAGCTCTAACAATAAAGGGTTGGAAGAATTAAATAAGCTTAGTGCATGCACAGTGCTGAGCCTAACGCCTGACACAGAGCAAGGGCTTGATAAATCATAGTAATTATTGTTATTATGTATGGTAAGGATAAAAAAGGAGGAATAGATTAGTCTAGTTGCCAAGCTGAGAGATAGCAATCCATTCAACCAATAGTTATTATTAATACTTATGACATATTTTGCAAAGGAAAGTACAATATAAGCTTGTGAGCAGATCAGCCTGCTCTGTATCCAAGTGCTTTGAGGAAAATGTGGCACATCTGGGTTTACATGAGGTTGTGGTGATCATGCTTGCCAGGTGAATTGGCTCAAATATTCTCTGGGCATTTGAGATGTAGTATAGTAGAAATCTATGAAAATTACTGCTTCCCACAAACTAATCAGCCTGTGCTATGATCAGTTATAGGGCAGAAAAGAAAGGAGGGAAGGAGCTCACTGAGGAGATGCCTGCAATCATCCAGGTGTGAGATGACAATGTCCAAATCAGTGTGTGGCTGAAGGAAAGCAAACATTAGCAGTGGAGTCATGAACAGGACTTAGTGATTGGTTGACTTAGTGCTTCCACATGTGCCCTCAATTCTTGTGTCTAAGGACACCTGCAGGGGTTGTGAAGCAGGAAATGGGGAAGGAAGTCAGCTGTTGGTAAATCTGAGCAGAGGTGCGTTAGCAGACAGCTTTAGGAGAGAAGGAGGCATGTTCAGTGTTAGGTGAGTTGAATTTAGATTTAGTTAGAAATTGCACAGTTGGAGAGAAGCTCCTACTACTTAGCAAAGAGCTCAGGGTGGAAATACAGTTTTGGGAATTGTCACGTAAATTGATAATTAAAACAGTGGAAGTGGACAAGCTTCCTAGGAGAAAAGGTGTCAGAAGAGATAAGCCACGGATCCAGGAGAGGTTTTGGCAGGTTCACAATGAAGCACTGGTAGAATGAGAAGGACAGAATCACAGAAGGAGGAGGGAAAGGAGCAAAAAGTGGAGCAATGAGACTCAGGAGAGGAAAAGGGTCAGCTGCTAGAAGAGGTGCTCCATGGTGTCAGAAACCAATACGTAACCAAGGAGTGGAGGATTAGTGAAGAATGCTATTAGATTTGTCTTTATAAAATACTCTCATAATGAAGTGAAAACTAAAGTGAGAATGTCCAGATGAAGGAAATCATAGAATGGCCATAACTTCTCAGGGTACTTCTTTCATTTTGAGTAGTGCACACACATAATCCTTAAAGTCAAACAAAATCCCTAAGAGCAAAATGAAAATTTCAGAGACATGAAGTCAGTGATCAAGGATACCAACTCCTGGTCTCAGGGCATGGAGCAGACGAGTGCTGTAAAAGGAAGAAACAGAGAGCTAAGATGGCCCTACTAATTATTAAACAGTTGGGATATTTTAAAACATACAGTAACTCCTGCCCTGAGCCTGGAGGATTGCCCTCCACACCTCAGTTTCAGTCACCTTGGACCCTCCCACAGACCTCTCCACTATCTAGCCATGAGGACCCCAGGCCTCTGCTCCTGCACAGAGACAGCTCTGATTGGTCCATTATGATTATTGTAAAAATACTCCAGTGTTATTTTGAGTCTCATCTAACAAAGAACCACAGAACTGTAAGACTTAACCTCACACCCAAGCCCTCTGATGGTCTCTGCAGCACTTTAGCCAGCCACTGGCTCCCCACTGTGGCAACTGGAACGCACCCCAGCATTGTTTGACCAGGACTGAGGGAGACCCCTCTGGTAAATGAAAGTAGCAAGACACATGAGATAAAATCAGAGTAAGGAAATCAGTGTTTTCATAAAGATGGCAATCTCTCCTTAAAGGGTAAAATCTTCCAGAGATTTACAACAAGGACAGAAGGATAAAAGGTTATCAAGGCTGCACACATGTGTAGTGTGTTTTGGAAAACTTGACCCCATTGTGTACAAACAAATGTCCCTCTGTAATCTGATAGCACCCAACACAATGCTGCTGTAGGACCTTATTTCAAGGCAAAGGAAAATGAAATAGAAAAAACATTTCAAGGCAGGTCTTTAATTGGTATTGTTTCAGGTTTGTGTTAAATAAATGTTTAGCTTATAGTTCTGCATGTGTGAGGGATGAATCATCTAATTAAATAAGGTCCGCAAAGATAAGTCTATTACCTCTGTGGTTGAAAGTACAGAGCTATGAAGGCAGGCTCTTAAAGTTATACTTGAAGAGTTTTCATCTGTATATCTACAATTCATAAGGATGATACTCTGTCCTTATTGCAACCCTATGCCTCACGGGGATGAGCAAAGAGTAATAATCACCCTAAAATTTACAATGAAAATCCTCTTGAAATTTGGTATTACCATCCATCATTGAAACTCTGCTTTATATTATCGTCTAGTAGTAGAATGGTATATGTGCATCCTTATTTGCAATTTCTCCACTAATCTCTATTTTGATTCAGAAATACCTGTTTAAAACATAGCCCATAGAGTATACATCTATACCCTTAAACATAGGGAAATATGCCCTTGGCTTGTTTCAAAGAATATAATAACTTGTCTAGTTAGCCAGTCACAGGCCAAGATTTAGTAAGAGGGTTGGCTTCTTTTGGTATTGTTCTAGTATGCAATGCAGTTAATTCTTCTCTAAAAGGAAAGCCATGCGTATAACTGTGTGGTATCAGGGTTAAGCAGTTTATACCTGGGATGAAGCTCACTCTCTCTTCCACCTTGCAACCAGATTTCTTGAGTTTTATGTGCTCATCACCTTCAAATTCTCACCTCTTACACTCTGCAACTTTTCCCAATATAATGTCCTCCCCCATCACCCTAATGATATCCCTCTTACTGAGAACATAGTATCTCTCCAAATCCAATGGGCAGTCACAGTCCTTCCCTTAGCAGACTTCTTAGCACTGTCGGACATAGTCGACCACACTGCTCCTTGAAAACTTGATCTTCCCTGGTTCCAGCCTTTCTTCTAGCCTTGTTTCCCTCCTGCCTCTCTGGTCTCCCATCCCAAACATCCTGACTTCATCATCTTCCTTGAACAAACCTTTGATGGTTGAAATTCTGTGGGCCTTGGTTGTAGGTCTTCTCTGCTCTCTCTACTGTCTTCCTAATCAATCTTAGCCACTCCTGTGATTACAATTGCAAGGCTTGTCTGCCTAGCTTCTCACCTCACTAGTCCCCTCTCATACCATGCTCTGCTTCCTTTCGGAATCCCAGTCACTCTGACCTGCTTACAACAACTTAATTGTGCCATGTGCTTTCCTGCTGCAAGGTCTTTGCACATGATCTTCTTTCTGCCTGGAATCTTCTCCCTCTTCTCCCTCTAACCTCCCCTTTTGTTTTTAGCTCACTCCAACTCATGTTTCAGATTTCAGCTCGATTAAATACTTCCTCTGGGATACCTTGCACAAATTCCCAAGGATAGGTCATATTATTTTCTTAATAGGATTGTTAGACAGTTCAGCACAGTGGTTAAAATCATGGTCTCTGGAGTTAAACTTCCAAGGTTCAAATTCTGGTTTTTCCCCTTACCAACTGTGCAATTTAGGACAAGTTAACCACTCTGTGGCTCAGTTAATTTGACATCATACTATAAATTAGATATTATCCTAGAATCACTTCTAGGAATTGTTGTGAGGACTAAAAATTTTGCCTTAGTTAGTTTGGCTCAGTGGATAGAGCATCAGCCTGTGGACTAAAGGTTCCCACATTCAATTTAGGTCAAGGGCACATACCCAGATTGTGGGCTTAGTCCCCGATGGGGGCATGTAGGAGGCAGCTGATCAATGATTCTCATCATTGATGTTTCTATCTCTCTCTCCCTCTTCCTTCCTCTCTGAAATCATAATACTAATATTTGCTTAGCATTCACTATGTACCAGACACTAATCTGGTGAAATTAATATATATATTAATATATATATTTATTTGCTAAGCAAATATTAGTATTATGATTATCTTTCTTGGTAGCCCTTTCACAGTCATAATTAAACAATGAACTGAATAATCTATAGTATGGCTCTCTGGTCTTTAATAGAGCTCATCTACTTTATTAGACTCTAAGTTTTATGGGGACAGGGACCATTCTCTTGTTTTCTGCTGTTCTCCATGCACCTAGCAAAGCACCTGGGCACTTAGTATGATTTTCTAAATGTTTGTCCAGTGAATACTTGGGTGAGTGGATAAATAGACTTACTTCACATAATACTTCACAACAGTAGATATAATATGAGGAGAAAGGGTGAGAGCCTAGATAAAGTGGGTGCTTAGAGAAAATGGGTACTGTTTATAGCTGAGCAGATCATGGGATCTATTGCCTGGACATTAAAGAGAGGATAGAATTTGAGTATGCAGTGATTATTCTGGGGCTATGGAGCAGGGAAAAGTGAAGATTAACAAATCATGTAAATGGCAGAATTATTTTGTTTTTGGCAAACACTAAGAAATACTTTGACAATAATAATTACTATCCCCCACTGTGACCCAAATTAATTCCCAAGTATTAGTTTTTGTAATTTTACTTTGCATGAACACTTGAACATCTCTTGCACTATTTTAAATTATGGAAAAGCAACCAGCTTCAGTAATGAAAATATAATAGATGCTTTTTAAATATACCAGCTCTGAAAAATAAAATTCAGGCCATGGTATGAGTGAAAGTGATTGTCTTTATTCTGAAGGCAACGGGGTAGCTAAATAGAAGGTGAAAAGGAGATCTGGAAAATCAACCTTGTGCTCATGTAGACAATGGGGAAGAGAAGAAAGGAATGGAAGCCATTGCAATGGTGTGTATCACAGCAGCGAAGGTCTGGATTATGTAGTCAGAGGTAGGTTGTCAAAGATGGTTGGATAAATATAACAGATAGTTATGATTAGGTTCAGAAGCCTAAGTGAGGTTACACTGGATTTGAAAAATTATAAGGAATTTTACACTCTTTGAACAGTAATAGGGCCTTCAGATGCCAATTCTTACATCCCAATTTTGAAATCACTGAGTGCAGTCAACTTCCTGGATTTGCAGGTAACAAAGCAGAGAGATAAAGTGATTAGCCCTAAGTCACACTGTTAATTAGTGGCAAAGTGAGGCTAGAACTCATGTTTCCAGTTGACTAGTCTAGTGTCCATATAGAAAAAGTTTTCCATTTATTCTTATTGCTATCCCACCAGGAAGATCTCATAGCCCAAATGGTACCTATCCCCAGTAGCATAGACTGCTTACTTTTTAATTTTGCCACTACCACATGTCAACTATGTGGCCTTGTAGTTATTCTTCCTTCCAACCTTCCATTTCTAGATCTTAAAAATAGTGATAATTTAGTGGCAGCATAGGATCACTGAGAGGGTTAAATGACATAGGCCTTGGAGAGAACTGAACACCATGCCTACAACATAATGAGCTCCCAGTAAATGATAGGGATCATCATCATCATCACTAACAATTACTATCCACACTCCAATTATAAATAGCTTGCTTGACTCCAGAATAATAGTATTGTCTAGAATTTTAAGAATCCTTGGTTGATATATTGAGTCCTGACTGATTCAATCCCCAGTTGCATTTGAGACACAAAGATCTTGCTAGGCCTTAGTTTTCTCATTTGAAAAACTAAAGTGTGTGTGTCAGGGGTTGGGAAGCTTGAATTGGAGATGAATTCTAACTTGTCTTCCAATTCTGATGGTATGTTTTTGTGCTCTGACCAGGCATACCAAGAATGCATTTTTCAATTTTCATATCCAGAATAAACAATAAATGTTAAGCAACATACCAGAGTAAGTGACCTTGGTCACTCCAAAGCTCACCAAATACCGCCCCCCTCCATATTTAGCATTTTTAAGAGATAAAAAATTAAAAGAGGTAATTCTATATGAGTTTGCTAGACTGTGTGGCTTAAATAGCAGAAATTAATTTTCACACCATTCTGGAGCTTAGAATTCTAAAATTAAGGTGTTGGCAGGGTTGATTTCTTCAGAGGCCTCTCTCTTTCGCTCATAGATAACCATCTTCCTCTGAGATGTTCACACGGTCCTTCCTCTGTGTTTATCTGTGTCCTAATCTCCTCTAATAAGGTCACTTACTAGTCATATTGGATTAAGGTCCACTGTAATGACCTCATTTTAGTTAATTACTTCTTTAAAGACCTTGTCTCTAAAGAAGATCACATTCTGAAGTATTGGGATTTAGGATTTCAGCACATCAATTTTGGAGGGACACAACTCAGCCCATATCAAATTCCAATTATGATCACGCCCTTTTATGCTTCCTGGGCATGATCTTTAATCTTTATGACAATTATGCAGAATGGGTACTGTGACCCTCATCATTCACACCAGGAAACTGAGGCTCAGTGGGGTTAAATGTCTGGACCCTAATTATTAAATGGTGGAGCTGAAATCAGAACATAAGCCTATTTGGCGTCAAAGCTGCCGTTCTTTCCACTACAGGAAGGAGGGAATCACCTGAGCCCAGGACCATCAAATTCATTCTCTTTCCAATTGCTCTGCTCAGGAGAACAATGTCCTCCTAAGGACCATGCTGAGCACATGTCACAAGGGAACTTGCACAAGTGGCTCACCAGACTGCTAAAACACCACCCTTTGGGCTGTTTTGTTCCCTTTGAAACAGAGCTGCTTCTGCTTATGCTGCTCCTTTTCTGCTTGAAATTCTTTCTTTCTCCTTTAGACACTGAAGTATTGCCTGTCCATCAAGGTCTGGCTAGTGACCCTGGTCACTCCAAAGCTCATCCAAGGTCCCCCTGTCCTCAACTCCTGTCATGCTTATCACGTGCACATTACAAGTCACTTTGGCCAAAGGCCAACTTGGAGGTGCATCTGACTCTGCTACCTCCTAGCTGTGTGGCTTGGTAGGTTCTGTAATCTGCCTGAGTCTTTAATATTTTCTCATCTCTAGATTAGGATTAAAATGCCTACCTCACAGAGTTATTGGAAGAGATAAATAAACGAGTTGACATATTTATTGTACTTAGCACTGTGCCTGATATATAGTAGGTATTTAGTAAAAATGTATCTTTCAAGCTTGCTTCCTTTTAGTTTATATTTCTTTAACTGTGTGTTTCATGTCTTCCCAATAAGATTGAGAGATTCTTGAGGGCAAGAACCAGGAGTCATTTCAATTTGTGAACGCACAGCACAATTTTGGTCCAATAAAAAGTAGCCTGTATTCTTTGGTTCAGAAGTGCTCAATACATTTGATGCTATTTGAGATATAGAACACAAGCTCACAAAAGAGGATTTCAGGCAGAGAGCAACATAAGTAGAGGCAGCTGTCTCCATTTCAAAGGGAACAAAGCAGCCCAAAGGGTGATGGTTACCAGTTCCATGAGCCACTGGTGGCTTCTGTTATATCTCATATAGGCTATTGGATTGCATCAAAACTGTTAGGTAGATCAATCACCTCTGAGTCCATACTCCCATTCATCCATTCATTCACTGCTGAATGACTGCCTCTTAATGCATCCCCCTGAAGATTCTGTTTCTACATAGTTTCTTTAGTAGAGGGAGAGCTATAGGTTGGTGATGGGAAGGACCAAGGGTGTGCAGGGAAATGTGGAAAGAGCAATGGAATGTTGTAGATGTGGATCTGGAAATCTCATGAGTCAGAAGCAGGTGGGGTAGACACCGACTTTCAGCTCCCATCCCCCAGAAATTCTGATTTAATTGCTCTGGGATAATATTGAAACAACAAACAAACGAAACTCCTTAAGTGTTGGTTCTGATGCATAGCCAGGGATAAAACCACAGAAGCAGATGCTACACAAATGCTCCAGGAAACTTCCTTCCAGACTGGCGTTACCTGGCAAGGCTCCAAAAGGGTCCATGTGCTGGGCTGGAGCTGGGAGCAGAGCCTTGGGCTGGAGGAAGGGGGAGACACCGCCAGAGACTGATCAAACATGGGCTCTCTTTCAACTCTTACCTTTCTAGTTCCCAAGAGGAGAGTAACTAGACTGGACACCCCAGGGAGAGAGGCCAAGGATTGCAGGAGAGCCCAGAAGGCAGAGCTGCGTAGAGCTTAGGAAGTAAATCATTACCAGGAAGAATCCCACTATTACCCAATTTAGAAATAGCTTGGAGTCACAATTTGATGATGACCTCACAGATGTGATCGTTTTGTGAGAAGGCTTTAAAACCCATTTACTTCTCTTCCTACTCCAGGTCTGGGTAGGTCAAGGCTGATGAAGCGTTTCCAAAAGAGCAGCTGAACTTTTGCACTGGCCGTTTCTAAGATTTGGGAGAACTGTTTCCTAGTGTGTTTCAGGCCCATTTCACAATGACAGCTCCTGTAGGAGAATGTCCTTAGAGACTGCTTCAAGGAACCCAGACCTTCATCCTCCCAATGCTGGCTGCCGAGAATCCCGACGACCTATTCTTGGCATTTGATGTCAGGGTGCTTGACTCCCCTCTCCCTAACTCCAGGGACAGGAAAATAGAATCAGAGGAGGCCAGGAAGTTGGTCATCACCATAGGGTTAGATCATATTTCCTAGTTTTTTCTAAGACACAGACGACTCAGCTAGGTTGTGAGTTTTAGTTCAGAATGTTCAGGACTTATCATTTAAAAAGAGAAAGAAATTGGGCGTGATATCAGATCATTTTCTCTCTCTTACTGTTTGTCTATGTATCTCTTAGTGGTTATCTATCCTTAACTCCAGGAATTTGGAGTAAACAAGAACCTCTAGGGGATTTATGACTAAGGGAGAGCTACTGAAGACACATTGTCATGAATGTGGGATAATTTTCTTCACTTTTCACTGGATAAATTTAGATTTTTGCCTACATTAGCCTTTCTCACAAACAAGAATAGCTTTGAGCTGGAGGGCTAGGTAAGACAAGTGCATCTTCAGGTTTTCCCCCATATGTAGTAGCGATCTTAAAAGCTAAACTGACCTTCAGCTGGTATTACTGTTCTGATTGATCAGGTCTATGACATACCGGTTGTCACATATTTTGAAATTACTTCTCTCTCAAAGGGGTGGCCTACTCCTTGCAGGTGCCGAACCTCTCACCTGCTCTGTGTGACTGATGACTGCACACAGTGGTCATCACTCTTCTGCATCCAGGGAACCCCTTCCCCACAGTGAGACCTTCCTACTTCTCTATTTCTAGTGACCTGTGATTTTGTTGTCACCAAATACTTTCTTTAAGAAGAGAATGTTGATTTAGTCAAGAGCTATCCTGGGGAAGACTAGGGAAGATGGGGGAAAGTGGACAGTAGTGCATGATGGCCTATACAGAAGGACAAGATATAGCCACTTAGGGACATTATAATTCTTGCTAACTCAACGAAAGGCCAACATTGGAGAATGGTGGAAAGATATGGAGTCAGCTTAGGTCCTCCTAATACCTGAGTCCCTCCATGGGTGTTGTAAATTAAGGGAGGTTCATTAACCATTCATTTACTAATTCTTATCCCCTGATTAACTGCCTCAGTATAGAACCAGCCAAAACTAAGTTGGTGCCTGAAAAAAATTAAGTTGCCTCCTACATACTCCATTCATTCTGGGAACAGTTGCTATCACCACACTGAACCAGTTTGCCCAATATCTACAAAAGCCCACACTCTTTCAACAAGGGAGAAAAAACCTCAGGTAAAGAACTGAGCAATAAGTTGCTATGATTTCCCATCAGCAGACGCATCTGATCTCAAATATCTGTTCCTGTAACCCAAATTGCAAAGCATTTTCCAAAAAACACCGAGTTGCAGAATTTTAAAAATGTATTTGATTGCCAGGTTTGTCAATTGGGTCAGTTTACCAAGGCCTTATACTTCCCTCTTTTCCACTGGGGAAAAGGAAAAGGAGGCAGCTGGCAGCTGGTGATTGAAACACAATTCTCTCCAGCATGTAAGTCTTGGCAGTCATTTCTATGTTATCTTGGCCATGGCTGCCTGGCACTCTCTGCAGTGTGTGGGCGAAGGACTGCCCTTCCTGATGGTTGCCCTCTGGATTCCACCAGTAGTCAGGGTGAAAACCACAGCAGACTGTAGCCCTGGAGCTCTTCATGACTTTTAGTTGCATTTAAGTCTCAGAAAAGTCTGTGAGAGAGTTAGAGGAGGTGTAATTATCCCCCTATCACAGATGGGGGAACTGAGACTCAGATAACCATCTTATTTGAAGAAACACAGCTAGTTTCAGAACACATGGACATAGGATACTCAGTAAGAATAATATTGTCCACAAGGCAGTTTCTCCTGGTCCCCAGACCCATGAGATTTGGGATTCTTCCATTTGATAGTCTACCTTTTAATTGCCATAGTAATCTAGTCACTTAAAACTTTTTCATCACCAGCATTATAAAAAGAGAGTTTTCAAAAATCAATACATAGGCATAGCCCATGGACAATAGTTTGGGAAAGGCCTGGGGAGGGGGCAGGAGCTAGGTGGAGGGAGGGTCAGTACTTTTAACAATAAAGATAAATTTTAAAATGATAATAAAATAAAATTATAAGGAAGAGAACAAATAATAAAATAAAAGCAATAGAAAATTTGCAAGGGGCAAAAAAATCAATACATAGGATGGGGCCTATTATAATGTTAATATTCTATACTACATATTATGAGATTATAAAATACAACTTATAATTTTATGGCTTAAGGCTAGGATTTTCCATACTATGGGTCATTAAGACAATTTAATAAAAAATTAAATTAAAAGAAAAAATAAGGATAGACTAGAATTGAAATTACCAGTGTTTCATGCAGCAAAGGTTAAGTATTAATCTCTAATCCTTTTGTTCATTTATTTTGTGTACTGGATCCCAAGGTTAAAATTATTTCATACCGAATAGTCTTTCCCTTTTTCTTATTTTCTCTCTTTCTCTTTTCTTATTTCTTATCTCTCTCCTTTACCATGTATAAAGAAAACTTATTCCAAAGTCTTATTACAAAGTCTTATTACAAATACCATCACCTGTCCTCCCCAATCCTCATCCTGCCTCACATTTCCTCGCTCAGAGGTCTGGAGCGGAGACTGTTCTCAAGTGTAGATACCTTAATGTACCTCCTTTCTCTGTTGAAAAGGTCCTTTTGTAGTGTAACCTTTGAGATAGGGTTTGCAAGTTCTCTCCATGTTTTAGAAATAACTTGCTCTATCTCTAAACCACCACATTTCCATTTCAGGCAAAGCAATTAAAACTTGAAGAAATGAAACATCCAGGTAGAACCACATTGTGCTTTGTGATCCTCGTAATTTATTCTTCCCAAGTCACAGCGACCTGGAATATAGAGTCTACTGTTTATCCTTTGGTGAGTAAATCCATGTCTGCTGTATTTTTCCTTGTCACATTTTTCTGATATCCTGGTAATATCACAGGTGGAAATGTCTTTAAAAAAACTTTAGGGTCTGTGAGAAAATGGGGGTAGGAGAGGTAAGCCTAAATGGACAGTAGTGTATCTACTCATGGGTGACAACTTGGCTTGCTCTGAAATCCCCCAGTCTTCCCTTTTTAACTAAACTGCCACCTCTAGGCCTGAAGCTGTACCCTGTGGAACTGACAATAGTGACTGGAAGGCAGATTTTGAGGATTGAAAAGAGTGGATGTCCTCAAAGGATTCATTTTAACTTGAGCATCAGACTATAGCACATTGTGTGTTCATTGTATGCACATTGTGTGTTCATTGTGCGTAATCATCACAGACTGGGATAGCTGAAGGGGCAGAAATATCATCAAGCTTTTTGTTGACAAATTATTCAGGTAGTTTTGTTTTGGGAAGTTAATGGGAGTTTTTCTTGACTAAAGGGGCGATAAGTGCTATCTTATTATTATTTTTTTCTTTTGAACATTATTGGGTTATTCCTTCCTTGACTTACTCCATGGATCAGAGAAAGAATATGTCAGGGGTTATGAATCTTGGGAGATTAATGTAATTCTCTCTGTGTTTCAGCTTCTTCCTCTATAAAATAATGATAATAGTGGCACTGTTTTCCTATGACTGCTGGGAGAATTGCCTTAGAACAGTGCCTGGCACATATTAAATACTGTAGCACTGTTTGCTATTATTATTTCTTCTACTATAACGCTTTTTTTCCTGCTGATTTTTTAAGAAGATATTTTAGTGCTACTTTACTTAGTCTGTCACCATTGTTATGGCTTCATTGGTTGATTTTAGCATTGGAGATGTCTCTTTTTGCCATGCTTTAATTTGTTGTCCATCCTCTCTTTGTATTGTGTTTGCCTGATCTTGGTCCTTTATTTTTTGTTTAGCTTTTAATATATCACTTTGCATTAATTACCACAGGCATGTGGAGAGAAAGCCAAAGCATGAGGGGATCATAGCAATGAGGTTAGCTTTACCTGTGCTTCAAGGTCCTAGTGCCCTCCCATTGTGCCAGGTTGTCCCTCATTGCAAAGGCCCTAACACAGCCTCTCCATATGCCTGGTGGCACAGGCTGTCAAGGGATAAGCTCCTGACCTCCAAGAGTTGCTAGAATTTGAACTTGATCTTCCTAGAAGGTTCCCTCCCTCTAAAAGCCCCCCCCCCCACACACACACCTTTTTCTCCCTAGATTTGCAGTCAAGATATAATATCTTCATACGACCCAAGGCCAAAGACCCCCATAGGAGAGGTATATTTGAGCCCTTCTTATCAGCTTACACTGCTCTAAGCTGCCACCCAGCTTCCATGACTGCCCTTCTATCATGTTACATGCATAGTGATGGGCTTAAAAAAATTATAGCTTTTGAAATAAAATTCACCATTTTGACAATTTTTAAGTGTGTAGTTCAGTATTGTTAAATATACTCACATACTCACACGGTCATGCAACCAATCTGCAGAACTTTTTCATTTTGCAAACCTGAAAATCTGTACCTTATAAATGGCAGCTCCCCATTATCCCCTTCCCTCAGCCCGTGGCAACCACTATTCTATTTCCTGTCTCTATAATTTTGACTATTCTAAACTCTTCCTATAAGTGGAATTGCACAGTATTTGTCTTTTGGTGACTGGCTTATTTCACCTACAATAATGTCCTAAAAATGTATCTATCCTACCTAATAAAAGGGTAATATGCAAATTGACCATCACTCCAACACATAAAGATGGCCGCCCCCATGTGGTCAAAGATGGCCACCCTCATGTGGACACAAGATGGCCATCACAAAATGGGGAAAGCAGGGGAAAGCAGTTAGTGGGGACCAGTCCTACAGGGGAGGGCAGTTAGGGGTGACTGGGCCTGCAAAGGAGGGCAGTTAGAGGTAATCGGGCAAGCAGGGGAGCAGTTAGGCATTGATCAGGCTGGCAAAGGTGTAGGTAGGGGGTTATAAGGCTGGCAGGGGAGTGGTTAGGGGGTGATCAGGCTGGCAGGCAGAAGCAGTTAGGAGCAATCAGGCAGGCAGGCAGGTGAGCAGTTGGGAGCCAACAGTCCTGGATTGTGAGAGGGATGTCCAACTGCCCAGTCAGGCATCCCTTGAGGGATCCCAGATTGGAGATGGTACAGACTGGGCTGAGGGGCCACCCCACCCCCCTTGCACAGATTTCGTGCACTGGGTCTCTATTGTGATAATATATATCAGAATTTCTTTCTGTTCTTAAGACCAAGTATTGGTCCACTGATGTATATCTAACTTTTCTTTATTCCTGTATCCATCAAAGAACACTTGGGTTGCTTTCACCTCTTGGTCATTGTGAATAAAGCTGCTACCAGTATAAACATGGGTGTGCAAATAGGGATGGTGGGCTTTTGAGGTGGATGATATACTTTTTCACACTTCAGTGTGCACATGAATCCACCTGGGGGCCTTGTTAAAATGCAGATTTCAACTCAGAAAGGCTGGGGTGGATCCCAGGATGTTGCATTTCTGAAAGTTGAATTTACCCCTGTTCCAGGGAGCACACTTTCAGCAGCAAGGCTGTCCACTCTCAACTGTGGCCTCAGGCCTGAGTTCTAAGCCCAGTTCTGACCCTCACTAGCTTTGAAGAGTCACTTTTCTTTATCTCCCTTAACCTGTTTCCCCTACATGATATGAGCATAAATAGTATCTCATCAGTTGGTTAGAGGATTAAATGTTGCACACATATATGCCTTAGCACAGTGACAAACACAGAGCAAGTACTTAATATTTAGTAGTTATTTTTGCTATTCTAGTACAAATAAACCTGTGTTAATTAATATGCTTATGAGAGGAGACATTCCAATAGGATTCTTGTTGAGATAATTATTTAATACTAGTGCCTGGGTGCACAGATTGATGCACATTGAAAGGAAATTAATTAGGAAGTGGCCAGTGGGGCGGGACTCGGTGAGACGGGCCAGACACACATTGGAGCCAACCTCCCATGGTCCCTCCCTGGCCAGTCACACCTGGGGTGTGCCACAGCTCAGCTCAAAAGTCGTCTGCAGAGTGAGTGGGGTCCCTCTGGCAGGTGGGTCCCTCAACCTGGCCTGGGGAGATAAGGCCAAAACCAGCTCTCTGACATCCCCCAAGGGGTCCCAGTATGTGAGAGGGTGGTTCTTGGGTGACACACTCTGGAATAGGGTTCCTTCCTCTCTGGTTCTGGGCCTGTCACCCAAGAACCACAACTGCTAAGTCACTGCAACTCAGCAGCTCCTGCGTTGAGTGTCTGTCCCCTGGTGGTCAGTGCATGTCATAGCTATGGTTAGACTGTCACTTAGCCTTTTATATATAGAGATTGAGGCAAAGATCTTAAATCTGGGATTCCAGGTCAAGTCAAAGAGGAGTGAGGGACAGGGCCTTAACAAGGAGGAGCGAGATCTGGTGACAGCAGTGACCTTTGAGGACCCCTTATCATCAGGTTCCATGGGAATTTTCTTTCTACATATGAAATTCACCTCTTATTCCTGACTATCTATACCCTCTTCAGGCACTGCCCCACCTTTGTGGTTGTTTGTAAAGTCATGTGGAATAGGTGGAGCGTTTCCTGGAATCACTGACCTCATGTATGTTGGCCAAAGTTTGGCTGTCAGGAGATCCCCTTTGGAGGAGCTGGCCAGTGTGGCTCGGACACTCGTCTGGGTACTTCTGGGTGGGCAAGCCGAGGGAGGCCCGGCTGGAGGCTCTGTTATCTCATCCGAAGTAAACATTCATCTCAGCAGTGGGAGCCCCTGGCAGGATCTATGTTTCCTCATGAGTCCTCAGCACCCAAAGTTTAAGAAAAATGGCAAGTTCTGGAGTCTCAAAGGTCCTAGAACTGAGGTGACATGAGCACTCAGGAGAACAAAGCTGCTCCTATCCCCCATGAGCCCCAGGCCAGCTGGATACATGGACACACGCCACAGCTAGAGATTTCATACGCATCTGGTGTGCCCCAGCCCAGTGTCTTCCACAGCTTAAAAAGCCAAGACTTAGAGTGAGCACAGCTTTTCTGACCAGCAAAAGCAGTAGTGGTGGGATTCAGTTCCTATTGAGACTCCAGCATTTGCCTCGTTGAAACCCAGACCCTGAGACCTGACAGCCAGTCCCCTGCTCCTTCTTAAACCTGGGAGAGCGATCACTACCACGGGGGAGATCCTGGAAGGTTTTATTACTTTCAGTATGTTTTCTCTCTGTTTCCCACAATAAAACGTAGGTTATTATCATAAGAAGTTGTGAATCCTCATTGGACAATAGAGAGGCAGGAGGTGACAGAGCTGTGGGAGCAGCACTTTGCAAACATGTTCCCTGGAAGTTCCCAATCATCACCACAGATTCCGGAACTAGTTCAGAAGCAGCGTTTCTCAAAGGGTGGCCTCACATGAGGGGATATGTGGTGAAAAAGGCAGGTTTCTTCACACACACACCCTCCCAGACCTGCTAAATCAGATTGCAGAGAGGAGAAGTAAGTTATCCTTATGCTCACAAAAGTTTCAAATACTTTGCATGAGAGCATTGAAATGTACCTTCATCCTTCATTTTAGTGGATGGTTGCCAGCACCAATCTTTAGCCCCACTGGGCAATGGAGAAAATAACATCTCCACCTGGGACAACTGACCAAAGGTCACCACCAGTGACCACCTTCTCCCAGGCTGAGTCTCCCAACCGCAGCCTATGAAGTGTGGACAGAGAAAGTGTCTGATGGCCCCAAGCCCCAAGCCCCACGGCCAGGCCCCAGGGAGGCAGGAATGTAGCGGAAGACCCTTCCCCTCCGCCTGGGCACAGGGCCAAAGCAGGCTCCAGGGGAAGCCGGAAGGAACCAGCCCTGGGTGTGGATGCTCCTCCTTCTTCTGCAGTGGTTCCTCATGTTCACTGCAGCTGACATAACCTCATGGCGAGTGAAGGAGCAACTGGGCTTCTGAAATTCCAGTCATCACCCATCACTGCTCTCGTCACTCTTCAAGAACATTTATGAACTGTCAGGTACAGGTTCTCCCCAGTTCCCATGGATATTAACACTTGTCATCGGAAAGAAAGGGGATGGGAAGAGGCAGTAGAGAAAAAGTGCAAGGAAAAAACTAGAGTGGGTCCCTGAGACAAACCCACATTTTTCTGGAGAAACTCCTGATTAAATGATGCTTGTGGTCTCCGCAGACAAACTCCTGCCCACAGAGGTGTGTCCTGATTAAATGATGCTTCTGTGGACAACTGCAGGCTTGGAACCAGGCTAGCTAGTTTCAAATCCTGACTCTGCTATTTAAGAGCTATGTGACCTTCGCCAAGTTACTGGACCTCTCTGTGCCTGTGTTTTCTCATCAGTGAAATGTGGGACATGGCAGTGCCATAAGCTGTCATGAAAATTAAATAAGTCAGCATACATTGAGTGCTTAATAGTGTCTGGCGCAGGGTGTTGAACACATCTTAGGAATTATTATTTTTGTTACTGTTCTGATGTGACATAACTAGAAAATAACAGTAGACAATACAGTTAGCAGAATGAGCTCTGCCTAGGGTGAGGTTCTTAGGTGTGTAGCATTCATGAAAAGGACATACTCTGTGGGCAGGAGTTTGTCTGGGGAGACCTCATAAAGGTCTATTGGACCTTAACAGGAGTTTGGATTGGGAAGGACATCCACAGGAAAATCCACCTGGAGGCAGGGTGAGCTAAGAGACCTGTTTCAGATCAAGGTGTGGTTACCAGCTGTGGAGCTGGCATTGATCCCAACAGGAAAGCCAATCAATGTCAGTTCTTAAACCGGAAGTCACAGGATGACAAGAAATGAGCTTTACAGAGACGTAGCAAGAGGCATTGTGCAGAAAGAGGGATCTGTGGTCCATGGGAAGAGTGCCCCCAGAACAATGTGAAGCCCTGTCTCAGAATAGCATTTACTACGTCACCAAAACTCATTTCAGTGCTGTCCATTTATTAAGTATTTGACAATCTCCTAATGCAAGCTATTTTTATCCCTATATTATAGTTGAGTACTGAGGCACAGAGAGGTTAAGTAACTTTCCCAAGCTCACACAGCCATTTTATGGCAGGACTCAAATTTGAATTCAATGTCTACAGAATCTTTGTTTTTAACAATTGTGCTTTCTGATATAATTAACATTTATTAAGCGCTTACTATGTGCCACATTACAGTTCACTTATCTCATAACAATTCTATAAGGTCAGTACCATTATTATTCTGTTTTACAGAAAAGAAAACTGAGCATTAGGGAAGACAAATATGTACCTCAAAGTCACAAAAAATTTTCTCAAAGTCACATAGCTAGTCAGTAGCACAGCTTTGTATGCAGGCAGTCTGACTCTGGAGCTGGCTCTAAGGGCTCTGCCACAGAAAACAACCTTCGGCATAAAAAGGACCCGGGAGGGAGAGAATAACTCCTAAGCACGAATGACCTAAATGGCCCTAATCCTGCAGGAATACTCCCATGGGCAGAGAAGAGGCCGTGAGACTTGTCGAAAAGGCCAAAGGAATGAGTCAGGGTTCCAGGCATGGGCAAGTAGCACAAGTTGGGAACACCACGGTCTATACTTCCTGATGGGACTCAAACTGCACGAACCCTGAGAAACAGACGCAGTGATGTCTTCTGCTCCTGGAGCTAGAGACTGGTCTATAGAGAGTGAATTCCCAGAGTTAAGATCATGGCATTTTCTCCACTCCAAGGTTGCTGTTCGCCCCGCACTTACTCACTGGACACAAGGTGCTAACTCCCAATCTGCAGCCCTAAACTCAGCTCTGACACGTGGGGCCTGGTGGCAGAATGCCATAGTGGAAAGATGTCTCTACCACTAATTGACAATTTTTCTGAAATGCTCTTCCAGGATCTCCAGGAGCATGAATTAGCAGAGGAGGAGCCACTGAGGCAGAAACGAGCAGGTAGGTGAACTCTTGCTTATCAACCATTTCTAGTGAGTCAATTAAATGATATTGGCTCTAACTTTTCCAAACAGTGTGATCTACAATGCAGTCTCAATATCTAGAAGTAAGTAAAAAAAACACCATTCTCTACCAAATGGCATTAAAGGAATCTTTAGCAACATTCCTCCTCCCACCGCTGGTGCCCATCTCCTCAACTGCCCTCCACCTCCAAAAGCCCGCTTCTCCACTCTCAACCCTGCAGCCTTTCCTTTTGCCTTTTTTTTCAAACCTCTTCGATTCTCATTTATCACTTTATTTTCTGGATCCACTTAACCACTAGACTCAAGTTCTTCTCTTCTGTCTTCCACTCTAATTTTCCCACTAAATTTCAAAAGCTGCTCTGGAAAATAGAGGCTCTGCCCCTTGCAAGGTTGAGGGCAGTGAGAGCTATAAACACCTACATGTACAATGATCCTTGGGGCCTGTTCCACATGCAGGACCTGGGCAGGTGTCAGCGTATATCTACAGGCTAGATTTTCCTCGAACCAGATTCTCCTACTTTTCTCATAGGAACCTTTCAAAGCATCATCCTGATGCTTTTATTTCCCTGCATAAATTCTTCATGGGCTCCCAATTGCCTTGAAGATAAAATCCATTTATCTGCTTGAGTCCTACTGGAGGGACCCTGCCTGCCTTTCCCACATGTTCTATTCCTGTTCCCTTTCACCAGTCAGTGCCCTGCCCAACACCCCCCTTTGCTTGTCCAAGGGACTCTGACTTAAGTCTCAATTCACAGGAGTTCCTGCCACACAGGGTCTTGCACTGAATCCCAGACAGGGTGGGGCTGCTTTCTGGGTTCCCACTGCCCTTGATACATTCCCGTAGCACAACAGTGTCCCAATGCTTTGTCATTCTGCTTCCTGTTTGTCATCTCTAGCAGACATGAGTGCCCCTGAACTCTGAGAAACTCAAACACAGTGATATCTTCCACTCCGTCTTTGTATAGCTGCCCCTGTGTGAGTTCAGAGGATCCTTTCCTATTGTTGAGTCTGTTGGCCTGTGGCTACAGCAACTGTGTAGAAGGTGAAACTTCTTACCTCGAGCATTATGAGGGGAAATTCTCCAGACGTGCCGTGACTTTGCTTTGCTCAGTCTCATGGTCTGCAAGATTGGCTGGGCTGCCAAAAGCAGTGGGCTTGTCAGAGGTTAGGGTGGAGGTGTCTGTTAGGCCATCACAGCACAACCACCAGATCCCACTGCTGTGAAACTAGAACCTGACCACATTTTATCCAGCTCTCAAAACCCTCATTGGAAGGTCATACCACTGATAATTTTCTTTTCCTTCCCTTATTTTTCTTTTCTTTTTTCTTTTCTTTTCTCTTCTCTTTCTGCTTCTGGTTCAGCCTTGTCTCCTATTCTTATGGGATCCCCACTCCCCCTTTCTGTCCTCCTTACTTGAAGTGGTCTGCCGCGCAGATGGCACTTTCTGTGTCTTACAAAGACTGTCATTATAGCTCTAGCCTGTTAGGCTCAGGAGATAGAACATGGGGTCCCAGGTTTGATTCTGGTCAAAAGCATGTATCTCAGTTGCAGGCTTGATCCCTGGCCCTGGTTCAGATATGTGCAATCAATGTCTCTCTCTCTCATCAATGTTTCTCTCTCTGTCTCTCCCCCACCTTTCCACTCTCTCTACAAATCAATGGAAAAATATCATCAGGTGAGGATTAACAAAAAAAATTAAAAATAATAAAATAAAAAGAGCATCATTATATCTACCCCTGCTTTCTGTCCCCAGTGACAGGCACAGAGCCACAGGTACCCCATGCAGCACTTTGAAAGACTCTTTTTTAAAAAAATAAAACTATTGGAAGGTGAGTTCTATCTCCAGGTTCCTGCCAGCTTCTTCTAGGTATTGGCTACCCACTTCCGCAGGGGCAGTGGGGGACCTGCAGCTGTAAAAATGACATCTTCCTGCATTTCCTGCGGCTGTTTGTGAGCCATGGCAACAGCACGAAAGGGCAGCCCTTGGGGAGGAAGCTGCTTCCACATCTAAGGGTTTGACATTCCACAATTTTTCCAGACGTGCTTTCATTAAAAACTCTCATGATGATGATAAATCACCATGAAAACCTCTTTTCCTTTATTACATGTGGTCCTCTGTGCTCTCACGCCTCCAGAGTCCTTCGGGATTTGTTAATCACTCAACTCACCATTTGCAGGAGATGGATTGGCCTCGGTACTTTTACTAAATTACTGAAATAAGAAATGGCCATGGAGCCCTGGCCGGTTTGACTTAGTGGCTAGAGCGTCAGCCCGCGGACTGAAAGGTTTCAGGTTCCATTCCTGGCCAAGGGCACGTATCTTGGTTGCAGGCTGCCATCAATGTTTCTCTCTGTCTCTCCTCCTCCTGCCACTCTCTCTAAAAATCAATGGGAAAAATATCCTAGGGTGAGGAATAATAGGAAGGAAGGAAGGAAGGAAGGAAGGAAGGAAGGAAGGAAGGAAGGAAGGAAGGAAGGAAGGAAGGAAGGAAGAGCCATGGAGAGGCCCAGGCATAATGCAATAGATACTTGAAACATGAGCTGCAATTAAGAGTGTGACTACGAGAGGAAGCAATAGGAGGGTTACATGTGGCACATGCCACACAGAAGTGTCGGTTCTGCTTAGTGTGTGAAGTTAGCAGGCTGAAAGCACTGCGCTGATTCTCAGAGTGGTATTCTCCTTCATGTATATGCTCAGCACCCTTTCTGAAGCCTTAATGCCAGAAAGGCTAAAACAGTGGTTCTGAGAGAAAAAAAATTCTCGAAAGGAGCTTGGGATAGAATTGTCTTTAAAGATTGGACCAATACTCATATTTATTCTGAGAACATTGTGGACTTTTTCCTAAGTCATTTTGTTGAGTTATATAACTTCTTGAGCCCTTGATATATATTTATATAACACACACACACACACACACACACACACACATATATCGTGACCCACAGGTTGAGAACCGCAAGCAGGGTCACCTAAGACCATCAGAAAACACAGATATTTTCATTACAGTTCATAACATTAGCAAACTTACAGTTATGAAGTACCAATGAAAATAATTTTTATGGTTGGGGGTCACCACAACATGAAGTACTGTATTAAAGGGTCACGGCATTAGAAAGGTTGAGAGCCACTGTGTTATAGAGTTGTGGAGGGGAATAAATAATATTGTGTACATGTTATTTTTTAAAATGTTAATGGAGTTATCTGGGGGTTTATTTGTTTTTGTCTAATACTTTTTTTTGCTAAAAACAAAGTCAACTAATTTACTTATAAAAACAATGCTGTATTAGAAAGAACCTGAAATAGCCCTGGTTCAGAGACCTTCCCATGTAACCACTAGAGTCAGGATGGATCCCATCACACAGGAGTCAGCATTTTAGGAAAACTGTTTCAAGACTCTGCTGGGAAGAAAAGCCTGCACAGAAGCCCCAGAGGCCAGAGCAGGAATGAGTACACATCTGCCTACAAACCAGAGAGAAATAAGAAGGGGAGAAAGCATCAGAATTATTCTAGACTGAGAGGCTGGCAGAGAGGAGGGACTAATGGAAGCCATCTGAAGAAAAAGCCAGCCAGATGGTTTGGCTGCGTGAACTAGATGAGAGGAGGTGAGTGCCTGCCCGGGAGACCAGCAAGGAGGCTCAGCAGTGTGGACCGTCATTGGCTCCAGCCCCTGGGGTGAGACAGGAAAGGAGCAAAGGGAGCCCTTGTAAATGGCATATTGAGAAGTGGACAAAAGGACCCGGTAACAGATCTGATGTGGGTGAAGGAGAAGGATGGTCCAGGTGACCTTCCAGGAGCACAAACTTGGGTGCCTGGGGGATATGGAGGCCACAGGTAGAAACGGGAGTGGGAATGAAAATCTTACTTTGGACGTTTGTCAACAAACTTGAAATTTCATCTTAAGGGTAATCTTCATAGGGAACTGAAAGTCAAAGCTACTGGTGAGAAGTCACACGAATATGTCTCCTATGTCCATTTAGAAAATTGTTTACACCAGGTTTCATTCCAAGTTTGACTGGGAATGTATCTTCAGCCCTGGGCTGAGGAGTCCTCATTGGTTTTAATTCAGCTCTGAGAGGAAAGATCAGTTGAAGACAACATTTCAAAAAAAGAGATCGAGGATGTCCTAATCCTGTGTGGGAGATGCTTACCTTTACACCTAGTCAGTGGGAGCGAGGCCCCTACCTCACTAGGTTGCTGGCCTCCTGTGCCTTTCTGCAGCCCTGGCAGCCCGGGTGTGTGGACCCTTTTGATCTGAGTCCAGAAAACGCTATACATTTTCCAGGTGAAGAAACAGATTTGAGGGTTTTCATGGCTTTAATCCTTCCTGTGATAATAGGTGGCATGCTGTGTTCAGAGCAGGCCCTGGTGGTGGCGGAGCAAGATGAGAAGGCCAGATGCTCTCAGCCTGGTATTTGAGTTTGGTTTCAGAGTTGACCTTTAATACCTGGAGTGCTTTTTCTTTCATTCTCTGATTAGTGCTGTTTGTTTGTTTAATACTCTCCAAGGTGAGACATAATTGAAATAGCAAGTTTTGCTTGAACTACCAGCAGACATTGGCAAAGAATTGAATCATTACTTTTTTTTAAATTCTCACCCAAGGATGTTTTCTGATTTTAGAGAGAGAGAAAGGGAGAGAGACAGGGAGAGGGGGGAGAGAAGAGAAAGAAAGAGAGAGAGAGAGAGAGAGAGAGAGAGAGAGAGAGAGAGAGAAACATTGTTGTAAAAGAGAAATATTGGTCAGTTGCCTCCCATATGCACCCCCACTGGGTATCAAACCCAAAACCTAGGTATGTGCCCTAACTGGGAATTGAACTAGCAACCTTTTGGTACATGAGATGACACTCCACTGCCAGGGCTCGTTACATTTTTTATAATCAGTATTATTGTTTCTATCTGCTGTTTCGGAATGGTTATGATATGCCAGACAGTTTGCTAGGTATCTGCCCTCAGTAATCAACTCCTTAACAACACCTCTGCAGAGAAAATATTACTCCTTCTTTGCACATGAGCAAAGTGTGGCTCACAGAGGTTAATGCCTGTCCAGGTAAGAAGGCATTCCACGCAGCTCTCTGTGGCTCAGAGTGCATGCTCAGGGTTAAGAATCATAGTTCTCAACCTATGTTTCTGACCTGTAAGATTCCATCCCATGATTCTTGGAGCCACTTTGTAGAGCACGGATCAGTGAGACCACTGCTTCCCCGTACACAGGAAAGAACTTTATATGGGATTGACTTTTTTTTTTTTACCCATGCCAGCCATACACATGAAAGATCAAGAGACTTACAAGGCCTATTATTATCAGTATAGCCATACAAATGAAATATTACTTAGTGATATGGAGTGAAAACAACAGCTTTATATATAGTTAAAAATACAGACACATACACACATTCTCTTTAAAGTGTTCATCATACACTGCTACACAAGTAGGAGGCATGGAGCTGCAGGAGTTACAATATACATGACATGTGGGAATATCTCAAGCATAAAAACCACACTTAAGTTGCAAAAATAAAATTTCTTTCTTCAAACATTTTGATCTGGGCTCAAGCAAAACAAATAATGAACACAATGATTTTATAGTATTTAACACTTTAAAACAGAAAAGGGTCAACAGTTGCAGTAGTCCTGAAAATGTAGATAGAAGTTTAGAGAAATAAACAATGCATTTCATCCCCACTCACTTAAAAAAAAGTCTTCAGCAGATCTGTTTCATCCTTTGGAGATACGATGAGTCAGTAGAACAGATTCTTTTCCCCAAACTGCACAGCCCAGTATTTTATGACACAGTGCTTCCCTCTCTCTTCCATCCATACCTGCCAGGTAAGCCAGAGCCAGGGGTTCTGGTGGTTGACCCCTAGAGACCAAACCTTTCTAAAATCTAAAGGGAGAACTTTGACTACTATGCTGCCAAATTCCTACCTACTAGAATATGCCAAGAAAACAGAAAAAAACAGCAGAAAAATAGTCATTGCTTAATATGGCCTGCTACAGAACTATGAGGGAGAAACAAGAGAGCCAAACCCAGTGATAAAGATACACTGTCCTCTTTGGTCAAAAGAAAACCACACCCAACCTCATGTCTCCGGGGTGAAGTTAGCAGCCTTCATTCTTTTGCAGGTAGGAGATTAATTTATGGTTCTATTTTAGCTCTGACTTTTGAGAAGCCATAATTCCTATTAGAGTTGCTGGGCAAAAGTGGTATTGTTTGCTTTAGCAGCTGTAATTAAGGCAAAACTGCTTGTCTCAGTTTGTGGCCAACTTTCCAGAAATGTCTCTTTAAGATAAGTGCCTTGTAGTGGGCAGTGATTTATGGGGAAAGAGAGGGGAAATCCTGGCTGGTTTGTGCCTCCTGGGCCTGCAGATAGGCCTCCATCTGTGACACGAGTGACACCTGGAATGTGCTAGCTTCCACTGGGGCATCGGTGAGTCAGAAAAATTCAGACAAACAGCAGGGCGCAGGGGCAGAGAAAAAGAAAATACATTAAACTGTCTGGAATCAGATGGCCCCAGGGCAGCAGACGAAGCTGAAAGCCTCTTAACACACACACAGAGGTAGGGGAATAGCCCTGTGTTCCCCCTGGTTCCTTATAGCTGAGGCAGGACAGAAGAATCACTTTCCTGGAAGTCCTTGTGTTTGGGTCAGGGAAGGAGGCAGAGATTGTCATTTCTACTCAAAGCGTAGGCCTGTCTGAGGCTGTGAGCAGAATATGCCCTGTGTCCCTAGCAGCAAGCACAGTGTCTGGGAGGTATCCACTCAATATATAGTCAAGTTACTTATAATTCAACTAGAGGCCCAGTGCACAGATACAGCCACATTGAAAGGAAATTAATTAGAAGAAATATTTTAGAGGCTGGGGAGGGACCACAGGAGGTTGCTCCAGGGCATGTCCAGCCCATCTCACCCAGTTCCCTATGGGCCAGACCCCAGTAGCAAGCTAACCTACCAGTTGGAGCATCTGCCCCCCGGTGATCAGTGTGCATCATAGCAACTGGTTGAATGGTCAAATGGTCGGACACTTAGTATATTAGGCCTTTATGTATAAATCTAAGCTAAGGAACAAATCAACTGAGCAAGGGTCAATGTCAAGATCCACGAATGCTGATGGCTGTAGGTCATTGTGTTTTTCCTCACTGTGGATTTCTAAGACATTTATTATGCTGACTCAAATGGAGCAAAGTTTTAGCTAATTCTTCCATTTATCATTTATAATTTTGCCTCTGAGTTTAATTTTATTTCAAAATGTATTTTGGGAATTGCACACCATGTTTCAAAGACACATTTAATAATAACATCTCATATTTTTATGATCCTTTAGAATTTACAAAGTGGTCCCTTTCATTATCTTTTCTTGTTTGAGTCGTGGCAGGATATAATTAAAATAAAATGGACTTTGGAATGAGAAAAATGTAGCTTTAAATCCCAGTTTTAAGATTTGCTATCCATATGGCTTCAATTTTGCCATCTTCAAGATGGGGGGTTGCATACTGTTCTCATGGCCCTTGAACCTACCAGGCAATGGAGAAATGGCAGCTACTGTTATTATTGTCACCTTCATGATCACTTGGGAATCTACTCAGTATCCCTGAATAAAGAGGTGGGCAAGTATCAGTTCTTTCAAAGCAAAAGAGGAAAAATAAGGGTAAGCAGATATGCTTGGAGATTGCACGATTGTTCCCCCATAGGAGCACCAGCAGACAGTGTTGAAAGCAAAAATCCACGCTAAAGCCAAGAACAAACTTATGTGCTTATATTGGTTCTCCAAGATCACCTTCTCAATTTCCTCATTTGGATTCAAATGTTAGATCACCAGAAGCACCTGTGAGAATTGGGGAAAAAATAAATAAACATTTCCAGGCCTCCCCCATCAAGATTCTACTTTGGCTCACAGCTAAAGCTCCAAAGTATCTGAGTGTAGAATTCCCTAGGTGGGTGTAATCATCAGTCAAGTGTGGGGGACAGTGGAATAAGGCATTTTTTTAGCCTGTTTGGAAGAACTGACCATTTAAAAAATATATTTTATTGATTTTTTACAGAGGAAGGGAGAGGGATAGAGAGTTAGAAACATCAATGAGAGAGAAACATCTATCAGCTGCCTCCTGTACACGCGCTACTAGGGATGCGCCCGCAATCAAGGTACATGCCCTTGACCAGAATCGAACCTGGGGCCCTTCAGTCCGCAGGCCGATGCTCTATCCGCTGAGCCAAACCAGTTAGGGCAGAACTGACCATTTTTAAGGAGAATATGTTTCCTTCTCTATTATAGATCCCCAAACTTACCAGTCTTTGATCAGGGAGAAGTGATGTGTAGGCCAAGGGTTACTCTGAAACTCCTTTAAAAGTTAGTGAACATAAAAGGTGGATAAGGGACAGAGGGCCTTAGAAGCTGATGTTCTTATTAGTAGTTGCACAGATCCCATAGACTTGGACTCGCTAGAGGCACAGGAACTTTCCTCTTAGTATTTTAAGTTTTTGGCTCAGCTCCCTGGAAGATCTCAGCGGAAAAACTCACTGCCTTGGTTTCAGTGGGGAGTGTTGACATCTATGAATCACCATATGCTTTTCAGGCCCACACTTTTGTTCTGCAATTAAGTCTGCAAAGAGCCCAGAGTGGTGGACTCACGGGTGGGAGGTAGACAGGACCTTCAGACAGATATTATTAATATTATGCTGCGATCAGACCCTGGAATGCAACACTGCGGATGATGAAGTGGGGGATATGAATTGTTATAGACCTCATTCATCTCAAAAGCAGCTCCCGTCCAGGAAATCCTGTTTACATTCATGGGAGGAGAGTCTACTGACCACAGCAAAGAGGGGCCTGGAGCTAGAAATCCTCTGGAGGGTATAAATAGTGCTGCATTACTTTTCAGGAAAAAGAATGTGTTCTAAGGCAGACCTGCCCTCCTTACAAATATTCCAAGGGCTAACATACTGTGTCTAGAGTTCAGAGCACATAGATTAAGATAAGCAGTCCCCCAGACCACCACCCCGAAGCTTGTTTTCATCACGAAATCATTTGAGAATCAGAAAAAAAGAAAACCAGGAGTTTTGAGGCAATCGCCTCAATGAGAAAAAAACATAGTATCATGATAGACTAAAATTGGGTTTTAAAAGTTGTCTGTTCTGCAGGAAATATATCTTTATAAGGAGAAAATGCACCTTAAAGTGTATTCTTTTTTGTTGTTATTTTAATCCTCATCCAAGGATATTTATTCCATTGCTTTTCAGAGAGAGTGAGTGGAAGGGAAGGAGTGAGGAGGAGAGTGAGAAACATCAATGTGAGACACATTGACTGGTTGCCTCTGGCACACGCTCAGGAATCCAACCCAGAACCCTTTGTTATGTGTGCTAATGTTCTAACCACTGAGCAAGGACAAAATGCATTCTTAATTTTAAGAAAACCTGCATTTTTACAGTTTGTGTTAATTATATTAAGTTGAATGATGCCCAAAATGAAATAATTCTCAACAAGTTTGGTGAGTTAAATCAACATGCTAAGACAAACATAGTTTGCAACTGTAAGTGAACATTTTTCTACCATAAACATTTATCAACTGGAATTTCCCATAGTAAACTTACTCTACTTTAGTGTTTCACATAAATAATCCTTGGAACATAGAGAGCAAATCTTGCAATTTTATGGGAGACATTCTTTGCCCTTTTAGAAAATAGACATAGAATTTTTCATTGTATGGTAAAATATGCATCATAGGTTCAGATTTACTTAAATTGTAAGGTGATTGTTTCTTATCTTTTTCATACTTAACTGACAAAATAAAATAGGCCACAACTTGCCTTCTCAATGTATCTATAAAATTTTTTCTTAATTTTTGAAGGTTGTTGTTCATTAGCTTCTAACCTAGTCCGTGGCTTCTGCTCCAGTTATATATTTCAGCCAAGAATGAGGCAAGGATTCAGGTGATGACAGAGAGGTGAATCTGTGACTCAACTCAGAGCCACAAGTTAAACTTACTATGTGGTGACTCCAGGCTAGATGTAGTGAGTAAGACTATGAGAAATGAAACATTTCCTGCCCTTGAGGAGCTTACAGCTAGTCGGCCAGACATGATGTCATATAGGAAACTATATGACATCTATATATATACTAGAGGCCCGATGCACAAAAATTCATGCAAGGGTAGGCCTTCTTTCCCCCAACTGCTGGCACTGGCTTCCCTCTGGCAGCTGGGACCCAGGTAGCTTTTTGTCTGGAAGGACATCTGGTCTAATTAGTATATGAACTTTTCATTATTATAGATATACTAGAGGCCCGGTGCACAATATTCATGCACTGGGGGTGGATGGTCCCTCAGCCCAACCTACCCCCTCTCACATACTGGGAGCCCTCAGAGGATGTCCTACTGATGGCTCACCCCCGGCCTGGCCAAGG
This sequence comes from Antrozous pallidus, assembly GCA_027563665.1. Taxonomy (NCBI): domain Eukaryota; kingdom Metazoa; phylum Chordata; class Mammalia; order Chiroptera; family Vespertilionidae; genus Antrozous; species Antrozous pallidus. The sequence goes on along the minus strand of CM050517.1, from coordinate 17,064,450 downwards.
CCAAAAGCCTCTGGCTGAGGCTTTAGGCCTTGGGCACCCAGCGATTCATCGCCCTGCGATGGGGCTGATTGCTGGCTCCTAAGCCCCAGCCATGGGCACCTAGTGATCACCCTGAGATTGGGCCTGATGACTGGCTCCTGGCTCCACCCCAACCCTGGCCTTGGGCACCCAGCGATTGCCCTAAGATTGGGGCCTGATCACTGGCTCCTGGCTCCACCCCAGCCTCAGCCCACCTATCGGGCCTGATCCCTGGCTCCTGGGTTCATCCTAACCCTGGCCTTGGACACCCAGTGATTACCTTGTGATAGGGGCTGATTGCTGGATGTCTCCGCGTCAGCCCTAGCTTGCCAAAGCCAGAAAAAGCCTCCCAAGAGGGCAGTAGACATTTCGGTTGGGTATTAATTTGCGTATCGCTCCTGTTTGGCTGGTGGGCATGGCTGGTGGGCATGTCTGGTGGGCATGGTTTGTGGGTGTAGCAAAGGTATGGTCAATTTGCATATTACTCTTTTATTACATAGGACTAGAGGCTTTTTGCATGGGGAGGGCATGTCCCTCAGCCTGGCCTGTACCCTTTCCAATCTGGAACCCCTGAGGGATGTCCAACTGCTGGTTTATGCTCGATCCTAAACCAGCAGTTGGATCTTCCTCTCACAATCCAGTACTGCTGGCTCCTATCCACTCACCTGCCTGCCTGCCAGCCTGATGCCCGCTAACTGCTCCCCTGCTGGCCTGGTTGATGCCTAACTGCTCCCTTGCTGATCGCCCCCAATTTCCCTCCCCTGCTGGCCTGATCATCCCCAACTGCCCTCCCTGCCAGCCTGATCACCCCAAACTGCCCTCCCCTGTAGGCCTGGTCACCACCAACTGGCCTTGTACACTACCCCCCCGTAGGCCTGGTGGCCCCCAACTGCCCTCCTCTGCCAGCCATCTTGTGGTGGCCATTTTGTGATGACCTGAGGGTGGCCATCTGTAATGGCCATCTTGTGGGGGCTATCTTGTGATGATACCATGCATGACACCACCTAGGCTTTTATTATATAGGATATACATACACTGTCTGCTCTATCTGCAGTGGACATGTATGTGTTGGGGGTCAGATCCATCTAGAATGATAGCCAGTCAGCCAGTCTAAGGATAATTTGAAAAAACAATGAAGAGCTGAAGATCACCTTCATTTTACTTTCCAACTTGCCAACTTTGCCTTTGTGGAACACCTATCATATTCTGAAATACAGAGTAAAAACCAAGAGCTACACCAGACAAGGAGCAAAGGGAATTAACTAGATGACTTTCCCCAGAGATCTCAAATTTGCATAATTCATCTTTCAAAATGAATGTCAACTGAATGGTGATTGAAACATATTGAATCATCCTGGTGATTCAGGACATGTATTGACATTTACTGTCTCGACTGTTGCCTGCATGCTAGGTCTCTCTGCTTCTATTCTTGTCCTATTATAGTCTGTTCTCCATACGGAAGGCCTTAGCCTTGGACACGAAGAAGGGTGTGGGAATGGTGCGGAAGGACAAGTCCTGAGCTTGGCCTGTGAATCTCTTAAATGTCCAGAGACCACTGCTCTGAGACCAGACAGATCAGTTGCCTTCTTGGTTTTAATAGTAAAGTTGTAGAAAAGACGCACCATAAGGGGGGCTTGGTGCATACAAATTCTTCTTTTCCTCCGAAAAGTTTATTAGAAATTCTTTTGTTGTTGTTAATCCTTACTTAAGGTTAATTTTCCATTGACTTTTTGAGAGAGTGGAAGTGAGAGGGAGAGACAGAGAAAGAGAAAGAGAAACGTTGGGCACCTCCTGCATGCTGTGCCCTTGACAGGAACTGAACCCAGGACCTTTCAGTCCATGGGTCAACACTATCCATTGAGCCAAATTGGCCAGGGCTTTGCTAGAAATTCTTAAAGGCTGATGTGTCCAGCATCCACATGTTCTCATCATCACCTTTAAGTGCTAAAATGTCTACGGTGTTCTTCCTCCACCACCCACAGTAAGTTCTCACAGCCTTCTTATGTTTCATTTCAGTTGCCACAAGTCATCCTACAGCTAAAGAGTACACTGTTGATATTGAGATCAGTTTTGAAAATGCCTCCTTCCTGGAGCCTGTCAAAGCTTACCTGAACAGCCTCAGTTTCCCAATTCAAGGCAATGACACTGACCCCACTGCCAACATTCTGAGCATAGAGGTGACAACAGGTAAGTAAAAGACCCATTGCTTCAGAAGGTAGGATTGGGCATATCAAAAGAAAGGCTCTCTGAGCTCATTCCCATTAGAGCAAGTTATACTGAGTAGGCAAGTACAATGACCCAACAGGCTTGACCTGTGATTTTTGTTACTTCATTGCCTTCCAGATGAAATCTCTCTTGGTAAACTCTGCACCCAGTTTGCTTATTTTAAATGGTGACCGCATGTTTACTTAGTGGTTTGTTTGTTGGTAGTCACAAAGTGGTCCCAAGATATGGCCATGAAAACTACTGAATCCTCTTATCCTGAGCAATTGGTGGATGTGGAAAGTATGAGTTCAGGAGACTGATAAGTAGAAGTTCCATTCTTTTTGGCATCATAGGTCAGGAAATAAGAACCAGGTACATGCCCAGGTCAGAACTAAGGCATTATTAAGCAGGACCTCCCAGACTATGGGGTTGCACTTTCTGGTCATTGACTCCCTTCCAAGATCATGATAGGTCTCCTATGTCTCAGAGAATCATCACCTCTATGCCATAGCAGCTGTAAGATGTGATTGCCCTTTATGTTATACAAGGTGACTGCTTTGTAAATTGCAAAGCACTAAGATGTGGACTTTATTATTCTAAAATAGCAAGAAGAATAAAATTCTTATTTTAAAAAATTTTTTGAATTCTAATATTTTAAATAGTCTATCACAGCATCAGTTTGCATATTGATTTTTAGCACTTAATATATGCTGCTTGAACCTGAAAGAGCTGTCTTAAAATTCTCTTTGGATTTCATTCCCCACTAAATTCTGCATTAGCATTAGCATTAATTTCCTTGAGTTACCATGAGGTTCTCTGATCCAATGCATTATGAGTAATCCACAATGTTTCTCAAATGTATTTGTGAAAAGGACTCTTCCATAGAACATTTCACAAAACCAGTTATGTTGGAGCAAGATAGGAAACACCTTTCTATGTCTCCACTCAGCACAGATCTGCAACTAAAATTGTTTCCCCTACCTGTGGGAAAAAATTAATAATTTGATATATTTTTAGTCAATTTTGTTTTGCTTCTTAATATTTTTTATGGAAACTTTTGGTATCTATTTGGGTAATAGAAAGCTAATCTAGTAAACAAATGTACCAATAAGTATCAAATATAAGTCATTCATTTTTGTCGAACGGGTTGTGATTGTTCACACTTGAGCTTTCATTGTGAGCTAATGTTATGTATGCTCAATATGAACATATTAACATATTAACATAGTAACAAGGTCTTCTTGTTTTTTCTTGCTCTGTTGGAGGAGGTGTGATTTCAGGGGCTCTACTGTGTATGCCATTTTAGAAACTTGTTAAATTGGGTTAACAAATTTACAATTTGAATTAGCAAATTTCTCTTTTAAGATGCAAATGTCCTGGGAAAGCTTAATTTATTCTACCAGCAAGACTGGGTGATTGGGTGAAAACTTTCTGATAGTTAACTGAGAGAGCCTGTAACTCAAGGACCTCAGGACCAGAAGGGAAAGCTGAGGAGAGTTGACCTCAGAAAGGAGTGCATGGATGGGTGAGCAATGAAGATTAGACTTACTGACTATGGTACTAATATCTAAGCACCCCCACATTTTCTCTATTCCCCTTTTCCCATGCCTCTCCCTACCCATTCTTCCAACAGCTTACTTTATGATCCTTTCAAGGAAGACATTTTTAATAATAGCGACAAAACTAAGGGACAGACAGTGTATATAAAGCACCAAATAATATGTGGGATGTGGAAGGTGGTCTGGTGATGATAGCTTTTGTCATCCTCTTAAAGCAAGTTTGTATTTTACATGGGAGTCAAAAGTTCTTCAAATAGTACCCCCACATCCCTCTCAAAAGAAAAAAACAAAAGCAAAAAACAAAAATATGCTTTAGCAGTGGGATTTCAGGTCAGTAAAAGAGAGATTTTGACAAAGGGAGTCGTTTTGGCTCCCTTCAAATTCCTCCACCAATGATCCTCACCCTCACCAGCAGCCTGGACACCCTCTGATCCCTAAGCTCTGCACAGCTTCCATTGAATTCTAGAGCATGAGGTTGCATTAGCATCCAAGGACTCACCGGGACTCAGTTGTTCCTCCTACTTCAGGAACAATTATTTGATGGTTTTCTTTTGGAGAGTCACTCTGTTGTGCCTTTGCCCAGGTGTCAATCTGCATAAAACAAAACAAAACAAAAAAACAGCTCCTGGTGATTTGACTTTGGTCCAGTTTTAGAAATAAATTCAGCACTCTGTTTCCAGTGTCCCCTTAGTATCAGACTCTGGGCTGCTCACATTTGACATGAAATGTAAAAGGCATAATTTTGCTTGTACTCTTCATTTGTTATCTATTGCTATGTAACAAATTACCCCAAAACTTAGCATTCAAATGGCAAACAGGTCACAGTTTCTGAAGGCCAGAAATTTGGGAAAAGCTTAGCAGGCTCTGGCTCAGGGTCTCTCATGAGGTTGTCAAGCTGTCTGCCAGAGGAACAGTCATCTGAAGGCTAAACTGGGGGGGGGGGGGGGGGGGAGGGGGGCGGGGGAAAATTCACTTCCAAGCTCACTCATGTGATTCCCAGCAGGCCTCAGTTCCTCAGTAGCTATTGGCTGAAGACATCGGTTCCTCACTTTGTGGTTTTGTGAAATGTCATGATATGTTCTCATGTGATGACAGCTGGCTTCCCCCAGAGCAAGTGATGCAAGAGAGAATGAGAGAGAGCCACCAAAGTGAAAGCCAGAGTGTCTTTATAACCTAATCTCAGAAGTAATACTTCTGTTATCATCTGTTTATTGGTCACACAGACCAATCCCAGTACAATATGAGAGGGAACTACATAAGAGTGTGAATACCCAGAGGCAAGTATAGTCAGAGCCCGACTTGGAGGCTGGCTACTGTATGTCAGAAATCTCTCATATTATCATTGTAGGCATGCCCTGGGCTAGTTGGATAGACATCTTTTAGATGCCCATGCCTAATAGCATGGTGATACCTACAGGAGCCATGGGAATCTCATGCAGTATTCTTGAACTTCTCAGAAGGCCAATATGGAGTGGAGTTAGCCTATACTTGCAGTCTATAAATGCAAAAGTGGTGACCACTTCTCTCTCCTCACTGTTTTGGTTGACGATAGTCTGTAGGCCTACTGGAAGTGAAATCTGGTGCTCCTGTGAGACAGGCTACAGGTGGCCTCAGGAACAGTGCCTTCACAATCTCACTTGTCAAGAGCATGGCAACGCCCCTGCTGGGCATACTTGCAATTGCCTTAAAGGACTGCCTCCCAAGGGACCTTTTTGTCAGCTCCAGAGAGGTAAGTAACTGCTCATTTGCTGAGTGGCTATTTGGTATCAGATCAAACAAATGTTTCTGTGTCCTGTGTGTTCTTAAAGGCTAACATGAAATTTTTAAATATTGCCCCCTTATTTCAGACATAACCCTGAGAATGTCAGTCAGACTCAATGTGGGCTTTCAAGAAGACCTCAGGAACACTTCCTCTGCTCTCTATAGGTCCTACAAGACTGACTTGGAAACAGCGGTAGGTTTTGACCTCACAGGCATTTGAACCAAACAAACTTTGGGTTGCACTAAATCTGTTGCATTGATTGGATATTTTTCTTGGATCTGTCAAAATTTATGAATGTGGGTGTTAAAATTATTCCTGTACTCCTGGGATGATGAATTCAGAAGAGCTCAAATCAGTGTTCAGGGGATGATTGGACATCATCTTGACCTTTAGATGGGACTTCTTTCCAGGATAGAGTTGATTCAGATATGATTTGGTGACAAAAACTCACTGAAACCTATTCAGAGACCCAAGAGCTTGCTCTAGAAGACATTTCTATTTGTTTTTACACAGCACACAGATGAAACTACTAACCTCTTTTGAGCAGATCAGCCCAAGACTGGCAAAGACAGTTCCAAATCATTCTATACTAATAGATCACAGGCATTCACTCTTAAACCACATTTAAATTTACCCTCATGAAAATAGAGACTATTCCCTGAGTGTTAACTGTGTGTCAGACACTATTGTCAGTGCATTGCCCTGGATGACTTCATCTAAATCTAAATGTCTTACTTGAATTAACTTATTTGGAATAAACCATTCCAACTGGTGTGGCACAAATTATTACAGGTAGCCTGAGATCATGACTTCCCTAACTCTCTGGGCAGCTGAGCTCCTACCTCAGGCCAGGAGTAAAGCTGAGTATGCCACACAAATATTATCATTTTCCATGGGTACCATGTTATAATGCTGATGCCGGAGAGCTCTTGGACATCTGATTTACATATTTGGCATGTAATAGTTCTACACAGCATGAGAGTCCTTCTCATACACACAACCACATGCAAAATCACATACATTTGAGGAAGGAGAGTCACATACTAAACTCTGGATCCCACCCAGGCAGGTACCTGGTACAGAGTGCTTTGCACATTGCATCTGTCCTATCCATGTGACTTGAATTAAATTGAATTTCCTATGAGGTTGGTATTCAGAGGAATGAACTGGAGTAAAAGCATCATCATAAACCACCTTGGCTCAATCAGCACCACAATATGTTAAGTGAGGCATGAGGCAGTGTGGTGGCCTTAAGAGTGTACCTCGTGGATCTCTAACTGCAGGGAATGTAATTGACCATGGCCCTCAGCTCCTGCCTCTGATGGTCATGACAGTGCTTGTTGCTCACTGCTAATGAATAAGCTCTGCAGGTCTGCAACTTCCAGATACAGACCCATTTGAAGGCCTTCCCGAACCTTCCCAGGCTCAGTCAAGATGGTTTCATCCAACCTTCATTTCCACTCTCTTCCACTTGGGGTCAAATGTCTCTCTCTGCCTTCCTGCTGCCTCTCCCATATTCTTTTTTCTTGAATATATACATTTTTTACTGATTTTAGAGAGAAGAAGGAATAGGGAAAAAATAGAAACATTAATGACAAGAGAGAATAATTGATCACCTGCCTCCTGCACACCCCCACTAAGGATTGAGCCCACAATCTGGAATCCAACCATGACATCCTGGTTCATGAGCCAGTGCTTAAACCAATGAGCCACACAGGCAAGACTCCCTCATATTCTTTCATAGTTGTTTTCCTGAATACTAGTAAATGTTTCTAGTGTTTGCTTTTTAGAGAAAATAAACTTTCAGAGATAGAAACAGAAATGACTTCTTCAGAGATCAGCTGATGCCAGAGCTGATGCCAGAACTAACATACACAGGAGGAGATTTCACAGGGTGAAAGGAATATGTGCTTTTTCCCCCTGTTTCTAATCTTTGACATCTCTCTTATTGGACCTTGCTACATGACACTGTCTGCTTTATTTTTCAGTTCTGGAAAGGTTACAGTATTTTACCTGGTTTCAAAATGGTGACTGTGACAGGGTTCAGGTAAGAATGCTATAATTGGATCGTTTCTATTTAATGGCACAGACCAACACAACACATCAGTGAAGGAGGAAAAGCCTGTTACAGGGGCGTCATCTGGGACACTCAACAGGGGCAGAATGCTGGGGCTGAAAGTGGCCGAAATACTGAGAATTGTAGCTCACTCCTTACAGAGGCGCCTACTTAGAGAAGGAAGGTTGAAAAATGACTCGTGTTCATTCTATGCACACAAGAATTTTAAAAAGATATGGGTAAGTTTGTAGTTTAGGGAGTTCAGAAATATAAAAGTGAAATAATGTCACACAATGATGCATTTATTCAAGAAAAGTTGGCCACCCAGAACCACAGGTGCAGGCTGTGCAATGTGGGTGGTACCCCTAGAGCTGGGCACCCTGGCTGAGCTGAGAGGGTTCGTAGTTTTTCGAACAGTTGGTTGCCAATGTTAAGTTAAGAATGTGTACAGAGACAGTGAGGGTTTTGGCTTCACTTGACATTATGCTTCTCTGGTAACCCTAGGCCAGCATGGCTGTAGAACAACTCTCTGCATTATGGCTGCCACCCTATGACCAGTTTATGTGATTTGTTCATGCACTCCTCTCTGGCTATTTTGTTATTTATGTTACCTGTTTGCATACAGTGGAGTGCCCACGCCCCACTCAGGCTTTCAACTAGAGCTTGAAAAACACATTGAGTTCAGTGAACCCTTCCTGCCGTTTTGTTTTCTCACACAAATAAAATAAACCATAAGGATCTAGACTCTTCAAGATCAGTTACTGTTTTACTGAACTGCATGGTCTCCATCCAGGCCCGGAAGTGTGGTTGTGTCATATGAAATCAGAACTACAACTCCATCCCCTGGATTAATGCACAGAGCGAATGAGCTGGTCACTCAGAACATCAACCAGACCTACAAAATGGACTACACTTCTTTCCAAGCAATGCCTAGTAGTAAGTAGACATTGCTACTTTTCTTTTTTCCTGTGCAATGATTCCATTTAGATATGACAAGGGTGTTTATTGTTATGCTGAAATCTGCAAAATTACATTGCAATGTCCCCTGTGGAGAGAATTTTGGTCCCCAGCATAGAGGTCTATCTGCCATTTCCCTGTCTTTGAGGAGCAGAGCCCCTCAAAAAGGCTAATTCACTGTAGTTGGGGGAGAGGTTGTCAGGCGAGGGATTTTGCAAGGGGGCCACTGAGCCATCAGGGTTTATGGATTTTAAAAATTACTGTAACAGGTCCAAGATATATATTAAAAAAATACAACCAACATTGTGGTGCAGGTTGGGATATTCATGAAGTGCCTTGGTATGAAATAGGGGGCCACTGTTATTTTAGAGCAGTAGTTCTCAAAGTGTGGCCCCAGACCAGCAGCATCAGCACTGTTGGGGAACTTGTTAGAAATGCAAATTTTTGGGACATCCCACACCAAGCAGGGCCAATCTGTTTCAACAAGCCCTCCAGGCGATTTGATACCCAGGAAAGTTTGAGAACCCCTGCTTTGTATCACATCAAGCAGTGGTGAGAGTCTTGGGATTTTAGATGTTCTCCTACATTTTGCAAATGTGTTACAGTGCTGGGCTTTGTTGTGTTAGGAGGTGGGTAGAGCTATATGTTGTCCAAGAGAAAGCAAGGGGAGCTGGCTGGACAAAGATTTGGCGTGCTGGAGTTTGGCTGATAGACATCCTAGATAACACAGGCCCATGGTTCCCAGGTGAAGGTAGTTCTTTGGCGCAGCACGGTCTACCATGGGGGAGGACAGTGCAGAGAGGGCCAAGGGCACCTGCTAGGCTGTTCTCACAGCAGTTTTGTGCTCTTTCTCTTCACATTCTCTGATGGTATTTTTAACAGCAGATCTTTTTAAAAAATAAAATATTGAAAGAAAGATACAAAATGGTAAGAAAGTGCTGCAACATAAGCAAGATAAAATAGCAAAACAAAAATTCAGGACAAATGAGAGAAAATTTTAGAACAAACTGATGAAAACTGGAAAGCTAAAAAAAAGGGGGAGGATAAGTGGCCTAAAAATGTGGACTCACACAAAAGCAATTTTAGCAATGCCACACCTTCACCCATAATATCACCCCTGAAAATTTATTGTTCTGAGGGCACAACGGAGGAGTAGTTTCTTGCATAGATGTTCTTCAATTATTATTATTTTTTCCCAAAAATTTCAGTTGCACTGAGAATAATCAGACATTTAAATGAATAAGATGAGTAGCTTTACTGATCAGTGTCTGTCAGTCCAGAAATAATGGTGCTTTAGTAGCCATGGCTTATTCTTCCAAAGAGCAATAAAGTCACTGGGAATGGTACTCGAATCCCCTTTTGCAGAGGATCTATCTACATCCATCCCTGTCCTCCTTCAGACCAGAATGTGAGTCTGTGATGTACTCAGCCTTAGACCACGAAACATGAACTAATGTTTTGTGCCATTCCATGGGGCATGCAGACACAGCCCCGCTCTCCATAGCATTGGTGGTTTCTACCCAGAATACAAATATCAAAAAAATTCCAGTGACTGTGTGCTTTTAAAAAATTGTATTTGAGAGACAGGGGAGAGGAAAAGAACAGGAAAGAAAAATGCTGAGTGGATGAGTTGGTATCAGGAACCTATTTTTAAATCTGTTTTTATGAAACACAAAAAGTTCTTGGCAATATTTAGAACAGTGCCATTGGTTTTGTCACATATAAACCCTCTGGTGATCCTCAATTAATCAGCAGGATATGATTAACTATATATCCCTTTCTTTAATCACTACCAATAAATTGATGATCAGTTCTATACAACCATATGATCCTGACAGTTTTACTAGTCATAGTTATGAGCAACAATAGTAACGGAAAGAGGGCATTATTGTTGTACCTTTTCTATGGAGAGTCCGGTGCGTTCCACATATTTCATCTTCACATATTCCCTGTGGCAAATAGTACTATCTTCATTTTACAGGTGAGGAAATGGAGGCTTAAAGAGGGCAAATAATTTACCCCTGGACATATAGTAAGTAACACAAGAGTGTGTGACTTCAAAGCCAGTCCACTGTGTTAACTATTCATAGGTGGCCTTGATTCCTAAAGGTTGAATGTGCTTTTTAAAAATCTTAAACCCAAATAGGAACCTAAAGAAAAAAGGTAAGAAATATTTAGATACCTTGACATTTTGATCAGAGCATCAGACCACCCAAAATGAATTATATGGTGTTTGAGTGCCATGTTTACAGTGTAGAGAAGTCTGATCTGAGCAGGAAGCCCATACACAGAGGCTCAGAATGCCTCTTGACCCAGCTCCTCCCACCCCTCCCACATGGGCCACAGGAAGGACATGCACAGGACACAGCTTAGAGAACTGCCTGTTGTGTAAAATCAGGACCACCTTGGAAGGACACACAAAAATAACAAATTGTGTGTTTCTATCTGGGGGATTACTTCATGCAATGGTTCTCCAGAGTTTTACTGTGAAAACAATAGCAATTGCTACTGTTTCCCTAAGTCACTTCCCAAGGTAGCTTGTAATTTTCTGCTAGACTGTTTGAAACATTAAAATATACTTGGGATCCCCATTATTGCACCGGGGACTCTTAAGTGTGCAGAGACCCCACACTGGAAGTCATGTCCCTAGTATACAAAATTGGCAGACTCTCACTGGTTGGGCCTCAGGTAACAGCTGCCCAGGGATGGAGGGAGGAGGACATGTTGCCTCAGTCTAGAGAGCACCACGGATGAGACATTGTGGCGACCTCATGAGACCCTTTGGAACGACATCTGGTGAGTAGTAGTAGTTGGCTTTATTTGCTTTGTAACCCTACTAATTCTTTTCTTTGGGTTTCCAGATGAAACCAGGTTCTCTGTCACACCAGAAATCATCTTTGAAGGGGATACGGTAACTCTGGTGTGTGAAAACGACATTCCATCCTCCAACGTGTCCTGGTACCACATGGGGAGGCACTTCAACATCCAGAACAGCAGCAGGTTCTGGATATACACCACCGTGCTCAACAACCTGACCTCGGTGTCACGCCTCACCGTGTTGAACATCACTCTGAGGGACGCGGGTGGGTGTCTGCCCAGTAACTCACTAATGGGAGGGAAGGGATGAAGAGCTCAGAGAGAACAGACCTTAGAAAGTGTAGAGAACATTTCATCTTCAAAAAGGACTCACCAGGCTCGACTTTTCCAAATTGAAAAGCAATCCCATGGCATTTCAAGCCAAGCAAATTAGTCTTGGGAGACAAATATAGTTTTCCACATTTACTGAAGCTTAAGAGTTTGGAACCTGACACACAAAAAACAGACTTACACTCTTAATTTTTTAAATTTTAAAACAGCTCTGTTGAGGTAGAATCGACATGTAATAACTGTGCATATTTAAAGTGAACAATTTAATAAGTTTTGATTCATGTGTACCTCTGAAACTATCATCTTAACTGGAAGAGTACGCATTCCCATCACCTCCCCTCAAACTGTCCTTGTTCTCCATTCCAATCCTTTCCACCTGCCCCTTCTTGCCCCTCTCCCCAGCAACCTCAGAGCACAAGTCTTAAACCTGACATTCTAGAATTAAATAAGCCCACGCAAGTCCAGAGGCTAACAGGGGATCGTTTTCTGGGTATAAAGTTGGGTTGTAGACACCTGGATCCTACCACATCTTTGTCAATTCTGATTTTGCCAGAGTTCGGTTGAATGCCAGAATTATCCAGTCTTCTAGTTCTCCAAGGCTTTCCAGTTTTTCCTTCTCACCTCTGTCACCCCCACACTTGTTACTTCCCAGTAAGTAACAAGTGTGAGATTGCCTTGTGGCATCAGAAGTACCCTCATTGGTCTTCCCACTTCCTGAACGTTTCTTCAGGGCTGTTAGACCAAGTCTCAGATGCGTTAGAAAATGATGTTTCTCAAAGCACTGTCCTGACCCATGGCACGAGGCTATCATTCTAAGTATCAATAGCAATCAACTCATAGTAACGAGTGCTTCTGTGTATTCCATACAGGTGAATATATTTGCAAACTGACCATAGATATTTTTGAATATGAGTCCAGAAAAAAGATTAATGTGACCCCCATCCGAATTTTTGCAAGTGAAGACATGGAGGTGACGTGTGACAACAGTCCTGTGTCTCTGAACTGCTGCAGTGAGATCAATGTGAACTGGAGTAAAGTGGAATGGAAGCAGGAGGGAGAGATAACCATTCCAGGTAAGAATGTTGGATGCCCATTTGTGGCCAAAGAAATATGGGGGATGCCGTGGGTGGAAGAGGAAATGCCCAGTGGCTGTTTCTTTCTAAACTGCAGACTGTGAAATGGTACTAAGTTTGATGCCAGCTCCCGCTTAGCCATTCTAGAACAAAATTCCAAAAATGTATGCATATATGTGTCATTCTTGGATCATCACGAAGGTCCTGGCAGAGAAGATCCAAGAGCGAGTGACATTATGACTTAGGTCTATGGAGTCTGCTGCCTAAGGATAAGCTTATCCTCACCTTCCTAGCCTTTCCATCTTCAGCAGAGTGAAGGGTTAAGTCAGCACCTTTGCTTCGGAGTCTGACTTGGAACTTCGCATTTCCATGTCTCTTCTCTTTTCTGCCTTTGTATCTAAAGTTTCTCCCATGTTATCTAATTCTGTGTCTCTGGTATGTTTGTTTGTTTGTTATCACCCTGTGAATACCTATTTACCTCTCAGTTGTCTCATGTCCATTTCTGATCCGTTTGCTTTCATTTTAGATCTGCGATCCAACTGAAGTTCCCCACCCTCCAGTTTACACTGGTGAATGAAAATGCTACTGCTAGTAAACTCAAAGAGCAATACTAACTCTGTTTGCCGTAACAGTTTGTGACAAACCAATTAAAACAAACAAACAAACAACAAACATGTTATTATTTCTAAGCACATTTTAAACTTGACCACAAGTTGGAAGCTGGAGGTTTTTTTCCATCCAGTTTTCAAAAAGAAATTGGGGTCCAAATCAAATGACTTAGTCACAGTTGTCACAATAGGAAAGGGCAAAGGATTGGGATTCACTTCTAGCTTTGTGTCAAAAGACCGGTGTTTATCTGGGCCAAACTCTCTCCCCATGCCTGGTAGGCTAGCACTGGGGCTCGCTGACCCGGCAGTTTGCACAGAGGCAGAGACTGCCTTCTGCCTAAAGCCCTCATATAACAATACCCAACCTTCCCCTTTAGAAATGACAGTATTAAGAGTCCATACTTCCCCTAAAAAAGTCATTCCAGTAAAGTGTGGCTTCACCAGTGAAATACATTCGTGATGGTGGAGACTTTATTTTACAAAGCCTTTGCTATCCGACTATATTAAATTATGAGATATAAAATAATGATTGATTGGCATGCACCTCTTCCTGAGCACACCTCTTCTGTAAAGCTCGTCTCAGCTGGTGTTTGTATTTGACTTTAAAGGCCCCAGAAGAATGGGAAAGACATCTGGTGAGTGCTAAAATGTTGACACTGGTACTCCTAGTCACTTCCTTGATTGTGAAGGAAGAGGAGGTGTGGGCATCCTGAAGGAACTGCCAGCTGGGAGAGAGACTTGCAAAGTTCCTGGGAAAGGGCATAAGCTTTCCAAGGCGAGAGGTGAAAAGCATCGCCCTCTGGCAGACGAGCCAGGAAGCCTGAGGTGCAGATGCTCAGAGACCTCTCTGTGGCCACCACTTCTTCAGACAGTCCCCATGCCCAGTGCGGGCTCAGCGGGCCTCAGAACAATGGGTTTCCTGTCACAGGGCTGGCCGCCTGGGGAGCTGCAGAAATCAGTTCTCTGATGAGTTTAGCCTCTGCTCTGGGTACCCTGCCCTTCCTCCTCCACCCCTCTCTTTTTGCGCCAAGTTCTACAGGTGATTCAGAAGCCATTTTTCCAGGCCAGTAAGAAACAATCTAGCTGACTAATTCACTCCAAACATTTGGAACTGAATGTGTTACCTTGTCTCAGAAACACAGTGTTATTTTCAAAACACTCTGGCAAGGGATAAGACAGAAAGAAGTAACCAGCAAAGGTAGGATTTCTAGCTTTAAGGGGAAGAGGGTCTGTTGAACAGGGAGGGATTTCTTCAGTTTTTCAAATCAACTATGATATTAATAATAATGGTAGAAGTAATACAGTACACCCCTTATCCATAGGTATTCGTTCTAAGATCCACCATGGATGCCTGAAACTATGGATAGTACTAAACCCTACATGTACTATTTTTTCCTAGACATACAAATTCACGATAAAGTTTGATTTTAAATTAGGCACAGAAAGAGATTAGCAATAATAACTAATAATTGAACAATTATAATATATGGTAATAAAAGTTATATAAATATGGTCTCTTTCTAAATATCTAATTGTACTGTATCTACAGCATGCATACGATTTCATCATGCTACTGAGAATGACGTGCAATAAAAACTTATGAATTGTTTATTTCTGGAAGTTTCCAAAATATTTCTTAATATTTTCAGGCCATGGTTGACTGCAGGTAACTGAAATAATAGAACACAAACTGCAGATAAAGAGGGACTACTGTAGTATTAATGCTGCTACTAGTAGTAGTAATAGCAGAGGTAAAAATAGTTATTATTATTAGCATAGCTTCTTGTTTTTCTATATCCAACACTAGCTTTGACTGTGTAGGAATGTATTGACAAGTTGGGGGAATCGAAGGGCAACAGAGTTGATACTATTACCGTAACTCTTCTTAGGTGGCATTATGGTAAAAAAATAGTGAAGTTTAATTCCTTTTTGCCCACAAGGTAGAATGGTTCCCAAATGACTTCATAAACTTCTTCTTGGCCCTGCCTACTCTATTTCCTGGCTCGTCTCATGCAGATTACTCATAAAGCAATTGAATCTTTACTGGAGGGTGTCAGCCCCTTCTTGGCTGGCTGGCAGACATGTCACAGCAGGAAGCACCAAGTGACTAGTGAGGGAGGGACAGCCTCAGATTCTACCATTCCCTTCTTTGTCTCCTCTTCCAAATTGCCCACCTTAGGTTTTTAAGCTTATGTTATTATGCATGCTTGTGCGCTGTCTGAAATGTTAGTATTGAAGCCAAATAGCATGAGGAAGAGAGAAAGAAGTGAGACCACCCTTTTTCCCTTGTTGACTAGAAATCAGTCTTGTGGTATTCATGTCACTTTAGGTAGCCTCCATGTTTGTGTGTATTTTTCAGTTTGTTTTTTTCTTATGATTTATTTCTTGTTTCATACCATTATGGTCAGAGAAGATGCTTGAAATGATTTCAATTTCTTATATTTATTGAGGCTTGTTTTGTCTCCTAACACGTGGTCTATCCTAGAAAATGTTCCATTTGCACTTGAAAAGAATGTATATTCTGCTGCTTTGGGATAGAATCTCTGCAGGTATCAATTAAATTCATCTGATCTAGTGAGTCATTTAAGGCCACCTTTTTCTGGTTGGTCTTCTGTCTGGAAGATCTATCCACTGATGTCACTGCAGTGTTAAAATCCCCTACTGTGAGTGTATTACTATCAATCTCTTCCTTTGTGTTCATCAAAATTTACTTTACATATTTAGGTCCTGTATGTTGGGTACATAAATGTTTACAAAGGTTATACCCTCTTGTTGGCTTGCCCCCTTTGTCATTATATAGTGTCCTTCATTGCCTCTTACTATAGCCTTTGTTTTAAAGTATATTTTGTGATATATAAGTATTGCTACTGTAGCTTTTATTTCCTTTCCATTAGCATTAAATATCTTTTTCCATCCCTTTATTTTTAGTCTGTGTATATTTTTTGTCCTGAGGTGGCTCTCTGTGGACAGGATATACATGGGTCTTGTTTTCTTATCCATTCAGCTACACTTTATAAAATGCCACTAGGAGTCTGCCTGCCTCAGGGACTGAGGGGAGACCAAAGTAGAGAAGCAACTGGAAGTACTGAAGCATTCTCCATGCTGGCTGCAAGAAAGGGTCACCTTTTTTTTGTTGTTGTTTTTCTTTTGTTGTTTGTTTGTTTTTTAAAGACCAGGTATCAGGGTTTCACTCTAGAGTAACTAAATTGGAATTGAGTTTGGGCTCCATGCACTGGCATAAGTCCCTAAATGTCACTGGGGATTTTATTGGGCGAAGGGGAGCAAAAGCTGTGGATTTAGTCTACTCTCTCATTTACACTGGAGGACAAATCTCCAGTCCTGAAATAATTAACCCACACTCTATGCTTTTCAATTGGACAGTGTCTAGTCTCGGGAAGCAGTGATTCCAGTTCAGCCATGTGCCCTTGTCCTGATGCATGGCAAGTTGGGGCATCTTGTGGACTCCCAGGCCTTCGTTCATTAAATAGTGGTAATATATCTACTTTACAAGAGAGGAGAAACACTGAGATGATCAATGTAAAATATTTAAAATAGACCTGAATGCACTGAGTCTTCCACAATAACTATTTTCAGATCATGGCGATAACTTTAAAAACTAGCCCCTCACTTTTCCTCAGTGTGGTTGATGGGAAATTTCCATTGGATATCATTCAATCTTGAGCAGTGAATTTGTAATTGCATACCATCTCTTCTCCAGAAAACACAGTACCAGCTCATCAGCTGCACTCCGTATCCTCCAGGCAGGACTCTGTGGTGCACAGCCCCAGGGTGTTGTATGAAATAAAATGAGAATGCTGCCAGTTCAGAGTTCCCACCTTTGTTTTCTGAGTTTGCCATCTCTCTCTCTGGAGCCTTATCTCCACTCTTTTCCTACAAGGTTCAGCCTCACAGGACTACTGGTTTTTCCTGAGCAAGACCAGCACGCTGCTTCTTCTGTGCTTTGGCTTCCACCTGTAATTTCTGATTTAACTGTAGAATTTTTTTCTTGAAGCAAAATCTGTGTGTTTGTCTAACTCCTGGTCTTCCCACCTCAGCACTAGTGACATTTGGAGCCAAATCATTCTCAGCTGAGGGTAGCTGTCCTGTACGTTGCAGGGTGTTTTTCAGAATCCCTGTCTCTACTCATAAATGCCAGGAGCACTCCCAGTTGTGACAGTCAAAAATGTCCCCTAATATTGTCAAGTGTCCCACAAAAAGGCAAAATCACCCCTGGTTGAGACCAAATATCTAATGCATAAAGCAGACCAGAATGGAGCTGCTTGAGTTAGAGAAAGGAGTTTTGGGGGAGTCTAGAGCCCACATGGCTTATTATCCCCACCCGAGCCCCAGCTCCTAAAACAGGTTCACAGAATACCACGTTCTCCAAAAGTACTGATTCATACACACCCCCACACACTCTCACTGCACACACTAGAACACCACAGCCACCATTTTCATCTATGTCTTCCAAGGCCTACAGCAAATCTTCCCGCTCCTCTGAAATCTTCCAAATAAAACTTCCCTCCTTTAATCACCATACTGTAATTACTTCTCTTTTATGAGACCTATCTACTGGATGTTATAATTATTTTTGTACATATCTTTATATGCCCCATTTTTCATAGCTCATTTTCTTGCACATTAGTTTGGTGAGAAGCCTGAGCTTGAAGGATGAGTAAAAGTCAACAGGAGGACGAAAGGACAGTATTGCAGGGGTGAACACATAGAGTATGAAGCTCCAGGCATGTGGAAGGACTTGACCTAGTTTTTAAGAAAGTGATGTAGAATCAGATAAAGAATGCAGAGGCAGATTGAAAGCATATGTGAATAAACACATATACCACACTAAGGATATTTTAGTTTGTAAGATTTAAAGGTAAAAGGAGAGAAGTCGGATGATAGGATAAGAGTTTTGAGATGATTTAGAAGTACAACCTAATTTTTTTTACAATTAGTTGGAAGTAGAATGTGAGGAAATGCAAATAATTAAAAATAACCTTAAGATTTTTAATTTTGTGAACTGCCATTGGCAAAGAAAAGACACATGAGAAGATATACAGGCTTTGTCTGGGGAGGAGAAAGTTGAGTTCCAGTTGGACACGTTAAATTAGAGATACCTCAAATATCAAATTGACACTTGGGAATTCGCTTCTAGAGTTTTCAACAAGAGTGTTTCTCTCTCTTTTAAAATATTTTTAAATTGATTTTTTAGAGAGAGAGAGAAGGAAGAGGGAGAGAAAAACATCAATGTGAGAGCAGAACACCAATTGACTGCCTCCTGCACACCCCCTACTGGGGATCAGGTCAGCAATCTGGATATGTACCCTGACTTGGAATCAGACTAGCAACTCTTCAGTGCACAGAAAGACACCCAACCAACTGAGCCAGGGCAAGAGTGTTTCTCTTAGAGCTAGAGCGGAGTGTCATCCAAATACAGGATATAATAGGAGCCAAGGTGTGGATGACATTCCCCGGTGAAACAGTAAATATAAAGATAAGAAAGGGTCACTATCTGAGTGCTTGGGCAAAGCCAATATCCTTGTAAAAACCAAGATTTACGAAGGGAGCAAAGGCAAGGAGCCCGGGAAGGAAATCCAGAAGGAGGAATGAAGAGAGAAGAGAAGCAATAGAGAATGTGGAATTGAGTAGCCACATCACAGAGAAGGTGGTCAGCAGAATGGGTAGCACGAGAAGAAGCCACTGAGTCGGGGAAAGAGGAAATCACAGGGGGCTTTAAAGGAGCACTTTAAGTGGAGAATAAGGGGAAGAAGGTAAATCTCAGTGGTTTGATAAAAAGTGGGAGTTGAATGCTAAAGGTGGCAAATGCAGAAGCCTTGTGGGTATGAAGAGGGCATGAAAATGCAATGATGTTTAGAGAAGCTTCCAGATTAGGAAAGATATTTTAGAAAGGGAAGACAAAAGCTGGTGCTTAGTATGAAAGAGCCCAAGGAAAGACTAAAGATATAAGGGAGAGGAGAGTTAAAGGATGGCATACGGCCTGGGGGAACTGGAAGACATTGATTTGCCAAAAAAAAGTGGAGGGGTGAGCCATAGGGATAAGTAGGGACACTTGTGCCTATGAACTAAGAGGTAATTTAGTCAAGTGGGTGAAGATGGAGATCAATTTAATGTTTTGAACAACCATTTGGGAGACAGGGAAGAAAAGCTGGTTATATATCAATCAAAGTATTTCAAATACCACTGATTATTCATGCAGGGCTGAACAAGATGCATTTATGCTAGAGCTAATCAGAAGTTTTATTCTTTTTCTTCAATTTTTGCAAGGTTGACAGTGTTTGCAGGATGCTTTAGGAGTTCATGACAACAGGCAATGTTAGAAGAGGGAGATGGTGGAGTAGAAAACATTCACCAGGAGGGTTCTAAAGCCATAGGCAAGAAGTAAAGAGGGCTTGGAGGGCATGGCATCTGGGAATGAAAATCAAGGTATTGAAGAGGATCTATTTTGAAGGAGAAACAGCTGCGAAGCTGAGAAACATGAAGTTAAAGTTTCTAATAAAGCATATAGACTAATAAGATAGAAAAAACTATGAAAATGTTTCTCACATGAGATGAATATCAACTGTTCCAGTCTTGTTTCTTTCTCCTTTCAATAATAAGAATTACAGTCTAAGTAACCCGATTTTTTCCTTTCCAGTGGAAATCATGTCCAAAGACCTTGCTTCTCTTTCTTTGTTTTTCACATTCTAATGACCATCACTAATGGGGTAGGCCCCAGTCAGGCACCAGTCTAAGTGTTTTTTTGTTGTTGTTGTTTGTTTGTTTAAAATACTTTATTGTTTGAAGTATTAATGAGTCTCCTTTTCCCATTGACTTCTCCTCACCGCTCCCACCCCCCAGCACATGCCCTCACCCCCCTACTGTCTGTGTTCATTGGCTATGCTCATATATGCATGTATACAAGTCCTTTGGTTGATCTCTTACCACCTCACCCCCCAATCTTCCCTCATAGGTTGGACAGTCTGTTTGATGCTTCTATGTCTCTGGTTCTATTTTTGTCCATCAGTTTATGTTGTTCATTATATTCCACAAATGAGTGAGATCAAGTGTTTTTTATATTAGCTCATTGTTCCTAACTACAATCATGGGCTGTGGTTATTATTATTCTTCTTATTTGACATTTGGCGAACCTGAGGCACAGAGCAGTATAGTGACTTTCTCAATAATGCCCTGCCAGTAATTGCTTGAGGTTGGGATCTGTAGCCAGGCAACCCGGTTCCCAGGTCTGCAGGCCTAACCACTACACAATCCTGTCACCTCTCCACTCAAAGAGAAAAAACCTAACTTAATTAATATCTCTTTTTCACTGACTCGGCCTCCCTACTACTGACTCAGAGAGTCCGCCAACTGTGACAGCAAAAGAACTGCTTATGTCGTTACAGGGAACTCTGAAGCAGACTCAGGTTCCAGCTGCAGCAGGTACACCCTCAAGGCGGACGGGAGTCAGTGTCCCAGCGGGTCTGCCGGAAGGACAGTCATCTACATGTGTGAGTTCATCAGCTTCTACGGAGCCCGAGGCAGTAAGAACATAAAAGTGACATTCACATCTGTGGGTAAGGACTCTTACTAGCATTTTTACCTCTAACCCAGGGCTGCCAATCAACTGGGAATATCCATGAGCCATACATAAAGCAGGGCCTCCCCTGGTGGTGGAAGTATGGTTGGGGCAAGTCACAGAATGGGGAACAGGAGAGGATTTTCCTCTGTGTCATTTCAATTCACATGAAATCTTTGGCATCGGAAGGGTAGGGTGGGCAGCTGGCTGCAGAGAGGGAATAGCATGCCTTGTGCCGGTTAAAGAAAGTAGACCAGGAACTAGTTTCACACTTAGATTAGTCCTATTTAATCTTGAGTTTACAATGAATCTAATACCTCTAGTTCCCCCTTTTCCCTTCCATAGTTTCATTCTCCCTCTCCCGAATTCTCCCTCCCTTAGCCTGGCTCATTCCACCGCCCTTCCCTCCACTGTCACCTAATCTAGGATGCATGCTTCAGAAAGCTTAACAACCTGGTACTTTGAGGTTATTTTACAGTTGTAACAAGTACTTTTTAATATTTCAATTAATTCAGCTTATTTAGGCCCCTTTGAAATAGAATTTCTTCTCCTCATATCGGAACTTCAGCCTTATCTGCACAAAGAGGGCAGTCAAACTTGTTTTTCCACCTAACTTAATTAATATCTCTTTTTCACTGACTTGGCCTCCCTGTCGAGTCAGTGAAAAACGAACTATGTAGCTACGTCACGAACAAGTTGGAGAAAGGGCTTATACACAAATGGACTTGTTCACATTTCCTGTTATTGTGACCTGGCATTTTTACAAAGAGCAAGGTTAGGTTTATCTGAAAACATTATTGCCATAGGTTCATGGGTTTTTTGAGCAATGTGCAGTTGTCTGTAGTGAGTGCAGTTGTATATGGCACATTTTCACACTGGGGCCTGTGTCCTTAGGTGAGCTTTGGTTGTCTTAGGGACACGTTTAGCCTCTGCTGAAAACCACTGGCCTGGTATTTGGACCTCATCTGAGAATCAAGGGATGGGATTCACAGGTCCAGGGGCCTTTGCCTTTTCTCTCTCCAGAAGCCACTCCTTCTCAGAAAGCTATCCCGAAGTCACTGCAGCCAGTGAAGCACTGCCAGGGATACCTGAATCCCAGCTTCTAAAGGGGACTATGGATACCCCTGATTTTTATGATGGTGACGAGGATAAGATTATACACTGATTGGAAGAACAGGCAGCCTCAGTGAGCTCCAGGCATGAATTGTTCACCTAAAAAAGACAGAAATGAATGGCATTTTGAAATATCAACTGTGTAAAAGATACGCTCCAAGAGCCAGAGGCAAAACTAGTGTGACATTAATGGAAGTTTTTATATTTGTAAAGGTCTTGTTAACATTCTCGGTGAATAACGCCTCATGAACCTATGAGGACATTCTCAGAAAGAGGAATAAATGTAGAAACTTATGGTTAGGGTGCTTATAGGGCCCCATTCATCTAAGACAGTCCAATGATCCTTTAAGATACTTAAAACGTAGCTTCAGAAATCACTCTTTCTTAGTATGTAGACTCAGTGCTAGATCTAGGAGTGAAGTACTGGGGATGCAAAGACACAGAAGAGAATCTTGTTCTTGCAGGGCTCACATTATTACGGAGGAGAAATATAGAAAGAAAGAAATTAAAATACAATGTGGTGTAACTGAAACACTTGGTGTCCCTTGAGGTGTCATGGAAGAGGTTGGAGGGGAGCTTGGGTTAAGTCAACATCCCTAAGTTTGCAACCTTTTGCCCTGCTGATCATCAGGAGATAAATCCAGCCACAAAGGGAAAGTGCACGAGCTCCTAAGGCATGTGATGGAAATGAGTACAGTTCAGAGCACCACCGGGATCAGCCTAGAAACAAATAAAGCCCAGGAGCAGCAAGGTACCAATCCCGCATTGACACATTAGTCAGGACGGTCCACGCTTCCTGTCTCTATCTTAAATTTCACTCAAGTGTTGATGGCACCAGAAAGACTAAACATTGTACTTGTTGTCGGTTTTCTTTTGTCTGTTTTGTTTGCATTCTTTCAGCCAACTTAACAATAACCCCGGACCCAATTTCTGTTTCTGAGGGACAAAACTTTTCTATAAAGTGCATCAGTGATGTGAGTAACTATGATGAGGTGTATTGGAAAACTTCTGCTGGAATTAAAATATACCAAAGGTTTTACACCGCAAGGAGGTATCCTGATAGAGCGGAGTCCGTGCTGACTGTGAGGAGCTCGACAAGGGAGTGGAATGGTGAGTGAAAAGCCAGTACTACTCTGCTGCCTGGAGTCCTGGAAACATGCTACAGTAGTTCCTATCCATATTTCATGCAACAGCCCTTCTGGGGGAAGATGTCATTATACCCATTTTACAGATGTAGAAACTGTGTCTCAGAAAAGATAATAAATACTCCTAAGCCCCTATACCTTAAGTTGTTAAGCTAGGATTGAAACTTGTCTTTCTCATTCTAGAGCCTGTGCTCTTGCCATGAAGTTAATAGGATTTTTATTAAAAGTACTTTTATCAAACTCTTGGTAGTGTTTCACCCAATTGTGGCATCAAAAACCTAGGTAAAGGATTTATAGGCCTGGATCCAAAGGAAGGAACATTTTTATTTCCTCTATTTCTCTGTACATTATTCATGTTGGGAAGATATGCAAATCTTTGGGGGAAAAAGATAATTTGATTTAACTACTGTAATAAAAGCTGACATTTATTGAGCCCTTACTATGTAACAGGCACTGTTCTAAGTGTTAAAGTGTGTTAATTCATTTAAAACAATAAACTGAGAGGACAATGCTATTATTATCCCCATTTTGCAGATGGAAATGCTGAGGCTCAGTGAGGTTAACTAAGTTGTCTAAGATTATGCATCTCATAAATGGCAGTGCCAGGGTGAAACTCTGGCTAGTGGCTATTTCTGAACCACTTCACTCTGACGTCTTTCACTAATTATAAGGTTGATCAGCCTGGATTCTGTGAGTCCCCAGTCTTCTTCATTTTTTCCTATGAAGAGCAGGAAACATTGTAGAAATAATTAGTTATTGTTTAGCTGTAGTAAAACATCAGGAAATGAGAGTATTTCTCTCCTATGGTGAACTCACACTTATTTCTGTCAAAATTGTTCTTTACTTCTACAGGGCAATAGCTTAGGAGGAGCCATAGCTTTCCCAGTTACAGTCATTTATTAAACATTCTCATATTCAAGAGCTATAAAAACCTAGTCTCACCTAACTCAACTACACTTTCATTTTAATGGAATTTAATTTTCCCTTCCCTCCCAACAGAATTGAAAGGAGTTTCTTCTTGGTTTTTGTTCTGCCCGATTTTCCTCCCAGTTAGTTGCTTTTCTGGCTTCTCTAAAGATAGATAAAAGAGAAGAAATGTAAAATAAAAACTAAATTAAAATAAAATAAAGGATCTTATTAAATTGTAGGTACTCTTTTTATATTCCTGTACTGTCCCCATGATAGGTGCTCAAATGGTGGCTTATCCTCTGATGAGCCCTAATACTCAATGGGAAAAGGTCCTTTCAAGAAAATAAACCCAAGTACTGTCACAGTCCACTCTGCCACACCAAAAACTGGGCATGCAGGCTGCTCCTGCTGCTACCCCTCCCCCTTTTTACTCCAGTAAGGTCAGCCACCATCTTACTTTTAGACTTTTCTAGGTAAGAGTGAGACATCAGACATTTAATTCCAGAGCACAGAGGCTCTCCCAAGAAATCTCTCTCCCTCTTCCCCCTTCCTTCTCTCCCCTCCCCTCCTTCTCTCTCTCTCTCTTTTTCTCAATAGTGTCATGGGGTTCTGGAAATTGAGGAGCCTACTCAGAGATGGAAAGAGGGGACATCATAATATCACAGTGTTCCACCTGGATGACAACTCTCTTCAAAGAACTTGCCATCCCAGCACACACCAAATTTCCCATTCATTCTCTGGTTAATGAAAGAGCCTTGGAGTGGGTATTGGGAACCTGTTTTGAAATTCAGTTCCCCCTAACAGAGTGTATGACTTTGATTAAGCCGATTAATTATATTTGAAAGTAAATGAATATTTAGGTGGCCCTCAATTAGTCCTTCAAATACATAGAGCACTCAGAGAAGGAGTTTGTCAAACATTTTCTTATCCACTGTCCAGGAAGGCTTGATAAGTCAACTAAGCCTCTTCTTAATCTTCTCAGCAAACACCTCTTGGGAGTGATGACTTAATTCCATCTCATTCTTGCTTCCTTCCATCCAGGAACCTATCAATGCATATTTAGATATAGTAATTCATACAGTGTCGCCACCAAAGATGTCATTGTTCACCCGCTGCCTCAAGAGCCGGACATCATGGTTGATCCTTTGGAAGCTTCAATCCCATGCACAGGTTCCCATCCCTTCATGTGCTGTGTGGAGGAGGATGAAGACTACAAAGTCACTTTCCAAGTGGACGCCCTGTCCTTTCCTGCTGGTAAGATGCCAACTGCTGACTTGTTAGGACATAATATTTCCTACATGGAGAATCCAAAAGTTTACTCTTAAAGTAGACATGGGGATTGCTTCAGAGACAGAATATAACAGAGTGAATTCCAAAAGCCATTATTACCTTCTATTTTGCTTTATTATTCTTGGCTTGTGGCAAAATCTCGAGAGTCTGTGAGGGTGGAGAGTCTGTTTTTGGAGGGAGCCATTGAAGACAGTATTATGGTAGCTTCATAGGTCTTCCACTTCTTCAACATAACTGACCAGACATTCTGACAGGCCTTCCCTCCAAGCTATGAATCAACATACCATAAAAGTATCACAAATCCCCTTAAATGCACAGCTGAGCAACCAAGAAAGAAAGAGATAACCAAGCGCCAAACATAGAGAAAAACTAGAGATAATGTTTAGCTAAAGTTGGACTCCTTGAGAGCATCTGCCAATATAAGAAACCCAGAAACTTGGCTTTTAAAGCCCTGAAAGCCATGGGAGGAAAGGGCTTATTCCCTATGCAATAGCTACGGAACCCCCAGCCCAACAGCCAAATGCCAGGACCTTCAAAAGGTGACATGCACATTTAAAAAAATAGACTAGAAAAGCAAAATTCACCTGCCAGAGTTAAGAACTTAGCCTTGTCTCTAGGTGAGTAAAAACTTTCCCTGAGAATTATAACTGCCTTGTCCTCATTCAGGTTTGGAGTATGAATTTATACTACCTATGTGGTTTAGGAACTCCAAACTGCAGAGGTGAAATGATCAATTAGTAGCACTCTATGGTACTTGGTAAAAAAAAATTCAAATCCTCTCTGGTAGAATGTACCATCACTCAAGATCCCTCAGGATTCCTACAAATGAAGGTCAATCAAATATGAATTCACACCTCCAAATGTCAAAACACAGACGCCATCATAAGCAATTTACATTTATTCTTTCAAGAATTATTCTTGAAGACCTGCTCTATGCAAGACATTCAAGTAGACCATGAAAAGGAGCAAAAGCAGTTAAGGCACATATACTAATACTAGAGGCCTGGTGCACAAAATTTGTGCATGGGGGCGGGGGTTTCTCAGCCAAGCCTGCACCCTTTCCAACCTGGGATGTCTGACTGTCCTCAAGGGATGTCTGACTGCCCATTTAGACCCAATCCTGGTGGGGTCAGGCGTAAATGGGCAGTCAGACATCCCTGTCACAATCCAGGACTGTTGGCTCCCAACTACTTGCCTGCCTGCCTTCCTGATTGCCCATAACCACTTCTGCTTGCCAACCTGATCACTCCCTAACCACTCCCCTGCCAGCCTAATTGATGTCTAACTGCTCCCCTGCCAGCCTGTTTGCCCCAACTTCCCTCCTCTACCAGCCTGGTCACCCTTAAATGTCCTCCCCTGCAGGCTTTCTCACCCCCAACTGCCCTCCCCTGCTGGCCATTTTGTGGTGGCCATCCTGTGTCTACATGGGGATAGGATCTTTGACCACATAGGGCAGCCATCTTGTGTGTTGGAGTGGTGGTCAATCTGAATATTACTCTTTTATTAGATAGGATAGAGGCATGGTGCATGGGTGGGGGGCAGCTGGTTTGCCCTGAAGAGTGTCCCAGATCAGGGTGGAGGTTCCCTTGGGGCATGGGGAGGCCTGAGCAAGAGGCCTGTGGTGGTTTGCAGGCCGGCCATGTCCCCCTACCCCTCGGTGACCTAAGCAGAAGCTCTGGTATCTGGGATTTATTTATCTTCTACAATTGAAACTATGTAACCTGGAGCAGAGCCAAGCCTTCTGCTTCTTCATGGCAACAGTTATTTTTGTTGGGATTTATTTGTCTTCTATAATTGAAACTTTGTAGCCTTAAGCAGAGGCCTGGGCTGGCCAGGATGTGCAGAAAGCTTGGCTTCCTCCATCGTCAGAGAAACCCAAGCCTCCCTCCTGCTCTCTCCATGGCCACAGCCATCTTGGTTGGGGTTAATTTGCATACCCGCTCCTGATTAGTTAGTGAGTGTGGCTAGTGGGCATGGCTTGTGGGTGTAGCAAAGTGATGGTACATTTGCATATTACTCTTTTATTTGTTAGGATGTAGATGAGCTCATTTCATAAAAGATAATGCATATAACATTAAATATCCAAGAGAACAATATAGATCAAAGAACACTGGAAGTTCAGAAAAGTAGGGACCAAGACAGTCTGGAAAGTTTAGAGAAGGTTTCAAGGTATCCATCTGGAATCAATCTGGACATTTAAACATTCAGACATTTCAACATTCTGTGTTTCACATGCATACATCCAGTGCTCTCTCAATGTACCAAACACTGCGCTAGATCCTGAGAGGGATTGGAAAGAAAAATAAGACCAGGTACCTTCTCTTCAAGACCTCATGGTCTAGTGGAGGAGGCAGATCCATAAAAAGGCAATTCTGAACCAACATGGTGAAGGCAAGACAGGATAAAGGCTCAGGATCTGATGGGATTTACATAGGGCGTTCTGAAAGGCATTCTGCTTGTCCCAAACTGTATGGGCTTAGAATGGTGAGGTTTTGCTAGCATGCATGCAAATGTGGGCTTGCTTACTTTTGGCTGGAGGCATTAAAAAATGCCTCACATTAAAAATCAATATGGCACATTCCTGGGGAAATGTTGCGTAAGTGTATCCAGAGAGGGTCATTTTAACAAAATGTGTGCTTCGGAGACTCACGTTGTAACTTAATTCTTTTCTATCATTCTGCCTTAGCAAAAGAAGTTCATGGAAAGCAAGTGTGCTACAAATTCAATTTCATGGCAAAATCAATAGTTTCCTGGTGTCCAAAACATGTCGATGTGTTCTGTCACTTCACTAATGCTGCTAATAATTCAGTCCGGAGTCGGTCTATGAAGGTGAATCTGGTGCCTGGTGAGAGCATTTTCACTTATTTTAAAGCGTTGTACTCATGGGCAGGAATTTACCCATTTTTTCATGTCCTCATTCATCCATTCAGTAATATATGTTGAGCATTCTCCTATGGCATGCCTTAGGCTAAGCATGGGGGATTTGAAGAGAAATAAGCCACGTGTCCTAATTCCATGCTTGGGGAGAGATAGATGTGGTCAAGAATGTAAGTGCTAAACTAGACTTTGTGGGTGGCCAGAAGAGGCTGCCTAGTGATAGATGAGAAGGAAGTGATCAAGAAAGTCTTGCAGATGAAGTGATATTTCAGTTGAGTCTGGGAGGCTACACACTGAACAGGGCAGATACGTGCCTGAATTCCAGCCAGAGAGGTTCTCATTTACTTGGGTTGTAGTGAGCTTGGGCATTGGTATTTTCTGAGCTCTCCAGCTGATTCTAAGATGCCAGAGTTGAGAATCCCTTGGGTGAAGGCATTATATCTCTAAGGAGTCTAGAAACCTGAATATCTCTTATTAGTATGAGCCCCTATTAAGCTCTCATTATTTTCCATGGCTTAGAGAATCCAGGCAGCAGAGACTAAGTTTTCTCGGGACTAGAGGTAGAAAATAAATTCTGTTACGAAAAGCAAAGGCAGATTAAAGTCAGATGTGTATGGAAAGCACTAAGAGGCTTTGAAAAGCCAGGGACAAAATAAAAATATTGGTTACCTCCAAAAAAGTCACTGAAAGTAAAGGGGAAAATGAATTCAAACATCAAAATTCTACCTGGGCCAGACCCCATTTCTACTATCTTTTCTCCTTTCAGTTGTCCATTTTGTCTCCATGTTTCCAATGCAGGAGAGAACATCACATGTCGAGATCCCATAATAGGTGTGGGGGAGCCTGGGAAAGTGATCCTGAAACTCTGCCAGTTCTCAAACCTGCCTAATAGCCCTACGAGTCCTGTTGGTGGGATCATGACCTACAAATGTGTGGGCTCCCAATGGGAGGTGAAGAAAAGCGACTGCATTTCTGCCCCAATAAACAGTCTGCTCCAGTTGGCCAAGGTGATCTTCAAACCTTTGACTCTGAGCTCTTAGTGGGGTCATCTGTCTAACTTATCATGTCTCAGCACTAAGGAAAATGGGCTTTGGGCTGGTTTGTATTGCTCTCAAAACTACTTGTTATTTGTTTGTTTCAAAAAAAAAAAAGGACGAACCAATAAATGCTTAAAAATTGTTTTAAATACAAATATTAATGTAACAAAATATGTGTTTTGCCTTCAAATCAGCCATATACCTTTACCTTGTCTTCTTGGTATCTTCTATTCATTGCCTGCAAGGGGTAGGTAGTATTATCCTCACTACCTGCTTCCTTTGAATAATTGTTATATTAAGCAAATAGCCCTGATATTTTAAGAAAGAGGAGCAATATAAACAAGCAGGTTTGGCCACTGCAAAAAAAAAGT